>CM022945.1:76739360-77939360 GCA_012931725.1 Litsea cubeba
AGGACAGGTGATGCCCGCCCTCACCACTTAATGAAACAGTGGATTGGCCAATCCTATTTTCCTGATCCATGTTCATCCTGCCTGTATTTTCTGCAAAGGTAAGATAGGGTTGTATTTTTCAAACTTAGGGAGTATAAAATGTCACCTTAAACACAAGTGGGCAAAAGCTGCAAAAAGAGTGTGAGAGAGACTGCAGGTCTGCAACAACATATATATCCACAGGAAAATGTCAACAATGGAAAAAGGCCCCTTACCAAAGGGCGGGAATAAGGGCCACCCTGTTTTGAAAATGATGTCCCCAAACTTATACAAAATATATTACTTGCAGCTCAAATAAAAACAGCCCTTTGAAACTCAAGGCCCCCCCTCTCTCTCTCTCAGGTAATAAAAAAAGAAAGAAATGTTCATCTTTGATCTTGCCAGCTGCATTTCTACTGACATTCAGTAGATTTTTATTGCATCCTTATGCCTTTTAATCTGTTTAATGCTGTACTATCTGGCTCTGTTTTTTGGCCTTTTGCTATTAAGTATTAATTTTGCAAATATATACATCTCTTTCCCTTTTTGAAATTGGGTTTTGGAACTTGGAAAATCTGGGTTTTGGGTTTGATGGGTGCTTCTGTTTTGGGGCTTTTGCCCATGGGTTTTAGCTGTTTTTGACTTTTATGCTGCATTTTTTTCTCACTTCCCTTCCCTCTCGCCCATTTTGAGTAGTATGGATGTATTTTTTTCTTTTGGGTGTGGAAGAGCTTTACTTTTCTTGGATTGGTGATTCTTGTTTTTAGTTTTGACTAGTTGGTGGCAGTGATTTTGCAGTTTTGTGTGGTTGATTTCAGTTACGTGGTTTGAATAATAATTTCTGTTCTCTCTTATGTATAATTTTCACCTATATTTTATTACTATCTTTTTTTTCCCAATAATAAAAGGTAGCATTTTCTTGAAGTTTCGGGGGTTTCTGGGGTGGATTTGGATTGAAGCAAAGCAGTAGCAATGATTTGTTCTTTCTGACACAGTTCTTAGGATCTCAGATTTGTTGATTTTCTATGTATCTATTATTACATCCTTCTTCTTGTTCTCTATTCCTGTTTCTCTCATGACACAATTTATCTATGGAAAAGAAGATATGAAGACTTGGGATTCCTTTATTTTTGTTTGGTTTCTTAGGATTTTCCCATTTGAAGTATAGCCGATGCCATTTTCTCCAAAGGATCGAACTTTGGACAGAACAATTGATTTGGGCACATGGGTTTTCTTTATTTTTGAATCTTCTGCTTTTCTTGTTTAAAGAGAGTATAGCAGCTGTGACTTGCTTGACTTTCCTTTCTGGTGGTTTTTAGTTATCTGTTGGAGAATGGTGGCTATTCTTATGCAGATTAGATTAATGTAAAGTGTTTGGACGGTTGGATTGGGAGATGGAGCGCAGGAGTTGGCTTTGGAGGAGGAAATCTTCTGAGAAAAGTCCTGGTGAGACTGAAAGCTCCGGTTCGGTATCTTCCGGAAGATTTTCTGATGATCAGGTCTTAATTCTCTGTGCTTTGGAGATTAATCTCTCGTCATATGCAATCCATATTATGCTTAATTGTTTCATTTACTATTAATTTCATTCTTGAAATCTTTAAACATTTCTGTCTCTGCAAGACCAATTGGTTCAACTTCAATAGAGATGGTTCCGGCTGGTTGAGACTTGACTGATGGAGTTTTAGGTGAATCTGGATAAGCCCCAAATCACTGGTGGAAAAGATAATAGTCTTTCTGCAGAGTTGCACTGAAACCACATTGTGCAGGATGCAATTTTTCTCTTCAGTCAAATCAGTTTCTGCTGAGTTTCAGATCTGACCTGAAATGCAGAAGGATATTTAATTGGCCAAAAAGCATCCCACCGACCCATTTTTCTGGGTATACTGTAGGCTGTAGCGTACCGGTGCTCCAAGCAAAGTTGCATTTTATGGGGGAAAAAGGGGAAAAGGAAAAGCCTTTCTCATTTGGTATTGTGCAAGTTTGCCAAATGTAGTGGACATGTGCTTGTTTTTTTTTTTTTTTTTTTCCGGATGTAGATGGCTCATACTTTATTTGAACAAAGTTTCTTCTTGATGGATATTGCAAGGTTAAGGTCACTCCTGAAGTGGGTCCAGGAACAAGATTCCTTAAGTTTCTGCGGTCTCTTTCTTTTAAAATAAACCATCATAATTAGTCTCACAACATTATCAAGTCATAACTATAATTATTATTATTATTATTAGAAGAAGAAGAAGAAGAAGAAGAAGAAGTTGGTTAGAGTTTACGGTTCTCTCATATAGATAATAGAAAAACAGTACTAAATGAATATAAAACCCATGCCCAGAAAAAAAAAATTAATTGAAGAATATGTAAATCATATGTTGTGGTTGGTGTAGGTAAGGGAATTGACTGCTTATTCATTTTAAACTAAAATGGATTTCCTGTCGAGCCCAGGCAACAGTTACAGTCACATCAGTTTCATTTTCTGGCAAATGGCAAATGCTTGCGCACTCAACAATTATATTTAGTGTTTAAGAATAATTATTCTGGTGCATGTCACTTTTTCTACAAGTAGGATAAATGTGTAGGTTTAGTATCTGAGTGCTAGTGCAGTTGGAGCCAATAGTGTCCAAGGTATATAACACCGGCACTGGCATTGACACTACAAATTTTGTAGGGTACAGTTTTAGTCTATATTACTGTAGGAATACTTTATTTCATGAAGTTCTATTAGCTTTCTTACTTTTCAACATAACCCAACTATGAAACTAGTTGAGTATGGCTCCACTTGAAATAAGGATCGAGAAGGCCTCCACATCTGATAAACAAATTGTTTGGCACAAAATCTCTTCCTGCCTCCCTATGATTCAGTATACTACTCTTAATTCAGAGTAGGGGATAGTTGTCGACTCACGAATATATAGTATGCCTTAGCAATGTTGCTAATTGGTTGGGAACCATACAGAATAATAGGAGGTAGGGCCTCAATCCACGGAGCCCTTTTGAGTGAATATGATAGCTGAACCAGCAGGGCAGGTCGACTGGTCACTATGCCGAGTCCTCCCCGCCCCGTTGTCCGTCTCGGGGCTGGAATGGAACTCATGAGCAGCTCCCATTTATCGCAGTCCAAGACCGTAACGTCGGTGATGAGCCCGAACAAGAGATCCAGGAACACCTATACTGATCATGGCATAAACCATGCCTAGATACCCGAAGACCGGTTTTCCCGAAAAAGTCGATACGATATGACTTATGATACTGGATCCAGGCGGAATGGGGATATACACCTCTGGATGACCGAAGAACCGAAAGAGATGCTGGTATAATATGGGGTCTCCCCCTCGTTTGAAAGGGATGCATATTCAATTTCACAAGTAAGATTTTCATTAATTTAGAAATGTCATTAGGATGAGAACCAGTACTTTTTATAAAATTTCCTAATCTGAATTATGGAATTCCATGTCATGGATTTGGAGCCGTCCTTATCCCTATCCTAGATTCCAGATATTGTAGAGCCGTGTCCTCAGCCCTATCCATGTCTATTTATAGGCAGCACAGATAAATACATTTCTTTCTCAATGACAGTAGGTAATTTGAGTGACCTAATTATGATTAAGAAAATTCAATGTTACACAAACACAAGTACAGAGTTACCTAGTTCATGTTAATGCACTATGTTCGATAAATTTTGAAACTCGATTGTTCAATAGTTCAACAAGTGTTGTGCACATGTTGGAGCGATCAGCGAACTAGTTTAATTTCATTAGTACTCATAATTATGCATTTTCCAACATACATTCTAGTGTATTTGTATACAATATTCTAAAATGCATTTAGTTAAAAGGGGTTTTGTTTTGAGAAAATTCATCTAAGAGATCATATGAATAATTTTGCAGGCAATCACTTGAATATATGAGCTTAGACAAGGTCATCCAGGGCTTAATGTATATTAGAAGAGGACATGCTAACAAAATAATGTGCCCATGATTGCTTTGAATCGCAATTTATTGAACCAGAAAATCGAAGTTGTTCATAGAAACCAGTGAGCATGAACTACGAAATGGGTGAACTGAAAAAAGGGAAAAATTGAATGAAGGTACTGCAACAAATTGGCAAACTATGCTAGAAACTGAACGACAAGCCTCAAACTTGATTATGGATCAGTTGTGTCTCAAACCTGGTAGCTATGCATAAGAATAGAACTCCCAAATAATAATAATAATAATAATAATCTAATGTTAGAAAGAGAAATAAAATTCCAATGTGCTGTTTTAGAAGGTCTGGATCAATTAAAGGTCTCCCCTTGCCCACTTTAGGATGATTTAAAACCTTTGCTGTATGCCCATTGTGGATTACCTCATTAGCAACATGTTGATTAAGAAGTTCCTTAAGGTTGACTTTTGCCTATAAAGAGAAGGCAGGAAACAAATATGTTCTTAGTTGCTGGTTGAAGGTTGAAAACTGACATTAAGACGTCTCCTTGGAATGCAAAAACTTGGACTAGTATTCTGTGTTTTGCTCTTCTATATTACAACTTATAGTAGTTGCCTGTAGTTAAGTTTCTCCTTGTTATTCCACCACAATGATCTTTGGAGGAAAGCCAAGTATAGGACTAGGAGTGTTTATAAGTTTTATAATTTCATGACATTATCAGCATGCAGGGCAGCAGGGGTAAAATAAACAATTTAGAAACAGTAATCTCTTTTAATCATCATTTTGTGTCAGTTGATAAATAGAAACTGCAGCAGTGCATGAGATTTTCACTGTTCATTAGGTTGGCCCCACTAATATTAATGATCACATCAGTTAACTTTAATCCATTGACTTTTGTCTATTGATGCGTACTACTGTGTGTGTTTTCTTGTCCGGTTTTAGGCCATAGGGCATAGAATGTCAATTTAACAAATTTTGAGCCACAGAATCTCCAAGGTGGGCCATCTGATGAAACCTAGTCCATATACCTTTTGATGTAGAATATTTTGTGTATATCAACTATCAAGGACGTGCATAATACTTCCATTAAAATTTGTCAGAAAAAATAACGAACCTTAGATTCCCATTTCCTAAAGTGAGCTCAAAGTCAAAGGGATCTTCTCGGCTTTCTTAAAGCAAAATATTGAGAGGCTGTGTTTCTTACTTCCGCTACTGATGCTTGATCAATTCACTCTGATACTTTGCAGTTCATGGAAATCGGTAATTAAAGATTGAGCAGAGTAGTATAAATTGATGTTTTTTTCAAGCAATTGAGATTTGGCAGCATGCAGTGTTAAAAATGATGATTTGGTTCTGTAACCAGTGAGAGTGATTCACATGGCTGGATTAAACATTTAAGGTTTAAAACATGACCTCCTGGCTTTTACAAACAATTAAAACACTGTCTGGAGGTGACACTAAATTAAATAAATGAGAAAAGCAAGTATGCAACCTTTATTAAAACTTTGTTACCTAATTTATATGAGAAGAGAATGGAATGAGCAGGCGGACATGGAAAAGAAGTATAGCAGACTGCAACTGAGCATTTTAAGTAGTTCTTGTTTGGTTGACCAACCTCGGTGGAGAAGTAGAGCCTTTCTTACGTTATCAGCAGTATAATCTACATGATAAGTTACATAAAACTACTGTCAACCAGGCTTCATCTAGACGCACCCTTTAATATCACAACTATAGAGTTTTACATATGAGATAAAGAAAACAATGGTTCCTTTTGTGGCCTACATTTCCAAGGGTCAATTTATATTCTTCCCCATAAATGATGTATGTAATGTTTTCTTCTGGAACCTTCTGCTCATAATCATCACGCACCTTTTCTTTCAAAGAAGGTAGCAAACAAAAACACAGTATTACAGAAACTGAATGGTATCTGGTATTGGATTTAAGCAACATTAATTTTGCAAACTGTTAATGAATTTGAAGAATGATCTGTGGGAGTTGATCAATGGAGCAGGAGGCATCAAGGGCATCCCCAAAGCACACTCGATCACCCGAGGTTTCATCCAACCTTGCTGGTAGTGAAGTTCAAGACACTGTGAAGAGTTTGACTGAGAAGTTATCAGCAGCGCTATCAAACATAAGTGCTAAAGATGCTTTAGTGAAGCAGCATGCCAAAGTTGCTGAAGAAGCTGTTTCAGGTAACCAACCTGGATCCATTTATACATCCTTGGTTTTTCATATGATTAAACAAAACAGTAAGCTGACCTGATTATTATAATCAGGCTTGCTTCTTATGCTCATTGAGATGTTGCCTACAACAGTGCTGCTTTATTGTTTTCATTCACAAATGGTGATGTTTCACCAACCTGTTTTGCCAAGCTACATGTTTCTTTTACCTTTCTGGTCAAGACTGCTGTTTCCATCATATTGGATGGACCCTCATGAAGCTGGTTTTAAGAAACATGGGGTGTCATTGTCTTGCAGCATTGAAGGCACTTGCATGTCTCTTGACTTCCAGCCATATTTTATTTTGCTTGAGAATATCTAGTTCTGATTGATGGTATTGTTTAGTATTCTGCTTTTATTTGGCCACTCTATTTGGCCACTCTATTTGGCTACATGTTAGATTCCTTTCCCCCCTTTGCTCCTCTGTTCATTTATATGAAAATGTGAAGGACATCCAGTGTGTTACTAGGGCTGTAAATGGGTTGGATTCAGGTTAGCTGCGGCTGGATCAGACCCTGAACCAATTATTTGGGTGGGTTCAAGGTCAAAACCCAAATAATATATAAATAGTAAATTATTTTAAAACAGTACTATAACTCTATAATCTTCGTATGATATTTGTGTCAAAGTCGGGTCTTCATCCTAGTAGTTAAGTCTGTCAGAACTTGGGACCTAGATCAAAGCGTAGAATTTTTCTGGTCATGTTGGGGCTCTTGTCCAATCCAAACTCCTTGCAACACTGTGTAACATTCAGGTTGCTTGGCCTAGGCTCCTCCATGAATGTGCCCCAAGCTAAAAGTCAACTCAGCTGGGTCATCATGTGGGCGGCAATAGATTGAATGCGACAGTCGGTCAATCTGTTTTGACTGTCCTTTTTTATTATAAAGATGTTGCAACCATGATTCTTTTTTTTTTTGTCTGGACAGGTACATGGTGGGAACCACCTGATGAACATACTTAGTCCCACACAAATGACATGCTCAAATCTTCCTAGTTCCTATGTGTAACTAAGAAGATTCCCTACATTTTTGTTGGAATGTTTATACAAATGTCTCTTCTGCTAATTTTTCTTGCAATGCTTTTCATTTTTTTATTAGCCTATACTATGTCTCATTGTATAGTTAATAATTTTTTCTCTTCCAATCCCTGATGTGTTAATTTTTAAATATCATTTTCCCGAATAGATTTCAATTCTTCATTATTGTTAGCTAAGATACAGAAAAATTCCTTATTTGATTTTGTGAAATGAAATTTACTAGGCTGGGAAAAGGCAGAAAATGAAGTTGTTGCTTTGAAGCAGCAACTTGAAGCTGCATCTCAGAAGAACTTGGCCCTTGAAGATCGAGTAGGCCACCTCGATGGTGCTCTCAAGGAATGCGTGAGGCAGCTTCGGCAAGCAAGAGAGGAGCAGGAGCAAAAGATCCATGAAGCCATTGTCAAGAAAACACAGGAATGGGAGTCTGCCAAGTTTGAGCTTGAAAGCCAGCTTGCTGAGCTCCATACCCATCCGGATACAGCAAAAGCTGAAGCTGCTGCCTCTGTTGATCATGACCTCCGACCAAAGCTTGATGCTGCAGAGAAAGAGAACTCAGCTCTCAAGCTTGAGCTCCTCGCTCGAGCTGCGGAGCTTGAAATTAGGACACTAGAGAGAGAGCTGAGTACCCAAGCAGCAGAAACAGCTAGCAAGCAACACCTGGAGAGCATAAAGAAGGTAGCTAAACTTGAAGCTGAGTGCCGTAAGCTACGGGCCACAGCTCGTAAGTCATCATCGCCTGCTAACAGTGACCACAAGCATGTTGCCGCCTCCTCCCTTTATGTGGAGTCACTTACCGACAGCCAATCAGACAGTGGAGAACGATTTCTTGCAGTTGATGCTGATACACGCAAGATGGGTAGGTTGGAGTCAAGTGAGTGCGAGGTGAGCTGCTCAGACTCATGGGCGTCAGCTCTTATCTCTGAACTCAATCAGTTCAAGAACAAGAAGGCCATAAATAAAAGCCTCACGTCTGCTTCTATAGACATTGACCTTATGGATGATTTCCTTGAGATGGAGAAGCTGGCAGCAATGCCCGAGATTGACAATGGGAGCCATGGCTCTAACTTTGGAGCGGTTAGGGACCAAGATGATAGTGGAGACAATCCGTTTAAAGCTGAACTCCAAGCCATGATTCAAAGGACAGCTGAACTGGAAGAGAAGTTAGAGAAGATGGAAAGCGAGAAAATGGGATTGGAGATGGCATTGGCTGAAAGCCAACACCAACTGAAGTTGTCACTAAGTCAGCTTATGGAATCTGAGGAGAAGTTGTTGGAGCTGGAAAGGGAGCTGGCAACATCCTATGAGTTAAAGCAAGCTGCTGAGACAGAAGTAGAGGCTACTAATGCAAAGAGGAAGGTGGCAGAGTCACTTCTTGAAGCAGTGGATTCGGAGGTTCGCATCCTGCGTGAGAAGGTGGCATCATTTGAAGTACAGGTCGAAAAAGAGCGAGCATTGTCATTGGAAATTGCAGCCAAGTGCCGAAGTTTGGAGGATGAGCTATCAAGGAAGAAGCGTGAAGCTGAGCTTCGGCGGGCCACAAGCTCGAGTGGCGAGTCGAAGATCAAGCAGGTCTGCCTTTGTATTCTTTGAGCACTTTGGCCTCACTCTCTGCATGCATGGCAATCAGAAATGATGAACACCTACACTCTTGGCCTGAACCAGCAGTCAGATGGTTCATCTTTATCTTCACTATTCAAGCATTACCTACATCTTTGGCCCACATTTCAATGATTGCGGACCATTCATTTCTACCAAAATGCATAGATGATAGATGGTTGAGAAGAAAATATGGACAACATTCCATATGCAACAGCAAAAGCATTCCACTGATCGCTGGGATGGGAATGTTTAGTGTTGATTTGTTTTCCTTGTAAGTGACAATGGAATTCATTGGAGAGAAAATACAAGGAAGACACCAGTCAAAAAGATTGGTGTTCAAAGGTATAAAAGCTTTATACTATTAAAACAAGAGAAACAAAACTTACATAGGAAAAAACAACGAAAGGGGAAGTTCTGTCCACCCCTTGTTTATTGAGGATGGTTTTGGTCCAACTTCCTAACTAGACACCACTATATGACCAATATGGGTCCCTGAAAGTGGGCCCACCTATATTCAATGCTGATCTGTACAAATGATGCCGCTGGTGTCCTCCTTAAAATGGGATTAGCCTTGATCCACCTATATATTGGATGGGATTGTTAGTGTGGCTGACATGGTTCGAACTTATGCACATTTATATTCCGTATCATTATTTACTTGATTGTGAACTGGGCACTGGACCAACACTAACTGCTACTGGGGAGTTCTCACCCACACGCCATTTCACTCGTTAAACTGTTGATTGTTTACACCTACTCTTTGCAGTATGTGGTGTCTGTTGTATGACTGGTATCACTATTCAATTGCAATAATCTGTTAAATGGCATTTTTTTAATCTTCCTACAGGAGAAAGAGTTGGCTGTAGCTGCTGGAAAGCTTGCAGAGTGTCAGAAGACAATTGCTTCTCTTGGGCTGCAGCTGAAGTCACTAGCTACTTTAGAGGAGTTCTTGATGGATTCCGACATGCCGGAACTCAATGGAGGATCGCCCTTTCTTAGAAACGGTGCTGAACTAAGATTACACTCTAATGATTCATCTAATGCAAAGAAAGAAGTTAATTCTTCGAAAACTAGTGATGGTTCAGGTCTTTCTCCAAATAGTATTGCCGACAAGGATTCACCACCTTCAGCTTCCTCATCCTCTTCGGCCAATCAAGCTTCAGAGAGAAGTCGAAATGGGTTTGGGAAATTGTTCTCTCGAAGTAAAAGCAGTAGCAGCCATACAGAAAACCAGTGAATAGAATATGGACATCGATGTCTTACCATGTATTCGATGTGCGGGTTTTGTATAAACAGCTTAATGGAAATGCATTGTTTTACCAATGAATTGTCAATGTGGTTGATCTGTGGCTTGTATAGTGATATAAATTTGTCAAGGACTTGTGGGGCCCCACCTCTATCCATGTCATTTAGAAGATGGTGGGATTGGAAGTTCTCATCATAATTTGAGGTTGGACAAATAATCAGTCCCATCTGATCTTAACCATTGATTTAATGCTCCATCAGATAGGAATGTGTGTCCTGTTGCTTGAATTATAGCATATATCTACATTGGGGCCATAAATTTGAAAGGTGGAGATGATGTGGTGTGTGGATGGACTGTATGAAAAATATTTGATTACTTGTTGCTAATTTCAGGGCAGGTTTTGTAGTGTTTGCGGAAACAACCATAGACTTACCTTTTTTGTGGAAATTTTCTTTTTTCCCTACGCCCCTCCCCTTATCAGAAATATTTTCTACCGTTTTCATGGAAAATTAAACTGCTTTTGATGCTTTTTGTTGCATATAAGCATTGGCACCAAATGATGGAAAAGGTTTCCCACATGAGAATGTCTTGCTTTTTCCCTGTCATCTGAATAGTAATAAAATGAGTGAATGGATTAGCAATGGCCCCTTCTTGATGGTTCCTTTTGAAGTCTCTAATTTATATGACTTACTAAAAGGAAGACTCTTTTAGATGGTTCCTTATTGTTGTGATACATTGCTTTGAGTGCTGTAGAGGCCCCTTCAACCTTTATTCCCTACCTGGTTTCTATGACTCATGTACCATGTGGTGCCTATCTTAACCTCAGCCTAGGGCCCAAATCAAAGGAGTAGAATTGCGTTAGATTATCAGTAGTCCATCCATATTTATCAAAACAAAACTTGAGCTCATTTTTACTAAAGATGACTTTAATTGAATCCAATTAGGATGGTTGGACTTAAGAAGTTATTGTTCTTATAATATTTTATATAAATTGATTTCACAACAGGTTCTATGGTGTAGTGGTTAGCACTCTGGACTTTGAATCCAGCGACCTGGGTTCGAATCCCGGTAGGACCTTTTTTTTTTTTTTTTTGGGCATTTTTTAGCCTTTTGATCCATTACAGAAAGGATTTGTAGAAGAGACTCACATGAAGAGAAATCAGGAAAACTAATCAAGGACACCTAGTAGAATTAGAAAGCTAATCCTAGTTATAACGCATTAAAGAAATAAAATTCTATACTTCTTTGGGCTCCACATGTGGGCCACGGGTTTGGCAGTGTTGATCTATAAGCTTTGCATCTTTTTTTTTTTTTGGATGCAAGAGAGTTTGGTTTCCGGCTCGAGTTCTAAGGGCCTGTTTGGATTTACAAGAAAACACAAGAAAATAATATTTTATAGAATATAATCTTTCATTTTCTAAAGAAGAGAATCTTGTGCGTTTGGTAACCCAAACAAAACTTGAAGAAAATATTCTTTTCTTTCAAAAAGTTCAATATTTTCTCTTACAGCTCCCCCCTTAGAAAATTTTCTACAAGATAAGGATCTTTCACAATGACGATTACAAAGTGGTAGAGTAAACTAAAGACTTTCAAATCCAACATGATGTTACATATATGGTAAAGTAAAGTAAAAGTAAATGTCACAACACGGTAAAGGTGGGGTAAAGTAAAGGTGGGATAAAATATTTGGTAAAGTAAAGTGGGAAGAAATGATAAAGTATTTTCTTTTTATTCAACTTTGCATTATTACATTTTATCGTAGTTTTATATGGTAAGTAAAAGTGATTTGTTTACAGTCGTGGTAACAAAGATTGATGTCATATCATAGTAAATGTGAGGTAAAGTAACGTGAGATGAAGTATGTGGTACAACAAAGTGGGAGAGAGAGTTGTAAAGTAGTTATTTTTTGCATTTACTTTACTTTACTATACTTTATCATGGTTTTATATGATAAAAGAAAAACAACTTACGGTAAAAACATCGCACTTGAACTTTACTATACCACACAGTTTTTTTATCCAGATGTGGTAAATTATATTTAAATTAAAATATTTAATAAAAAGTTATTATAATAATGTAATTTACTTTAATCATAACACCTTCCAAATAACTCAATTTAAAATCTGTAATATTCTTCAAAAATCGTCAAACATAAAAAATATTGTAATATTATAATTTTACATTATTCTATTCTATACTATTTTATTCTTGCAATAATTAAATCTGTAAATATTTTATTATGTATACATCCAAACGGGCCCTAATTCTTTTTTGTTTTATCGGTAATAATAACTTATATTGAAAGAGAAGAGAATAGTAACTCTTTTTATGTTATTTTTATGGTCAATTGATCCTTAGATTCTGGCTAATCATGCTTTTTAACATCTTGTTCTTTTGTCAAATGCATTGAAGCTTTCGGAGGTCATTGTGGGCATTAAACGACATATGAACTGTTCTTTAATTTCCTACTTTGGCTCATTATTAGATTGGAAGCTTGATCCTGTATCATGGCTTGATTTGACTTGTATGCTTATGTTAGGTGACAAAGATGATTGGCCAAATCTCTTAAAAAGATGTGAGCTTGCGAGCTTGATGATTGGCTTTTCCTCTACCTATCACACATGTTGCACCACTTCATCAATGGTATGAAAGTTCTGAAAAACTCGTTTGGCAAATGTCCCAACTAGAGAGAGAAATCCATATCATTCAGAGGATATCTTACTTTTCCTATAGAATGTTAATTCCCAGTAAAGATTTTTCTCATACAATTCCAGGTTTGGCAAACACAAGGAATATGAGGATTTATCTATACTACATCAAACCGTCAAAAGTTTGTTGCCATTTTCTCTCAATCCATAATGAATGGAGCCCAAAGATTTGAGCGCCTAGCCTTCTTTAGCCTTCTAGAACTGATGGACGGTTCGGATCTTATAAATGGGACCCACAAAAATAAAATAAAAAATATTTATTAGGGTGTGGACTTTTTTTTTTTTTTTAATATCTCAAAATTTATAAAGAATCAACGGTTGGAAATTGATCTCATCAGCATAGGGCTGGCGTCAGGCAATTGTGTTAGCAATACGGTCAAGGTAGATTTGAACCAATCAAGAAGACAGAGAATTTTTTTTCTCAATATCTGAAGCAACCCGTGCCTAATCTAAGATCCGTCCGCACCTACGGATTCGTTTCGAGCAGATCTACACAATTGAAAAAGGAGATTGGAGGGTAGAGCCTTGGTTCTGCGATATGGAGCCATCTGGAGTTAGATTTCATATATGTTTGATCATAAGTGCTCATGATGACGAAATCTAAAGCGTGATGCAGAAATTTGAGTAGATTGATGGTTATAGAGTGAGTGATCCACAAATACTCATTATGTCGTCAATGAAACGTTAGAGTTCAAGGTAGAGAATTTTGACGAGAATCCTTGTTCAACGTGTGAAAGTGTTGAAGAGTTTGCATACGTATCAGCAAGGTACGAGAAGATATTGCAGGTTATATTTTGGTGTCCTGGTGGCTCGAGTTGTACGGGATTCAAGCCAAGGTTGAGATTGTTGGATTATGTCTTGTATTGTTCGTTCAACATGTGAAAGGTATTGAAGAGAGAGCATACTAGTCAGCGAGGTACGGGAAGACATTGTCAATTGTATTTCCTAGTGGCTCGACTTGAACGGAATTCAAGCTAAGGTAGAGACTGTTGGGGTTTATGTCTTGTATTTCAGTTTACCGAAAGGGTCCATTGGGTTAGCCAATGACCGGGTTCAGGGTCAAGGGTATTTTGGTCATTGTACTGGGCCTTTTTCGGGGGCAAATGTACTGGGGCTTTTTCGAGGGCAAAATAAGCGAAGGTTATATATACAATGTAATTTGTAACCTTAGACTCTGAAGAGAGTCAAGATGTGAGGTGTTGCTCTCTTGCTGTGGACGTAGGCGATTTTGTAGAACTTCATAAAATCCTCGTCTCTCTCTTGTGTGGTATGTTTGATCGATTGCATTCGCTCTTCCACATGCACGCGCACAACACATATATATAATTTACTACTTAAGGTCTAATCATTCTAAAAAATTATGAAAGTCCTTTCCAATGAAACATTTATAGATATTTCCCCCAAGTACTATAACATTGTGGCAAAGATGTGCCACAACATATAGTAAATAGATACGCTCTATTTAAGCTCAAAAAATGGCAACACAGAAAAAATGAGGATTTTACCGAAAAATGAACTGTATTTGGCCGTTGCACGAAATAATGAAAAGTATTTCATGTTGCACAAACGTGGCCTGTTAGTTTTTTTTTTTTTTTTTAAGCTTTGGGACCAAGTTACAATGAAACGACGCTAGCATCGCTCTTTGTAAATCCCATAAAACTAAAGCTCTTCCTATAATTACTGCTGCAATTGAGATTGCTGCTTCTGTCGAATTGCTAGAACGATTTCATGGAAATGGGCTTTTCGTCAGATTCGGGATTCACCAAAATCTCTCTCAAGCTCTTTTTTCTGATCTTGTTGGGCTGCTTTCGTTGAAAGAATTGGTGGGTCAGAGGTAGATTGCGATGATTTCTTCTGGGGTTTTTCCTTTTACTCTATTCGTTGCAGTGACACTGGAGATAATATCTAGGCGTGTTGACTATCTCCTGTAGAAGCTTTAAGCTTTCTTCTCCTCACCATCTCATACTGGTGTTTCAGGCATTTCATCTTTGGAAAATAAACAGTTCTTCAATTTATAGTTTGTTGCTTTATTTCTTTGTCTTAGTGTTGTCGAATGAAGAAACCTTGGTGGATGGAACCCAGCTCATAAAATGACTTTTAACTTTTAAGTCGGTTTGTTTTCAGTTCTTTGTGTGTATGCTATGTTGTGTTCTACTCTCTCTCTCTTTGTGCCCCTCTATTCTATCCCAACATCTCCCTTCTATATGGCTGAAATTTGTGGAGCTGGCTAATGATTTCATGATGACTTCAAATGTATGGATTGAGCTGGAGATTGGACTCTTTGGAGGGTAGTATAACGAATTGCTAGCAGTCACAAACTGTGTAACGCCCCAATTTCGGATACCGAGAAAATCGTCAAAATACTGAAATTGGCGCGCTACTTCCCGGAAAATCCAAGAACTTCCAAGATCGTAGGTCCGCAGTGATGTCCAATTTAAAACTTTTTGAACAATATTATAACAACAGTTAATATTGCGAAAGTATAAAGAAATAAGCGGAATCAATATAGAGATAGCGGAAGCACAATGTATCATCAAAACCATATCATGTATAACGGGCTTATCCAGCCTAAAATGACAAGTGATAAAAACCAAAATTTAATTACATATTTGCCTGACTACGCAGCTCACCACAAAAATCTCTCAAAATCCCAAACAAACAGACACTCAAGCCCCTGCCACTGGTGCCGACTCTCCACCCTCCGGCTCGACCTCTTGGTCGGCCGATCCCCATCCGTAGTCACCTGCTACGGGCACCTCTACGAGTACGTACGCATCGCCCTTGAACTCGGGGTCAAGACCTAAGCACCAAGAGTGGATCAGATCTAAAGATCTGGCAAGTCACAGTATGCTAATAATATAGAATGTATGCATCAAATGAGTAGAGACAGTAATAAAGTTAAGAGAATAGTAATGGTACAGATCCTAGGCAGTTGAGCAAGATAAACAAATAGAATCAAGATAAACATAATATAATAAACCTACACAAAATGGCACACTCACACAAGCTGGATACCGCGGGATATTATGCCGCGGCCCTCCCATACTGAACACAGTCGCGGCGGAAAAAATAATAACATCATCCATCAACACACACTGAGACCGGACTCGGTATCGCACCGTCCGTCTCCAACAATGCTCATCATGATAGCCACACAACACTCTCAATAGCTCCTACCTGTGATGATCAGTCCAACTGGCTGAGCTTAGATCAACTGAGTGAATGTCTATGCCGACTCAGGAAACAATAAAGGTCTGTGTCTGTCTAGGCTTTGCCTTGCGTGAACAAGGTCCTAACAAAGTCCCTAAGAGGTCCAAGCATCCATGGATCATAATCCAGGTCCAAGTCCAGTCAATGGATCCATACCAAGGCCCACCAAATACATGGCCTGGTCTATAACAGTCCATATGAAATACAAGTCCATGTTCAATAACATATGATCCATTTAAATCCATAATGGGTAACAAGCCCATACAATCTAACCTCTCCAGTCTAGGGTAATTCTCATCCAAACTTAGGCCATAAAAGGGCCCGCCTAGCCACAGACACGGTTCAATGTTCACCTAATCAGATTACCGGGTTACCTCTAAGTAGTCCTAGGTTCGGGTCCTCCATTTTCCATTTAGTTAACAGGTATAAGTAATAGTGAGGACAATAAAGTGATAGTAATAATATGAGGGAGATGAATCTCCAAGTACAAGGATCAATGGGAGATATCAACAGTCTAACCTAAGTAAATGATCTACTTCAGATTCAAGTCTATCTCAGGTAATTCGATCTTTAAGTGAAACCACAGATGCTAAAGAATACCGTATTTGGTGCTCAGAAGTTATGTGCATCACTTGGTAACGTATAAAGGTCGAATCATCTTAGATTATATAACCTGGACCTTAATTAGTGGACCCCACGAGTCAAGGTTGAGCCACACCATCGACTCGTGGTTGGCACAGTGAGGGAAGTCTATTTGGATGGTCAATGGGTCCCATGTATGATTACAACAATAGAAATTAGAATCTGGGAAGTGTCACTGTACACAGTGTGCTCAGCTGACCTCCTGGCCTGGGCGGCGACATCGGCACACTGAGATCAGAGAAGCAACACCCTGCAGGCAAAGCCTGATTGTCCAGAATCTTCCTGTGAGTTCGGCTAACCCCCTGGCCTGGGTAGTTGGCCGTGCACACTAAGAATTCTGGCTGAAGGGAATGTCCCAGGTTCTAGTTTCCATTGTTGGAATCCGGCCTTTTCGGAATCCATCTCGGAGTTCGGCTAAGCACTTGAGCTCAATTGAATACTCAGCTCGGTCACCCAGCTCAGCTCGGCAAAGTGCCTAGCTCAGTTCGTTCACCCAGCTGAGTTCGGTAAAGCATTGAGCTCGGCCAGGCATTGAGGTTGGTCAAGCTCTTAGCTCGGTTAAGAGCTGAGCTCGGCTAAGCACGGAGCCCGGTTTGGCACGGAACCCGGTCTGGCACTAGCTCGATAAAATACTGAGCTCGGCCATAACACTGAACTCGGCCTAGACACTGAGCTCGGCCTAAACACTGAGCTCGGCTAAAACGCGGATCTCAACCTGAGCATTGTGCTCAGCAGAACATTGAGTTCGGCTAGTGTTGAATCCAGCCATCGCTGAGTTCGGCTAGTACTGAGCTCGGCAATCGCTGAGCTCTGCCAATGCTGACCTCGACAATCGCTGGGCTTTGCCAGTGCTGAGCTCGGCCATCGCTAGGCTCGATCAGTGCTGAGCTCGGCTATCGCTGAGCTCTGGGTTTGAGGAGAATTTCATGATCCAATATATGGACCAGGTCTTAAATCAGGGATCTACCTGGGCCCCACAAACTCACTGGACCACTTTCCCATGCTTGATCAGATTAGATCAAAATCCACCCTCATGGTTGCCCAGGGCCCCTCAAACCGATGTGGGGTCCTTATTTTCCAAAGGTGGTCCCACCTCGGTCCCGGTCTCGACACAGCAAGATGGGTTTTCACAATTCCACCATCCGGGAATTTGGTAGAGTGACCCCAATCCCCTTGGACTTCTCCTCAAACCGACACAAAAGCTTAATCAAAGAAGAAAAAATCACTTCTATATCAACCATCCATCAACCGGACCATTGATCATCCAAATGAGGTGACCTCATCCATCAATGGCCAAAGAAAAACCAACAGACAGGCTCAATAAGGATCTAACATGTACATACAGCAATTGTAATTATAATTGCAAATCAAAGAAGGAAAACATGCAATCTAGACTATCAGCATAGAGCACTTGCCTGATCAATTGAAGGTAGAAGGAAAAGAAAGAAAACAACAGAGAACCGATTAGCAACCAGGAGCAGTAGAGCTCCTCCGTTGCAGATCAGTCTGGGGTTGGCCTTCTAATGGAAATTCTGGGGAGAGAAAGAGAGAGGGAGAGAGATAGGAATTGGAGGGAAGATGAGCGCTCGTTGGAGAGAAGTGGGGAAGAAGAAGAGAGAAAAGAGATAGGAATTGAGAGAGAGAGGAGATGAACAGTGATTGCTTGGGTAGGGAGGGTTTAGTTTAAATAGGTTGAGTTTTTGGATTAGGGACAAGAATGCCCTTGGGGTTAGAATAGGATTAGGGTTAGGGTAGAGGGTACTTAGGTCTTTAGGTGGGCTTCTAGAAGATTCTTTGGTGCAAACCTCCTATAGTAAACACTAATTTCTAGCTAGGGCCTCTAACAAACTAACTAACTCTAAAATTAACAAAAGACACCCTATTGACTCTACTAATTACACAACTAGACTGAACCTAAGAAAATACATAACTACCCTTATCTAAACCCCATAATTAGTATAATTAAAATACTTAAGCTAATATATAGTATTCAAATTCAAATTGAGGGTCCACCAGGGGTGGGGCCTCACAAACTGGGTGAAGAATTGTGATGCTTGAAGAGCACACATATCGTCTATTCGTGTGGCATAGCTAACTGATCTCTGTCTTTGAAGGAGTTCTTACATATTTTGAAGTGCTTTTTAGGGAAAGAAAATGACAAAATGGGGTGACAAATTTGGGTATTTGAATTTAATGGGTATGGAAAAGGGACGCTAGCATCGTCCATACTTATTTTGGGCGACGCTATCACCCTTTGTAAAAAAAATGAAAAAAAAGAAAAACGTGGCGGGATGAACGATCTCGTGCAGCGAGAAATACTATACATTATTTCGTGCAATGGCCAAATACGATTCATTTTCCGGTAAAATCCTCTTAAAAATCACATTACATTTTCAGAAGTAGAAATGGTTTTTATTCAAATTATTGTGTTCCTGGGGGGCCACACCTATCAATTATGTTGCTCGAAGAGAGTAGGTTGCAGTCTTATTATTTAGTAGGCCCACTTTGATCGATCCTAGAAAGTCCTAGTGGGCCCATTTGAAAAGAAACTTTTGCTTGCTAGTGTCATCCCACAAGGGAAGATTTTCTTAGTGTTGTAAGGAGATACTCTAAAGATTTTATTTGTGATCTACACGCACATCTTCAAAGATCGGTATTGGTTATAGATTGGTAACTGGCGTCTTAAGTTAGCCCCGCGAGCTGCACTGCATATATATGATGTTACTTGCACGTCCCCTGTGATGTAATATATATATATATATATATATATATATATATGAGCAAGGCTCTCCTAAGCTTAAGCTTATGATATGATTCCGTAAGCTAATGCTTCTAGGGCCCATCCTTGATCCATCAAAATGGACCAAACATACGACCCCCTTAAATTGCACAAGCCCACCAACTTTTGGTCAAATCCGAATTTACTAGACCGTTGGATCGACTATGTACCAATCCAAATAGACCGTTGACCATTAAACTTTTTGTGCCCAGATGGAGATGATAGAAACCACGATTTGGGCTGATTTTTTGTAGGAAGGAGGGTCCCAGGGAGTCCTTGAAATCCCCCCACCCCCATCCCCATATGGGTCCCCAAGTTGGCCCCACTACGTATTGAGCTTAATTCAGCTTACCTTATCTTAAGCTTCAGCTTAGGAGAGCTGGCCCCTATATATATATATATATATTATATGAGAGATGCTCTTGTGAGAGTTATTTCTTAGGAATTTTTACCAAATGCAAAACACTCAGGCACAATCGGAAGCGCTGTCTTCCTCCTGCAAGACAGAGAATCCCTAACCCGAGACCCCTTTGCAACTCCTATTCTTCTTCAATCAGCAGACCGAAACTATGAGAAACCTTCTCTGAGATGGAAAATCTTGAGGGCAAGATATCGTCTAGATAGAAGAGGTAAGGGTGGGAGTTGGGGAATAGAAAGAAAACAATGGTGAAAATGGGTATAGAAAACGATGCCATGACGATATCTTTCGCATGGATGGAAGGGATAAATTTGTCCAGAAAACTTATACGAACACCCATTTGGATGTTTTAATGTATTTGTAAATGAATCTGTGTAATACAAGTTTAGAAACACTTTTTTGATAAAAATCCCTTGCCCTTATTCTCGTGGTAGTGTGAGAGTAACTTTCCTAGAAAAATATTAGGTATATGCGGGACCCATACGACCTTAGGCAGGGATAAGATTCAACTTTTGACCTGAATAAGTGGGGTCCCTAGTGGAGTTTCCTTCCCCCCGCATCCCACCACGCTCGGGAATCCGGACTTACCTAAAAAAATAAGGGAAAATTTCAAAATAGGGCTCAAACTTTTTTCAAATTTCAAATCAAGACTAAAAAAACTCACATTTCAAAAAAGGATTTAAATTTTCTGTTAACATTTCAAATCAGGACATTTGGCCAGAACATGAGTTTTCCAGCAACCTTTTTCTTCATTTTCTTTAAAATACCCAAATGCCTTAGGGCTCTTTCCTCTCTCCTTCCATCCTAACCTAAGATTTTAGTGGTGGGTTTTCTTATTTCCTAGTTCCTTCAAAATACTAGGACATATTTATTGATTTTAAGAAACCAGTACCCAACCCCAACCCATATGACCTGCTAAAAAAGGAATGTATTTCCGGTTAAATCCAGTGGTGGGTTTTCATCTTTCCTATTCCCTTCAAAATACTTGAACATATTCATTGATTTTACGAAACCAGTACACGACCCTGGCCCTTTTAACCTATTAACAAACGAACTGTATTTCCAGTTAAATCCAGCCATTGCCTGCCCTGAAAAATGCTTATAGTCCATCTCTTTTCAGGTACTTAATCCATTTTCTTATGCTAGTAATTATTCCCAATAATAAATAACAGTATGATGAGGTGATTTCTTTCCTACCATAGGTTCACTTCAAGACCTAATCTCTTATCTTGCAATCGACATGGGTCATTGCTCTACTTTGATCCTTATCAGCATCTTCATGAAGGCAGCCCAAATCCATCATGTTAGTTGTCCAATTACGGAAATGCATGAAATTGTTCATTTCTAAATCGATCATGTCTCTTGGGATAAAGCTACAATGCTAATGCTAATAGTGATAATGATGCATAATTTTTGAATTCGCAGTCTAGATGTACGAATCCACCAACGAAACCCATCAACAAAACCCAAGCTCCTCAACAAAATGGATTTAGCAGCCAAATGAATCCGCATCCTCAAAGCTTTTACCTAGAGAAATCATGAGATAGAAAACAATGGAACTCCACCGTGGATATCTCCAACCCATATCCTAGGTTGGGAAAAGAAGAAGAAAGTACCAAGGGCATTTTGGGTATTTTAGTATTTAAGTGCATCCATCCCTCATCATTTTGGTGAGAGACACTCCCTTTTTGGAAATTATCAAGCACAAAAAAGAGAGTCCTATGTACTTGACATTCCTTTTTTGTACTTGACACTTTTCAAAAGGAAAGTAGATGGATGCACTTGAATATTTTCCTTTAAAGAAAATGGAGAAAAAGATTGCCGATAAACTCATGTTCAGGTAAATGTCCTGATTTAAAAGGTTAACGGAAAACTTAAACCTTTTTTGAAATGTGAGTTTTTTTTTAGTCCTGATTTGAAATATGAAAAAAAGTTTTGAGCCCTATATAAAAATTCCCCAAAAAACAAACACACAAACAGAAAATTCACGTTTATCACGTGTCAACTCCTCCTTTTCTATATGACTATATGAGACCCTGCCACACCGCAACTGGCACGTGTGCGTCCAAGCCCTTTCCAGTTCCACCACTTGAAATTCCGATCTGATCTGATTCCCTTTCTCTCTCTAATCTCCTCTTTCTTTCTCCCCTGCGCAGCTGTGAATCAACACAAAACCAACACATACAATACAATACAAGACCCCAAATCAAATCGCAGAGAGATAGAAAGAGAGATTCATAAAAAAAAAAGATGACTGCTTTCAGCGGCGATGAGACTGCTCCCTTCTTTGGCTTCCTTGGCGCTGCTGCTGCCCTAGTCTTCTCCTGTACGTACGATCACGATCACGATCTTCTCTACTCCCCCCTTCCTTTCAACGGCCACGATCTCTTCTCTATCCCTCTCTCTGGATTTGTGTAAAAGAATCTAGATCTAGGGTTTTGGATTCTGATGGATGGGTCTATCTGTCTTTTGCAGGTATGGGCGCCGCCTATGGGACGGCGAAGAGCGGCGTGGGGGTGGCGTCGATGGGAGTGATGCGGCCGGAGCTCGTGATGAAGTCGATCGTGCCCGTTGTTATGGCCGGAGTGCTTGGAATTTACGGTTTGATTATCGCCGTCATCATCAGCACGGGAATTAATCCCAAGGCGAAATCTTATTACTTGTTTGATGGATACGCTCATCTCTCGTCTGGTCTTTCCTGTGGCCTTGCCGGATTGGCCGCCGGGATGGCCATCGGCATCGTCGGAGACGCTGGCGTCAGGTAATCACTCTTCCCTTTCTTTCTCTCTGTTGATTCTGAGAATTTGGGGAATTCATGTGTGGATAATTCTAAACACCCCCCTGTTACAAAGTATGCTATTGAATTCCCAAAGAAGGATAAAAAAAGATTTGGACTTCTGGAATTAGTAGGATTTGGGTGATTTCCCAATCAAAAATTATGCTTGTATTTGTTAGATATTGAAGTAATTGATGAAATCTGTAGGGTGATGGAGTTCTGATGAGTAAGTGGTATGAGTGCAGGTGGGACCCACCTCTCATTTATTCAGATTGATTTGTTTAATGGATCCCTTGTGATTATGTTCATGCAATCTTAGCTTTGATTACTTGGCCAGCGAAACAGAGAGATGAAAAGAGAATACTTGGAAGGCTGGGATTGTTGGCATGTAGATGGTGTGGCTGTAAGTGGCTCTAGCAATGCAAAATGCTGACCCTAGTATCTTGGATGAGAATACCATGTGTTGTATGGTGAAGCGTGAATCGACTGATGGAAACTTGTACTGTGGGTGCTATCCAGCTTGAATCCAAATTATAGAAATAGAAGAATTATTGGATTTGCTTGGGAGATCTTATATGATTGATTGTATATTGACAGGGAAGAGCTTAGAGTTAGTAGATATTATGAAAAGAGAAGGATAAGTATAACATGTTTAAAGAGACTAAATGAAAGGGAGAGAATGCTGAAGGCTTGGAAAGAGTTTAAGCTAGTTTACGTAGGAAAATGCAATTCTAGAAAATTTAAAGGATTAAGATTGAAATGGTGAAGAGAAAAGTAATAGATCATGAATCATGATGATTATATTGTTGCCGATATAGAAATTCTAAGCATTATTGATGTATATGCTCCTCAAGTAGAGTTGAGTAGTGATGATGAGAATAAATTTTGGGACTTGATAGATAGTACATGATATTCCTTGTGGAGAAAGTATTATTATTGGATGAAATTTTAATGGGCATTTTGGCAAGATAGGGGATGGGTATGATAAAACACATGGAGGTTGGTATTTTGGGAAAAGCTAATGTATGTGGGAAGCTACTTTTGACTTTGCTGCGGCCTTTCATCTTGCAGTATTAACATTTTGAGAAGAAAAAGAACACCTATGTTTAAGTGGTGGATCAATCAGATAATAAAATAGCCTTTGTAACTTGGGAAAGAAAACAGTCTGCTTGTAAAGATTATTATTTTTAATTAATCTATTTATTGCTTTGAAGATTGTGAAGTTATTATGAGGGAGAGTCTCGCAACTCAACATTGGCTATTGAATTTGGATATGGTCATTCAGTGGCGGACCCAGGATTTTCGTTTGGGTGGGGCGGAGGATGTTCAATTATAAAAGTTAAAATCATCGCAACTACCAATCATCAACGCCGACGACAAATAATCTCCAGCATGGTTCTAAGTTTCTTTTTTTTTTTTTTTGGCAAATTAAGGATAAAGAACTCAATTCTCGTAAAAGCTTTTTAATTACCTCAAAGATTTAGTAATAACTATTTATCCTTGAGGTAATGCAAAGTGATATGATCTTTATCAATTGGGTCCCACAAAATGATTATTTATATGAGTGGATGGGTAAAACAATTTATATAAACAGTCCCTCAAAATAGTGAATGGTTGCACGTGCATTAGTCTCATTCTGACCTTAATTAATAGGTATTTTGTATTAATTGAGATTGTAGAATGGAATGTGATAAAAATTTAGAGAGAAATGGTAGGAAGAGATAAGATGAGAGAGGTTTTAGGAGAAGATTAGATTGGTAAGATGAGAGAGATTTTAGGAGAAGATTGGTAAGATGAGAGAGAATTGAGAAGACTGGATTAGATGTTGTAGAATGTGCATTAGCAAATTAGAAATAGGGTGATTTTTTCAACAAAGCACCCGTGGCGTTTTCTAATCTGCCTCATTAAATATTGAAGATATCCATTGAAGTTAAGGGATGATGCTGATCGGACCTGGGGCGACCGCCCCAGGTACTTACAACATGGGTCCGCCTCTGTGGTCATTAACAAAAGTACAAGAAGTTGTAAAGTGGAAATCGACCATATATAAGGTGGTGGAACTTAGAACGAGAAATTATAACACCATTCAAATCAGAGTCTTGAATAAAGTTGAATGAGATTGAGATATTAACTCGAATGAAGTATGGGATTAAATGGAAACTTTTATTAAATAAGACGCCACTTGGTTCCAGTGGAGTCTAACGGGAATAAAAGCTTTGCACACAAAGAAACTTGGTGGTGGAACCTGGAAATTGAAAGGTTATTGTTGAAAAGGAAGAAATTATTTAAAGAGCTGCAAAAAAGCAAAGAGTGGCAAAAAACATGAAGTGGAGAAGACTTTGAAAGGTACAAATTTGGAAAAAAAATAACAAATCAAAGAAAATGGTTAGTAAAGCCAAGTACAAATGACAATTTATACGTGAAGTTGGTAAGTAAAGAAGGGAAGGAGAGGGTTTATAAGCTTGCCAAGGTAAAAGAAAGGAAAATTAGAGATTCTGACTAGATCATATTCATTAATGATGAAGATGATACGGTCTTGGTTAATGAAATTGATGTCTTCGATGTATGGCAGGCATATTTTCAAGACCTCTTTAATATTAAGTATGCAAAGGGAAATAAATGATGGCATTCAGTTGAATCAAGGAGTAATTGATGAAGGGTGTGTTTGGTTCGACTTTTTAAAATTTCTATTTGGGCGTTTGGCTTTTGAAAAATCCAAAAGTTTTTAAAAGCTCAGTTGGTGATTAAACTTTAAAAAGGTTTTTTAAGAAGTAAAAGTAAAAAATAGCTTTTTGGAGATGCAAACCCTGATTGGCTTTAACTTTCAAAAAACCCTTTTCATTTGTGTGGAAAATGAGTGCAAGCACGGCAGTGTTGGTTTTTTTCCCCTTCTTTCCTTTTTCATTTATGGGTCTACCTATGATATCCAAACCACTCATCATCAATATCATTCAATGTAAGTTAGGCCAATCATCAGATTGATCAATTAAAAGTGATAAAATACACAAATCAATGGGAGTAAATGATAGTATTTTACATGATAAATTTAATGGTGGGCCAAACTAAACTTTGATTGGAGTAAAATCCTAAAGTTCCTCCAAGAACCAGCACTAGAGTTCTAAAGTTCGAGTGATTTGGTTCTGTAGATGGGTCCATCTATCAATAGATTATTTATATGCTCAAACATGGAGAACCAATAGATGCAGACTCGCATCTCATTTCTCTATGAGATAATGATAGCACCGATGCCACATAACATTTGCCTTTTTGTGTGTGAGACATATGATTTTATGTGAGGCCATTTTATACCTATAAGATTTGTATATATTGTGCAATTATTTTTTTATGGAGTTTTAGTAGATTATTTAGTTATTTTGTGTTAAAAGCTCTTTTTTTTATGTCAGAACCAAACAACTTTGGGTGATTTTGCTGTTAAAAAGCATACATATAACGCACACTAACCAAACAATTTCTTAAGAAAAGTAGCTTCTCATAGGCTACTTATACTAATACTAATGCAGTTTTGAATTTTAAGAAGCTCAACTGAACAGACCCGAAATCACTAAACTAGAAGTTAATTCTGCTCTCAACTAGAAAGAAGAAAAAATGAGCTTGAGATTTGACTGGTATACCTATATATGCTTGGGTATTGCGTAGCTAATTTATAGCGGTGAGCAAAATTGGACTGTACATATACTCTAGCTAAATAATCCCACACGGCCTTAGCCTCTACAAATTTGGACAAATTGGCACCAATGGATGGCTCGACTGAATGGGCAATCCATGTTACGATGCAGACATTATTGGTGTCTCATTCTTCAGATTCTTTGCCTTTATCAGGGGTTGGTTTTTGGGAGTCTGCCAGTGATCATTTTCCATAACCCTTTCCCCGTGGGAGAATTTTTATTAGATAGGACAAATAAGTGTAATTAGTGCTGTTAAATTTGATGGAAATGGGGAAGGACTGACCAGAATTCATAATGCAGCAATGAAGATTCTGAAAATAAGTAAATGTGAGTGAAGTATCTAACCAGACTAGTTGAACGACCTTGCCTGAGAAAAGTAGAATGTTGTATTTGCAGTCCAAAGGTTGGCAGTTGAGAAATCCATTTCAATAGATGAGATTCCAGATGAGTGGCCCATCTTGATGTAGAAGCTTGAAGTAATAGGCAGATTGGACAGCCAAGATGAAAATACGCTCAGAAAATCATCCAATCAGAAAAAAAAAATTCCAAAAAAACCTAAATGATGACAGGACTGCAGTCATCTGGAAACTTGAAATTGGAGTTTGATATATGGATTTTGGATTGAATCCAAAATCTCCAGAATCCCTTGAGGAAAGAAATCAAACCAATCTGATTTTTGAAGAGGATGTGATCGGCAGAACTGAAGATGCAGTTGGATGCAAACAGATCACATCAGCTGGACTTCCCAGATGAACAGAAATCAGAGCAGGTCCAGGAACCAGAGAGTCTCTGTATTGGGTAGTAATGTTCGAGATTGGGGTCAATTGGCTAACTAGATTGTCTAACAAAATTCGAATCACAAGAAAAATGCCTGATGATTGGAGAAAGAGTGTAATGGTTCCTTTCTATAAAAATAAAAAGGGGATATCTGGAACTGTGTTAACTTTAGAGCCATCAAACTCATGAGCCATAAGATGAAGCTCTAGGAGAAAATAATAAAGAAATACCTATCTACAACAAGAATGTAGTGTTTCACAATGTCAGGTTGGTCCACTATAGTATCACAGAATAGCTCAAGGATGAGATGAAAAACTTGAACATGGTTTTATTGATGTGGAAAAGGCATATGATAGGGTGCCGAGGTAGTTAATTCGGTGGGCTGTGAAGAAAAATAGGCATCACTAAGTACATCAACATCATTGAAGATGTATAAGGAAGCATTACAAGCATGAGATTGATTTTTCTGACCACATTCGAGTTCATTGCGAGAGGTGGGATGCACCAAAGGTTTGCTTTTGAACCCATAGTTGCAGTGATTATAGACAACTTAATGGTAGATATCCAAGATGGAGTTCTGCAGTGTCTGTTGTTCACAAATGATGCAGTGCCAATTAGTTAAACAAAAAAGTAGGTGAATGGTGAATTGATGAAACTTTAGAAAAAGGCATTTGAGTCTAATGAGTTAAAAATTGGTAGATTCAAAATTGAATATATGGAGTGCAAGTTTAGCGGATCTGGGAGTAGAGAAGTTGAGATGGTCAAAATTAAAATACCTGGTAACTGGTACCAGTTAAAGTTGCTATTCAAGAGCCACCATCAAACAAAATGGAGGGTTTGAGTTAAATATAGCCAGAAATATCAATAAAGCATGGGCTAAATATAAGCAAGCTAGTGGAGTGTTCTTTACTCGTCAGCCCGTTAGATTAAAATGTCATTTTTATGAGAGAGCAATCAAGGCTAGTATGTCGTATGTAGCTGAATCTTGACAACAAAGAAACATGTGATGCTAAAGTTCAGGTGCCCAAGATGTGTGTGCTTACAAGGATGCACGATGTTACTCTAAATGATATGATTAGAAAGGATTAAATTAGAAGCATGTTAAGGATAATGATGACCAAAGTCAAAACCAATGAAATATCACCTGAGATGGTTGGGGCTCATGTCCACGACTGAGGGTCTAGCTAGTTGGTTTTAGAGGGAAAAAGGGGATCCTTCCGGGAAATATGCCTTAGACTTGGTTTTGATGCACAGTGCAAGAATAGTAAATCTTCACCACAGTTTTTTGGAAAAATTGCCCTTATGTCACAATATCAGGATATGATGCAGGACAAGATGCAATCTTAATATGGAATGATGAGATCAATCTGAGAATTAATAATTAATGCTGAATTATAAATCACACCATTTGCACTATCTAGCATTGAAAATTGAGTGGGTAATTTGTAATAATCCAACACAATGTCACAAGTCCCACGATAAACGTCCCTCTAGTAGTGAGAGGGAGGGATCCTGATGGAAGTTAGAACTTCCACTTGCTTAGGGAATAGCCAATTCATGTAAATTATTTCTTCCCGTTTGCGAGGATGTGCACAAAGGCCTGACTCAAATTGTTTGCAAGCGTTTAATATAATTAATGGGATTAATGGGCAAAATTCAAATCTGAAATAACATTCCCACAGCAATTATATGGCTCAAAAATAAATTCAGATGTGGAAATCTGTAAAAATATGGTGGTGAGATGTGAAAATGTAGGAACTAGCACTAATCGTGCATGAGAAGGGCTCTGCCAATGGATGATTGGGATGTGTATGGGCTGATAAGGACCTGATGGGGGCTTGAATGGGCTAATTAGGGGCTGTTTTGGTGTTAGGTGATGGACGGCTAGTGTATGGATGCAAAGGGAATGGACGGCTGATGGGTTTTGGCTAGTTTGAGTGATTTTGATGATGAGATGGTGCGATCTAGGGGTTGGTAGTGTGGATCATCTAGTGGTTTGGAAGCTTTCTGATGGTGGAGATGGGGTAAATCTACAATCTTAGGTGGCTGGTAGTTGATGGGATTTGTAGATCTAGGGTTTGATTGCAAGGAAAAACTCAAAGGAAAAGAAATAAGGAGTAGACAAGATGGCACCTTGACTTGTCTCACACCAAACTCCAATCCTGGAGGTGAATCCAAAGATCTAAAGAGCACACACACGTAGACTCAAGAAAGCTTGGCGAAGAGAGAGTTTCTTTCATTCATATCATAGCATAATGAAAAAGATAACATAACATGTCTTTTAACGTGAAGCCCCCCGGAAGGTATGACGTCATCGCCACTTAAAAAAAAAAGAGAAACGTAAAATAAAATAAAGAAAACTAGCACGGGCCAAGAATTAAATTTGCTTAAATCTAATGTTTTCTTTATAATATTATTGATCAAAATAGAATTAAAAATAAATAAATATATTATTTAGCAAAAAAGGATCCCGTTAAACTCATGCCCACAACTGAACAAATTTTAAAAAAAGATCTATATTGTTGTGTACTTCTTGCAGGGAAAAAAAATAAAGATTTAGCATTTTTAATAGGAAAAAAGGCCTCGATTACTAACACAAAAAGATTAAAATGAAATAGAAAAAATGTCAACAAACAAAAATAAACATAGAAAAAAATGTTGGTTAAAAAGAGTAGTCAAACCAAACCAAGTCTTTTCCCACTAGGTGGGGTCGGCTATATGGATTTGACGATGCCAATCAAATCTGTTTAGGGCCATGTCCTCCGTTAGATCCATGGAGGCAAGGTCATGTTTAATAGTTACTTTCCAACTTCTCTTCAGTCTCTCTCTCGCTCTCCTACTCCTGGCAATCTCCATGCTTTCACACCTTTTAACAGGTGCCTCCGTTGGACGCCTTCTAACATGGCCGAACCATCTCAGTCGATTTTCTCTCATTTTATCTCCAATCGGTGCTATTCCTACTTTGCCCCTAATCTCCTCATTCCTAATCCTATCTCTCCTTGTGATCCCGCACATCCATCTTAGCATTCTCATTTCCGCAACTTCCATCTTCTTGACATGATTATGCTTTACTGCCCAACACTCTGATCCATATAACAACGCTGGTCGTACTGCCACTTTATAATACTTTCCTTTAACCTTGAGGGGGACTTTCCGATCACACAAGACCCCCGAAGCACTCCTCCATTTGGTCCACCCGGCCTGAATCCTGTGAATTACATCAGTATCAATCCCTCCATCTTGTTGCACCATAGATCCTAGGTACCTAAAGTTTTCTTTCTCTACAATCTTTTGTGCGCCCAAACTTACTTATATGTTACAAGGTGTCCTACTTTGACTAAACTTGCATTCCATATATTCCATTTTGCTTCGAATTATTCTAAATCCTTTTGTCTCTAATGTTTTCCGCCACAATTCTAGTTTAGTATTCACTCCTTCTCTTGTCTCATCATCTGCAAATAGCATACACCACGGCACCTCATCCTGGATATATCTTGTAATCTCATCCATAACTAGGGAAAACAAGTACAGGCTTAACGCTGAGCCTTGGTGTAAACCAATCGTGATAGGAAACTCCTTAGTTTCGCCGCCGGTCGTCCTTATAGATGTCACGACTCTATTATGCATATCCTTTATCGCCTCAATATATGCGACACACTCTTTTCTTTTCCAGAACTCTCCAAAGAATCTCCCTAAGAACCCGGTTATAGGCCTTCTCCAAGTCAATGAACACCATATGTAAATCTCTCTGACCTTCTCTATACTGTTCCATTAACCTCCTCAGGAGAAAGATAGCCTCCATGGTTGATCTCCCAGGCATGAAACCAAATTGATTCTCTGAAACGTTTGTTGTTCTTCTTAGTCTTCTCTTAATAACTTTCTCCCATAATTTCATCATATGGCTCATCAATTTAATCCCACGGTAGTTCGCACAGTTCTAAATATCTCCTTTGTTCTTGTATATGGGTATAAGAATACTTTAAACAACTGGAACCTGCCTGCCTGAGAGCATGTAAAGTTTGAATTTAATTTGAGAGTCTAATGAAGTTTAAGTCTAGCAACCGCCCAGGCCTCGATAAAAAAATTAAATAGTTTATTTCAAAATTTATAATAAAGACAAACTTCCAGATACTTATAAAATTAAATAGACTTTAAAAAAAATTCTTTTAAATCATGAGAATCATTTGGTGGGTACCTTTCTAATTTTTGTATTGATTTAGTGGGCTCACTTCTAATGTTAATTGTTGTGCCATGATTAACTTTAATAGAGTTTTTTTTTTTTTTTTTAATAAAGACCATGTAATTGATGTAGTTGATTGGCCCATGCTTCACATGGAAATACAATAACCAAATTTGCATTTAAAAAGATTAAGTAGCCAAGCAAACAAAATGCTGACCTGTGATTTTTTTAATTGTTTATATTAGTCTGCCAAGTTAGAAACCGGAGGTGAATGTCAAGACATAGGAGTTGCTGTATGTGAGGGTTCGGTTTCATCATAGGTGTGGTGTGCCACATAAAAAGTTCCTTTTCTAAAATGTAAAGGAACCTGTTCTCTCTTGAGAACTCCCCTACGTATATATGCCTGTGCAAGAACTACCTTCTCACATATCTCCACAAACTTCATGATTCCCTTTAATCTCACCCTCTCTACCGTTTATAATCCTGAATGCAATCGACACTGATAGCATCATCCTTACATTTCTGTGGGCAAAATACCCTCATCTTCAACCTAATCACTTATCAAACAGCAATTAAGAACATGAATTTACACTTCAACAATATCTAGTAACATTTTTCTTCATCTTTAACCTCTACCCATCTTCAAAGAAGGGTCATAACCTGCTGCCCAGTAAAAAAAATACAAGAAAACTATCAAACCCAATTCCTAGAAAGAAGAAACACAACAGCAGATACAAAAGAAACACACAATAGAACTCAAACCCAAAAACCCCAGATATAGAAAGATTAAAAATTGATAGATAGATAGAGATTAGTTGATTAGTTACCAATCCAGAAGCTAGCTTCAACTTTCTTGTACATTTTTCATAACTACTTGTATCTGATTGGGAACATGCAAAATCAACCCCCGACAAGTTCTCCAAGTGTAGCTGCAAATCTCTTATTGATGGTTGTGAGGCTACTTGTGTATTTCTCATCCTGTGAGACATTGCCAAAGCAACTGAGTAGATTGTCTTGTGGAACCCTCACACAATGAAACCGTAGTGCTTACGCTAACCTTGTAGCCACAGTCTTGTATTTCAATGCCAGGAAGTGTATGATGAGTGTCCAAATCCCTTATCGGCACAATGAAGGCATGGATTCCCATATCAGTACCTTATTTGTTTTCATCATGTAATATGTAATATGTTATAGATAAAGAGGTGAGATCGATCCTAGATCAAATAATTCTAACATTTTGAGCAAAGGGATGAGGATTAGGATGACTTCGTTGGGGATAGCGTTTCCTATCATTAAAGAGAAATTTTAGCAATTAAAATTTGAATTCAAAGAGATAATTTACATAATTGAAATTTTTAAGCGAGATACCATAAGTAGAGAAATTTTAGGGGATTCAAAATTATCAAATGGATAGCTTTCCTGTTTAGCAATTTGGGGACGGGCCCACGTCACTGCCTTGTATATTTTTCTTTTGTATTTTTTCGAAAGGAGAGCTTCCTACCTGCCTATGTGGCAACACAAATCCTATTGCTTTAATATATATAAAGTATCGACACAAGAGGAGACTTGCGCATGGGAATTCGTGCAAAACTCCCCTTGCAAAAACTCCAAGGCATCTCACTTAAGTTGTGGACCTCTCCTTTCTTATTTCTTTTAAAACATGGGTCCCTTTCTCTTGTAGTCCGCATTTAAATTAACTTGGGCCCCTCTTGAATCTTTTTTTTTTTTTTTTTTATATTCTCTAATCCCTCCCATGTGGCACTTCCTAATATGGGGCTTTCAATACAATTGCACACATGGGGCCTTCCATCCATCAGTTGATAGATCCAACAAGACCCAATTGTTGATTGTTGTTAGAATAACAATTCAATGGTGGATTCTCGCTCTCATGGGGATTAAAGCTTGGGCAATGCTCATCCATCCTCAGATTTATGATCCTACGCCTCTGTCGTTGTTAGATTTTGAAGGAGTTGGGAGAATTAGGGTTGATGTTTCCATCAGGCTATGTCAGGATTATCTTGTAATATCACAATGTCTTTCCCATCTTTCCTCCTTCAACCTTTTTTTTTTTTTGAAGGTTTCCTTCGTCAACTATTGCAAGGCATCAAGACGTTGCGAGATAATCCTGATATGTCTGACATGTCTGCCCCTCTGCAGTGCAAGGCATCAAAATGCCATCCAACTACTCCCATCCAGGTGTTTCGTCACTAATAGCGAACCTGTGGTCACTTCTCAAATTGATCACATCATCTCATCATCTAACATTCTCAGCTTGCAAGTCAAAATCCTCTTTTTTCCGTTGCCTTTGTCGTTCTTAGACTGAAGAGTTGAGTGATTGTAGCATCCATCTAGCTGACGGTTTGGAGAATCTATTATGAAAGATACCAACCAACGGTTTGGATCCTCTCATCCCCAAACCTTGACCTATCAGTGACCAACCCTGCGCCTTCCCTATTTAAAGCACCTGCTTGGATATTACACTCGGGTTGTCTAATCACTGCATTTCACCCACCATCATCACATCTTGAAGTTTCCTTCCTCAAGCCTATAAGCTTCCTTCCGTGTCTCTTCTGCAGTGGGTTGTGAGCATGCATGTGAGGTGATCCATTAGCACACACAGCTGAGCTACAGTAGCGGAAAGGGAAAATAATGTCAAAGAAAAAGACTTTTGATTGAAACACCCTGCGGTTGTGATGTCTAAGGCATCTTTCCCAGTAAAAACCCAAAAAACAAAGAGAACAGAGTGGACCATAGTCTATCTGGCTATCCTGGTGGTCCCTCTTTATAAATGCTTCTCAACATTAGTATAGATGGTCAAATGTATGGACCATGGATACGGGCGGGCCGGGCCTGAATTCAGACCAGAGCCTCCGTCTAACAGCAAAAATAAAAATAAAAAAGGACCATGGAACCTAACCGTTTTCATTTTTCGAAAGTACAGAATTTCTTCACCCAAAAAAGGGTAAACTTTTAAGAAATGAGTTTCGAATGTGTGTAAAATTGTTTTGAAGCTTGTTTTTCAATGCAAAAGAAGGGAAAAGAAAACGGATACTAGAATGGAGTTTTACTGAATACTGACTATGGGCATGACTGCATAAATATAACCAGTTACCTTTGAAAATGGGGACAGATTGGTCAGTTGGACTTCCACTCATCTAGAATTTAGCTTTTACTACTGCTACTGCTGCTGTGGTGGTTATTTGCTTTCTTAGATGGCTTATCTTTGGGTTTTGTGCCTGTACTTTATATGTATTTTAGAGTAATGATGATAGAGTTATTTTTACAATTTAACACATTGGGATACTCTGGTAGAGCCGGGGGTGTGCATAATCCACCCAAAATTTTGAATATCCCTTATGGACGCTAGATATCTGAATTACCCCCTCGTGAAGAAATTCCTGGCTCAGGTCATGTTTTGAAATGTTTCTCATGAATCCAAGTTCCTATGGAATATGCTTTTGACAAACCTTAACGAATTTGGTGTTCATTTAATTGCAGGGCCAATGCTCAGCAGCCAAAGCTTTTTGTGGGCATGATTCTCATCCTCATCTTTGCGGAAGCTCTTGCACTTTACGGACTAATTGTTGGCATTATTCTCTCATCTCGAGCTGGCCAATCTCGAGCAGATTAAGAAATCAAGGAACGGTTTTCTGGAGGTTCTTCAGATGTTTAAATATTAACAAATTCCAACTGAACTTGAAATTTGTGTTTATCTTCCCAAATTCTATTTGTTTGCTACATTTATGTGCATTTAGAGGTGCCTTAATGTTATGCATCTGATTCTCCTGCTTCTGGAATTGCAATGTGCCTCGCATTGAAGTTGGTTTTGGTAATCTGATCTGCGGATTACAATTCAGTTGTGGTTTTCTGTGTGCTGAAGAAATGGTGATAGGTTAAGAGGCTGGTAGGATTTTGTTAAACTGAGTGCATGTAACTGATGTTCTGTCTGGAAAAAGGTTCATGTGTTTGGATAATCATGTTTTGCCCCTTGTTCTCTGCAACAACTTGTTTCAGGCAACAACAGTTGAGCAACATGAGTGCAGGTCAACCGAGTTCAACAGGCCCCTTGTTCTCTGCAACAACTAGTTTCAGGCAACAACAGTTGAGCAACATGAGTGCAGGTCAACCGAGTTCAACATGTGGGTGCTATATTCGTGCCTTGATCCAGTTCCTGAAATTGCAGGACATCTGTAGCCAGGGTTGCAGGCTGGGCCAGCTTTAGCTCAGCCTGTGTAGCAATGGAGTTGAGCTCGTTGGGCCTGCACCGATAATTAAGAGTGCTTTCCCTGGGCTTTTGTATGCTTACAGATGTTGCCTAACCTGACATATTTAGTACAAATGGGTTGTCATATTTTGTGGATGGAGTGGTCCAGGGCCTAACTTTCAGGAATGTTGGCCGAGTCTACGCTAGAAAATCGCCCTTGTAACTGAATGGGATGGGATTTGGCCGGGTTCTACCCCTTCCCTGACATGGTCCTCCAGAATTTCGCTGTCTTCCACTGCCTGCAGCTGGCTTTCTTGGGCCATCCAAGAGGGTTTGTGGTTCCAGAATTTAGTTGCCTTGAAGATGGGGACAGAACCAGGGTAGTGGACAAAGGTGGTAAGAGGATGCTGGACTTGGTTTTTTTACTTTCAAATGGAACGGACTGAATGCTGAGGGCTGGGTCATAGATGAATTCAGCAATGTGGGTAATATGTATAGGCCCAACCTGAGTCCAACCTGTTTATTAAGTGGATTAAAAAATTCACCTGCACCCAACCTGGTCGTTCAGGAGGGTCAACCCAAGTCCTCAACTAAATAAAAGGTTGTGTTTGGGTTTGGGGTCAGCTGGCCCGTCAGTACAATTAGTTATTAGTCCTGTTGGGGTGGAATATGAGGGATTCAATCCGGACTCAACCCTAAACCAACAGGAATTGGCACCCCTGGAGTAATGAATGTTGGATGGCTACAGGAAAAAAAGCTTTCTTGCGTGGGGCCAACCCATGTGAAAATTGGAAAACATCTAATGGATTGAAGTATTTTCTTGAGGCCTTAACAACTTGGGAATGTCATCAAATTTTGGTTTCTGGATAACATATTTTAAAAATGAAAATTTGGCCTCGAGGGGAATTTTCTCCAGAGGACTGCCTTTAATTCAGGAGGCTCGGGTCTTTTGATAGGCCATGCTTAGACAGGTCTGATTGAAACCATTATCTTGGCAGGATCTGGGTCAGTTTTTTCATTTGATATAAAGCCCTACCTTCTTTTTCCATGAAATGAAGTAATGGTACATTTGAATCTCGGGCCTGTTTGGTACTTTACTTTTAAAATGAAGTTGTGTGAAGTGAAATAAAAAGAATGAATAAAATATATTGTGGGTTATGATTGTATTTTGTTTGTAGTTATTTGAGATGGAATATTTTTTACTTTTAGAATAGAGTTTTTTTTTTTTCTCTTTTAGTTAATGATGGTAGTTGCTTTTTGAAAATTTTTTTTTTTTTAAGATGGAGGGAGTTTTGGTAAAAAATGAATTTGATGTGATGTTTAAGTTAACTTCACTTCACTCTATTTTACAAGTAGAATTACCAAACGGGCGTCATCTGGTTTGATATAGATTCAACAGCATTATGGGTGATGGGTAAAAATAAAAAATGAGTCCATGCCCCCTTTAGCATGGCCCTGAATCACAACAAAACAACTCAAAATAGATCGTATTCCTCTCTCTCTCTCTCACACCCTAATCCATGGCATGACGAGTCCTCTCCAACCCCATACTCCTGGTGATTGGTATGCATTCATCTGGACCCTACACAATGCTAGCAAGAATAGCTTTAGTGGACCCCATAGAGGACCTTCGAATTTTGAGGTTGTGGCCGAGAATGAACAGTACATTCCAAGCTTTAGGACGGGGGGTCCCACAGTGCTCCATTTTGTGGCTGAGACAGCCCATATCCGAATCTATTACTTTCCGATGCTATCCTCCGTGTTTGCCACGAATACCTGCTTGGACTCGGACTCGGACTCGGACTCGGACTCGGCAAACGAGAGGGAGAGTACTTTGTGTTTGTGTGTGTGGTTTTAGTTAAGTGATGCGGACCGACATGTGCGAGGGTTCGCCCGCCGCGCTCTTCTGTGCTACGCACAACGCCGCGCTCTGTCCATCTTGCGATGACAAGGTAAGTCAAGTAGTAGTATAGTAGTATTGCTTCTTCTTTTACAAAATTTCCCTCTCTCCTCCTCTTTTCCAACCTCTGCAAGGTAGATGCAGGCAAGATCAATGCCCTTGCCAACCTCTGCTACGAGGCTGTCACTTGAAAAGATTTGAAAAAAAGGGGGGCGCACAAAAAATATTTTCAATGACAAGAGCCCATGGCACTGCGGGTTACGGGCATATAACACGTTTAATTACTGGGTTGGATGCGGGTTAGAAGTTTCTGACCTGTTTAGCTCGACCCTACCCATTTGCCACCTCGTCTTGGGGTGGGGGTGGGGGTGGGGGGGGGGGGGGGGGGGCGCAAAAATATTTTCAATGACAAGTGCCCATGGCACTGCGGGCGTCTAACACGTTTATTGGATGCGGGTTAGAAGTATCTGAACTGTTTAGCCCGACCCCACCCTTTGCTACCTGGGGGGGGGGGGGGCGGGGGCGGGAGTATATATTTTCAATGACGGGGGCAGGGCACCGAGCCCATGGCATTGGGCATTTAACACGTTTAATAAACGGATTGGATGCGGGTTAGAAGTATCTGACCTGTTTAGCCCGACCCACCCTTTGCCACCTCTAAGTGTGAATGTGCTCATTATTGCATGAATCTAAGCAGGGGCGGACCCAGGCTTTGATGACTTGGGGCGGTCGATTTTAAATTCTTCATTGATTTAAATGAACCCCCTGTTAATATTTGTCTAAACACTACACAATCGCCCCATGTCCGAAGCACATACGTCTAAATAGTAAATAATCACCCCACCTAAATAAAAATTCTGGGTCGCCCCTGAATCTAGGGCCAAATCCTTGGATTTGTTGGATCTTAGAAGTCCATACGTGCACGTGGGCCACAGCGGACCATTTCATGTCAAGTTGGCAGAGAAATGAGTTGACCAACTCTTTATAGCCAGCTATATGTTCCAATTAATTGGATACTCGATGGATAAACTCATCTATTAGTTTTGATCTGCATGTTTTAATCCATCAATAATGGGGCTTCTATTCTACCTACTTTCTGTGGTCTTTCCTACATATATGCCAAGATATAGAAAATGGATCAATAGCCCTGAAGTTTTATTTTGTGTAAGACTGAGATTAGTCTGCTCATCAACTTTGAACTTTTGCTGCTATTGTTTTGATCTCCTTTTTCTTCTTACAAGCTACTTCTTCAGTGATTTCTCATCTATACTAATTGATCTGCATTTAAGAACATTCCCATGTTTCTTCAACTTTTTGGTCAGAATGGTGTGCTATATAGTTAACAAATAAGCAGGCATGTAAAAATAAATGCCAGGGCCATATTTTCTTGTGCAAATAAATCAGTTTTTGTTTGTTGTCAATGCTTGAAATACCTTAACAAATTCTTCAAACAAGAATTGAACTCATCCAAAGATTTTGTAGGTAATGATTTGATTAAATTATACTCACTCAAAGTGAAAGCAAACTAAAAAGTTGGGAAACCCGATTTAGTTCACTTGTGATGCTATAGAATATGATGTTATGCTAAAAAAATGTATTGACTTATTGGAATTGTAGGTTCACGTGTGTAATAGACTGGCAAGCAGACATGTACGAGTACGGCTTGGTGAACCAAGTGAAGCGTGACATATGTGAAAACTCACCAGGTTGAATGTGTTTGATTCTTTTACTAAAGTATTTATGCAGCGTAGTATAGAGTGTCTTTGAATGTACCCCAAATTACAAGCAGAATGGATATTTAAGTACAATTGATGGTTATTCGTTCTAGTGAGGGTTTGGAGCAGCATGGACAATAGGAACTGGAGGTGGGATATTTTCATTTCATCCTGCTTATGTGGCTGTTTGGCATCTAAAAACTGGTTCTATTTTACTTAAAACTGATCCTAACAGAAGTTTGAGTGCTTTAGACTGTTTAGGAAAATCTATTTCCCTTTCTGATTGAATCGACATTAAGACCTTTTGTTTTTGAAGAAGGGGAGAAATTCCAATCAGACATCAATGTTTAAAGCAATCAAACATTACCATACGACACCTATACTAATTTTTACTATATGACTTGTTTGCCCATATAGTTTACAATATGACAAAAGCTTCTTTATTCAATTGAATCAGACATGCTGAGTGACTTTGGAGTGGAAAGCATTCCCCACCTTCACTCCAATGACATCCATGTGTACTCTTGATGGTTTAAGAGTTTAGACATAGCTTTTATTAAAGAAAAACCAGCATATGCAAAAGAGATTTTTTGTACATTGGCATGATGGATTGCTTTTTTTTTTTTTTTTTTATGGAGAGCGAAGCCTTCCCGTCTATTTGTGAATGAAATGTAAAAATAAAACCCATATGTAGATACCCAAAGCATGAGATTTATGTGGTAAATCATTCAATGAGAAGGAACAAACCATGGGGCAAATCCAAAGAAGTTTGCTATAAAAATAAGAGAGTAGAATGCTTTCCACCTTCTCAAGTTCATGCACAAACTTGAGGTGTTACATTAAATAGAGAAGATATATGTTACCTCTTCAATGTCAACCCAAAACATACTTTCTCACCACAAATCATTGTTAAGCTTTCTTGAAGAAAGATGCTGTGGAGACACCATGCCTCAATGACTATCAAAACCATGGTGGAAGAGTGAAGGATGTTCAGATCTGAACTCCAAAGAGAAATCCTCCTTTTTCCTCAACTTTTTCTCCACTTAAGAAGGAAACCTTAATCCTATCAATCTAAATACACTCTCCCTTATTTTTCCTTTTTTTTATATATTTTTTATAACATGAATACTAGGGCCCACACCTCATGTATCTAGAACCGACAAGAGAAACATTAATTAACGTTTTTTTTTTTTTTTTTACAAGAGACATGTTAATTAGCAGTTTTTATTCTGTCTCTTTATCAATTGGAAAAAGAAAATCATTGATTTTAAGATTTATTTGCAAGCTAATATATCTTTCTTTCTTGCAATTCTCGGTAGCCTTTCTTTTCTGCAAAACAGATGGATCTTCTTTGTGCTTGCAATGTGATGCAATTGTGCATGTTGGAGGCAAACAGACCCATGAAAGATATGTACTCCTGAAGCAGAGGGTTGAGGTTAGTTGCCCAGATACTTCATTAAATGGTGTCGGGGAAAGATACCATTGTCCAAGATTTCAATTTAAACATGAAATGTTTGTACTTTAATGTAGTGTATAGAGAAGGTTGGTCCTTCAGAGGATTTGTCTTCACAATGTATGGAACAGAATGGCATTACTCATCAAACTTTGTCGTTTGGAAACATAAACGAGAAGTTAGATGGTTACAAAGTATCTCCTGTCACCATATCTGAACTCCATATCAACTTGGATGACCACAACTCAGCGAAGATTGACCTCAATGTGATACCACATAGGATACAAGGCGACGTTACAAACTCCAGCCAGGTACAAGTGGTTTTTATCTTTTCATCCTTAATGATGTTTGCCTGTTTTATGTAGTTTCCTACTTTGTAATCCAGTTTGCGGCTTGGCTCAGCTTGATGGATATTTCCAGGGAATCCACTCAGATTGTAGACATCATGAATTGTATCCTTTTGTAGCTCAGACAAACATATTTCTTTTATCATTTGAAGTATTTTTTGCTTCCTCGCCTTTTTTCTTCTCTGAGCAAAAATGCACTGGAGAATAAAAAGGAATATGCAAGTACTTGAGCACTCCTAACCTCCAATGATACACACAACCTAGAATAATGTGGCCCTTTTCAGTTCAAACTAAAATGAGCATGTGCCTCAGGCTAGTGTTTATTACTCAGATACAAAAGGGACATCAAATGGTTGTGCATTATGGATTTTACCCTTTAATGAAGTGGTACACATGATGATAAAGATATGCTGCCAACTTTGAAGTATGTGTTATAGCCTAACTTGATCATCTCTAAACAATCTGAGGAAGTTGCATCATAGCGAACAAAACTCTAGATATATCTTCTTTCTGAGAATTTTATCCACAGAAATTATTGTGGTCCATTTCCATCTGAAAAAAAAAAAGAGGTAAAAAAATCAGTTGATTCGCTGGGGTGGAGTGACTGGAGTCCATATAGCCAAGGCAGAAAATGATTATGTGGTCAGTTTCACTTATTCAAACTATGCATGGCTTAGCCAATATATCAGTCTTGATCAGTTCCTCCTTCATTACACATAGAAGTACTGAAACTCATTCAATTGATAAGAAATACAGCTATGTGGATTTATATGAAGGAATCTTGAGACATTGATTGATATGTCAACTGAACAAATATGCTAGTGGACATTCAAGTCGTTTTAACCTACAAAATGTTCGCATGCTGAGAATTACGAGATATTATTATTAATTCAACTCGCTGACATAGCTGTACCAAATAACAGGTCGTGTGGTTGAGCTAGTGGACCCTGTGTCCTGCTCCAGTAGTGCAGGGAGGCATGCATTGTGCTAGTGCAAGGTGTACACAGTGAAACCTTGTGGCATTTCAGGACAAGACCTAGAGGGATATCTCTGTGCTTTTATGGCTAATGGAGCTTAAGGAAGGTATTCACCCTGTTATGTACATGTCTCTTCCAAGTGCAGCAGTAGTCAAATGCGTTGAATCTGAGACCCATTTTTCATTTCTAGTCTTTCTTCTCTCATGGGTTATATAATAGCAATCTTTATTCCATGATTTCTTCTACTTCGTCTTGAAAGTGTATTAGAAGTAATTTGTTCTAGTCAATTCAAGTGTACTGGGCATGGAAATGCACTTTAGAAGTTAAAAAAATCAAGTTGTGTTTCTTGCTCGAGAGGAGTTTTGTGATGATTGATTTTATTGACAAGAGAAAGAACTAGTTTTCCATCAAGGACGATGACCAAGCTTAACCTCTCTACTATCTTGAATTGATGACTTTAGTTCTTCATCAGGAGTAATTTGATAGGATTGTCCATTTTACAGATTCACAATAGCTTGGATCAAGGATAGTGTATGTGAGTCGGTTTAAATCCGATGATTGTACAGCTTTATCCGGACCGGTTGATATTTGTTTGTAACTTACACCATTGACTAATTTTGATCTCAGTTGTTCATTGTGATTTTTCTTGTACACAAAAGCGCAAAATACTTATTCATGACGAAATTTAAGTCACTTTGTAAAGCTTCAGTGAAGGATGCCTACCCGGCCAAAAAGACTTCTACTCAGCACATATGCTTGAAATCCAAGCCAATGATCATGGATTTGGGATATGATCTGTATTAGGGGGAAACTCAGAAAATAAGCAAGCTAGAATCGCATAAAAGGGTGCCAACTTGGCATGTACTCAAAAGTGTGAAATTGATATTATAGTTAGATTAAGCAAAACTCTTGTTCTATTTGCATTGTTTTGTTAGAGGATTGATATTTGGTTAGATCATAGTTATTAAACTCGTTTTGACTTTGACTGTGCCAGGTGACTCAGTAGACCAACGAGTCGACCGTGTCGAATGCGTCAAGCCAAATTTGAACTAATACTTGGTCTGGCTATCCTTAGTCACTCAAGTCAACAACCTGTCATGGGAAGTTGAGTTTCTGAGCTTGCAAGTACTATAAGACTACTGGTAAGTTAATTGTACACCAACGTTCAGAGAGTCGGACATTGGGCCTGTTTCTTTGTAAGAATTCTTGGAATTCATGTATGTTGGAATTTGTAGAATTTGAGAAGCTGGAATTTTGAAATGCTACAAATTCTAGCATTCCTAAATTCTCCGTTTCTTTTGTACCTAGAATTCCTGCCTGAGAATTTCATGCAACTCCACATCCAACTTCATGAACACTCGAATCTCTGCACATTGCAATGATCTTCATCCCATTCCCATCTTCCTTATCCAACATCTCCATCGTCATCATAGCTCGGAGCCGCTTGCCTCAAAGGAAATCGAGATCACAATGATGCCCCTACAAATCCTCTTGAATTGAATGTTGTATCACAGTTCTGTCCAAAGAGGTTGGATACATGAATTCTGGGGTTTATTCGGTCTCAATGTAAGAGGAGATGGATTTCTTGTACAAGCATTAAGGAGGATGGTAGGGTTTTGAAAGATGTCAGATGAAAATGAAATTGAGAGTAGATAAAAAAAAAGGTGTGGATTTGAGGGTTTTGAGTTTCATGGAACCAGATATATAAAAGGAGGGGAAAGAAAGAAGATAATCAGATCTGATTTTTTTTAGAGGTGCAGCGAAGAAGATGACCTTCACCGTTAGAGGGAGTCGGAGTTATAAGGAAGCCTCCCGGAATGCCAGAATTTGTAAATGCGGGAGCAAGGGCTAGCATTTGGGTATTCCACTTTTTTGAAATTCCAAAATGCTGCTTGCCTCAAATGCTGCGAATTCTAGTAAATGAACAAAGAATTTCTGACTGGAATTCAGGAATTCACAGACAGCCTGAATTCCTGTCAGAAATGCTTGAAAAGAAACAGGACCTAACATGAAAACAGAAGTCCCATGAAATACTCTACCTTTCCTATTCCATGTAAGAAACCCTTTTATGTGGATTCACAGAAAATTGAACTGCTCTTTTAGTTTTTCCTCAAGGAAAGGTACTCGTACCAAACATTGGAAAATGGAGTCCCCTTTTGGTTTTGTTGGAAAACACGTTACATAAACATGCCCTAAAAGCGTAAATAGAAAAGAAGATACCAAGCCGAATCCAGGCCCCGGTGAATTTTGTAAGGCTGTGAGCCCTCCATTGTAAATCCACCAAGGGGCCCACATCTGATATCTAAACTGCACAAAATAATTGCCCAGACAGATCTTATTAGAGATGATCACAACCACATGATTGCTGCTGATAATCAGTGGCCTTCCAAATAGACGGTTGAAAAGTTGTCCAGCCACTCACTTGGCATGAGCCCTCCAATCTGATAGATGGATGTGATTCTCCAATCAGAATGAAATCTCACCCACTCGACACTGGAATTTTGCAACTTCCATTTTTTTCATAGTGCAAATGAAAATGAGTGCCTTTTTCATGGTAATAAGTGTCATTCTTGATTACTTCAAAAGGTAAAAATTGCAAATGCCTGAGGCAATTATTTCTCTTGATGTCAAAATGAGCACACATCATCTATTGCTAAGACAAGGTCATGAGACCAGTCTTTGAAGTTCCGTCTTAATTCTCGTCCATCAAAAATCTAAATCATTCAAAATAAATATTCATTTTAATATGGGATCTAGCCAAATTTCATTTTCATAAGAGTTGATCTCACTTCAAGGTTGATCATGTACAAAGAATTTGCATATTTGATACATGATCAAACTGACAGTATGCCCATCTTCAACTAAAGTAAAAGCCGATTGGAGAACATGCAAGTGAGAGACATTTTATTTTGAATGATTTAGATTTTTTATAAATAATACGCGTTGTTGTGAAGTCTCGCAAATTTCTCCCGAATCCGAGCAGGATCCAAACTCGAGTTCATGCTCACAAGGGTAAAAAAGGTCATACTCAAAACCATGTGTCAATGGGCACATATGCCATTATGGAGTGGGGTGCTCATCTAGAAGAAGGAAAAAAGGTCAAAATCAAAACCACATGTCAATGGGCACATTTGCCATTCTTAAATTGGAGTTGTTGGAGTTTAGTGGTTGGCTTTATTGTTATGGTTGAGTTTGTTGAGTGGGTTCTTTTTGGCATCTGTATGATAATACTAGAACTAGAATTTGAGAAATGGATTAGGTTCAACCGTTTAAAGGATTGGTTATAAACCTACATCACAGGACTAACCTTGGACATAAGGCTCCTGTAAACTTTCCATCACTGCTTAAACATATTAGGGCAAAACTATGGTTTTAAAAGTGCAAATTTGGTGACTTTATTATTCAAAGTCAAAGTCTTTGTGTATCGAAAGTGAAATCTCAGTTTATTTCGACACATGATCCTAACATAAAATGTAAATAATTGACTTTAGAATGTTATAGATGTCATTTAACCAGAGGCAGCCCAAGTACAAGGGCATCCAAACTTAAAAAAAGTTCAGTTTTTTTTTTTAAAAAAACCCTATAAATTCTGAAAATTAATATGCTTTTTCCATCTGGACTAAACCAGCATAGAATTGGTAAGATCTTTGTGTATTAGGCCTTACCACTCAGTTTCAGCTGTGTTGTAGAACTATGGGAAAAACAGCTTGATTTTTTTTTTTTTATAACGGAGGGTGTCCCGACCTTTTTAGGCCGGACTAATCCCTACGAGCCCAGGGCTCCTGTGGCCCTAGTATGGCAGTACAGTTTCGAACCCTTAATCTCCGGCAGCAAACCGTGGAGATAGGCCAACTGAGCTAGCCCTTGTGTTAAAACAACTTGATTTATAAAAAGAAGATGTGACATATTTTATGAGATGCGCCTTAAACATGTTTAATGCGCTAAATAAGAAGGGCCTGTTTGTTTTATTGTGCTTGAACCCACGGATCAGATCTGTAAATTTAGGGTTCAAATTCACATTTCCAACACAAATTATAAATGAGTTGGTTTCAGGCTTAGCTGATACTCAGTTGACATCCTAAGAGCCAAACCTGTCCCTAGCCATTGTCACCCCTGTCCCACTCATGAAGACTAGTGGACACAAATCGGCTAAGCCCAACCCTGCTCCTTCCAGCCCTGTCTGCACATTGAGAATCCTACATCTACATGACATCATATCCCACAACTAAAACTAAAATCACAACATAATAATAAATCCCAATTTCCAATTAGTGTATTGATTGATAACTCCTTACATGGGCAAGTGGCTCATTATCTCCTGCCACAATGGATCTGCCGACATGTTCTTCAACAATGGCTGCAAGCAAAGTGTTCCACAATATCATCATGTAGATCCACCAAAACAACATTATAGGGTTTGTGAATGTAGAAAAAAAGATTATGTGGAAAAGGCTTTGTCCATCTTCAATTTATTCGAATTATTCTAACTTGTTTATGTCACCAGCTATGATGCCTAGATACGGCATAATTTTTCTACTTACAAAGATTTTGGATAGATAATTTTTTCAAGCAAATGGATCTCCAATTTTTCAGTGGAGTTGGTAAAAAATTTTCAGGTTGACTAAATCAATGATCTTATAAGTCTCTTTTATGACCATCATTTGTGGGGCCATATGCGCAACAGCAGTGACATTGTTTCAATTGCAGTGCCTAAAACATGAGCATTATTCTTATTCACACAAGCAGGTAATTGGATAGGAGTTGCTTTATGACTTGTGGGATTCTCAGTAGAATTATACACTTGTATTGATTGTGGGGGGGCAGTTCTTGACAAATGTGAATTTCTATAGGTGGACAGTGTGGACAGTGGACTCTTGCAATTTTTGGATTGACCTTTGCTTCCTAGGTTGTGTTGGCAAATGGCAATGGGAGAGATCCTTTCAATCAAAGTAATATATTAACTAATGTCTTGAAAGCCATTCCAAGTAGCTGCCTGCAGGACAAGTCAAGTTGATCTCACGCGCGCGCTGTCGTGCACTCCTCCGCGTCGGCGTCTCCATTGGATGTGATTAATGAAATACCAAAAGGCACGTCACATAAGCAAGCAATCATAGTTACAAAATTTCTCTCTTTTTAATAATAACTTACATCAGACGGATGTGTTTTTTTTGTGATGCTCCATATCTTATTTTGTTTGTTTTATTTAACTTGGAATGAAACTAAGCCAATCTTCAGCATCTCTATTTTCAATTTCTATTCATCTAAATATATAAAGCGGATGTAGTTTTAAAAAATAAGAGCATTTGGCACATGATGCTACTCTTTATTTTTTTTAGAGAAGTAGACGCAAATCGTCTTAAAATGAAAGGCCACATTTTTGTGCTTGTGGCTCAATTTTGGATGGCTCCGTCGGAATAAGAGTAGAGAGATTAAATAAGGCCTAATTACCAATATGCTCAAGGTTTGATTGTTTGCGGTCATTTGAGCATATAAATGATTTCATGGATAATGGTTGCGCATCATAATGCTTGTCTACACTCATTTACCCATGTGGTGCCTAAATGAGATGTGTACGATACTATATAAATAAGAACATTTACCACTAAAGTTTTCACACTTAAATAGGTGTGAGAGTGATTGCTAGTACGGTTTCTTACACAATGATTGCATACTTGTGAGTCTCATCAACCAACTTTATTTTTTCTAGTCCTTGTGGGCTCTATATTTATAATTCGTATTGTTCATTTGTTTATTGAGCTTATAAACTCCAACATCTTGAAGTAGAAAATATTAAATCTTCATACATTTCGAGTAATTTTTGAACAAGTTTCAACCTATAAATATAGTCTTTTGCACTTTCATGGGCCTCCAATTCATGATTCAAATCATTCAATATTATTGTATTAATGAAAAAAACACAAAGAAGCTTAGTTTCATATCTTAAATCTTTGTGAGTTTTAAGAAATTTATGAAAACAATCCAAAAAACCCAAATATTTCTAAAGCTTTTGGATGTGCTCATTTTGATTAAAAGGTAAGTTTTTTTTTATATTATTACGTGCCATATATGAGTGTCCATCAATAAATCCGTTAGATCAATAGCATCAGTGTCAAATTAAAAATAAAGAAATTTAATTATGTTTTTGCAAAGTTAACTTGGCTGATGCGATGCATTTTAATTTTTATCTTCAAAAAAGATTTCACCTGTTTTTACCCTGAGATGATCGAGTGTAAAGGAAGGAGACTGAGATGCTTAATCAAGCTACTGGAAATTAAAACCTTAAAAGCTTCAATGAAAGCTTATAACTTTTATTAAATGAATCCATTTACAGTCATTTGCGTGGATGTATCCAAATTGCATTTGGAAGCCACTTTCTAATCTCATTCATTAGTGAAGAGAATTTCTCCCCGGCCCCCATCGACCAACTGGTCCTAACCATCTAATCAGTGGCACACAGATGAAAAGGTTAGCATAAAAAGCCAAGTTTATACAGGAACACACTCTCCCTCCAAGTATGCTATAATTCTCATTAGCCTTTTGAAGGTGTCTCCATTATTATCACCAATTTGACAGACTGGTAGTTCCATTATCACTTTATAATCAATGTGTGTGAATTAAACATTAATGATGATCACTGCTCCAAGAAAGCAAATTATTACACCATGCAGCGCCATGATCTGTATGGCCCATTGTACAAAAGCTTCAGTGCTTCACACATGACAAGCTCCCAGAAATATAGAGATTTCTTAATCTTGCAAATATGCATCCCAAATGAAAGATGATAAGCAATCTTGTTTTTATATATATATATATATGCAAAAAAATGATTTTCTAGAAATCATCAAATCCTAGAGAGCTTGCTCATGTGTGACATCTGCAAGCGAGCTAGGACCCAATAAAGAGCTCACACATATATAAGAAGACTGTCCATTCAAGTGAGAAAAGAGCATGCACGAGCGGGAAGAAAGTCCACATAAGTGGGAAAGGAGCCCTCACTAACAGGAAGATATGGCATACCCAGGTTCGAAGCCTCGATGGCCAGGTGAGAACTGATGCTCCTTACCACTCGAGTAAGGAGCCGTTCTCGACATGTGCACACCATAGGGTGCATTTGTGTGGCAAGAGTATTTTCCTCTTTGCAGATTTTCATTTTTGCAATAGAATGCAATAGAAAGGAATCATGCCATCCTCACAAGGGATATGGAGATCCTAGAAAAATGTATCACATCAAATGATCGACAAAGGGGCTACAAGAAAAGGTTAAACAATTTTCTTCTCTACTACTAATTTCACTGGTTTCACAAATGCAACCTTTAGATTCTTGTAACAAAGAAACCCATTTTTTATAATTATTTTTGTTAAAGCAAATGAAAATGAGTATTAAAACACTATTCACAACTGTAGGTGCAGAATATAATGACCCACAATAAGGTGGTGCCTTAAAGGACTTATCCGAGAAGATGGTGATGACTGGGAATGACTGGATGCCGTCCGAAAGCCTAAAAGAGAAGAGAAAACGATCAAAGGACCCTGGCCTGGGCGGCGCAAGGCTCTCCGATGCCAAAGTCAGTGTGGGAACTGGAACAATGGAAGGAGAGGGAGAAGAGAGACAGAATAACGGCTCTGTATATCCAATTGTGCGTACCTTGCATGGTGCATGGAGTCCTATTTGTAGAGGTTTGGATCGTATCTTTCAGAGGATATCTTGGTGTGGGTCCCATGATTCGACTGGGAAGTCATGATCAGCCCACAAAGTAATAAATACAGTCTAATCCGGCCCACTCTGCATTTAATGCTAGTCGGATCAGCCCACATTGCATTAAATGCGCGTCTTGTTGGGCCAGATTGTGTTGGGCGCCTTTGGCGGTTGGAGTACCATCGGATCTGCCCTCGGGCCTTGCCCTGATGTGGCCTCAGCCGCTGGATGCCGCCATGTCAGCGATCTGGTGAAGATAGTGGACGGTTGGATGTCGCATCTGTCTTATTGGCTCGCGCCCCTATTCCTCCACGTGTCTGACGTCGTGGGGGATGAGGGGTGCGAGTGGAGGTTCTTTCTTGCCTCGGCTTTCGTCTAGACTCCTTCAGCCGAGGTGGTGCTGTCTGCCGAGGTGGGCACATGAAACAGCCGAGCTCGACTATAGCGGTTCGGACATGCTTGACTTCGGCCGAAGACCCTGCCCCGATAGCCGAGGTGAAACTGACGCCACGTGGGCGTCATGCGGAGGGCACGTAAGGGCGCTTAATCTCATCTAAAGGCGGTTAATTAGCGTAATCTTGGAATTCTGAATCTCCCCACACAATTGCCCCCTAGCTTCTGACCTCGCGTAGAACGTCAGTGCCATGAGGTCGGGAGCTATGTGACGGGGTCTATCTGGAGGAGAGAGCCCCTTTCGGCCCTGATTCGCGGTCGCTTTGGATGATCGAGGTAATAACTGGCGTCCCTTATTCAATGCTGAAGACAGGTCGACAGCTCCACGCGTCATCTCCTGGCTAGTTGTCTGTCTCCTCGAGATCGTACGCGCCGTCTCGTCAGGGGCGTAATCAATTTTTGAAATGATTCGCGCAGAATCCCAGGGGGCGCCCCCTGGCGCGCCCAATTAGGGTTTCTGGACAGGGGGCCTCTCTGCTATATATAGGGCAATCGAGGTTCGTTTTACCCTTCGTTTGCTATTCTGAATCAGAGGCGAGCATCAGAGGTGGGTAAGCCACTGTGAGGGAGCTTCATCTGAGAAGTGGTGCGCTGCTGAAGTTGAGTCTCTTTGCTGCCCAGCATCTTCGTTCTGCTTCCGTAAGTTCCTTCTGCCCTGCCTCTTCTTTTGCGGGTTCCTCTGTTTTTAGACTGGGATAGGAATGGGGATTTATAGCCACTGGTTGGAGGGCGAGGCAGCGATCGAGGGTTTCAGGTCGGCCTTTAGGATCCCTGCTGATGTCCAAGTCAGGGGTGCTGAACCCCGTGGCTACAACCCTCGCGACTTTTCGGGAGGCTGGATGCCTTTTCCGCTAGTGGCCGTGATAGAAGGCGGGGTCCGATTCCCCCTTCACCCACTTCTCAGGAGATGCCTTAGTCAGTGGCGTCTCTGCCCCTGCCAACTGCTGCCGAATGCCTTCAAGATCGTGATGGGCACGACCAAGTTGAATGAGGTCCTGGGCATCGACTTCGGCGTCTTCGACCTTGAGGACGTCTACGACATATGCAAGTCCGGAGATTCTTATTATCTCCGGGCTAAGCCAGGCCGGGACGGCTTCGTCCGATTCTTGGAGGATTCAAGCAGGTATGCCGGAGACGATCTTTTGTACGTCTCGGGGAACTGGGAGTTTGGGGAGGCCGACACCGATAGAGGCTACCAGGTCCCTCGCCACTTCGGTACCATTCCAAGTAAACACCCTCCGTTTCTTTTCTTTTTACATGAGTTTCTTTTTGTTCTGCCGCGCTAATGCTTCTGATTGTTGCAGCTTTGAAGGAGAGAAAGCGGGCCGCCAGATACATTTGGAAGAGGAACGAGACCTGGCTCCGCCTGGTGAAGCGGTACAGCGGTCATGACTGCAGGGCGGCCTGGTCGCTGCTAGGGTATCGGCCGAAGTACCGTGGGTATTTAAGGGGCACCGTAGAGCCAATCCAGGGTGAAGGTGCCGGACTCGAGGTCGGGCAGGAGCAGGCCGGTCCGGAGGTCGCAGAGCCCTCGCGGGCGTCGTCTGACGTTAGGGCCACGTCTGGAGCTCTAGCTTCCACATCGGGATCGAGACTTCTCCAGGTCTCAGGAAGGGAATTGAGTCAAACCGCCCGATCTCCCTCGCCGGGCTCCGAGATGAGGCACACCAGGCGCTTGTCCTTCGAGGACCTCGAGGCCTTGGCGCTTGGAGTGGAGGACGTCCGAGCCCCCCAGGAGTCGGTGAATTTCCCGGAGCATCCATCTCCGAGGGCTCGGATAGTTTTCCCTGCAGAGGTGGCGGAGGTTCCCGCTCCCCCTAGCCCTGTCGATCCAGAGGCACGCCTGCCCCCGGCTGAGGTCGAGCAGGAGGAAACTCGGCCGCTGAAGATGCCGAGGACCGACGCGGGCCCTAGCTCGGCTGCTGCCTCGTTGCCCCAGGGGCCGCCGTTATGGGAGCCGAGCTTCATGCTTGGGCCGGGGAGGCCGATGACGATGGAGGATTGCGTTCTTCACAAGATCGATCCACAGGTCCTCGAGGCCCTAGGGCGAGCCTGCGCCCTTCCCCGGGACATGGAGCGGCTGGACAAGTACAGCGATCAGAAGCTGATCCTGTCGATGTTGCAGTCCAACTTCGCGGTAAATCTTCATTTCCCTTTGTCAAACCAGCAATTTAGCGTTCAACGCTCTTTGGATCTAACACGTACACCCCGTTTCTTTGACAGGCGGCACAGAAGTCCATGGCCGTTGCTGACAGGATCCGCAGGTACAGCGCGGACGTTGCCGAGCTGACCGTGGAGAAGAACGGCTTGCAGGAATCCCTGGACGCCGTCAGCCAGAAGTTAGCCAGGGTGGAAGGGGAGTACGCGGCGAAGCTCGAGCAGGCGAGGGAAGAAGCCGAGGCGGAGAGGACTAGAGCGGCCGAGCTCGAGGTCTCCATCTCGAAGATGGGAGACGATTACGCGGCCCTGCTTCAAGCCGAGTCCAAGAGGGCGGATGAAGCCGAGGCGAAGCTCGAGTCTGAGTGTGATGCTGCGTTCGAGGACGCCAGAGCGCAGGTCACCGCCCACTACAAGGAAAGGGTTCTTGTGGTGAGGGATAAGGCCTGGGCGAAAGGGTGGCGTGCCGGCCTGAAGGAGGCCGGGGTCTCGGAGGACCACCCCTCCTTTCGGGAGCCTCCTCCGTACACGCTTCCGGTGCCGACCTCTGCCCGTCCATCCGGCGAAGCCTCTGGCGCCGCAGCCCGTGCAACTGACCCGTCATGACCTCGGGAGATTCGCTTTCTTGCTTTATGCTCTGTAATTTTCTTCAGTTTGTATTTGCTGAACACTGTAACGAGTGAGATTTTAATACAATTGAAAGTTTCTTCAAATACTCGTGCTTCTGTCTCTTTTAAGCCTGGTACTTCGATGCTTAAGTTCGGCAGAGTGCTTAGGTGATCTTCTTTGGTATTCGCGCTGATCCTCCGTATCTTAGGTGATCTTCTTTGGTATTCGCGCTGATCTTCCGTATCTTGGGCGATCTTGAATAGCTGCAAGTACGGTGACGTGACCACTGAGGAGAACGAGGGGGTGCCCCCATGTGGTACCATGGGGACTGCTGGTCAGTACAAGGGAAGTCGTGCACGCCACGCAGAGCGTGGGAGACTTCGCCTCGTAAATTGCCTTGGAGACCAGACCCCTCTTCCTATAAATAGGAGTGGTAGGCTCGCCGTAGGAGAGGAAAAGAAACGGAAGTAGGATAGCTTATTTCACTTAGCTGTAGGAACCATGTCTGACAGACATTCTGTAATCTTTGATCCGGGGGAACCCTTGCGCCTGTGGACGGCTTTCTCCAAGGGGGGAAGTCCGTCGTGGTCTGCGCGCTCTCTGAAGGAACTCCCCGTGGACCACGCTCTTTCTGAACGCGGGTTCATGGCCATCCGTCCCTGGCCAGACAGAGTGAGGATGCGCTGCGGGGGACGGTGGCGCGTTCTCGTTCGACACGGTCCTGTGCGCCCGTCGTACGGGAGGCGGGATGAGGCCCCGCTGCACCTGGGGTTTCGTTGATGGAGAGAAGAAAAGAAAGAGGGGCGGTGGCGCCCGCTGCACCTCTCGTCCGACACGGTCCGAGGAGTGAGTGAAGATCAGAGTCTCCCGGCCTTTCTCTATTTTCTATTTTTAGAGCACTGTGATCCTCCTTTCTGTACTTTGTTTTCTGTTCTGTAATTCTTGTAATAAAGCAGTTTGCAATGGATAAAAAGGGATTCTGTGATTACCCAAACTGTGTACACTGCTTTTGAGTTCTTTTTCTCATTTCTTTGCACTGTTCTGGAATGCTTGGATTTTTGTGTTTGATTGCTGGCACAGCTCTTTTCCTCTGGAAAGCTGCCCTTGGCCGGAATGGCTGGCTTTGGCCGAGACGAGCTGCCTTGTGCCGAAGTGGAGTCATCATTCCACTGGTCTCGGCCGTGGAAGCGTGAGCTCGGCAATGATCTTTGAGGGGTGTAGAAACCCTGATCTTAGGAATCCGGCCGAGTGTCCAAACTCGAGGCCTTCTCCAGGGCCCGAGGCCCGGAGCTTTAGGAAATGACCGAGTCTGGACTCGAAGTCTTTTCCAGGGCGGTAGACCCAATCCGGCCGAGTGTCTGAACTCGAGGCCTTCTCCGTGGCCTAAGGCCAGGAGCTTTAGGAAACGACCGAGTCTGGACTCGAGGTCTTTTCCAGGGCGGTAGACCCAATCCGGCCGAGTGTCTGAACTCGAGGCCTTCTCCGTGGCCCAAGGCCAGGAGCTTTAGGAAACGACCGAGTCTGGACTCGAGGTCTTTTCCAGGGCGGTGGACCCAATCCGGCCGAGTGTCTGAACTCGAGGCCTTCTCCGTGGCCCAAGGCCAGGAGCTTTAGGAAACGACCGAGTCTGGACTCGAGGTCTTTTCCAGGGCGGTGGACCCAATCCGGCCGAGTGTCTGAACTCGAGGCCTTCTCCGTGGCCCAAGGCCAGGAGCTTTAGGAAACGACCGAGTCTGGACTCGAGGTCTTTTCCAGGGCGGTGGACCCAATCCGGCCGAGTGTCTGAACTCGAGGCCTTCTCCGTGGCCCAAGGCCAGGAGCTTTAGGAAACGATCGAGTCTGGACTCGAGGTCTTTTCCAGGGCGGTAGACCCATGCTGTCGGAATCAGTCAGAGAGAGACGACAAGTTGATGACAATGTGAAAGCTGCTTTTATTAATTTTGATACTCGATACATCTTTAGAAATAAAATTTCTTCAAGTGGGATGCATTCCATGGTCTCGGCAGTGGCTTGCCTTCCAAGTCTTCGAGCTTGTAGGCCGACTTTCCCGCCAGTGAGACTACTCTGAACGGGCCATGCCAGTTCGGGGCAAGCTTCCCCTCGTTTGGTTCTCTGTCAGCTGGCAGGGTCTTCTTTAAAACGAGCTCTCCCGTGGTGAACCTTCTTTCTTTGACATTTTGATTGTATGCCCTGGCTAACCGCTGCTGATAGTCGGTCAGTCTCAGGGCTGCTGCTTCTCGTCGCTCGTCCGCCAGCTCCAGCTCCATTGCCAGGTTCGTCTCATTTCGGCCTTGGTCGACCAGCTCTGTCCTCAGGGTAGGAAGGCCGATTTCCAAGGGAATGACCGCCTCCATCCCGTAGGCCAGAGAGAAAGGTGTTGCCGAGGTGGACCTCCTTGGAGTTGTTCTGTATGCCCACAGCACGCTCGGAAGCTCCTCTGTCCATCTGCCCTTTGCCTTGTCCAGTCGCTTCTTCAGGCCGTCCAGGATCACTTTGTTGGAGATTTCTGCCTGGCCATTACTCTGTGGATATGCCGGGGGTGGAGTAATGGTTTCTGATGCCGTGCTCTCGGCAGAAGTCTTTGAAGGACTTGGAGTCGAACTGGGTCCCGTTATCCGAGATCAGGGTCCGGGGGATGCCGAACCTCGTAAGGATGTTTTTCCAAACGAAGTTCCTGAAGTCCCTGTCCGTGATGGAAGACAACGGTTCAGCCTCTATCCACTTTGTGAAGTAGTCCGTAGCCACTATCAGCCATCTCTTGTTCCCTGGAGCTCGGTGAAGAGGCCCCACAATGTCCAGGCCCCATTGAGCGAAGGGCCATGGGCTGGAGAGGGGACTCAGATCCTGCGCTGGCTGATGGAGGGAGTGGGAGAACTTCTGGCATTTCTCGCATTTTCTGGCGTAGACCTGGGCGTCCTTCTGCATGTAAGGCCACCAGTAACCCTGGCTGATTGCTCTGTAGGCCAACGACCGACCTCCTATATGGCTGCCGCAGATTCCTTCGTGGATCTCATACAGGAAGTCGTCCACCTTGGTCGGGTGGACGCATTGGAGGTATGGACCTGTGAAGGACTTCCTGTAGAGTTTGCCTTCGGGAGAGAGCCAAAACAGAGCTGCCTTGAGCCTGATCTTGTGGGCTTCAGTTTTGTCCTCAGGGAGCTGGTCGTCCTTCAAGTAGGCGACGATTGGATCCATCCAGCTAGGGCCGAGGTCAGCACAGAGGACAAGCCGAGATGAATGGAGTTCTAGACTTGACCTTGATACTGACCCGACCTCGATGGTCCTCTTCTTTCCTGCTTCGACAGCGGAGGCTAGGTTTGCAAGCGCATCTGCATGCGTGTTGGTATCTCGGGATATTTGCCTGACCTCGGCTTTCTGAAAATGGGAGAGCAGTTTCTTCGCAAGGGTTAAGTAGGCCGCCATCCTGTCGTCCCTGGCCTGATAGTCTCCAGCGAGCTGGCTAGTTACCAGTTGAGAGTCGCTGAAGATCACCAGGTGTTGGGCTCCAAGGATTTGGGCGCTGTTCAACCCCGCAATCAGTGCTTCGTACTCTGCCTCATTGTTTGTGGCTTTGAAGTCCAGGGTGAAGGCCTGCTCTATGACCAGTCCCTCTGGCGATTGGAGAACTATGCCGGCGCCAGCTCTCTTGGAGGTGGACGACCCGTCGACAAAGATCTTCCATGCCGAGGTGGGAGGCTGCTGGACCTCTGTTTCTATTGGCTCGTGCCCTGTGCCCCCCAGTGCCGTGCCGAGCTGGGTCGGAGCCGGGTTGGGGGAGGCGAATTCGACAATGAAGTCTGCCAGGATCTGGGCTTTGATCGCAGTTCGGGGACGGTACTGTATGTCATACTGCCCCAGTTCAACTGCCCACTTTGATATGCGCCCTGAAAAGTCAGCTTTCTTGAACAATGAACGGAGCGGGTGCTCCGTGATCACCACAATGGTGTGGGATTGAAAATAATGGGAGAGCTTGCAGGAGGCGGTGACGAGAGCCAACGCAAGCTTCTCCAATAGGAGGTACCTGGTCTCGGCATCGAGCAGGGTCTTGCTCGTGTAATAGATTGGCTTTTGAACTCCCTCGTCCTCCCTGATGAGGACGGAGCTCACTGCGTGATCCGAGACCGCAAGGTACAAATACAGAATCTCCCCCAAAGTTGGGGTGGAGAGTAATGGTGGTGACATTAAATAAGTTTTGAGTGCGGCCAATGCCTGGTCGCACTCAGGGGTCCACTGGAATTTCAGATTTTTCTTTAGAAGCTGAAAGAAAGGCCTGCACTTATCTGATGACCGGCTGATGAAGCGATTGAGTGCGGCGGCCATTCCTGTGAGCCTCTGAACTTCCTTCGTGGTGGAGGGACTCTGGATGCCCTGGATGACAGTGATCTGGTCCGGATTGGCCTCTATCCCCCTCCGCGTTGCCAAGCTGCCGAGGAACTTGCCAGAGGCTACGCCGAAGGCGCACTTGGAAGCGTTTAGCTTGAGCTTGTACGCGCGAAGGATGCCGAAGACTTGGCCGAGATCCGCCAGATGGTCGCTGGAGCGCACAGATTTGACGACCATGTCGTCGATGTACACCTCTACCGATCGGCCGAGCTGGGCCTGGAACATTTTTGTGACGAGGCGCTGATAGGTCGCCCCCGCGTTCTTCAGCCCGAATGGCATCACCTTATAGCAGTAAGTGCCGCGGGGGGTGATGAATGATGGTTTTCTCCTCGTCAGGCTCGTAGAGTGGGATCTGATGATAGCCTCGGTAGGCGTCAAGGAAGCTCATTCGGTCGTGACCGGCGGTGGCGTCGATCAGTTGGTCAATTTTTGGGAGGGGGAAAACTGTCTTTAGGGCAGGCCCTGTTCAAGTCGGTGAAGTCCACGCACACCCTCCACTTCCCAGTTTTCTTCTTGACCACCACCGTGTTGGCCAGCCATACCGGGTACTGGACTTCCCGGATGGCTCCTGCTTTTAGCAGGTTGTCGATCTCTTCGACGACCGCATCTGTCTGCTGCAGCCCGGTCCTTCGGGCCCTCTGCACTACCGGCTTGTGGTCGGGGTCGACATTGAGCTTGTGGCACATGACCTCAGGGTCGACCCCAGGCATTTCGCTTGGGCTCCAAGCGAAGACGTCCACATTCTGCATCAAGAACCGAGAGAGTTCGGCCCTTTCTTCGTCTGGCAGCTGGGTGCCAATCAGGAAGAACCTGTCCGGGTCTGCCGGGTCTAGTCTGACTTCGGCCAGGTCCTCGATGCTCTTCTTCTCAGGGTCCCGGCCGATCTCGTCGAGGCCTTTCTCGAACTCGGCCAGGTTGACGCGCTCTGGCTCCTTCACTGCTGGGACTGCGGCCAGCATGCACTGCCTGGCCTGCTGCTGGTCTCCCTCCACTGTGATTACTTCCATCTTGCCCTCCTTGTTCTCATGGACGAACTTCAGCTTTTGGTGGAGAGAAGAAGGAACTGCCTCTAGCTTGTGGAGCCACGTTCTGCCCAGAATGACATTGTAGGGAGAAGGGGCGTCCACAACCAGGAAGTCGGCCAGCACGGATGCTCCGCCAACTCGGGTTTCCAAGGTGATTCTACCCTTGGGATAGACTGGCGTGGCAGATAACCCTAGCAAGGGTGCCCGAACCTCCGTGAGGTCTGCTTCGGAGAGTTTCATCCTTTTGAAGCAGTCGTAGTAGAGGACCTCGGAGGAGCTGCCGGAGTCGACGAGGATCCTCTTCACGGTGAAGTCTCTCAGCTTCATGGTGAGGAGCAGGGGGTCGTTGTGAGGGACCTGGATTCCCTCTAGATCTCGATCCGAGAACGAGATGGCGGGTCGGTCGCGGCGGGCTCTCTTGGATGCCAGAGCGAGTTCGGCTTTCATTATTTCTTTCCCGTGCGAAGCCCGCCTGGCTTTGGCACGGGCCTGAGAGCTTCCCCGGGATGAGGAAGCGGGAGCTGAGGACGCCAGATGGATCACGTTGATGATCTTCTCTGAGTCCTCGCTGTCTGGAGCCTGGGCCGTGCTCTGGTGAATTCGGCCCTCGCTGCCGCCGGCATCACCCGCCTTGATGAACTCCGGGATGTGACCCTCTTCGGCCAGCTTCTCCAGATACTCCTGCAAAGTCCTGCAGTCTTCGGTCTTGTGGCCGTTGCCCCTATGGAAGGAGCAGTAGAGCTTGCTTCGGGGGCCTTCGGTGGGTTCATTCTTCAAGGGCTGAGGATATTTGAAGAACGGCTTGGACCTGATTTTGGGCAGGATGCGGTAGATCGGCTCCTTGAAGACGACGTTGACGCTCTGACTGGCGCTGGAGGGAGGTCTGGGCTTCCAGGTGCCCCCAGACCTGGACGACGAAGGCTTCGCCGAACTGGAGACCCAGGCCTGCTTGGTCTCCTGCTTCTGGGAGGGTCTCCCGCCTCTCTGCCGAGGCTGGCTACTTCTCTGCTCGGGCTCCGGATGCCCGTCCTGATCCTTAGCTCGGATCTCATCTTCCTCCCGGGCGATGAAGTGCTTCACCCGGGACATCAACTCTGGCATGGATTCTGGGGTGTCCCCGGCCAAGTCTTTGCGCAAGTCGTTGCCGGGGATCAGGGCATGCTGGAAGGCGTAGATGGCTATCCCTTCCCTCGCGCCCTCGATCTGGCTGTAGACCGCCCAGAATCGCTGGGCGAACTTGGCGAGGGTTTCGCCCTGCTTCATTCTCAGGGCGAGGAGGTCCCCTTCCTTCTTGGGGACGACAGTGTAGGCTTGGAACTTCTTCAGGAAGGAGAGCTGGAGCTCTTTCCAACTGGAAACCGACTGCTCCGGGAGAGAGCAGAACCACTTCAGGGGGAGGTCACCCAAACTGGAGGAGAAGATCTTGCAGTTTAGGTGACCCTCGTTTCCCCAGATGGACATCTTCTGGGAGAAGTGTCGGAGGTGTGCGGATGGGTCGGACAATCCGTCATAGGGGACGAACCGCGGGACGGAGAACTTCTTGGGCAAGGGGGTGCGCTCGATCTCTTTTGTAAAGGGCGAGCCCCCCAGATCAGTGTGACCACAGATCTGCTTCTGGTCCCGCATGTCCAAGTTGTGCTGGAGAGCCAATCTGACACGTTTGTCGAATCGCTCTTGCTCATCGTCCTTCTATGGAGTCTGTGCTCTGGGCTTCCGCTTGGGATGGCTCGGGCTACGACGGCTATGAGTTCGGCCGTCGCGGCTATGGTGACTTCGGCTGTTGCTCGAGCATTCGTCACGGATCTGGCTCCGTTTCTGGTCCAGATGATTTCTGAGGTCCTCGCGGGGAGGCTGGGCTGCCCTGCTGGGGGCGTCCCTCTTTTTTCCTTGAGGCTCAGAGACTTGCCTCAAGGAGGCAGTTTGCACTGCCCTCAGCTGCTGCTGGAGCTCGCGAATCAGCTGCCCTTGCTTCTGGAGTTGCTTCTGGAGTTGCTTCTGGAGGAGAGCAGCTTCGGGAACCTCTCCAGTGGCAGGGGGTTGAACGTGGCGCGTCTCTCCTACGGCCACGGCTTTGTCCTTCCGGGGACGCTCATGCTGACGCTCATTGCGTCTGGGTGGCGCGACTTCTTCTGACGAGGTCGAGGCCTCGAGTCCCTCTTGGAGTGGGAACTCGATAAAGAGCTGAGAGCCTAAGCGGCCCTCGCCTGCAGTCGTGCCATGCACCGTACGGGAGCGTCCTTGAGGAGGGACGTCCGTTGGCGGTGGTGGCAGCTCGAGTGCTGCTCTCGAGGATTCTACGCCCTTCCTAGCTTTCGGAGGCATGGCTTCTGAAAAGTTGAGGTTAAGAAGGTTGGGAAGGTTTTGAGAGGTTGGGATATTACTTTCCCACAGACGGCGCCAATTGTAGGTGCAGAATATAATGACCCACAATAAGGTGGTGCCTTAAAGGACTTATCCGAGAAGATGGTGATGACTGGGAATGACTGGATGCCGTCCGAAAGCCTGAAAGAGAAGAGAAAATGATCAAAGGACCCTGGCCTGGCGGCGCAAGGCTCTCCGATGCCAAAGTCAGTGTGGGAACTGGAACAATGGAAGGAGAGGGAGAAGAGAGACAGAATAACGGCTCTGTATATCCAATTGTGCGTACCTTGCATGGTGCATGGAGTCCTATTTGTAGAGGTTTGGATCGTATCTTTCAGAGGATATCTTGGTGTGGGTCCCATGATTCGACTGAGAAGTCATGATCAGCCCACAAAGTAATAAATACAGTCTAATCCGGCCCACTCTGCATTTAATGCTAGTCGGATCAGCCCACATTGCATTAAATGCGCGTCTTGTTGGGCCAGATTGTGTTGGGTGCCTTTGGCGGTTGGAGTACCATCGGATCTGCCCTCGGGCCTTGCCCTGATGTGGCCTCAGCCGCTGGATGCCGCCATGTCAGCGATCTGGTGAAGATAGTGGACGGTTGGATGTCGCATCTGTCTTATTGGCTCGCGCCCCTATTCCCCCACGTGTCTGACGTTGTGGGGGATGAGGGGTGCGAGTGGAGGTTCTTTCTTGCCTCGGCTTTCGTCTAGACTCCTTCAGCCGAGGTGGTGCTGTCTGCCGAGGTGGGCACATGAAACAGCCGAGCTCGACTATAGCGGTTCGGACATGCTTGACTTCGGCCGAAGACCCTGCCCCGATAGCCGAGGTGAAACTGACGCCACGTGGGCGTCACGCGGAGGGCACGTAAGGACGCTTAATCTCATCTAAAGGCGGTTAATTAGCGTAATCTTGGAATTCTGAATCTCCCCACACAACAACTATTGAGGTATGATTGGGTAAATTTTAAAATGTTTAAATGTTTGACATGAGAATATGAGAACGACTTCTTGCCAGAGTGTTAAAGGAGCTGCAGTCTCACCTGATTTCGAAGATTTCGACCCTGAATAAGCCACTTTTTTTTTTTATGTGCCGTACCTTTTTTTCACTTGTACGAACTTTCTTTCCATTTATACAGAACCATTCTCATTTGAGCGTGCCGTTTCCTTGTGCGTGATTGTCTGGTGACTCCAGCACCCTTAGCCTGAGTAAAAAAAAACTGTCTGACATACCAACTGTAGAATTCAAATGATAGCATCTGACATATTTAAACGGAAAGCAACATAGCATAATGGTCTCATGGATTACTTCACTGTAAAATGTAAAAATTAGTACATGTTAAGAGGTAAATAGTCAATTTTCAAGGGGTTTTGTTTTTTTTTTTTTTCATAAAATCTCCACTAATATTCCCACCGACACCCCTGCACCAGGTAGTCTCACTCGGGCCCTCTTTCGGTGGAACGACCAGAGTCTGTCCAACCATAGAACAGCCCAATTGCATGGATATAAAACACCCTCCAATTAGAGTCTACACATGAAGGAGAAGTGCCTGTCTACACATGAATGGATAGGGCACCCTTCTTAATTACATGGTGGAGCCTACCTTTTCGAAATTCAAGAAGTGTATCAGCCCTAACACCCCTATATAAATGGCCAATGTATAAAATATTAGTAAAATGTGTAAGATGGCGACAGTCCAATAGACATATTTTATTCAATATTTATGATGAACTCATTTTGTTTACGAATAAACGCAAAGAGTAGTTGAGTTGATATAAAATCACGGTTTGTATTCGGAGGTTGTAGGTTTGAAACTGTACTACCACACTAAGCTACAGGGGAGTTAAATCAACTTTCCTTTGGGCCTGAAGGGATGAGTCCAGTCCAAAGGATTGGAAATCTTCCGACAGCAAAAAAAAAAAAAAAATTCTGAATCGGAATCATCTGAGGATTTTCCTAAAAATACACTTGACGATCCATACTCTTTGTTTTCGGAAAATTTTATTTACACCCACCTTTTTTGCTGAGCACACCCACATATGTACAAATTTTTTTTATAAAGATGGGTGTGCTCAAGCACAAATAGTGGGTGTAAATAAAATTTTTCGTTTTTTTCTCTCTAATTTGAAATAAGTTCATTACTAAATGTATGGCTGAGATTTGATACACATGGACTGCTAAAAGTATAATGGCGTGCTAAAATCAATTAGACTCCTAGCCATAAAAATATAAGGTGCAGATTTGGAAATATAATGGGCATAAATGATATTTTAAAGGCCCCATGAAAATCTTGGTCATATCTTCTCAAATTATTATGGCAGATTTGGAAATATAATGGGCATAAATGATATTTTAAAGGCCCCATGAAAATCTTGGTCATATCTTCTCAAATTATTATGGCAGATTTGGAAATATAATGGGCATAAATGATATTTTAAAGGCCCATGAAAATCTTGGTCATATCTTTTCAAATTATTATGGGGCCTTATATTTTGGAGAGAAAAAAAAGGAATGAGAGTTAATAAGTTTTCTATTTTGAAATTTTAAAAGATGTCATTTGCTATTATGGGATCTTTTTTTTGTGTCTTATTTTTTGGGGCGTAAAGCTATTACTTTCTTAGCCTTATGATTCAGCGGGCCTGAATTCTTATGTGCTATCAATCCAACAACAGCAGTTATGGTATAAAATTAACTTTAAAAATTTAGATACTATATCACATGTAATGGCGCTGTCAAAAGCTGACAATAAACTTGAATTTTGAAAAGGCAGGCCCCACCATGTATGTTAAAAAAGTATGCTGCACCTGCCCTCCACTTGTTTCACGGTGTAAAAGCGTGAGTGAGTGAATGTAACACACGACGAAACATCAGTGATCAGACTCTCAGCTCCCTCCCGCCCTGAGTCGCTTGTTTCCAATCCCAACGACGCGTCGACGCCCCCAACGACGCGACACGACACAATGTCCCTCTCTCTCTCTCTTACTTTCACTCTTCAACCTTTTATAGCTTCTATATAGATCCTGTTAGAAATATTATACTCCCAGCTGTCCTCCTCGTCTTCCCTCATCAATCACCACTACAGTAAAAAGCACAACAAGAAAGAATGGTGAAAAGTAAAACCAGTCCCTCTCTCTCTTATTAATGATAAAAAAACAGGTAGATGTGCATGGCTTCGCATCAAACCTCACAACATTAGAAAAAAAAAAAGGACAACTTCTCTCTCTTGCAGAAGAACAAAAGGACACCACATAAACACAAAAACCTCTCTCTCTCTCTCTCTCTCTCTCTCTCTCCCGCGCACGATAGCTTCATTCCTTCCTTAAACCCTATCATAAAGCCAAGGAATCCAAATCCAAATGCCAACATCCTGTCCTTCTCCATTTCTCCACTAGAAAACAAAACCTCTTCTCCTTCTCGGCTTCTCCTCTGTAGAGAGAACAGCAACTCTACTCTGCTTTCTGATGAGAGAACCTGTCTTCTTCTTCTTCTTCTTTTTCTTCTTCTTTGTTTTCGTTTTCTATGGCTCTCTGCTGCTGCGGGCCGTGGAAGGCGTCGTCACTGTTGAATACGATCACAGAGCTCTGGTGATCGATGGCAAGCGCAGGGTTTTGATCTCCGGATCAATACATTACCCCAGAAGCACTCCTCAGGTCATTTCTTTTCTTTCTCTTCTTTCAATGCTTGCGTCGTTTCGATTGCACTTGTAGTGAGGAAGAGGAAATGATTAGTTAAATGTGTGTGTGGTTTTTGGTGTTGCAGATGTGGCCGGATCTTGTCCAGAAATCTAAGGACGGAGGTCTTGATGTCATTGAAACATATATTTTCTGGAACCTTCATGAACCTGTTCGGAATCAGGTAATCTTCTCTGTTTGGACATTTATTTTATTTGCTACTGTTTGATGTTTCAATTCAAAGTATTGGTTTTTTTTTTTTTTTTTACTTTACTTTAGATTGATTGGTAATGGTTGGTTTATTGTGAAGTAATTTGAAGAGTTATTTTGCAGTATGATTTTGAAGGGAGGAATGATTTGGTGAAGTTTGTGAAGACAGTGGCAGATGCTGGACTTTATGTCCATCTGCGGATTGGTCCGTATGTCTGTGCAGAATGGAATTATGGGTGTGTTGGTTTTTTGGGTTTTCTTTGTTTTTTCGCCTTTAGGAGAAGTGGGGGAGGTTTTTTTCTCTTCATTTGTGGCTAATGTGTTCTTATTTTGGTACAGAGGCTTTCCTCTTTGGCTGCATTTTATTCCTGGGATTAAGTTCAGAACAGATAACGAGCCGTTCAAGGTTTGCCCAGCACAAAGTTTCTAAATTGCAAAAGTTATCTTGTGTGTGAAGCGATCACGGGATTTATACTGATTGATTAGTCAGTGTGAAGGGATTTGCTATTTACTATGGATTTGGTGCACCCATTTCTTGGATTATCCTTAAGTTCACCAAGATATGATTTTTAAATTTTCTTTTTGAATCTGCCCTGGTTCACTACTTCTGTTCCGTGTCAATTTGTAAAAATTAATGAATCCTCAGAACACCCAAACTCGAAGTTCCTCTACAAAAGAAATCTAAACTTAGGAAAATCATAAAGAGTGGAGATGAAAGTAGGATTTGGACCACAAATTGGTGACCACGGGAATCACTAGGAATCAACATATTAAAAGTGTGAAAGAAAGAGTTTTTGATTTATTTATTTGGTCAGTAAGTGTGAACGAGGTTAAACAGAAGCAATCAAACACTTGGCAATATCCTAGTGCACTTATGTATTTTTCTCGTGTATATTGATCATCATCAACATCATCATCCACGTCATTGACTGCTCTTTCATCTGATGTGCTTGCCGGTTTCAGAGAGAGATGCAGCGGTTCACAGCAAAAATTGTGGATATGATGAAGCAGGAGAAGCTCTTTGCATCCCAAGGTGGACCCATCATCTTAGCTCAGGTCAGTGTTTCACCTTTTGAATATGGTTCAATTTTCAAGCAGTAGTCTGTTAAGTAGATAATTCCTGAGCAGCATGCCTTTCAATGTGATCTCAGTGAATATCTTTTGCTGTATCACATGCAACTTGAACTTGAACCACAATTGGCTTGGTCGAGTGTTGGTGGCAGCATGAAATTTGGGTGCCACTATAGTTGGGAATTGGGATATTGTTTGTTGTTTTTCTGTTTTCTCTACCCAGATAAATATATGGTGACAGAATAGGTGGAAAACCAGTTCAATGATTTTTGTCATCATCATTGAAACTGTATCCTACCTAATTTTCTTTCCATATCTTATGCCACTCCAAAAGCATAGTGGAGGCAGATGGGCAACTATCCAACCCACTTCTGGTTTTTTAAATCTGACCTGACCTTTTCCTTATCTTCGTTCATGGAATTTTTAGTGTCATCTCTGTTTTTAACCTAGCAATTCTTATATTTCTTTGTACACTTTGGTATTGAGATATCCCCTCTACTTTACTATAAAACTTCCTTCTCTGTCTTTTTTTTTTTTTTTTTAAATTTAAATTATTGTTCTACTGACTGACAGATTGAAAACGAGTATGGAAACATTGATTCAGCCTATGGTTCGGCTGCCAAGTCATATATCAACTGGGCAGCAACAATGGCCACATCTTTGGATACTGGTGTCCCTTGGGTGATGTGCCAGCAGGCAGATGCTCCTGACCCAATTGTAAGTGTGAAGTTTTCCCTTTTGAAATCATTTTCTATTAGATAAAAAGAGAGCCATTCTTATTGATCGAAACATGATGTATGTCCTAGGGGTGGGACTTGGGTCGGCTGGGTGGGTATGACTAACCAACCCCGTCCATAGGGCTTATGAGTAAGCTTGAGCCCGAGCCTGAGCCTGGATGAAGCATGAATTATTGATTCTGTGTCTGAGCCTTAGCCCAAGTTGAAGCATGAATTATTGATTCTGTGTTTGAGCCTCAGCCCAAGTTCACAAACGTTGCCAGACTCATGCCCAAGTAAGAAACAAGCTGAGTATCCATTTCAAATTTTCAACCAAAATTTGAGATTAATGAGCTGCCGTTTTGATCCTACACAAGAAGACTGTTTGGATCCTACAGAAAAAACAAGAGCTGCTGGATCCTACAAACGAAGGGGGAGGAAAGGAGGGTGCCAGTTGTATTGGGTTTGGGGAGATGAGCCCCCTTGGGATTTGGATGGAGGGAAGAAAGAGCAGAAAACATAGCTAAAAAAAGGTCACTATCCAGTACGGGTCCCGCCAAAGTAGGGTCCTAGGAGGGTCTAGACTGGAGACAGACCTATCGTTTGCCAATTTTACACAAAGTGGCTGCTCGCAGGTCTCGAACCTGCGTTATCACGCATGGCACCTGAGACTTTTACCATTTGCACCAAAGCAATGACCCTAGCAAAAAACATAGTTGCGGCCAGGAAAAAACGATCTTGGGTGAGATGGTTGCTGGAATTACTTGGTAATTGGGTACCTGGCCTAAATCAGGCACCCAAGGTCCAAGCGTGAGCCTGGATCGAATTTCTAGGGCTTAAAACATTCCGGCCTGAACCCAAGCCTTAATCAGAACTAGTCCAGCCCGAATTACATTTTCTTATGTGCCAGGCAATGCATTTTCGGGCTTGACGAAGCCCAAGATTGTACTCCTACTATGTCTGACTATATGTTGACCAGCCGTTACTCCTGAAAAGAAACAGCGCTCATTGCATATTACGTCGAAGAAGTATCATTGATCTGTTAAGATGTATGATTCTATATTTTACCTACAATATGTTACGTACAAAAATAATGATCCATGCAAATCTTAGTAGTGCACACTTACTAGATATGCTCTTCAGAATCACTCCGTGCATGTTTGGATTAATTTCCATCACTCTTCTGGTAGATCTTTTTCTTATGTGAGCATGTCAGACTGAATCATTTTATCTTGCAGATCAACACTTGTAATGGCTTTTACTGTGATCAGTTTACTCCAAATTCTGACAAGAAACCCAAGATATGGACTGAAAATTGGAGTGGGTGGTAAGGTGTTTGCATCTTTTTCACTTCTCATATTTATCTCTGACACTGCTACGCTTTTTCTATAGTGCTATGCATTGTCCCATTGGTTGATAAATTGGGTTTGTTAAGTTTTGTGACAGTTTATTGTGTATATACTATATAGCTATTCATCTGTCTCATATTTTTCTCAAATAACATTGAATGTCTAGGTTCCTTTCTTTTGGCGGTAGAGCTCCATACAGACCAGTGGAGGACCTCGCATTTGCTGTTGCGCGCTTTTTCCAGAGGGGTGGTACTTTTCAAAATTATTACATGGTAATTACTTGTGTTGTAAGTTTATCCCTTTAACCATAATTTTTCGTGGGGGCTCTTAGATTTGGTTGCTGGCTGGTCTCTTCAAGAAAGGACAAAGAAGTGGTTGTGGTGGGGGGCGTATCGGCTGCCTCCCAAAATGATACATATTGGTTGCAGCGATATGCATTGATTAGCAACATGGATCGAAAAGGAGGTCAAACAGTTTCAAAAAAATTAAAAAAAAAAATCTAGAATATTAAAAAATGTTAGAATCTCATGTTTATTTTCATTAATAACTAAAATCAATGGCCATAAGAGACCCTTAATAAGGTAATGTATCGTTGTATGATTTTTAAATAATAATACTGATGTATTTATTCACTTGTATTCATGTTGCTCAGTTATACTAAGACCTAATAAAATGTTATCTCATAATAGATTAGCATGACTAAATTCTCGTCAATAGTTTATCATATAGCATCACCATTGATCAGTTATTGCGATATCAATCAATGAGCAATCAATTGCAAAATAATAGATAGATTTAATCTAAGGCGACATTTATCAAAATGATTAATGTGGGTAAATTTGTAAAATGCATGCATGAGGAGATATATATATATATATATATAAGAGTTCAAACAATGCATGCATGAGCGAATCTATGCTAAAAAAATGGCTATGAATGATTTTAAGATCATTACTTACCAAAGAGAAAAAAAAAAGCTTAAAGAAATTCAACAAACTTCTCCCGTGTATCAGCTTCAATCCATCAATTTAGAGTGATTTTTGGTGTTTTTTTTTCCTTTAGAATGACAAATTCCCTCCCTAAGACATTCTCCGTTGAAAACAAAGGGCGAGGAATGTTTTTTTGGGCTTCAAAAATAACACCCAGATTTAAGGGAGACAAGTGTGTATTGGCCAATACGTATAGGTTGTGTCGTTGCATATGGTCAATACATTGGGAAATAGGCTGACAGAGGCAGATAAAAATTGAGAGCACCGATAATTTCATTTTATCATGATGGCACAGACTGATACAGCTTATTTACCGGCTGATACAATACATATCAATATCAGCCTATATTTTGAACTGTCTTCATGCGAATATTGTATATGCATCATTTTTTATAACATATATGCATCATTCTTTAGGTTTATGTTTTTTTGACCTAGGTGGCGATATGAATTATAATTTGTTGCTTGTTCTGTATCAGTATCATGGGGGAACGAACTTTGGTCGCACTACAGGGGGGCCTTTTATTGCCACAAGTTACGACTATGATGCTCCAATTGATGAGTACGGTAAGCTTGATATCCAATTTTTTGTTCTGTTTCTGTTGACATTATTTTTGTTATGCAATATAAAAACGTGAATTTCTAGTTAGCAATGCAACCCAAGGGGACTGGGTTGGTGTGGGGCCAACTTGATACACACCCTAGGATTAGGGTTTGTGTGAAAAGTGCCGAAGCATGATACAATTTGGATTGCATCACTCGGATCTGCATCACAACCCAAGCCAGACCTTGATTGCATGTAGGTACCCGAAACACCAAGACTTAGCCCAGGTAGATACACTCACTACTGATCTGCTTAGTGATGTAGTTCATCCTTACTGTGAGTACATCTTTGTGTGGCCCATTTGGGTGCAAGCACAATTATTCGGATAAGACTGAGCAAAAAATTAGCCTTAGCCCATTTCAGGCCCACTTAAGATGTCATCTTCCTCCTAACACCTTATGCCCTCAATGAATTGGTGCCAGATTCAATTTTACACTCATCCGGACTACACCCCTTCTTAGATTCTATGTTCAATTTTTTTTATTGCCTTTTCACCCTTGATGTTGAGGCCTTAAGATCTTCTACACTATGGCATGGCCAATTGGGCTACAGCCCCAGCGCCCAAACCCAACGTAGTTGGTCTGTCCCTGAACCTACGTGCCATGAATCGATTTGATAAATCAGATATTGCTATTCATTATATTGATACAATTCAGTAATGGCTACTCAATTTAAAGTCAGTAAACAGAGTTCCACACTCGATCTCTCTCTCACACAAACACAACACAACACACACACACACCCCAAAAAAAAAAACATGCGGGATAGTTGGCACTTGGCATGCTCCCAGCCCCACGGGCCATCGCTTGCAACATAGTGAGCTACATTGCTCAGAAGATTACCAGTGTGTGCAAATGATCAGCTGCACACTGCTTGCACCTGACTTAGGTGCAAATCTGGTTGTGGGGCCCACCTGGATGCATGGAAGTCATGGATGTAGGGGATATGGAAAGTTTGTTTTGGCCTCTTTTTTCTAGAAATTTGACAAACAGTGAGGAAATAAAAAAAATTTGCATTTTCAAAAGAACTTGTTCCACTACCTAGTTAATCTCGATCAGTTATGCTACATGGACAAACTTTTTGGCCAGAATTTGTGACAACCCCTATGATATTCCTTGAATATATCTTGATATTCAAGGAATATCATAGGGGTTGTCACAAATTCTGGCCAAAAAGTTTGTCCATGTAGACTTTTTCAATCTCGATAGTCATTGTCAGTAATGTCTTCTTCCTTGAAATTCATGTACTATCGTCTTTTTAATTCTGTAGGAATTGTTAGACAACCTAAGTGGGGCCACTTAAAAGATTTGCACAAATCCATAAAGCTCTGCGAAGAAGCATTGATTGCTACTGATCCGACATTTTCGTCTCTTGGTCCAAATTTGGAGGTATGTTCTGTTAAGTTTCTTATCTTATGTTGCTTGCTATTTTGGAAATAGAAGAAAATCTTCTAGTGTTGTTGCATTGCGTTCCACTTTTTTGTTTTTCTTATCTCCCACCACCCCCTTTTTCCGGGTGGGGGTGGGCGGGGGAGATAAGGAGTTTTATGGAGGCATGACCATCATTCATGGCTGAGGCGCTAGGGATTTCTCTGCTAATACAAATATTCACATAATGGATTTATCTAAATAAGTAGAAGTAGTCACTTAATTGTTTATTATTGCGCTACTTTGGACTATGTTATGGGCATCCTTCGCTGGTACGAAATTCCTATTATGATAGGTAATTTTGGCATGGAAAAGAATGCTGAATAGAAGCTAAACATTTAGATGTCCACATCATGATTTTTATTTTGCTCTTTTCTGCAGCTTGGTTCAAGTCTTCTAAGTACTATATTACAATGATCCAGCACTCAGACAGTGCGTGGATGGCACATTGGTAGAGAATCTTTCATCAAACTGATTGAGCTGATATAATCTTAACCTTGTGCTTGTCATGTGCTCTCCTTTTTTGGGTCTATATTATCTTAGTCCGTTTTTGCAACCTACATATCGCAGAATCAGATGCTGGTTTTTGCAAGTTTAAATTAGCCACCAGATGGTATAACTATGTGCTGTGATGACATCTGAGATCTATTTATGGAAATTGATAAAGATTGGTTAATTTTTGGAATTAAGAAACAAACTGAAATACTATCAAAATCATTCAAATATACGTGTGTGTACCATGTTTTCTAAGTTTACCTAATGGCCTCTTTCTTAAGGGACAAACTACAACATATGGAAGTAGAATCAAAGATCATTAGAGACTGTCTACTGGTGCCCAGGCATCATTAAAATACAGGTGTCCATCTATTTTAAAACAGACTGGTAGAAATTGAAGGGAAAGGAGTCTTCACCACTAACTCACTTCAATTGTCCTTGGCCCTTAGAGTCATCATCCTGTAGGGAGATTTGCAGAGAGTGTTCTCATGGGTGAGTGGGAGGGAGTAATTTTCTATTTATTTGAGGACAATGTAATGAGTATAACTACATATCTCTGATGGTCTGTTTCCTAGTTTAACAAGGACATGTTTCCATTCCAGGCCCATGTATACAAAACCGGTTCAGGAACCTGTGCTGCTTTTCTTGCCAATGTGGGTACCCAGTCTGATGCAACTGTGAATTTCAATGGCAACACATATCATTTACCTGCATGGTCTGTGAGCATCCTTCCTGACTGCAAGAATGTGGCATTCAATACTGCAAAGGTTAGCCTTTTGTCAACTTGTGTTTGCACATATATGGGCATTTGATCCCAAAGTAGCAAGATTCCCTTCCGTGCCTTTGCAATTACATCCTCTCTCTCTCTCTCTCTCTCTCTCTCTCTCTCTCTCTCTCTCTCTCTCTCTCTCTCTCTCTCAAATGATTCTACTTTGTCATCGAGTGTGTATATTTATCTATCTGTAGCATTCATGTTTCATCATGCATATTTTTCCATACTTTCACCGGTAATACTGAGTTGCCAATAGGAGGTAAATGTTGTCTGTTAAGCCTAAGCTATCCTAGTGAAGGCTTGTAAAGATTATTTCCAGTTGAAGCTTTTATTTCCTCTACTTGGAACCAGTTTTGTCTTCTTCTTCTTCTTCTTTATTTTTATAATTGCTTTAATATATGTGGAGTACTGTTAACCATGTGCATCAGTCATGTGCTTGATACCGCTATTGCTAAGGAATCTTGGTTGACTGACATGTTTGTTCTCTTGAACCTGGTTATTATGAATCTTATGTAGCTCACCCATTTCCACTGAAAGCATTTTCAATACAAAGTGACACTTCTGGACGATAAAAATTGACCGGTCATCTATCTATGATTCTGTGTGTATTCAATCTGAAAACCAATATATTGATTATATTCCAGTCCATGTACTTGACAACTTGGAAATATTTTCAGTTTTTACTAATGTTATGTAGGCAGAGTATAAGCAATTTGATGACATCTTCATCCATCTAGACCATCTAAAATATGGTACCCTTTTGTAGATGATTCAAATCCAAAACTCATACAAATCATCTGGCCATCAACTCATGATCAATGAGCCTTTCATGGATTATTATTAGCTGTTCAAAATTTTTGATGGTGAATTAAATAGCTAACCTCATCAAAAGTTTACTATTTTGGGCATGATCCATTCAAGAGGTAGATTTTTCAACTGTTGTCTAAATTCAATTAGAGTTTTGGTTTGAGGTAAAAGGGAAGACGATTTTGTAAAACCTAATATGGCCTACCTCAAACCATCAATCAATGCACCTGTACAAGGATGAATACGTGCAGTTGATGAATGCCTCTTGGATTAATTATATTCCAACAATTACATAAAAAAGGACAGCTAATTTATGAAACTCATAACCTGATTTCATAAACCATTGCACATAAGCTTAATAGTTGACTTACGGTTAAGTAATTAGGATGATCTATTTTGCATTACAGTCAATCCATGAAGTGTTGCATCTATTGAATGGTTTGGGTAGAAGAATGCATGCACTGATTTTAACAAATGAACTATGACACAGTTCGCCAACATGACATTGGCATAGCCCTTTTCATGAATGTTGGCTAGCTTATCCAGTTGATATATTCCATGTTGAGTGAAACCTTCTAATGATATGAAACTGCAGAGTGTGCTGTAACGAACAAGTTTGTTAAAAGGTTCTCTGATGTTGTGTAGCATCTATGCTTCTTTATTTATTATTATTATTATTATTATTATTATTATTATTATTTTTTAGACTTTGAGTTGTATAAGCAATTCCTAGATTCTTGTTCTGTGACAGATTAATTCCCAGGCCACTCGTATGGAAACAAGACATCTGAAGCCCGAATCTGACCACCAAGCATTAGAAGAAATTGCTGTTTCCTCTGGATTATCTCTGACAGATTGGAGTTGGATTAGTGAACCTGTGGGCATCTCTAAGAGTGATGCATTCAAAAAGTCTGGATTGCTAGAGCAGATAAATACAACTGCAGATGCTAGTGATTACTTGTGGTATTCAATAAGGTATCAAAGTTGTTTCTTTGTTTAAATATCTATGCACTGCTGCATGCCCCTACCAATGACCTCCTTGGTGTGACATCCATCAGCACTGGTGGAAGATGATCATTGTTGCAACCATGAGGGTCATGTTGTCTTGCAAAGAAGGTGCTAGTGATCTGATGGATTTCATGGATGTTTTGACAGTACTGAAATCCAGGGAGATGAGCCATTTCTTCTGAATGGGACTCAAACCATCCTTCATGTGGAATCCCTTGGCCATGGCCTCCATGCTTTTATCAATGGAGAGCTTGCAGGTAATGTGATTTTTATTCTCAAATGGCTTGTAGTGCTGAATTGTGCCAGCCTTATAATTATGGAGACCATGCTATTTCTTGAGAGAGAGAGAGAGAGAGAGAGAGAGAGAGAGAGAGAGAGAGAGAGAGAGTATTTCTCTTGGAGTGCCTATGGAAAAAGATAGTGTGAAACACACTGCCTCTTCATTTTAAAGTTTAAACGGTTCTTCATGATTGATCCACCCCTGCACTCTGACAAGGGTTGTCATAGGGCTTTTGAGCAGTTTTGGAAGGGTGCCCATACATTTGAACCTTAGTTGAACCACAGGAAAAAACTTGAACCGTTTCACTTTAAGTTCAAGAACAAAACAGGAAATAGGTCCCGGCGACCAAAAAATTGGGAGAACATGGGGAGCAAATCCTCCTAAAACAGTGTCTGAATACAAATCAATTCATAGAATTTCAGAGACAATGGATTTATTCACCGAACGAAGCTGAAATCATTTGAATCAGAGTTCAATCCACAAGATTTAACAGTCTTGATTAAAATATACTGTTGAAAAATCGACTGCTCAAAAGATCCCAAAAACCGTACCTGGAATTGATCAAGAAATCTGAAAAAATTCAGTTAGCACCTCCTGATACAGTCGATCCTGACTGTGACGAATCCCCCGCAAATCGGTGAACCAGATGGGCCCTACTCTTGATAGATTACAGTTTTAGTGTAGACTGTCTGCAACTAGAACTACTTCGGCACCTCCAGAAATCCAAGATTTCTTCCTAGAATGGAAGAAATTAGCCTCCTGAGATCTACTCTTTAGACAGTAGATGATTGAGCAACAATCTTCTTCAAATTTGTTTACTGAGATACTGTCAACCCTGAGACAATGAGATATCCAAGAAGAAAAGCTTTCCTCTACATTTCTTATCCCCAGATCTGGGTTCTGAGACCATAAAAAGACTTAGAATATAAGAAAACAAAAGAGAATTTGATGGAATGGAGTGCCTCTCTCTTTCATAGGCCTCTGATTTTATACTCTTCAATAATCTGTGTATGGAAAGATTGCAACGATGTGCGTCCCTGATAATTTGGGATATTTACAAAAATGCTATGCTAAATAAAGAATATACAATTAAGCAGATTGGATTGGGTAGGACAAGTCTTTTGAAATGGTTTGCTTCTTTGTTGCATACAGCCAATTTTTTGACTCACCTCCCATGTGGGGGTCAAAAATTGCAGCTTTCTCCATGATTTTGTAGAGTTCAGCTTATTTTCTCTAAGACAAATTGCCAAAACACACCTTTATTCCTGTCTAAACTTAACCCATGAGCCAAATAGGTGCTAAAGAATGTCAATAAGCATTGGCATTGGCCATTCAGGCAGTGATAATACTAGTTCTAATTCGTTTTCGGTGGGACATTTGTAGGGAGTGGAGCGGGAAATAGTGGAAATGCAAAGGTCAATTTGGAGAAGCCCATTACGCTTTTGTCAGGACACAACACCATCGATCTCTTGAGCTTGACAGTTGGCTTGCAGGTTTGACCAATTTGTGTTCAATGTTGCTGCATCATTTTCTTCTACATTTTCTTTTAAAACTGCTATGATGCCTCACAAAAACAAAGGGGATCATCATCATCATCATTTTTTTTCACATGTCTCGAGTCTTGGGTCTTTGTTATATGTTCAATTTGCCTCCTTTCTTCTCCTGATTCTGTCTTTCTTTCAACAAGCGCCAATAATATAATACATTATGATTGATCAAAGAGATAGTATAATACATTTGGCTTGTTCATGTCTTTTTCAGAACTATGGGGCATTCTTTGAATTATCAGGTGCTGGAATTACTGGTCCTGTCAAACTAAAGGGCAAAAATGATGATTTAGATCTATCCTCAAACCAATGGACATATCAGGTGGTTTTCCTTGTCCTTATAATCCACTGTACATTACCAACTCTTTTCATTGTCCTTAAAATCCACTGTACTTGGCTTTGGAGTATGATACCTAATTTACGTTTCCCCAATTTTGAGAAAGCAAATAAGTTGTCCTGTGCTTGAATATAAACAAACTAGTGATTTTATATATTGCTGCAGAAATGTGTTTTAACATACTAATGTTGAATAGGGAGGTGCTGAATTCCCAAATGTCCTCTCTAATCTTCATTTCACAAATGCAGATTGGACTGAAAGGCGAAGAACTGGGCCTGTACAGAGATTCCAGTGGAAGTTCTTCACCTTGGAAATCTGGGTCCTTGCCCAAGAATCAGCCACTAATATGGTACAAGGTAAAAATATGTTAGATTTCAGTGACTTTGTGCTGTGATTTAAAGTAATGAACGTACATCTGTGTAATAGATAGGAACAAACCTGCTATAAGTATTTGATCTTGCGTTTTAGTTTGTTATTTTCAATATTCAAGAGAAATATCTATTGTTGTATATTTTGTACTGTTTAGTAATTTAAATTACCAAATATCTGAAGATTGCTAAAAAGGTGCTGCTTATATGCTTTGTGCACTGAAAAAGTTATATTTTTTTATTTTCTCTGAAACTTAGCCCGATGAAGGCTAAGGGCTTTCTTGGTTTCGTGCGTGCGTGTGGGGGGGGTTGCTATCATATGCGCCAGGTCATTCTTAACCTGTGGGATCTATGTTTGGCATTAAAACACATCTGAATCTAGGTTAAGTAGTTTTTTACCAGACAAGCATTGGATTAAAGTAAATAACTCTTGAAGGTTTCTTCAACTCAGACGAAACAATCACTGGTACTCTTTATACTTTATTGTGACTTAGATACACAAACTCCTTCAACTTAGACGAAACAATCACTGGTACTCTTTATACTTTATTGTGACTTAGATACACAAACTCATGTCTTTTAGATTTTGATTTGCAGACAACTAGATTGTGTTAGTTTGGAACCTTTTTTTAGCTTATCATATATGTGTTATTCCAGGCGAGCTTTGACGCCCCTGATGGCAACAATCCAATTGCTATAGACTTCACAGGAATGGGTAAGGGTGAGGCATGGATTAATGGGCTGAGCATTGGACGCTATTGGCCGACCTACATTTCTCCTGAGAATGGTTGTGGAAGTTCCTGCAACTACAGAGGGCCTTATAGTTCTGGCAAATGTTTGAAGGGTTGTGGATCACCATCTCAGAAGATGTAAGTTTGGAGCATTTTGCCTTTGGTCAAACTCCTTTATGCTGGAACCTTTCTCTACATTTCTTGAGATGATTGGGTGTGGTATTGCTCATTTCCAGGTACCACGTGCCTCGTTCATGGATTCAACCCAGCGGTAATACACTTGTGCTTTTTGAAGAGATGGGTGGTGATCCCACACAGATATCTTTTGCTACAAGACAAGCAGAAAGCTTGTGCGCTCATGTGTCAGAGTTACACCCACCACCCCTCGATGCATGGGGATCTGATCTACAGATCGGACAGAAATCAGGTCCAGTACTCCGCTTGGAATGCCCATCTCCAGATCAGCTCATCTCTAGAGTCAAATTTGTGAGTTTTGGAACTCCCCAAGGGACATGTGGGACTTACAGACATGGCAGGTGCAGTAGTAACAGAGCTCTTGCCATTGTACAGCAGGTATGTATTACTAGACTTTGTAGGTATTGAACACGTGTCCAATGTTTTTTCTTATTTTTTTTTTTTTTATAAACTCAAACTCATGCGCCCAGTCCCTAACCAGTGGGACTGCTTGTTTTCTGATACGGTTTTTAGTACTCCAACAAGTTTAAGCTTAATTTACACTTCGGGTTGCATATGTTATGGCACCATGGATCAAACTAATTAGTCTTAAATGAATGTTTGGTCAGTGGGTCTCATTGATGAATCTAGTGGTCATGCTCTCCTGCCATCTATCTTGTAATAGGAAAACTGCAATATTGATCAATGACTTATAAATAGTGAAGTAGAAGGCTCCATGATTTATAAGAGAGCTTCTAAATGCAACCCTCATTTTTCTTTGCACACCCTCTTTCTCTCTACACCCACCGTTGAATTTGAAATTTTCAAATTCTTCTTTGCACACCCTCTTTCTCTCTACACTCACCGTTGAATTTGAAATTTTTTCACCCCTCATAATACCTAAACTAACCTCACCTAAACTTGAACTCATGCACTCAGTCCGTACCCAGCGGGACTGCTTGTCTTCTGGTACTGTTTTTAGTACTCCAGTAAGTTTAAGCTTAATTTACACTTACGGTTGCATCTGTTATGGCACCATGGATCAAACTAATTATTCTTTACATGAATGCATGGTTCAAAATGACGGCCACTACGTAGCATAGCGGCCACATTATCAGTTGTAGCAGTTGAGGCTGCTACGCTATTTTGAAAATAGCGGCGCTATAGTCTAAAATTTAGTAGAGCCAAGCAATTTTAATTTGAAACATTGTTTTTCTTAATTTCTTCTTCTCAATAGCCTTTCCTAAAGTTGTCTCTACCCTTATATGGTTCTAAATCACTAAAAAAACACATAATTGGTTGTTATACAAGATTGGTTGTTATACAACACCGCTACGTCTCGTCGCAACCGCTACGTAGTATTTTGGCAGCTATGCCAACCGCAATCACTATTTTGATTGAAAATCTGCAATATTGATCAATGATTTATAAACAATGAAGTAGAAGGCTCCATGATTTATAAACCGTGAGATGACCTTCGGTTGACTTTTATCAAATGAAAAGTCATTTTGTAGCTAGGGTTATCTTTTAAGCCTTTTTTTCTCTTCTATTTTTTAGCCATGGGCCATTCAAAATTGGCCCACTGATGAATGATCTGGGTGTGCTGATCATTCAACAATATGTACAGTGTGTATCAATGGAAGGGGTTCATCACGGCCCAGAGGCTTCTCATACCCATATAATGTCTTCTCAATCCTTGCTTAAAAAAAAAAAATCGGTTTTCTTTTTCTTCTGTCAATTTTACTTGCTTATGCTATTTATTGTTTGGTGTTCAACAGGCTTGTGTAGGATCCAAGAGTTGCAACATTGGAGTCTCAACAAAGACATTTGGAGACCCATGCAAGGGAGTGATTAAGAGCCTTGCAGTGGAAGCAGCCTGTGCCTGAAATGTTGTTGAGACTAGTATTGAGGCAATGTAGTTCTCACCCAAGCAAGTGTATAAAATAGAATTCAGAATAAATTGTCTTGACAATAATGTGAAATAGAGGAAAAGCAGCAAAATCCTCATCTTCCTATCTTCTTCTTCTTCTTCTTCTTCTTCTTCTTTTTTTTCTTTTTTTTAATATAGATGAAGGTATCATAAGTGAATATCCACATTTAACATGGATCATCATTATCTCAGCCTTAACCCATCAATCAATGTATTATGTGGTTTGGTTTAGTTGAAATTAAAGTAATTTTCTTCAGTTTCCCTTTTTCTAATTGTAACTATGCATTTATTTATTTTTTTTATTATTAGGAATGAGGAGATTAGGGGCAAAGTAGGAATAGCATCGATTGGAGATAAAATGAGAGAAAATCGACTGAGATGGTACGGCCATGTTAGAAGGCGTCCAACGGAGACACCTGTTAAAAGGTATGAAAGCATGGAGATTGCCAGGAGTAGGAGTAGGAGAGGGAGACCAAGAGAAGTTGGAAAGAAACTATTAAACATGATCTTGCATACATAGATCTAACGGAGGACATGGCCTTAAATAGATTTGATTGGCATCGTCAAATCCATATAGCCGACCCCACCTAGTGGGAAAAGGCTTGATTTGGTTTGGTTTGGTTAGAAAATGTAACTATGCATTATAACACCACTAGTTTAGTAGTTAGCCTAGTGTTCATTTTCATAAATTTCGCTCTTAGGAAATTATCATTTTTAGAGCTGCCGGGATATTTTTAAATTTTGGGGTTTTCTTTGGATATTATCGAGAAGTATAGTGGAAAAGAAGCTATTTCTCAAGTGATAGAATTACTAAAAATGAAAACACAAACAAATGTTTCACAATAATTTTCTTGAGGGTACGAAAGACTGCCAAAGTAGTTTGTGCTTAAAAATATTATATATATATATTTATTTATAGAAAAATATTTAGGCGTATCTATCTCTCACCATATAATGGTGAGGGACAATATAGTTGGGCTGACTTTATGACCCATCTGAATCAACCACACATGGGATCCCTTGAATTTTAATGGATCAATTGGATTTTCACTAATCTGAATGGATTGGACCGTTGGATCGAATGTCAAATTTTTTCTTTAATATAAAGTCATTAAATTTATGGGCTACGAATGAAAGGGTTAGAGACTTGGGATTGACCCCAAACTTGATATATGGGCTCCTCCTGCAAGTCCCATGATCAGTGGGGCTCTAGGTAGGCCTTATCAAGTTTGTCGCTCACCATATGGTGAGAATTGGACATGGCTTTCCTTCTTTACACTTCAACATTTCTCTTGTGCAAATTACCATATATAGCTTTTCTTTTTTTGCCCACAAATATTTTCAATTATATAAGTGTTCCTTACCCTTTGGGGAGGGATGGATGCATACTAACATTCCTTATATAGATGTACATATATGGAAATGCTCCTGTGAGAGCAAGACATCCAAGCCGTTGGATCCACGCCTAGATCCAACGGTCTAAAAAGAGTAAAAAAGCAAAAGGACCCTCTCTTATTTTCACTCTACCCCCATACCAAAATTAAACATTCACATTTGTTGTTTTAGACCGTTGGATCTGGGTATAGATCCAATGGCTTAGATGTCTTACTCTCATAGTAGTGTGAGAAATGTTCCCATGGGCTTAGATGTCTTACTCTCAAAGTAGTATGAGAATTACTCCCATGGGAGCATTTCTCATATATATATATATATATATATATATATATAGGAGGTGCTTCTATGAAAACATCTCTCACCTTACTATAAGAGCTAGGGTGAGGCCCTCACATCCATATCCAAATGCCAACAACTTAAATGTGAGAGCCCCCACCCTAGCTCTCATAATAAGGTGAGAGATGATCTTATAGGAGCATCTTGCAATATATATATATATATATATTTAAATTTGGTGCGAGTTGTTAAATCAGTCCAACTAAGAAGACATGGAGGTTGAGAGGTGAAAATTGGTGTCATGTTGCCTTTCAAGAGGTATACTTGGAGAATGTGGAATGTGGATATTTTATATAAATTGAAGATTGCAAATGGGTATTCATCCAAATCAATATCCAATGAATTGTTTGTGCATATTTTGGTCCCCTATATCAGCTTTTGACTTTGAACTTACCATCATTGGTTCTTTGCAAACAAGATTGTGTTGGGTTATTTAGAAACAAAAATATGGCTTACTTTCAATTATTGGAGAATGTGTTGACAACAGATTGATTTATTTACATTTATCTGGTCAACCCACACCTGCACTGCCCTTTTGAGGTTGTATATATATATATATATATATATATATTTATGGTGATCCCCTGCATTTCCATAATCACACAAAATTCAATTTCATCAGGAGTTTGAAGACTGATTTGACATGAAAATACTAATCAGCTCAGTTAAGTGAGGTTTGACCTGTTTTTACTGTTTTTTATTACTAAGTGCCCGTTTGCCATTTGGTAACTCTAATTTATCTAATAAAAGCAAATCAAATTAAGGTCTAAAATAAAAGCTCTTACTTTCTTTTCTAAATAATTTTAAATCATCTGCTGATCCACAATAGGAGTAGTGTTCATTTATATCAATCCATGGAAAATCTTTCCTATGAGCCGATTGAATGGGTAGCCCAGCTCTATGAGGCCCACCTAAACCTGACTTTAGTCTTTATAGCCTCTTTCCGCAACAAGCCCAATTTTTCGTTCATTAAATCTTCTCTCTTACCGTTGGATTGAATCTTAAAAAAAAAAAAAAAAATTTCTTAGATCAGAGGCTATGATAATCAGTTGACCTTTCGATCTCAATCAATGATCATCTATTTCGGGGCCCACGCGATAAGCGGTCCTGATCATTTCCAACACAAGACACGTGAAGTCGTGAACCAGCAAACTCACACTGTAATCTGTATACGACGTAACTTTTCATTTCTTTTTCGGCTTTCGTTCTCTCCGAAATGGTCGTGCCGTTGACCGACCCGATTTCCGATACGAAACGGACCTGAACGTCCACACACCGATAAGTAAAGCGAGCCGATATAAAACTTTATCGGGTGTACGGTTTCGTTGCCCTTTTCGTATTTTCCCCAAATCTCGGCCTTTACTTCCGAGACATCGGCATCTCCGACGCTTCGAGACCGGCACCGTTCCGAATCGCCCCCGATCGCGATCGGTCACGCTCTCGATCGCCCGAAACCTCGATCGCGCAACCGAATCTCGCCCCAAAGCCAGAGATTTCTCGCTCTCGTTTCGCCTTCGAATTGGTATCGTTTCCCCCCTTTTTGGCCTGGAAACGGTTTTTTCTAATCTCGTTCTCATTCATCTGCTATTCGGACGGCAGTTACGGACGAGAAATCAGTCTCCTTCAGGTATACAATCGGATTTTTTTTTCTTATTCTCTGGAGAATTGCAATTTCATGTTTAGGTTTTGGTACCGGTACGATATCTGCTTGAATGATGTGATTTTTCGTTTTTGGGTGTCACGATACTTTATGATACATGGGTTTCTTGTGTCTTTTTTGTTTTTGATGTTGGTTGTTTGATTGGGTTTTTCTTTTACTTCGTTTGTTTTGATTTTTTTGAGTGAGGAAGTGATTTTAGTAATGTAGAGCTTAAATTTTATGTGAATTTAGCTCTGTGGAGTTTGTCTGCAGTTAGAGAGCTGCTTGGGGTGACAAATTGGGCTGGGAAAGGAAGAACTTTGGTGCTGGTCTTGGTTATAAGATGGTGCATTTTCCTTTTATTCAATGCATGAGATTTTAGGATCTTCGCCAAGGTTGCGGTGCGCCATGGCTATAGGTTGTGGGTTTCATTGAATAAAAAAACATATATTGTAGATTAAGATTGGCCATTTTGAAAACAATTTAGGGTTTTTAGAGTGTCTTTATGTAATCCAATTTACAATTGCTATTCATTCTACTCTGTATTTGGGGTGGCAAGGAAATCAGTTATTGTGTTTGGTGGATATGTTTTTTTTCCGAGTTGTCACTCAAAATCATTATTGCTGTTCATCATTGAAAATAAGTGGGTGTGGAGAAGGCAGAAAAAAGTATCAATTTTGTTTGCTTTTCTGTGATTGTTCTTTGCTGCGTTGTGATTAGAAACACTTTTTTCTGAGAGATAATTAAAAACACTTTGCAGAAAAGGAAAAATAGATTGTTAACAATGGTGTACAATCGAGATGCTATTAAGGAGATTGTAGGACAAATATGATCTACATTGGCAGTGGAAACCAATTACTAACATGTTGGAAAAGAAAATTTTATGTAAGATGTAGAGAAGAAGTGCATTGAAGAGGAGATTTTGTTTTGTGAAAACCAAAGGAGGTGAGGGGTATATATAGCCATCCAAGAGGAAAGTTGAGAATTCTGTAACTGATGGACTTATGTGTTTAAAAACTTTCTAGAACAGTTTTTATGATTGGCCAAAATCTCAAAAAATAGCAATTTACATCTGTTAGAAAGGGTTCTGAATACTCTTCAGCACTAGTGCTAAAATGGTCAGCCATTTAAAAACATATAAATATCTAAAATAGAACATGTAATGGTCAACATATTTCATCCAAGAATATTAGTTTTGAAATAACCAATGCAATATACAAGGATGACATCTAATCCTTCATTGACTAATTGTAATGGAAGTGAATTACCACTACACAAAGATGACTTACTAATCCCTTCATTAACTAATGCACCTGGATTAGAATTTACCTTGATTATGGAACAAAACTTGCATCTCAGAGAATGCAGACCTCACCAGAATATTAGAGAGCCTTCATGGTTCCATTGAATTTCTCAAGGTCCTTGAATCAGCCTCAACAATCAAAGTCTCCATAAAACTTTTCTTGACTAATTTCAAGCTAGTGCAAGTGGCTGAGATGTCCTCGAGGTCAATGTCATCACCCACCAGGCTGAGAATGCCATCCTTATGTTCCTAACATCCTCTTGGCATCTCTTAGGACACCTCAAATGCTAGGGCGTCCCAGGTTAACCTTTAAGCTGCCATCAACATTGATTTTCCTAGAGCCTTCCACCAGTGTTTTTTTTTTTTTTTTTTGAATGGTCTTCCGCCTGAGTTATTTGGCCACTCTTTGTAAAGCTATGGATGAGCTAGAAGAGATGGTCAAGAACAATCCATTAAAGACTAAAGGCCTCTGAAAATACTCTCTCTCTCTCTCTCTCTCTCTCTCTCTCTCTCTCTCTCTCCCCTAAAGATAACAAGTAGTAGCTTTCTTCATAGAATTTGGCCTCTCAACAGAAAGAGTATTGATGACCAATCCCCAACAAGGGAAGGAGAATTCAGGAGGATCCATTTGACAATAAATAATCAGTAAAAAAAAAGAAGAAATGTTACTATTTTTAAAAAAAAAAAAAGGAACCCATATCTCTATCAATGTGAAAATGAAGACAGAGGTGGTTGATAGATTCTTTATCCCTATAACACGGAGCTCATGCACGCACATTGATTTTAATAGGATCAGATGGTCTAAGTCTCTTTGGCAGCCATCGATGAGAATAAAGCATTTGAACTAAGAACAGTATGTATGAGGACAGGCAATCCATCAAGATGATGGGTGAGGCCCATACAAAGGATACAAGAACTTATACGGTAAGGCATTTGCAGTAATAAGATCCTCCCTATGCACCTTTGATTTTGCAAGAGTATATGCTTCTGTATTCTCTCCTCTTGGAATATGATGCAATGAAGCATCTGTGAGTCTGTGTCCCTCGATAACTTTTTATCTCATTTAAATGTAAAATAATCTCCAAGGGTCCTCTACCTTGCCACTAGCCCAAGTGACATTCCATGAGCACCTCTCCATCTGCATTTTTTTACTGTTTGAAGAAGCAACGGAAGATTTTATTAAGATTCAAGCAACACTGTACATCAGACTTAAGGGCACCATGGATATAAAAGATTACATTACAAAGCCTCCCAAGGGAAAGACCTAACACCCTTCTGTTTTGCTAAAGCATCTGCCAAACCATTGGCTAACCTAAGCTCATGCCTAAACTCCACAGAAGAAGAGAAACCAAAGCCTTAATCTCATTAAAACATTATTGAAGCTTCCAAGGCTTGGGCCCATTGAGATTCACCCACGAGGCCAGATTGGCTGGGTCGCCTCCAAGATCCTGAAAAGTGCAAGAGAAAATCCTCAAAGCATCCAAGATCATCAACTCCTCAGAATCATTTGAATCCTTGATCCCCACACTTTTAAAGAACATATACAGGATCTCCCCCCCGTCATATACAGGATCTCCCCCCGGTCATTATGTAGAGCCCTTCCAATGCCCACCAAACCCAACTTTCTTCTAGCTACACCATCAACATTAAACTTCAAAACCCCCACAGGAGGTGGAAGTCCAACCTCCATTTGCACTGTCCGTTGGAAGTGTGACAAATTCAATTTGAGCTCGCTCTTGATTTCTGAGATTTCTACCTTGCTAGAATCCCCTAGTCCTACCAGGCCTAGAAGCACATCATAGTTTATCCAATGTGATGCTTGATGATTCCCCTAGTCCTACTCGCATTCCTAGAAAGGGAGTTTTGGAATCTTTGTGAGGGAAAGATGACCTGATTTGTGCATGGAATCCATATTGTAAATGAAGCTGCTGTCATCCTTGATATACAAGGAGTAGAAAGAGATGATATGCATCTATTTTGATTTTCCAATTATTGGGGTGGGTTCGACTCATGTTTTTGGTGGCATTGATGTGTTTCATGAGGCAAACTTCTTGCATTTGCTTACGTTATAGACCTCTCTACACTGTATAGATTTTTGTTTGTACAATGTTGTTATTAATGAACTACAGTTTAAGCAAATTATCTTTATAGCATAAAAAATTTTCTTGGGTGCACAAATGTGGAGCAAGGAACAAAGTTTCATGAATTGAGGTAAAAGTCTGAAAATTCCTTAACAATATATGTGAAGGTGAGTTTCCTCCAATGAGGAACTAATGTGTACATGAGGATTACTATGTAGATGTATTCACCGTGTGAATATTCACAAGGTTTTGTTGTTTGTCATTGAGGATAAAAGTGTTTTTTTGTGGACTTAGAAATGAAAAGGTTCCACCATAAAAATAAGCCTGGTTTTGTGGCATCAGTTATGTCCAATCAATTTCATTAGAAAATTGAAATGAGTCCTACTCAGTGTCAGACCTAATATCGTTGTGTATTATTTATTTTATTTTATTTTGTCTTTTGCTCCATTTAGAGGTTTCCTATTTGGAGCAAGCACCTTAAAGAGGATACTATTTTATTGTTTTGGGTACAGGAGTTCAGTCCATGTTTTAATGTGTTGCTTTGGGGTTAGCTAATTTGCCTTATAAACTTAATAGGATTATATGAAGAAAGAAGGGATATATGTGCATGTCTTTTTGTGGTAATAGAAATTGATTTGCTAGGATTTTTTCTTGGACTCTTTTTTCTTTTAATTATCATGAGGTATTCTATTCTGTTCAGATATTTTCTATTTTCTTGCTATTTGAAACCCACCTTAACCTCCAACGCAAGAATTTTTGAGGCTCTATAAGCCTTTCCAATTAACCTGATTAGGTGGCTTTCTGATTCTCAGATCTTGTTTGGGTGATTTTTTTGCTATTGAAAATTTTTCTAATTATCATTTCTCATTTTGTGTTCATGCTCTCATTTAGCTTGTGAATTATGCACATGCTTCTGTTTGGAGCTTTCTTAGCACATGCATGCACTTAAGATATTAACTACAATTTTGCATTCATTTCTTCTTTAGTGTCTTTTTCTTTTTTTTTTTTCTTTTGACTTTTCTGTGTGGCTTTCTTTCAGTATGCATTTCTAAACAAGCATTTTTTGTTTTATATTTTTTCCTTCAATATGATGCGAAAGCATTTTTAGAAAGAAAATAAAAAATGGCTTATTGATACTTAAGATAAAATTGGGGATGCAATTCCCTCGCATCTCAGAAAAGTCAAGTTACAGATTTTGCTAGTTTAGTTGGCTATTAATTGGTTTCTTAATGCATGTGTAAGTTTTGAGTTGACCGTAGAAAAATTAAAGTGGTATGCAATCTCATGATCTACTTAGTTCTTTCGAATGCGTGCCATATGCATCTTGAAGTTTACTATCTATACTTGCTTTTTTGTCTGAATGAATATGAATATACTTTGCGCTGCTCATGTCTTTTTTTTCTTTTGCCTTAATTGTATGCAGTGCTTCATATCTCAGAGGTTGAGATTCCAGTTGCATACTTTGGTTTGGACTTTGCAATTACTAAAATGCCACGTGAACCAGATATAGGGTGGCAACATGGAACAATGGTTGGGGGACATAGGCATCATGTACAGTGCAACTATTGCCATCGGAAAATGATTGGAGGCGTTACTCGTTTCAAGAAACACTTGGCTGGTAAAAGGGGGGAGATTAAGGGTTGTGATGCTGTACCCAATGAAGTAAGAGAGATCATAAGGAAACACTTAGCTGCAGCAAAACCAAGAAAGACATCTAGTAGGAAGAAAGCAAAGGTACACATGGAACCCATGAATATGTCAACATTTGATGGTAAAGACACAGAATCCGATGAGTCAGATCGGGAGATGGCAGCTGCAAGACTTGAAAGCTTGCGAATCTTGCATGAAGGTGATGATGCCTCCCATCCATTAGTTGTTGGTTTAATATCTTCTGTCCTTATTAATTTAAAATTTAGTTGTCCATTAGCAAGGAAAGCATATGTAGCATGTGACTCAGTCAAGTTATAGTTTACCTAAATTTTGAGTCCTTGCATGAAAACAAAGCCTCAGTCCTTAGGGTTGGGTCTGTGATTTCTACTTTGACTTACTATTATTCAGGGCTATTTCTCCATTTTGCTGTAATTTAAAATCATTTCTCCCTACTTCAAGTTGCTATAAATCTCCATCATTTCCTGGCTCCTCCTTTATTTATAGAATTTCGATGACTATTAGAGGGACCATACAAAGGTCACTGTCTTGACAAAAGTCAGGTCTTTAAAGCTTTAAATCTGAAGACTAGGATGATTAGATGGGTGTCAAACTTCACGTACCTCATATCCATGTGGTTTCCTAAACATCCCAACCACCCCCATGTATTGTCAAGCTCTGAGGTGGGCCACACACATATTATCACACCTTTGCCTCCAATCACTACCCTATACATATATACATACATAGGAACATGCATGCATACATATATATAGTTAATGTTGAATATTATTAAAAAAACACAAGATGTGGCTGAACCAATGTAATGATATAGTGAGAAAGGAATGAGAAGGACTCATAGAATAAGGCCATAGAAAGAACAGGGAATAACCAAGAACCTCTCCCTCTTATGCAAGTTTTTGTCCAACATAAAAAGTTTTCCTTTCTTTTGCCTTTTCCAACACTCATTGTGCAAGATCCTGTATGTTCCAATTTATTTATTTTATCATTCCCGTTTGATCCGCTCCACCAGTTTACAATTGCCTTCACAGAATTCTCAAAGGCCCTTTTTTATTTACAAAACTTGCTTGTAATCCCAACAAAACTTGCACGTAATTACAAGTTGGAGAAGGTCCCATGAAATCCTTGTTAATATAACTCAAAAACACCTTAAGATGTGAGCGGACAACATGTGAGTTCATTCAGATTCAAGCAATCGAAAGAGTAAAGCACAAAAGGTTCCACAGTCAGAGTGACTGAGTAATTCATGAAGAATGAAAACAGTCACAGCGATAAAGCTCTTCATAAAAACCTTCACATCAAGGAATTGAGGGCCACAACACCCATCTAGTGCAAAAATCTCATATGGCAGAATCCTTCTTGTGATGACTCGAAAACACTTTAAGATGTCAGCATCAGCATACAACAATTGAATCCATTCAAGTTTGAGAAGTCAAAAAATGGAAAAACACAAAAAGATTCTAGGGTCAAACTGTCAAAGTGAATGAGTAATTCGTTAAAATAAAAATGGTCGGAGATGGTGATAAAACTCTTCATAAAACCCCTAAAAAAATGAAAATGAGGGCCACGACTTCCATGTAGCTCAAAAATCTCATACAGCACAAAAAAACAATGCAACAGTTTCACTGGAAAACCCCTGCACTAATCATTGAAATTCTGATACTACCCTTTCAAGTTTTAAGAAGTTTTCTCATATTATGCACACCATTAGCAGTTGACTCCATGAAATTGTTTTCCCCTCGAGATCCTTGCTTTGTTATCAAGTTGGTTTTATAAAGAGAAAAAGTCAGGCTTTAGATCCATCGGGAAGAATAGAGAAGAGTGAAAGAAGAAAGAAAGAACTAGAAGCAATGAGGGTAATATCATTAGCTTCATTGACTTAATAAAATATGCTACAGTACTCTGTATGGCTACAGTATGATAAGATGGAGATATGCTCGTCATTGTATCTTACATTGCTGTCTGCCACAAACATCTTGACCTGATTTTTCCTTGCTTATGGTGCTATGGTTCTAGAATGTAAATCAGACAATCAACAACTCATGGTGGGATCTCGGGAATTCTTTGATGCTTTCTCAAGTGTTCCTTGCAAAGATGAGCAGGTATGTAGTTGCTAGTTTCTGTACTTGTTCTCATGTTTCTTTGATAAATATGAATCTTGAGTGTCAAGTTGTTGCATGCCTTTTGCTTTTTGTGGAAGCTTGGACTGAGTGGATCTACAGTTTGTTTGTGCAAGCATTCATACAGTTGGGGTATCTTTTAGAGTTCCAGAATGTTCATCTGGTGGGGCTCTATTGGATGCGTGATGCGGCAATGAACATCAATGGACACTCATGGCCATCTAATAATTAATTTGAAGATAAATGGTATAAAGAAAATTCTCATTGTTCTTCATTCAACTGAAAAGTATCACTCAGGTGATTGGATTTGTAAAATTTAGGTTGGTGTTCCCATACCTTTCTGTGATGAGTCCTGACTCCTGACTCATACCAAATGAACAATTTGATCTCAAAGATTGCGCCACCATTTCAAAAAAGATTTCGCCACCTGTATAAATATTTAGCATGAAGTACCCTCCTTTGTTGTTTTACTATGTTTTGTGAACATATATCCACAGTGTGTTTATTTCTATTTTATTGCTTCCTTGAGTACAACTGCAAATTAGCAGCAAAATGATTGAGTTGTTCGGTGAAAGAATATATTGTTCCCATGTACATGTTGAGACCCAACTTCCCTCAAATGAGCAAACTGATCATTGAAAGATTGTCCCACCTGTATGATTATTGAGCCTAACTAAGCTGCAGATACTCTTCGCCTGAGTATTGGATAGTATCTCCTGATTTCTTTACTGATTATCTGTTCCAACCCATGCCTGTGTATTTCTGTTTATAACTAACATTAATATTCTGTTTCTGTCCTTTTATTACTTCTTGTTCTAAGGGTTTGGCACCTTCAAGGGCAACTGATCTTGGATGGGCTCATGGTATGATGGTAAATGGGGACCGACAAAAAATTAAGTGCAAATACTGTCATAGGGTGATCCTAGGTGGAGGAATTTCCCGACTAAAACAACATTTAGCTGGGGAGAGGGGAAATATAGCCCCATGTGAGGAAGTACCTGAAGATGTTAAAGGGCTAATGCAACAGCATTTAGGTTTCAAAGTGTTGGAACGACTGAAAAGGCAGAAAGAATCTGAAGATGGAAAGGGTCTCTTCCATGAGGGTGAAGATGCAAATACTGATGACATGCAAAGAAGAGCGAATGCAGATTTGGCAAGTAATATTAATGGTAAAAGACGAAGAAAAGCAATGGATGATGGGTCCTCGAGTAGAAGGAGGAGAAGCAGGAAGTCATTTGTTCCTACAGCACCACCAATCCATCAACCCATGATGCACCTCGCTTTTGCTTCACAAGAAAGCATGGACCAAGCAGATATTGCTGTTGCAAAATTCATGTATGATGCTGGCATCCCTTTCAATGCTGCTAATTCATCTTATTTCCAACTGATGGCTGATGCCATTGCTGCAGTAGGACCTGGGTACAAAATGCCATCATACCATGCTTTAAGAGGAAAACTTTTAAACAAAAGTGTCCATGAAGCAGCTGATTTGTGTCAAGAACTAAGGAAGTCATGGGAAGTGACTGGATGTTCAGTCATGGCTGATAGGTGGGCGGATGAAACCGATCGTACAGTTATAAACTTCTTTGTCTATTGTCCTAAAGGTACCATGTTCCTTAAGTCAGTCGATGCATCCAAAATTTATAGAATGCCGGAAGCATTGGCGGATCTGTTTGATACTATCATTCAAGAGGTCGGCCCCAAGAACATTGTACACTTAATCACAGATTGTTCAGAAACTTCTGAAATTGTGGGCAAAATGTTAAGGAAAAAGTATGGGACCTTTTTCTGGAGTGCATGTGCAGCCCAATGTATTGATCTCATGCTTGAGAACTTGGCGAAGATGGATGAGGTCAAGGAGGTATTGACAAAGGCGAAAAGAATCAGTCAGTTAATATATAACCATGCGTGGGTCCTCAATTTGATGAGAAAAAAAACTGGGGGAAGAGATATTGTTCAGCCTGCTGTGACAAAGTTCGCAAGAAACTTCCTAACGCTGCAAAGCATCATGTCTCTCAAAGAAGCCCTTCATCAGATGTTTACTAGTAACACATGGGTGCAGTCCACTTTGTCTAGAGAAAGGGCGGGGGAAGAGGTGACTGAAATTGTGTTAGATCCACTGTTCTGGTCATCAATTGCTAAGGTTTTAAAAGTCAGCAAACCCCTCATTACAGTCTTACACATAGCAGATAGTGAAGAGAGGCCTTCTATGGGTTACATTTATGATGCAATGGAAAAGGCTAAAAGAAGTATTGTTGTGGCATTCAACAAGGAATCAGATTACCGTGCATACTTGGAGGTTATCAATCGTATATGGGAAGAAAAAATCCATAGCCCCCTTCATGCAGCTGCATACTACCTTAACCCAGCTATTTTTTACAATCCGAGCTTCTCAAACAATAAAAGGATTCATAAAGGCTTACTTGATTGCATTGAGACCTTGGAGCCTAGTCTAAATTGCCAAGATACAATTACACAGCATAAAACTTACTATGAGGAAGCTGTAGGGGATTTCAGTCGACCTGTTGCAATACGGGGTCGAGAATCATTGTCTCCAGGTGGGGCTTTAATTTGATTTTATATAGTGGACATAAACTTGAAAGAATTTCTGGTTCTTCATTTAGTTATAAGGATTTCAAAATTTCAGTAATCAACAGCACCCACAATGTCCTGCATTTTTTGTACAGCTACATGGTGGTCCCTATATGCATCAGACTACCCAGAACTGCAGCGCTTTGCTATTAGAATCTTAAGTCAAACATGCAGCGGAATCAGATGTGAGAGGAACTGGAGCATGTTCGAGCGCATCCATGCAAGTAAGAGAAATCGATTGGAGCAGAAGAGGTTAAATGACCTTCTCTTCATCCACTACAACTTGCGCCTTCAACAGAGGTAAATTTAGCTTTTCATTAGGTTTACGCAGTGTGGTCCTGCCGAAGCAGGGTCCTGCTAGGGTCCAGACTGGAGACAGATCTAATCTTTGGCAATTTTGCATAAAGTGGCTTCTCGCAGGTTTCGAACCTGCGTTCTCACACATGACACCCGAGACTTTTACCATTGCACCAAAGCAATGACCCTATAAATTTATCTTTTCATTGTATATGCTTTTTATTCCTTTCTACTATCAGCTGTAAATTACAATGATGCTGACATGGAACTCTCCTCGTGGATGTTTTAGGCAAACAGGAACTTTAGGAAGTAAGATCCTCATGAGTGGAGCACATGATCCAACCTGCTTGGAGGGTATGAATGCTGATGCCGGAGACTGGGTTGAGGATCTCGGAGCACTTGAAGGGGAGGGCACAGATTGGATGGACGGATCTCCATTCATTGATTTCGCTGTTGCAAGTGCCAAGATCAGCAATGTCAACAACCACAATGATAGCATTGATGACGGATGCAGTGACGACAGCAATGAAAATAATGGCAGTGAGGATTCCTAAGTCTAGGCCATCTGTTCCATAATACATAATCTTGAGAAGGATTTCCATAATCATGAAAACTGACCGATTGCAAAATTGGTAGTTTGCAGCTGAACCTACTGGTCTTTGTGATGATATATGTCAACTTCGTCTGCATAGAAATATGCCCCTGTGCAATCTGGATCCATGACAAATTGGGCAGGCTCATTCAAATGAGAAATCTTGGATCAGTAATCATCCATTTCCTTTCCATTGACATGCCAAAGAATTGAATCCCAACCAGAAGCTGTGCATTATGGGAGCAGAGTCAACCCAAGACATTTGCTTAGACCAGATAATTACAATTAATTCTTCTAAATCTTTCTTGTATGAGTTGGTGAAGCAATTGCTATTGAAGGTACATATTATTGAAAGAGTAAGTCTGAGAGATGATTCGGAACATAAAAGAATGATTGGTAGCAAAAGCGATTTGCCCCTTCTCTTGGCAGTTGAATATTGACATGTAATAAGGCGGTTCACACTCCAGTTTAAATTATGAGATGGTCTTGTTACTCCTTGTTGCAGTGGAAAAGCTGGAAGAATAAATATGAGGGTTATAGGTACAAGAATTATACGGTTCATTAAACAATTTGAGGTTTTTTCTTTTAGTTATCTGCAAATGTTATTTTCTCATAGGACAGGTATGTTGTATTACAAAGTTTGTGCTTGCTGCAGTATTTGGTTAGTTAAGATATTCAGTGTCTCATGTTTATGTGAGTTTGATACAGATTTGTTTATCTAATATTATGTTAGACCAGTTATATTGGAACTTTGGATCCACTAATTTCCTACCTTAGAAAAGCTCATCTTTCATGGGCCTCTGGTACCAACTGATTGATATTTACGCATTCCAAATAAGGCCGCCAACTGCAGAACTAAGAAAGGATAAGGCTCTTATGACTAGTAAATAGGACTTATGTAGTGAAAACTTTTTTGCTGATGTTGTTGAAAAGTTTTGTTTCGTTTCTCCTTTTAACTTTGCAGGTGCCCCCGGAAATGCGTCTTGCAAATTGACATGGGAAACAAGTGGGTAATTGCAAGTCCTAGAATAACAGTTAAGTCGTTCCCATACTCCTATCGGGTTTGCTTGTCCTGTTACCAATAAATTAACAGACATTGTCATATATATATATATATATATATATATATATATATATATATATATATAGTCTAGACTTGTGGTTCCACCATTTGAAGATGGTGGAGCAACTGTCATTGTATCCATGTAGGGTTGTTCTGTTTTTTTTCCTAGGAGCTCATGGAATAATAGGTTCCAACAAAGGATAATTAAAAGAAAGAGGTAAAGGATATAAAGTGGAGATGTAAGGATATAAGATGGAGATGCAGATAGGGCCTTAACATCCCTAGGATTTGGCTTATCAGGGTATTATTGGACAACCATTATCGATCTTTGCCGTTTATTTAGATTTAGCCACTTTTAGGAATATATTTCCTATAATCCCGAGGAACACAATCAATTATATGCAACAAACAGGCCCTTAACTATGGAACATGAAAGTAAGGTCTTCTACATATGCATATCTTGTAGATGAGAGGGCCAAAAGGTAGAGAAATCTTAATATCATTAATCTTCTAATAAATACAAAAGAAAAATTAAAAAAAAAAAGTCTTCTATTTATGCTATAAGATTAGTTGAGCACTAAATATCTTATGCAACAGAGAACATTTCAAATATACTAGCTAATGATTTTGTTCCCCAACCCATCCCATTTCATAGGTCCTATGTCCTTCTGATTCCCAATTAGCTGTTGAGAAATCATCAAATCTTCCTCTTCTTTGGAAATGTATCAAATGAGTAGGGTAGGAAAAAGAAAAAAAAAAAATTTACTGGAGCAAGATACATGACATTCCCGAGTAGGGTCAGCTTAATACAGTGAACGTTATGTATTAAGCGCCTGTCTTCCCTACAAATCTCACTTTTAAATAAGGTGGTGGTTCCTTTCCCATCACTTCACCCATTCTATTTCAGTCTCATTTACCGTTTTGTTGGGCTTTGAGGATCCAGTCATGCAATAAGTGTAGCCTGCTGTTCATTCTAAAGGCCACAAAATGGGTTGGTTTGATCCCAAGACCCGTCTGTCTTTGCAGTGAACTTGTTACCCACAAGTTACTCATAATAAAAATCATGCATAGATCCATTAATCAGATGACTATGGTTGTTCAATTCTCCTGTTCAACATAAATACGACAGATTATGAGGAAAGCAGAATCGGTGGAGAGAAAAAAAAAAAGAAAAAAAAAAAAGGAAAAAACACAAGAAGTTTCCCTGGACCTTAATGTGGATACATGAATGACTCTAAAAAAAAAAAGCACCAAGATCACATAAAATGAGATTGATTTAAATTACACAACTGCACCCAATTCTCTCAACCAATCTTGCCCTTTAGGCTTTAAAACAAAACTTTCATTGTAAAATAAGCTAAAACTGAAATCGCGAAAAGGCAATCTGCTGCACATATACCAGAAGTCTATGATACATAATTCCCTTGATGTAGTAGGTTATATAAAAAATTGTCATCATATAACAACTGCCAACCTCCTCTCCACCAAGACAAACAGCTACAGGTGGCTAAGGGAGGAAGAAACATGGGAAATTAAAGAATACCTGAAGACTGACAACTATAATTAATCAAACTGGAAAAGCAGAGGATCAACACCTATCGACTAGTGGCTCAATATACAAAGAGGGCCCTTAGAGGAACAACGTTTCTTTCTGTAACACTTCCAAGAATGAAGAAGCTATGGACACGACACTGCAACCTGGGTTATGTTATATTTCTCTGTATAAAGAATGAAATACCATGCTTCCTTGGATCCACAGTCCCTTCCACTGTGACATGGTGCAGCCTTTCGATAATTTTCCCTCCCAATGTGAGTATGGCCGGACCAAGATTGAAAAGCACTAATATTTGAGTTTGGTGCTTTCATCGGGCAACAATGAAATATTCAACTCTGGTAGCACACGTCCTGGGCCATAGAAATTACTCGAGTAAAGAATATATCCGTCTTAGATCCACGCGAGAGAACCCCGATCGTTTGCAACTGGAGGGCGGCCTCTAGTTGGCGTTCCGGGTCTGTTGGCGTTGAGCTCCTGATCATGGACGTACCAATTTGTCAATAACATGCAAGATTAATCATTTTCTGTCCAGAACATTACAAAAGATAACTTGGTAGTAATGCATGATGATTGAGGGAAATAGCATTTCATTTGTTCGAAAAAAAATGACAAAAAAGTGGGCACACCTCAATGATCTTAGTCATTGACCCTAAAGATGGATCACAGTATTTGAGAAACACAAGATGATCCTAGCTCTCTGATGATTGGTGGCTTTCAACCAATATTGAAAAAAAAACTATCCATATTTAATATTAGAATAAAGGTAAATTGTGACCAACTGACAAGGGTGATTTTCGTGTATCTCCCATCCACGATAGGCCCATTCATGTAAACACTTTGGATCACCAAAAGGGAGCATTTACATGTAAAGTTTCAAGAGTATAATTCCTCTATGAAAAGAAAAATGGTAGGACCTGCATCCATGTATCTTCAATATGACGTTCAGGTGATGTTTCTTGTGATGTAACAGCTGGTGGCAAGGGATGGATGAGTTTTGGAACAACCACGAGGTCTCTTCCTAAAACCAAGATTGCCCCTGCATTATTTGCAGTACCTGTAAACAGGCAAGTTAAGAATTATAATGAGTTGGTTCAAAATGTTCAATCAATGCACAGGATAAAATATTTATATATACCACAGTAATTGGTGGCTGAGAAAAGTGTGATCAGATGCCCCTGTGCAAAACGCTCAAAGCCATCCATCACACACTCGTGTGCACGCACAATCAGCTGTAGATCATTGTTATTGCAGAACTCCATCACTCGATCAGGCTGCAGGAACAAGATTTAGACTAATATTAGATGTGGTGGGTTGGCTGTGTATGGTTAGGAAGTGCCTATTTGCAGCGACATTATCAAGCCTGGTGAGTAATGGACTTGAATAAATAATATGGAAAAGAATGTAATGATACATAAAATTGCCATTAGATTTCCTCATCTTAATCATAGCAAAGTTGCCTTGAGGATATCCCTAAACCACAAGAAAGTACTCTCCTAAACTGAAAAATCTTCCGGGTCCTTTGGCAGCAGGCTTGCACACTTGCACAATCCAGACATTCCACGGTATCCAGCCTTGCCACCAACCATCATTATATAGCATACACTGATCCCCACATGCGCACACGTGTAGATTTTCAGTAATGACTAAGCATGGAATAGGCAGGTAGGGATGTAAGTGGCTTGGGTCCATGCAGGACCCAGATCTGTACCGAATTCCAGACACGACTCAAGCCATAGTATGTTATTATTATTTATTATATATAAATAAGAGAAGGAAAAGTAGGGACTTAGATCGTGTCAAATGTATTAAGAGCAATGACCAAAAGGTTCTAGTGAAGGAAAATGATATCAAAGAAAGGTGGGAGGAATATTTTAGCATACTTCGAAATGAAGACTATATAGGAGACACAAGAATAAAAGATGATACTTCATTAGCACAACATTCTTTTTTTCGTAAAATTAGGGTGGTGGAAGCGAGGAAAGCACTAAAACAAATGAAGACAGGAAGGGCTATGAGTCTAGGGTCCAGAAGACATCCCGATTGAGGCTTGGAAATTCTTAGGAGAAGTTGGGGAGATTTAGATAACTACTAAACTCTTCAATAAGATATTAATTACAAAGAAAATGCCAGATGAATGGAGAAGAAGTGTCATAGTACCTATATATAAGAACGAGGGAGATAAACAAAACTGTACCAACTATCGTGGGATTAAAATTATGAGTCTTACTATGAAGCTATGGGAAAGAATAATGGAGCAAAGACATACAGAAGACCAAGATATCTGAAAATCAATTTAGTTTTCTGTCAGGGAGGTCAATGATGGAAGTTATCTTCTCACTTAGGTAATTAATGGAAAAATATCGAGCGAAGAGGAAAAATCTGCATATGGGCTTCATCAATCTAGAAAAGCCTACGATAGGGTACCTAGAGATTTAATTTGGTAGGTTTTAAATAAAACTAATGTTCCAAGAGGTTATATTGAAGTTATTAAAGACATTTATGAAGGACAAGTAGCAAGTGTGAGAACTACCTGCGAAGAGATAGGGGAGTTCCCCGTGACCATAGGTTTGCATCAGGGGTCAGCCCTAAGGCCGTATCTCTTTGCACTGATTATAGGTGAGTTAACTTTCTCATATTCAAGAAGAGATACCTTGGTGTATATTATTTGCAGATGATATAGTGTTGGTAGATGAAATCAAGAGATGATGTGAATGACAAACTCGAGAGATGGCATGAGGCTTTAGAATCCAAAGGCTTTAAAATAAGCCGTACGAAAACGGAATATATGAAATGTAACTTCGGTGGGCATATAGAAAGAGCTAAAACTACTATGAGAATTGAAGACCATGAGATACCACAAAGTGATTCTTTTCTTTACCTTGGCTCTATAATTAGTAAAAAAAAAAAGGGAGATTGATGAAGATGTCGAACATAGAATAAAAGAGGGATGGTTGAAGTGGAGACTCTCTTCTAGAGTAATTTGTAACCAATGAATGCCAACAAGACCGAAGAGAATTTTTACAAGACAGTTAATATGCCAGCTATGACCTATGGAGCATAATGTTGGCCAATCAAGAAGCAACAAATGCACAAAATGGATGTCGCAGAGATGAGAATGTTGAGGTGAATGCGTGGTAAACTAGGAAGGATAAAATTAGAAATGAGCTCTTTTGAAAGCATTTATGGGTAGCACCAATAGGGGGGATAAAATTAGAGAAACTCGTTTAAGATGGTTTGGGTATGTCCAACGTAGGCCGGCAACGGCGCCGGTAAGAAAAAACTTGGCTATGAAGGTTGATGGCCCACCTAGGGGAAGGGGTAGGTCCAAGGATGAAAATATCGGTAGCAGCGGGTGTAGTGGCCCGCCATCCGCTACGTAGCAGGTGTGATTTGAAAAAATCGTCAAAAAACTCTAAAAAAATTATAAAAAATCTACAATATTGGAAAATGATAGAAAATGTATATATATTTTTGTTGTTACAGAAGTAACTAAGAAAAGGGGAAGTAGAGGTCTCCTCATTGTATGAGATCCCGTATCGCTGTATAAATAGAAAATAATAATAATGATCATTTTTTTCACATGTATTCATGTTGCTTAGTTATGCCATGAAGTCGAGACTTAAAGACTTAAGAGTACTTAGAGAAAAAAAACCTCTACCAAAGGGGGTGTCTAATAGGATGTACCTAAAGAAGAACTCTCTGAATCGACTGTAATTTGGCAAGATCATGTGTTTTTTGGTGTTCTTTTAAACATAAAAGGGTAGAAGAGTTGCGTAGAAATGTTATTTGGAGAGAAGAAGAAAAGAAATAAGTCTTACTATGCATTTTATATTTTTTTTTGAAAGTACGAATTTGTATCACTCTGTAGTGGCCGCTAAGGATGTGAGAGGCACTAAATTCCATTTAGCGTAGCGGTAATATAGCGGCCGCTACGTATTTTGACTCATGGGTAGGCAAAAGAGGACGTGGATGAAGGTAGTAAATATAGATATGAAGAAGTGTAACTTATATGAGAATGTCTCAAGATAGATCGGAATGGAGAAACAGAATTCATGTAGCCAACCCCAAGGCTTTGATGATGATGATATATTTTTTTTATGTTATATATAATAAATAATAAATCTTCAAATTACTATGTTTTATATAATAATCACTAATCTAATATATTAGTATTATATATGTATGTTTCATGTAACATGTGATGATGCATCATATATTTAATATAATTGTACATTAAAGCATTATACATTCAGGTATTTGGATTTTAAAGTCCGGATTTGATTGGACCCGACCGAATTATCAATTGGTTCCCCGAAAAGAAAAAAACGGAGATTTTTCAGGTTGAGCCCTTTGGGTAACCAGGCACACAAAAATTCATTGACATCCCTATGGCCAAGCATGTGATCTACAAACACCTCACAACTCTCCCTTCTACCCTCGACACTCTTCCATGTTTCACAAACACTGAATATATCACACAAAATTAGCACTGATCCAACTTTATCTAATGGCTAGGATTTTAGCAATTTTGAGACCCTCCACTCGTTAATCCCATGATTAAATGGTTCCCAAATTTTGCAGAGGTAGGTCATAGGGACACCTTTCGAACATGCTACACCTCCATGACTGTCATTCTTCATATGAGCCCACAGGTCAGCAAATTGCGTAATTTTGTAACTCTCCTGTGGCTTTATCCTTCCTAATCTTCCTAAGTCATGTCCTAGCATTTCCAAGTTATGTAGAGTTTTCTTTTAGTTGTAAATACTTCTTCAAACAATAGTGACTGCTGATACTCCATATGCTGAGTAGCAAAAGGAAGACCAGGGGAAAAATAAAAAGAAACCTGCTATACCCTGTATGTTGAGGACCAAAAGAGGAATCCACATGAGGGACTCACGTCTGACTACCTAATTTGTAAGGCAATAGCTTACCAAGGTGATGATGAGTAGCTGGTCCAAGTGGATGATTAGCCACACTCAGAGTGTGACACCACCCAGACTCCTAGAGGAGACACCAATGGAGAATTTTCTACAATGGGCAAAAGCCTAACAGAGTAATGCCATGGGAGGTAGAAGGCCCATGGATCGAGAAGTGTGAAGGGAGGAATAAAGAACAAACAACCAGTTGAAGGACCACTAAGAAATCATACCTGTAAACCCCTCACAATAAGAATGAATCAATGATTAAGAAACACCTAACAAGTTTCACTTTGTCATTAATATGAAAAGTAGTTTGTCTGTTGTCATGAGAACCTAGTCAGCTCCTTCACTTCTTTTTGGAAAATATACAGAACTCCCAATAATATTAAAGCATCATGTGACAAGTTCATTTCAGAAAGATGTTAAGGCGAGGATCACCAAACATATGCAGTGGTTCAAATGACTAATGAAATGGTTAAAAGGAAAATTGTACACACCCCAAAAGTAACCAGCCCCGGGCCTCTAGCATTTGGACGCAAACCTTCAACACTATCATTTTCCGTTGGGTCCGACCTGCCAAAAAAAAAAAAGAGTCAATCAGATCCTTTTTTTATTGGTAATCACAATCAGCATATGGCTGAAAATCAAATAAGAAGAAACTGCAGTACTTCACATAGGGGAACATAATGCAGACAAGGTAGCAATAACTATGCCAATCCGCTATGGATTCAATTCTACAGTCAAATTCCAAGCACTAAGCTTGAAGTAAAAGGTTAACATAGGCACCTCCAAGCCACCACTTTGATCTACAGTCTTAGCCTAAGATCTAATGTATAACACGGCACACGGCATGAAGAAACTTTTCTTTATTAATGAGATGAATGTCGAAAAGAGAAGATGCAAGTATTTTTAAAAAAACTTAGGAAGGTGCACAAGTTGTATTCTAAATTTAACAAAATTCATGAATGGGTTACAACTTGTCAGAAAATGGATCATAATTTATTAAAATCATGCCAGAATCACACAATCTTAGGTTTGCTGGACAGGTAGCTAAATAACCCATCAAAAAGACCTAATTTCATGTCAATTGAAATTTGTTTGACACCCGAACTGCATCCATCTTTAAGAAAGACCTAACTGGATTCCAACTTTCTATTTAGAAGCCAATTATGACAGACTCCTATTTTGGATTATTAACAACATTAAAACTTCTAAGGAATTGACTTCTTAACACAGAAAGACTTTCATGAAAAAGAAAAGATTACAAGTGGGCATGGGCTTGGACCTAATGCCCTTGTACCATCTTGATGGGCTTGGTCATGGACCTGGCTTGCACTAGAACACAAATCAAATATAGTAATTTACTGACCACAATAAATCCATGAGAACAACTGAGCCTGCTTCCATTGCAATTGGGCGCTGTAGGTTCTCAATCTGTTCTACATGATTTATAGACCGACCAATGCCACCATGCATGCAAATAATTTTCTTCTCAATTAGGGCTGCCAGTGGAAGCCAGTTGAACAACCGATTTATGCGTTGCCAAGTCCATATTCCATCTCGTTCTCCCTGTCCATGAAACAGGCTTTAGTTGACGAAACACAAATAAGTTTATTCAGCAAAAAAACCTTTCAAAAAAAAAAGTTTATTCAGAAAAAACATATAAAACTCTGACATAAGTACCATGCGTTCGATGCACTCAATCCGAAATCCAAACAGTGCATTGATATCTGCTGCCTCATGGTTCCCACGAATTAGGTGTACATTGTGTGGATGCTCAACCTGGAACATTCCAATGATCCATGGGAAAAAAGTTTAGACTACCTCAGTTTTTAGAACCAAATGCCGACCAGAAGGATGACTGACAAACCAGTTGAAACAGGTAAGACATAAATAAGAAGAAAGATGCAAAGCCTAAATAGGCATTGCTAAGTACTACCTTTAATGAAAGCAGAAGACAAATAGTTTCTAAACTGTGCTGGCCCCGATCAACATAATCTCCTAAGAAGAGGTAGTCAATGTAACTGGAATCAAACACATGATATCAGCATGGACAATGAAAAAAGTAAAATAATTTCAAGTTACAACTCGGCTATAACTTACAATCTCAGACACTCAAGGCATGCATGTAATTATCCATAAAAAAGGCACAACTAAGAAATATTAATGTTACATGCTTACTGCTTGTTCAATCACCTATTAGCTATGTGATTCGTTTATCAATTAATAATCAAAAGGAAGTTCATCCCGTTTTCTTTTGAATTGGTGCAACACGAAACATTGCAGCTGAGCTTAATATGCACATGGCAAAGCAAAATTTAAACAGATACTACTATAAAAAAGTAACTCTTTCAGAAACAAAGAAAATATCATGCCCAGAATATAAGAACATGAGACTTGAAATGGAAAGGCTGCCAGCAAGAAACATTAAGAGCTGATACATTGAAGACTAGAGCACCAATAAAGTCATTAGTATGCCTAAACAAGTGAAATTTCATCTGTACCAAGCATAGTAATTATCGTCCATTAAAACAAACCACCCCACAACCCCCAACAAAACAAAAGAGCCCAAAAATAACAAATAAAAGTCACCCAGAAATTTGTTCCAGTTTGGACGAATTTTCCAAATTTGGTCCAAAATGGACAAATTTTCCGAATTACTGCTCAATGCTCACTGCCGGGTTGCTAGGACGACAACATTATTATGCATTCCATATTGATGGGCCATAATGATGACATTAATTTTTCATGTTGACAACATTATTATTTGTTTAAGTTTATATCATTCATGCCATATTATGAGTTGATTTAGTAGAATAAACTAAACGCATCAAATCATTTTTTTTTTAATTTAATGTTAATTTTATATTTTCTAGTGGTCAGGATCACGGTTCTTCTCTCTTCCGGAGCTAGAGGTCTTGGTATCGATCCCCTGTTCCCCCCTCTTCAGGAACCGAAGGTTGAGGCCACTAGTGCTACCACCTGGGGGCCACATGGGTTTTACCTGGCTTCTCTCTGGGCCCGGAGGGATTAGTCCAGCCCAAAGGGTTGGGAACCCTCCGTTAGCAATATATATATATATAATTTTTATATTTTTATGAAACGTGACTCCAAAACGTTTCAGCGAAATTCCAAATCGGCCCAAACATTTCAGTTTGGCAGCCAAACCGAAAAGGGATACGAAACGAATCTTGGTATCAAGACATAATCATAACAAAGCCTCACATAAAATATCACAATATGGACAAATCCACTTGAAAACTAGTTCAAAACAATAAGACTTTGAAGAAGCTCCCATTCTGAATATAATTTATTGATGCACAAAGCAAACACTTACGCTATGTCTCCTGCAGTTGAAGGAGAGCCATATTCATCAAAGAGACGCATGAGGTCGCCAAACTGACCATGTAAATCACCAAAAATCTTGACAGGAGCTTTAATTTGCAGAACACTTGATTCACAAGAAAATATCCGCTCCGTACTGTCACATAGATCTGCAATTTCGTTGCAATCTAAGAAGAATTGCCTTTGAACAGGAGGCTTCCAACCCCGAGGCTTTAGAAGATGTGCTATGACCTAAAATTTTAGAAGTTCAACGGAATTAAGCATTGGAAGAAAACATGAGAAAATAATACTCTAGCCAGGAAAAAAATAATAACTGGCATTACATCAACCTAAAAATAATCTACATCTGTGTGCTATATATGTGTGTGTGTGTGTGTGTGTGTGTGTGTGTTGTGTGAGAAATTCTCAAAACTCCCCCTGTCAAAAAGGAGCGTTCACACCCCTATAAAACATCCAATAACAATCATTTATTTATTATTGGGTATGATGTTGGATTGAATGTCCAGCTATATCAGGAGACATGAAGAGAAAAATAAGGAGTCATTGAGTGTCAGCTATGCAAGTTTTTAGGGAATCATTTCTTTCTTTCTTTGTTTTTGCCCATAAAAATTTGTAACCTTCCTCCATGGGATCTCCAAATCAATGTGAATATAAATGGCCAGATTTTTATAAGCCCCCATTTACACAAATAAGAGTTGGGCCCACTGTTAAATTATGAAATTTCAAGTTTTCTATAGTAATCATTTTGATGGTGGGCCTATTTGAATAAAATTGTGGGCCCATAAAAGATGAGGGCATTATTTTGATTGAATTAGATTTTTTTACAAGTGGGCCCGTAACAATTTGTGCAAATCACCATCTGTTTTGATCATTAATTTTTTTATAAGTGGGTCCATAACAACTTGTGAAAATCACTATTTGTTTTGATCATTTTTCATTTTTATAACTGGCCCCCACTGAAGAAATGATTTACATGTGATGAATGGTCGTTACTTCTACCTGTTTTGGTAAAACAAATCGTGTAACTTCTTGAAGCAATTTTTTAGGCATTAAAGATGTGCAAGTATTTAAATTTAGAGAACCCCCTAAGACATAGGATTCATCATTATCTCCAATTTACCAAAGTTTTAAGCATTCCTAAAGTCATTAAAAGAGGGAGAAAAGTAGCAAATAACTCCATGTCATTCATTAAACATGGTGGCTTCACAAAGCACCCGGGGTGTTTTGTACACACACACACACACACACACACACACACACAGAGAGAGAGAGAGAGAGAGAGAGAGAGAGAGAGAGAGAGAGAGAGAGAGAGAGAGAGAGAGAGAGAGAGAGATTGGCCATTTGTCGATATGGAAAACTATAGAGGGATGGGCGGGATTGAGGAGAGCACAAGGAAATTGAAATGTGTGTTTGGGACACTAGAAAAGAGAGAGTGAGTTATTGTCTAAAACCAAAGCATGAACCCGATGTAAAGAACACTGGGATCTCTCAAAAGATGGAACAAAGGAAAGACAATTACTTAAAAAGTAAGTTATTCCCCAAAACAGTAAAAATGATTCATTTCCTAAAAAAGACTAAACAGAACAGCAAAGAACTACAAGCGCAGGGCAAGCACAACAACAAATAATAACCAAAGAAATTTATTAATAAAAAAGAAAAAAAAGGTAACACCACACCTCCAGCAGTCCGACATTGAGATTCTTAACAAAATCTTTTGTCAAAAAGACATGATTTTAACCTAGCTCAGGCCTTATCGGCGATACCTGCTGGTGGATCGGAATGATTCTGGAAAGTATGTCAATTCCCCTCTAACTATATCGACCACAAAACAGCAACCAATAACGGTTCCATACGATTGACACTTATTAGGAAGGACACTCTCCAAAAGAGCTCGAACTGGTAGCCACATCATCAAAAGCATTTCAAAGAAACTTAATAAAGTCTTATACCAGCTTAGCGAATAAGTGTAAAAAAAGACACGACTGTGTCTCCTGGAGACAAAAAATTTAACTAAGAGTTTCCCAATTTTTTACCAGGCTCCATATCCGCCAATCTCTTCCGCAATTTAGTATAAAAATCTGATCCAGCAAATCATTCCCACAAATTCCATCTAAAAATAGGGGTTCAAATGCCACCCAATAAATAGGAGGTGAAAGCATTTCCATCCACCGTCAAAGGAAATAAAAAAAGTAAAAGGAACAACCAACATAACATTCCACAAAAACTAATCCTTCCACACTAACAAAACTATATCAGATTTAGAGAAGTTTGGCATGTACCTACAACAATATTCCATAACACAAAAAGCATTCCACAACAATCTGGAATATCAAGACGATCATCCCAATACATACTTTTAATCTACAATGCATGCACGCCAATGCTCTTCATTACCCAAACACCTAAGCCACTTAGCAAGTAATGCCTTATTAGTCCTTTTCCCAGTTCAAATTCTCAACCCACCACCTCCTATGAGACAAAAATACCCTATTCAATCCTACAAAAGGGAACTTTTTGGAACTTTTTGGAACTTCTTCAAACTCATGGTATGGAAAATCATTCCATTGAAAATCTTTTTGGAACCTTTCCTTCCTCTCCACCCCTCTGACCAGAAACTAAAAGACCGAAAGACAGTGAGTAAAGTAAGCTTGCTAGGGCTGCCTTTATTAAAGTAATCCTCCCACCCAAGAAGACAATTTCCTTTCAAGTCTCTGAAACCACCAGATCCTAGACAGATTAAGTAGGTATATTGATACAAAGGAGATTAAGAGATTAACCAGTACCATAGTTTTATCATTTCATAATTTCTCTTGACTGAAAAAAAAAAAAGGGATTCTCACTGTAGATAAAGATAATGTCAGCGTAGAAATGCAAACAAAAAAAGTCAGTCCAAAAGAGATCTCAAATATCAACAGTCAGAATAAAATAGAGATAACCGCATGGGAATGACCAAAGGAGACTCATTTCTTTTAATCAGTTCCAGCAGAAAACAGAAATACATCATCATTTCAAACAGTTATCAGATTGTGATGCCCATGCATTATTCAAGAGGAAGATAAACTGCCTCAAGTACCTTCTTGGGCACACTATTGATTGACATTTGCCTATCTAATAGCTTTCTAGCTGCAGTTGCATTCTCAGGAGTACCATAGCTAACCCTCCTGCCTTCATTTTCAAACTGATCAATGGAAAGCTGCCTGACCATACCACCCAAAGCTCCCCCAGTTTCTGCAGCTACAACCACCTAAAAAAATTTATCACAATAAAGTGAGATTCCAAAGCCAACAAGCTCCATGCCAGTTGGATGAACTCTGACTCTCCGAGTACCAAATACCAAAAACCAAAAAAAAAAAAAAAAATGTTAGATAGGGATGGCATGCTGATACTGACAGCTCTATGATGCAGTCGAACACCGGGAGGAGTAACATTATTAGATAATGCAGAATCTGGCACCTTAATTAGGCTAGAGATCTCGTTTCCACTTGGTGAAGCCTCCGCTCCACGATCTCTGTCTAGAAGTTCCTCGGCTTCTCCATTAACTTGGCGTGCCTTGGCAGCAGCTAATGTAGCACTTATCGCCTCAGCTTCTGCTGCTGAGGCTTCAACCAAGTACTCAACACCTTTGCCAAGTCTCCTGTAGCATTCATCAAGTACATTCCAAAAAAAGAACTTCATTTGCACGGGAAAGAAACATCCAGGAAATTTAAAAGAAAAAAATCGCAATTCACTATTCCTCAACTTGAGTAGGACAGACAATAAAGTACTAGAACCCTGAAAATAAAAGCTTTAATTATCAAAAGGAATTAATAACTCAGCAGGAGCTACCTCGGTCCGTGAAGCAAGGCATTTTCAGTGCTAATATCAGTACACATATCCCCATTAATAGGAGGGGCAACAGGGCTTCCTAGCACAACTGCGCCATCACCATTTGCTTCAGGAACTCCTTGCCTCATTCTTTCATCAATGAACAAGCATCTTCCAGGTGATCTCCCAGCCAGTGAATTGACTGCAGCTACTGCTGCTGCATGTAAAGCAGCACTTGTCGTTTCAGCAGCAGCAAGATCTTCAGCAACAAGCAGGTCGTCTAGCAACACCCCTGTACACAAAAAAACCTTTTATTATCTACAGGAAACAATAAAATATGGCACTTCATCATCATAACCATCATCACCATCCAAAGTGGATTTACTAGCATGTCCAAAATAGAAGCATTCTGTAATCTGCATAACAGTACAACTAGTCAACCATGCAAAGTATATGAATGTCATGATACATCATAATATAAATACTAAATAGAGAAACAAAAAGTACCACCTCGCTAGTTTTACTGCCAGACCGAAGTCCAAATAAAGGAGAGTTGCATTAGGTCGGTTGATAGCAAGCATAAAACTTTTGTCACAACTTAAACATGAATTCTGAGAAACACTGTTCTGTGATCATGCTAGGGAAAAACAGAATTCATGTAGCCAACCCCAACATAGTTGGGACAATGCTTTGGTCATCATGACGATGAGAGAAACAGAAAGTATGTAACACCAAAGGAACTCTACAAGGCCTCTCAATACCCTCCGCTAAGATATGAGCTCATCTCACACCAAACATCAACATATTAAGTTTGAAATTACAATGAAGTGACATATCTAATTTTCTATGGCTCAAAGTCTTGGGTGCTCACCCAAGTGAAAGCATTAAAAGAATCTCTTAGAATAAAAGATTGGCAGGACTGAACAATGAGAAAACCTTGATCCTTCTCCAATTGCTTTTAAACCTCCCATCCAGTTAAGTCACCCATTTTGGTTCTCTCAAGATGACTCATACCAAATGGCCCGGATATCCCTTTGACACTCCCATCTACATTTGATTTGCAAGGCAAAGAAAGGTATAGGTTCTCATCCACATAGCAACTTTCTCAACTTTTTATTTTTATTTTTAGAGTGATAAATGTTGGGAAGTCCCACATCCCACATCGCCTAAGTAACAGGCTTGACATGTCTTAATATACCTGTATGGGCTTCCACCTATCAGCTTAAGCTTTTGGGTTGGTATATGGTTTCTTACATGGTATCAGAGCGGGTTCCGATCCCGTTGTTCTTGTGTAGCCCACATGGCCGTCGTTCTTGTGTAGCTCACGTGACAAGCCCGTCCATGAAATCTGTTGGGCCTGCACATGAGGGGGAGTGTTGGGTAGTCCCACATCCCACATCGCCTAAGTAATAGGCTTGACATGTCTTAATATACCCGTATGGGCCTTCCACCTATCAGCTTAAGCTTTTGGGTTGGTATATGGTTTCTTACAATAAAATGCATTAAAAAAAAAAAGAAGGAAACAAAATATACAATAAAAGAGAGAAGGCTGTGTGAATGCAATATGTTTCACAAATGAGCCATTATCACTTACCAATTACTCTCAATGTCAGAAACACCAAAACCACAATATTCTTTTCCTGTATATGTTCATCTGGTTATCTTATTGAATTTCGACACAGAAGTTTAAAACGCGTATGGCTGAGTGAATAAGATATGGCTCAGAAGCAGGTCATTATCACTTAACTCCTCACAAGGTCAGAAACAACAAACCATGATATTCTTTTCCCATAAATGCCTCTATGTTTATATATCTTATTCACCTCCAATTTCAAGAGGGAAATTAAAAGTGCTATAAACATAGATGTTCCCCTCCTTCCAAGCACTCCAAAGGAAATCATACTGAAGGTTTTTACTCCTGGAAGACTGGACACCAAACCTAACTCAATATTCCTTTAAACAAGGCAACTAAAACTTTCATTAAAAGGGTGCTAGAACAAGTTCAAACACACGCTGTCCAACAAAACATATCAATTGGCTCCCTCTTTCGCCGATTGCATCACATTATTTTCTTCACAAAGAATGCAATGAAAAGAAAATTGCCCCAATGTAGCCATGGATTTCCTCTACAATATCTGCACACTTCTGAGGGAATAATCAATCCATAGTTCATATGCTTAAATATCTAATAGTGAACTTTATGGTAGGGGTGGCAAATGGGTCGAATCAGGTTCACTTACTAGGGTTGTCTAGGTTGAAGCCCAACCCATATTTGACCCATTCTTAAAACCTGTCAGGCAACTTCAACCTGCACCCGATATGGGTCGATGCGACCCAACCCGCAAACCCTCACCAGCAAATGATGATGATGATGGGGTTTCCAAACTCAACAATAGAAGAATAACAAGATGATAATGAAGATGAAGATGAAGAAAATAATGATGATGATGATGAGCTCTCCGAACTCAAACAGAAGAAGATGTTTCCAAACTCATACTAGAAGAAGAAGTGGCACAGCCCGGATCTGCGATCCGATAACAGATCAATCTCTCGAAGGAATGATCGAATCCAACAATGGATTCAGCCACTAGGGCACAAGCAGAACAATAAAATACTCCATAACTGACAATAACTCAATCAACTTGATTAATTGGAATAAGCATTCTCAATACAATGAGGCATAACATCCTTATATAGAGGAGTTGGCTTAATCCCTAAGTAACAATATTTCCTAATATCTAAATAAAGCCTAAAATAGGAAACATACTAATATTAATCCTAAACAAATCAAACTCCTAAATAAAGGGATGTCCCCTTGCGCCTATGGACTGGGGCCCAATGGGTTGGCCCAGGGGCAGGACCTAGGTGATGGGCACCTGGGGCGACCCGGAAAAAACCCCAAAAACCTACAATGGTCCCCTGACGATGTTCAAAAGACTGCCCCACCCCAAAACATTTTCTACCTCTGCCAATAAACTAAAAACAGCAGTTCCAATTGCTGGCCCACTTATATCCGGCCTATGTGTGTTGCACATTTATTTGGAAAGTGTAGCTCCAATCTAACTAAGACACATCTTGAAATAAATAATATATTAAAATAATTAAAAAAGTAGGGTCATACAAGCATTAAACTTCTAGAAACTAAGATAAAAAGTCTTCAAGGGAGTTTTGATGAGATGAAATGCCATGACACTTGGAAAGTGTCTCCTTGTTGAAATGACTAGTGCTTTGGAGTAAATAAAATAGAAAAAATTAAGAACCCATTAAACCAATACGACATTCCAACGTCCCAGCCTCATTAGTATGGAGATCTCCATTTGAGTCGGTCTCACATGTTGGATTAATAGTTTGATAAAAAATAAAAATAAATATACATAAATAATGTTAACCACGTTTTTATGAAAAAGGTCAGTTGAATGGTCAGATTAATTCTAATTCTCGATATCCTATACATTTGAAGGCCTTAATTTGTAGGGCTCGGATTTCAGTAAATGGGCCCCACTATAATGTTTGTTTTTTTTTTATAACGGTTAAATTTTATACCACCACCCAAAGAAAAGAACATAAATATTTTATAACGGTAATTCAGACAATTACCGAAAAACAAAAATAAAGCAACGAAAACAAACTACACAACAAAAATGATTGAAGAACGAGAAAGTCCTTCCCTAGCAAGACCATCCGCCATTGAGTTAGCCTCCCGTACGATGTGACGAAAAGAAGCACCAATCTTTTTAGAAATATCTTGCACCTCCTCTACCCAATCCGCAATCCTCCATTGATAAATTGCCTTTCCAAAAGCCCACTGAAGCGTTGAAAAAGAATTTCCTTCTAGAATAGGATAAGAGCCACCTATCTTTTCCAATTCACGACACCCAATAAGAAGAGCATAGACTTTAGCCTCGTTAGCATCGAGAACACCTACAGGCCCAGAATAGCTTCTAACAACATCTCCAATCCAATTTCTAATCACACCTCCAATACCTCCTTGCCGCATACTCCTTACAAAGCTGCCGTCGAAATTCAACTTAAAGGTTCCAAGAGGAGGGCCCCACTGTCATGTTCTACTCTTTTTTCTCAATTTATATCCAAGTGCAATGAAAAGCTCAACGTTGCTCAAAACAAGAGTAAAACCATATAAGAATGAAGAGGGTGTTATGGATGCTTTACACGTAGCCCCATTAAACAATATGATCTCATTCATCAAATCAAAAGGCCTTTCATGTATTAAATTATATAAATTATAAAAATTGAGTTTTAACTACTTATTTCTTCTTCCTTTTTTTTTTTCAAATGCAATACATTTTCTCTCACTGTTTGTTGATGTGGAAAAAAATCTAGCAAAGTCTAGAAAGATTTAGCCCCACCCAAACAAAAATCCTGGGTCCGCCACTGGGTTGGCCGACCTATTGTCTGGCCAGCATCAATCATCCCCTGCTTGAAAAAACTCGACTCCGGCAAGTTGACAGCTTGATAATAAGGGAGAGAATTCGACCACAAGTTCAGAAAATGTCCTCCGGGGTCGAAAATCAATCACACAAACTTCTGATTTTTCTTGTAATCTTCATTCTCTTGACAAACTTTGAAAACTCGACTCAAACTTTTCCCCCATGTGAAAGTAGATTGGAGGTGTCAGTTCTTCTGATGTCTGCATTTAGCTCGAATGCGTGCTTTTCCCATGAGAATGCAAAAGTAAAATTTGCCATATCTGACTGCAATCTTCAAGCTTCCATTGTTGATCCCTGAACATGAAGTCAATGTGAGGAATGTCAACAATGTGATGTTCTTGTGAAACCACTACGACAATTGAATTGATTTTCGATGACGCAATTGGATTTTCTGGCAGTGGCATTATAATCAAATCCATCGGATGCTCAATCTTCTTGCTAACCTGATCAAAGTCTTCAATTCTTACTCGTCCTTGTTCTTCCTCAATCCTTTGTGGCTCTTGATTGACATTGCATTGATCAATATTATTTGTACCCACAAAATCATCTTTGCCATGAACTTGCTCTTCAAAGTCATTCTTGATGCCTTGTGTTTTCTCTTTTGGTGCAATCATGACTTCTCTTTCAACTTTTTGCTCTTTCTATGCACTTGTGTTGAAGGTGATGATGTAGACGAAGATGAGGCTATCGATGTCATTGGAATGAGCATAACCCTTATTCCATTCCACAAACGGGTATAAGTGTGTTCGCCTCTTTATCCTTGTGCACTTTTCGATCAAAAAGTCATGGACGTACCAAAAATAATATGAGCAATATTCATATGGATCACATCACACCAAATTTTGTCCTCATAATGGACCATCGTGAATGATACCAAACATCTATGAGTCACGGGGATGACATGACCATTAGACCATGTGAATTGGTAGGGCTTAGGAAGCTTCTCAGCTGGCCAATGAAGTTTGTTAATGACCACTTGTGCAACAAAATTTATTGCAATACCATTGTCACTAATCAAATTAGCAGACTTGTCTTCGACTGCTACCCGCGTGTGAAATTTCTTAGCCGGTCTCCATTCTTCTTCTTCCTTTGCATTTGTATTCAAGAGTCGGCGAATTACAATAGTGGGATTATCTTCTCCTGAAAAAAGTCTCTCCACAACATGAGCTCTTGATCGCTGCTGAGTTTTTCTTTCTTAAGAATGCCAAATTTCATTTTCAGCCCGGAGTGCCTTCAGCATATACTTCTTCAATGGTCATGCATAAACGCATCTTATCTCATATTTCTAATCGCAAACCTCTCATATATCGCTTTTTATCATCTTTATCTATGCCCTTTAGATTACAATCAAATTCCATATTTTGATATCGGAGCGTATACTCATTGACTGTCAGATCTCCTTGCTTCAAATGGAGGAACTGCTCAAAGTATACAGCTTTCTTATAATATCGATCCCCATAAAGTTTTCTTTGTTGCTCAATCAGATCTTCAATGTTTCTCATATTGGATGCAAAAGAGGAAGAAGACATATATATATATTTGTTTCAAAGATGAACTAACCTGATCTTGCTTAGAAGTGCTCAATGAAGTGGCACTATCAGTAAATACTCCCAAGTGGGTCAGGTTGAGATATTTGTTGGCTGGGCCCACCTTCTTTTTATTATTATGCTGCTGCCGATGGGTCAGGTTCGGGCTCAGTTTGGACCCAGACTCAGGTCAGGCCCAACTGGAAGGCCTTGTCAGTTTCTCCCAAACGACACATGTGAAGAGGGAGAGGGAGAAAAAAAAAAAAAAACTTCTCTTCTTTCTCGGGCTTTGTGCTCAGAGAATAAAAAAACAGGTTGGAAGGCTTACTGCTTGGACGAAACGAAGGAGGGAGGAGAGAATTGGGAGACGATGGCTGGGGCGAGGAGCTCTGGAGATGGGATGGTCTTTGACGATGTAGTGAAGGCAGCTCGTGGCGATGATGGCAGAGGGCGATGGAGGCACTGCTGGCTGCTGTTTCTTAATGGACAGAGGGTGCTGAAAGCAGGTGGTAGCAATGGTGGTCTTCGGGAAGGCAGTGACGAACTTGTGGTGCCAGGTACTCCTTCACGCCACTCTCCTCTTCTTTCTACTTCGTCTACTTTTTTTTTCTCGGGTTTTGGGGGTGGCAGATGGGTGATTGGGGTTACGGGAAGATTAAGGGTGGAGACTGAGAGAGGGTGTTCGGGATGTGAGGAATTGGGTTCGGGTATGGTTGGGTTTTGATTTCGGGGTAGGGTCAACGGGAATGGTTTTCGATAGGGTCCAGGGAGTTCGGGACAGTGTGGAGGATGGTGGGGGAATGGAATTCGGTTGATGAGGGTTGGATTAGGGCTTCAGGATTTGGGTTTGGTGAAGATTTGGTGTTCGGTTGAGATGAATTGAGGCAGGATTTGGGTTTTGGTTTCTGATGAGGCTGGTAGATCGGGTTTACGCTTCAAATGAATTGGAAAGTCAATTTGGCAGGGACGAAAACGGAACTTGGGAATTGGGACTGGTGGAAAAGTTGGGAAACGGAAAGGGTAGGTGATTCAAGTTTTCTGGAATGGTGGGGAATGGATTCAGAAGGTTGAGGTGATGTAGCTAAAGGGGATTATTAGGACGGGTTTTAGGGCAGCATTGGTTCGGTGATGAGGCAGGGCTTCGCTGGTTGAATGGTTTCGGTGAGAGAAAGGACTGGACTTTGGATGTGATGGAGTTCAGTTGACTTGAAGGTTACTGGTTTGGAACAGTGAATTCGATGATGGAAGGATGGAAGGATGATGATGAATTAATGATAGATAAAATCCGGGAAAGAAGATTGTGTCTTCCTAGCGATAGCGGGACTTCAGCTCTAATACCAAATTGGCGCAGCCCTGATCTGCAATCCGATAATAGCTAGGGCACAAGCAAAACAATAAAACACTCCATAACTGACAATAACTCAATCGACTTGATTAATTGGAATAAGCATCCTAAATACAATGAGGCCTAACATCCTTATATAGAGGAGTTGGCTCAATCCCAAAGCAACAATATTTCCTAATATCTAAATAAAGCCCAAAATAGGAAACATACTAATATTAATCCTAAACAAATCAAACTCCTAAATAAAGGGATGTCCGCTTGCGCCTATGTACTAGGGCCCAATGGGTTGGCCGTTGGCCGACCTATTGTCTGGCCTGCATCAAGAAGATGATGATGAAGATGAAAATAAAGATGTGGTGGTGGGCTTTCCGAACTCAAAACAGAAAGAAGAAAAAGAAGAAAATAGTTGTCATCTTTATCTTCTTCTTACACTCTCTTTTTGTACCTAGGGTTTCTGCAACTTCTCATATTTCTCCATCATCCGAACCCTAGAGTTAGGGTCTCTTGAATACTCAAAGGGGCCTATGGGACAGCTTTGTGACTGCCTCAACCTTCCCTTGATTTCTCATTTTGATTTGCTCAACTCACCAGTTTCAACTCATTGATAACAGAATATTTATCTGCTCTTCTATTTGAAATTGGAAGCTTCATCTCATCTTCCCTTTGAATTTGGAAGCCTTCTTTGGTGATATGCATGAGCGAGACAGGTGGTGGAGGTCAACCCAAACCTGACCCATTTTACACGGAGTCAGATTTACCTGGATACGGGTTGGGTCATGCAGGTCGGATACGAGTTAGGTAAGCAGTCAGTCAAATTTTCTCACCCTAACTTTATGGTGGAAGTGCTTTCTCCATACGCCATTTAGAAGACTCGATACATGGAAGGAAGTAATTGGACCTGAATTGGCCATGTTTCGCTTAAGTTGAACGGTAATCCTCTTTATGCGTGGTCAGAGAAAATATTGAGCTATTGGATGCATGTCCAAAAACTGTACTGTGAGATTGAAGATGACAGTTTCCAACATAGGCATGAAGTAGATATGGTTTTGACGCAAATCTTATGTGACATTGCTCAATATATCCCAAGAATTGTCTTTGCCAGTAGAAGATGCCCATCTTCTGTTAATAGTTACAGGCAACATGAAGGCGTTGGTTGGTTGCTGGAGATGGTCAACATGCTAGAAGGAAAAAGGTGACAACATGGCAGATAATCATGCACAAAATCAAGCATTAATTCAATAAAATGATGGCATACTTGCAGGAAATAAAAAAAGGAAATAATCCAAAATTCAAACAGGTGATATAAAGAATGGAAATAACTTAAATGAGCTCTCTAACTCCTTGTGGAATGATAGGGTACATATTGTGCTTTTTTCCTAATAGATCAGCCCCAATTATTTCTGGAAAGTATATAGAAATAAATTAAGTCGGCGTAAAAACAGCTCTAATCAGTACACTTGGGAACTTCAAAAGTGTTCACTTGTTTGCAACATTTTACATATGTGAACATTTCCTATGTGAAAATTTTACATAAGATCTTTCAGAAATAAAAAATAAAAAATAGCACAAGTATGTCTGTTTCTCAGAATTTGCACATGGAAAAGAATCAAGTGTAAAAAATGGTGAAGAAGGGCCCATTTTCATGCAAACATTTTCACACTTCCCACCCTGGTAAAGTCATTTACATATGTAATAGCTAGGTTTAGCACCCTACCACCACGTAGCCCTCCATAAATGAAGATCAAGTCGCCAACAGCAGCAGCAGCATGTCTACAGCGCCTTGTTAACTCAACTGCAGCATCTCCACCAGCTGCATCAGCACTGTACCTGCCTGTCCTAGGGGTTGTGACAACAGACTTGGAATCACACCAAACTCCTGCTGCAGTATCCAGCACTGACAGAAACACAAGGAACTTTTAATATCTTTTAGAACAAAAAATATGAATAGAGTAGAATGCCATCATGAAATTTGTGAGTTTTCCACTAAATATGTTCTTAGAGCACCAGGGCTCATAAAAGACACAAATGTAAAACAGATGATAGCCATCTTTCACAAAGATTATCGTTAATTTCTAACAAATAATTAAACAATTAAGAAAATCATTAAATTTGTAACAGGTCAAAGGAACTGCTTAAATGAAATCAGTAGCATGAACTGCCCAAATGAAAATAATGGCAAGGCATGCCATTGTTACCACGAAATACAAACCCAACCCCCATCCCAGAAAAATCTCAACCCAAAACAACAACAACAACAACAATAATAATAAGACCAATGTGTCAAGTGTTTCCTTTTTTCTCTCTTTGCTGTTGGGTACTGTACATTCACTTTATAATAGATAGAAGATTGAAGTCAGATATCAAGAAATAGAGTTGGACCTTTCTGTAAATATTAAAAAGTCAGGGACTACTATGTAATTTTAGAAAGTTTTTGTAATATTGGAAAATACAATAGAATATATATGTAGCTGGTCATCCAACCTAGATGACACAGCTTTAGAGTTTCTTTTCAGGCATTTCACTTCCCTTTATTTTTCATGTTTCTCAACCGTAGGGTATTTCAGACCCTATGATGAAAAGCCCTTAGATATTATGTGAATCAGTCAATGCAACATGGTGTTAGAGAAAATTAGAGAACCATAGGCTGCCGGTCGACGAGAGCAATTGAAGTTCTGTATCCAGATTCAAAGACTTAGAGGACTGCCAAATGTAGAAAGAAAGTTACCTGATTCATCAGGAATGTACCGAAACCAGTGAAGACTTTTTAAGTTTTTGGTATTATAATTCATATCAAGTAGAAGAAGACCTCCATACGAAGGTAGTATGGGGTCTGTTTTAAAGACTTAACTCAATTCAGAAATTTCCAGAACTGACGACATAGCTATAGATGTTCAACTCTGTACTAGATACTTTGGAAGGGGAATTTGAAGATTGAAAGGCAGCTCGTACTGCTTGAAGCTGAAGAATAGAGGTTACTGAGTATCAAAGACCATCTGGTAAGGTTCTTTTTTGAATTTTTTTCAAGCCCTGGGGCTGACATCATCAAACAGTTTCCTTGGTTTTTCCTCTTTTTTTTTTTTTGGCGGGGCGGGGCGGGGCGGGCGGCGGCGGCGGGGGTGTATTTAGCCATCCAAGTTTATTAAACCTGATTTAGAAGTCAAGGTAAGAGATAATGATTGAAGGTATTTATGGTGGTGTTAATTCAATGAGAAGATTGTTTTTCTAGACCTAGTACTCTTTTTCTGGAGTCTGACCTTATTGAACACTTCAACAATGTGTGGTGGAACACTGACTGAATTAATGGAGGAATCTCCCACTGTAGGTTACTCTTCCTCTGGTTGTCAGCCTGATAATTTTTTTCACTTTTTTATAGAATAGCATGGTATATTGTTCTGAAAGGTTAAATCCATAGTGACAAATAGTTGGTTGTGTTGGTCCCAGAGAAGCAGTTGCACGTGTATCCTCCCAAGAAACACAAGACAATACCATTGTTCTCATCTGGCACACGTTTTTCTCACCTGGCACTGCATCAACGGAAATCCTAGACTCATATAATAACAGGTAACCCAACTCAACCAATTCAAATCTTAATCTTCCCACTGCATTGCTTAAGGGGACACCGTCTTGAGTTACCCAACATCCTATACAAAATTTCATTTCCTATGACCATTTATCTCATTCGTTGCCCAGTTTTATCTGAATGCATATCTACACATGTTTCTGATTAACATACCCTAGGTGGAAGGATGAAGAAATCCAGGCCCTTGAAATGAACGGTAGCTGGCAGTTGGTTGATCTTCCAAAAGGGAAGCACGTATAATAGGCTACAAGTAGATTTTTATATTTTAGGCCCCATTTGGCATTTTTTCTGTACTGTTCCCAGTTCTGTGCTGAGATTGGGTTGTATTGAGATTAGGTTGCGTTAAGATTGTGCTGTGCAAAACATGCTTTGCAACAATATGTCAAATTGTTCTGTTGAGACTATGCTACGGGAAACTTGTTTGGTAACATTATAATAGTTTTGTGCTAAGGAACAAAATCAATAAAATCATATTTAACAAAATTGTAGAATTTAAATCTATTATAAATAATAATAAATATATTTTGTACATTAAAAATATAAAATTTCATTTATTATCACTTATCTATGTCATTTAATATCATCATTAAAATCAAACGGTCTCACATATGTTTTTTTTGAGAAAAGTTAGAGAAAAATTTGGACAAAGCTAGCTATGTAGACACATGGGTACCCAATTTGATGAACCCCCAAATTTCATGTCGAACCCACAGATATTACTCATGGGAGGTTGTTTTAGATGTACACACACAATATAAATGCATTGTCTTGGTTCTCCTAAAAAATGTGAAATAAGTAAATGACTAAATGTCACAATATATCCAATATATCCAAGTGAAGGTGACTTCAATCATTATGTGAATATTTTTTTTTTTTTAATGGTATCAATCATTATGTGAATATAAAGTGAAGGTGACTTCAATCATTTGGGGAATACAAACTAAAATTATTGTGACAATTTTAAAATCAGTTAATTGGTTCAAATCAACATTATACAGAAGAAGAAAATCCATGTTCATCAAAAGAGAAATGGTTGTAGGAATGCACATAAAGGAGTTCATTTTCTCACAGATGGTTGGTTGCCCAGGTGAATTATGCAGGGATATACGAAAAGTTGCATGGAATTTGACCCATGGTATGATTTTAAAAAACCTTACAATAGATAAATGACTGGTAATATATTTAGTCATTGCTAAATCTTTATTAAGTCTCATTTCATAGAAAAAAAGAGGGCAGTTGCAATATGAGCCTCATCCAATCAGTCAATCTAGACAAGAGGAGGGGTGCACACAATCACTAGGATAGTTTTAAAGGGCTGGGGAAAGAGGGACAGAGAGAGGCCAGGGCTTGAACGAAGAGAGGGATTGGGAGAGGGGAGAAGGTAAGGGGAGAGACAGAGAGAGAGAGAGGTGACAGATAGAGAACGGGAGGAGTGGGTTACGCTTTCGTCCACACAGCTGTTCCAAATAAAAAACAATGTTCGATCGTTTCGATAATTTTGGTCTAACAAAGCCACACGGAACGGATCGTTCCCTGAATTCAGAATTTGAAACAAACAAAATTTTATTCCAAACACATTTCATTGTCCCATGTCTCACGGGAATGTGGAAACTTCCTTGGGGAACGATGCCAAGCACACCCTTACTCTTTACAATCAAGCATAACCCAGACAGTTCAATTCAAAGGTACAAGACAAGACTAGTGGCAAAGGGAATCATACAGTCCTACAGTGTGGACTATTTGGAACACTTTCTCCAGTTGCAAAATTAAACTCAGTCACAGGAATATTGTCTCTAGCTGCCTAGCAACCAATTTCGCATAAGCCTCTGTATCAACTAGATGTCAAAAATGCTTTTCTACATAGAGATCTAAAAGAAGTAAATATGGATCTACCAACAGGTTTTATAACAAAAGGGAAAAAAAAAAGGTGTGATGACTCAAGAAGGCACTATATGGACCAAAGCAATCTCTTTGTGCATGGATCAACACGTTTAGTCACACAGTGATTTGGTAAGCGCACACGGCACAAGAGATGCCATGTAGATCATACAATTCTGTGAGGAGAAATGGTTAAAAAGTTACAATGTTGGTTGTGTATGTCGATGATATTGTGATCACCAGAAATGATGAAAAAAGAATCAAGGATCTGAAGGTCTGAAGTTCTATTCTAAAAAAAGAATTTGAAATCAAGGACCTGGGAGAGCTAAAGTACTTTCTTGGGATTAAAGTTGCAAGGTCCAATAATGGAATTGTTATACTCAGCACAAGTATACATTGGATTTACTTGAAGAAATAGAGAGTTGGGGGCTAAACAGAGACACTCTTAACAAGCAAAACCATGGCTTACATTTTGAAAGTTGTGAAATGCTCCATAAGGACCGTGACCCAAAGGCATTTAAGAGATTAGTAGGGAAGTTGATTTATTTGACTATCATACTACCAGATATCTCATATGTGGCTGGTGTGGTAAGTCGATTCATGCATGCACCTCCCACTGAACATATGACTGGTTCATAGAGTCGTTCAGTGCTTTACAGGAGGTCCAAGACGGTATTTTGTATAATTGCACTTGTTGGTGGAAACCTGGTTTCCTGGAAGAGAAAGAAGCACGTGGTAGTTGCTCAAGGTTGAGTATCAAACAATGGCACATGGAAGCTACAAGTTACTCTGATTGAAATTCTTCTTGTGTGAACTGGGTCTTAAGAAAAGGGAAGCAATGGTCTTGCATTGTGATAGTCACCCATAGATATTGCCAATAATCCAGTCTATCATGAGCGCATTTGGAAGTTGATTGTCATTTCATTTGAGTGAAGGCTGATAGGAAGGAGATCGAGTTGGTATATGAGACTATGAGAGTGCTAAAGATCAACTTGTAGATTTTCTCACAAAAGTAGTATCGAATAAGCAACCACCAGCTTGAGTAAAGACTAAAAAGGGACTACTATGTAATTTTAAAAAGTTTACAGGGGGTTTCTTGTAATACTTGATAATATAATAATATATATAGCTGCTCACCCAACCCTAAATGACAGTTGCAGAGCAACTTTTCAAGAATTTTTCTTCCTTTTCTTTATTCTCCATGTTTCCCAACTCTAGGGCTTTTTATGTAGCCCAAGTGCATCATTTTTTTTTTTTTTTGTAACGGAGGGTGTCCCAGCCCTTTGGGCCGGACTAATCCCTACGGGAATAGGGGGAGCCGGGTAAATCCCCTATAGCCCCAGTGTGGTAGCGAAGTTTCGAACCCTCAACCTTCAGGAGCAAACCATGGTCGCCCAAGTGCATCAGTGGTATCAAGACCAATGAAAGGAGGCCCAAGAAAAGGCCCATTGTATGCCAGCACATTAGCTCCACTATACCTAAATGTTGATTCCTTCCAAATAAAGATTCCTAAATCTAAAAGAGAGATCTTAAAATCTAGGAAAATTTTGATTCAAATGTCATCATTTAAGGATAATTGATTGATTGTGTCACGCCTGTAATCCCCTTATGAGTCCGGCGAGCATATGCCTAGAGAGAGGGAAGGGGAAACTCTAAAGGACTGGGTATGCAGTGATGCATAAGTCCCACATCGGAAACGTGCAAATCCCGATCCTGGGTACATAAGTGTGGCCTGGCCTTAACCCCACATGAGGCCTTTTAAAACCGTGCAGCCATTTAAGGAAAAAGGAAATCATATCTAGGCCCTAACAGGCAAGATTGACCTTCTCTCCTCTAGAAGTACAATTGTATCTCTCATTTGTTATAAAATGAAAAGTTCTCTCTTTCCCTCTCACTATTGTGAGCAAGTGTTTTCCTTTGTGTGAAGACTCCTTGGGTTGCATATGGAGATGACTCCAAAGGCCAAGCATCCATTGTGAATGTGAACCTATGGTGAAAAGCCCTAGATATATGTGAAGCCAATCAATACAACATAAAAAAAAGTACTAGACTAGGTAAAATTCAAAGCTAGAACAATGCACACAAAATATGAAAGTCCTCAAGTCAATGATCCTAACTTCCCAATAAGGAAGCAAAGAAGAAAAACCTACCAGGTGAGCCCCCTAGAAAGCATGACAATCATGGCAAGTAGGAAGTTTGAAAGACAATTACCTACCTATGTGCAAAAACTGGGAACCAACTCATCGTGGAAGATAATGTTTGAAGGGCTTCAAAGTTTATAAAATTTACCTTTTGGGTAAAGTTGGATAAGTACCAAACTAGCATTATCAATCCAAAGTCTATATAACTTAGATGACTGTCAAATTGGGGCGAGTGCTAATTTATGCACACCCACTCCTTGGAATTGATAGCATTCAGGCCAGTTTGGCACTTTACTACTTTAGTAAAAGTCAAGTAAAGCCTCCATTTTTCAGACAAGCGGTAACATCAAAAGTACACTTTTTCAAAATACCCTCCTTTTTCAAAAATAAGTCAAAAATCAACATCCTTTCTCCACTAAAAGACAAAAAGAAAAAAAAATTAAACTTTTCTATACAAAAAGTCAAAAAGATTCCATACAAACAACTAAAAATAAAATACCATTATAACCTACTTATATTTTATTCTCTCTTGATTTGATGATTTACTTTATCTTTATTTTACGGTAAAATTACCAAACGGCCCTACGGAATGGATCAGTGAAAAGTCTCATGTGCGTGTGTACATGTATAGGGCCCTACTCCAGTACAAGGTGTATGTATTGTAATACAAGACGGCGTAGCAAGATGGGGCCCACTTGCGGGCCCCACTAATCACGGGACCAAGGGGATGAAAAGATCCATCCGGGTAGGCCCTAGCTATAAAAAAATAGGTCAATCTTATGCCTATGGCCCTTTAACCCTCTTGATTCATGGCCCACAAGTTTAACGGCTTTATATTTTAAAAAAAATTGATTCTCGATCCTAAGGTCCAGTCTAATTGGCTGGGTGGGAACCCATGAGATCCAGTGTGTGTGTGTGTGTGTGTGTGTGTGGGTGGGGGGGGGGGGGGGGGTCTATATGTGTGAACGGTTCGGACTGGTGATGGGTGGGCCCAGCATTTTCAATATAACGGTCACGGTATTAAAAAACAGTGTAAATAATAGTCCATAACGGTCATAACGGCCAATATAACGGTTGTAACGGTTATAACGGACCATAACGGCCGAATTTTGAAAATAACGGTCAAAATATCGGTTCACGATGATTTTTTTTAAAAAACTTTCTTTTCCCTTCCTTTTCATTTCTTTCTTTCCCAAACCATTAGTGCAACCTCTTAAGACTATGCTAGAGCTTCCCAAGCTTCTTTTTTCACCAAAATTCAAGTGATTTGCAAGAATTTGGTAGATTCTCATATAATGGTTTCTTCCCACCTCAACCACAATACCCTTATGGTCATACTTCGGTGTTTTAATTAATTAGTTAATCTTGATGTAGTAGTAAATGTTACTTGAAAGTTGAAATTCATTCTTGATTTACTTGGTGATTGAGTAATTGAGTATTGTACATCTATACTACTACTTACTGGTTTATTGACTTTAAGTGTTTAACAGTAAATAGTTCAAAATTATGGTTGCAATGCATACTGTAAAATTTGTGATATTAGAACTTGTTTTAATATATACATGTAAACCTATTTAATTCATATCAGACTTTAAGAGTTTCACATAAGATAGCGACACAGGATGTAATGACTTGAGGGGACCGATATTTTTCTTTAAAGTGTTCACTAATGGAAAAAAAAATATTGTTTTCTAGAATTTTAGAATATTCTAGACTTTTTGGATATTTTTTTGGATTTTTTCGGGGTAAAATAAAAATCCGCACCGTGATGGAAACGACAACCACGAACCACAACGCGATGACCGCGAACCACGATACAACGCGATGACGACCGCGTCCACAATTTTAAACCATGATGCTACCTCATACCGTGTTAAGGTACAAGGTGCGTGTGTGCGTGCGTGCTATATAGTCATTATGTGGAACAGCAAGGCTGTTCATAAGCTTCAAGCGGCCTAGGCTGCAGGAGAACCAGGGTGTGAGAGTTCTCCCTAGGAGGTACTATTTCAAAGGCTTCAAAGTTGATTAAATTCTAAGTCGTTAGATAAAGTCAGATGGGTGTCAAATGTTGCATGATTGATTGACACTTGGCAGCCAACAAAATTTGGATAAGTGTCAAATATGGGCTGCTGCTGCTGGCAATCCCCAGGGAGGTAGTGGGCGTGAATGGGTTGGATTGATCAGGAGTGCACAAGTAGGGGGCAGGTGGGACCCACAGGCCATAGGACAAGCCAGGTCATTCCTTGAGTGGGGGCAGCCTGGCCTTCCCTGATTATTCATTGCGATATATATAGGACATGCATATTCTGAACATCTAGTCGTATCCACATAATGCACTATCGTAAAAAATTTATACCTAAGTTTTTCCACGTTTGTTATCCGTTGACAATTTTCTACAAGTGAGTATTGGAAAAGCATTTTATCCTAACCAAATGTCAGACAAATCATGCAGCTCCATAACACAGTTAAATAATCCATTATTTTCAAATTTATGAGTATCAAAACAATACCTGCAATGCTAGAGGAGTCTTCTACCATGCGACCACCACCTAGCGCCCCTCCAGATACATGAAGCCTTGCATTGACAAAAACCTACTAATAGTATCATCATTAGACCACAGTCTATAGAAAGCTAAAAAAAAAAAAGAAGAAAAAAAAAACTCAAAAGGAAAAAATGAAGATGAAACCCACTGCTGCATGCTGGTATCTAGGAGATGGTGAGACACCAGGAGCAATTGCCCATTCCCAACGACCATCTCTATGCTTTGCAAGACCATATGCACTTGCCATAGGCTATAGGAAAAGCACAAAACAAGTAAAATGTAACATGAGTAAGATGAAAAGAAAATCAAGAGTGGTATTGATAAGTTCAAGGACAAGGCTAACAGTTAGTAAAATCCTCTCCTTTCTAACATCTGTCGCAGAAAAACTATAGAGGAAAACACAAGGAGAACAAACTTGACCATGTAAATCAAGAATCCACTCTGATAAAATGCTGAGCTAGATCAAAAGAAATTTGATTTGGTATTGGCCTGAGCCCATATTGAAGGTGCTCGCTCCCGCAACCCTGAGGTTGCAGGTTCAAGTCACATTACTTATGGTCAGTTTGGCAATTTACTATTAAAGCAAAAGTGATGTAAAGCATCAAATCAAGAGAGAATAAATTATAAGTGGGTTATAATAGTATTTTGTCTTTAGTGGATTGGTAGGGAAATCTTTTTTACTTTTTGTGTAAAAAGTAGGTGTTTTTTTGTCATTTAGTGGAGAAAGGAGGTTTTTTTTACTTTTTTTTTAAAAAAAGGAGGGAATTTTGAAGATGTGTACTTTTGATGTGACCCCTTGTCTGAAAAATAGAGGCTTTACATTACTTTTACTAAACTAGTAAATTGCCAAACAGGCGATCTGTGATTTGATATCCATATTTTAAAAGAAAATTGCTTAATGAGGAAGTGGAACAAAGGTCATGTTTTGGCAGTTGCAAGGTACTTGCGTCTTTTGCATTGGCATGGATAAAAGGGTATTGAAGTAAAACACCTATTGGACATTTACAGTTAAGTCATTCGTCTTTAGTCATATATGGGAAAATGCAGGTGTGATCATACCAACGCTAATGCACCGGATCCCATCAAAACTCTGCAGTTAAGCACGCTTGGGCGAGAGTAGCAATAGGATGGGTGACCTCCTGGGAAGTCCTCTGTGTCGCACCCCTTTTTTTCACTTTAAAAAAAATGTATATGGGAAAATGTTTATTTAGAGGAGGCAAAAAGCATTAGAAGCAGTTTATCTTCCTCATCCCCAAAAATATTGCTCTAGAGTGGGTGGCATTGCAAGATAAAATTAACCAGCAATCATTTAAGGATGTAAACAATGGATCATTTAAGGATTTGAAAGGGGCCCCTTGATGGGCATTTAGTTATTTGCATTTCTTAATTATCTTTTATAGGGAATCAACTCTCGATGCTTTTAAAAGTCAACTACTTACTTAATGAATGTAAATAATTATTCCTCATAACGGTACTGTTACTGTTAGATATACCACTCTTAATGTATTTATAAGCTTCAAAGAACAGAAAAGTAATAAATGATAAATGAAATCCATTCAAAATGCACACTTAGCTGTTCTCTGATTCTCTCTTCAACAATCAACCCCCCCCACACGCAAACAACCCCAAAAAAAAGTACTTTGCATAATAAGTTCTAAGACAATCAATAGCCATTCTCATAATGGCAATGTCGAACTTACCACGCTGTTTGCATCTCTCCCTCCACAAAGCAGCAGAAGACCATCAGAGCGTGCACTAGCAGTTGCATACCTGTTTTTAAACACCAAGGAGATCGGTGTTCAAATTAAGCTGAGAACTTCAGTTCTCAAGAACATCTTCAATTTAACTAAGTATGGCATCAGGTACGTTTTACATATGGCACTTTACACAAACTGAAGGGGAAGGCATAGGTATCGCACCCATTTTGTACATGTCAAGGTAAAAAGATGGTAATAGCAAATCAAGAATAGATAAAAATAAACAAAACTCAATATAAGAACAGGGAACTCCACATTCTGCCACAACATCGACATTCGATAATGCCTAATATTACATCCGCATAAAGTTAGAACTGGTGTCCATAACACAAGTTGCAAGTTAATACGAAGCAGCAAAATGGTAAAAGGCGGGGGGGGGGGGGGGGGGGGGGGGTGATTGGGATTCAAACTTTCCTGTAATGGATGCCTTCAACAGCAGGAATGATACGCATTAACACAAGAAATCTCACGATTGTACAAAGGTTCTTTTTACATGAATAAAAGTTTGCTTTCAAAGGAATAACAAAGAAGAAACAACATTTACAAAAACTCAAAAAGAAAAAAGAATTGAGGAAACTTAAGAATCTACTACAAATACGATTAGGGTGGCACCTTCTTTTATAACTGCTCAAGAATAAGCAAGATGAAATATAGATACAATTTTTTATGAAGAAGAGAAACATAGATACATCTGAAATCATATGAAAGAAGTCATCGCACTGTTCAAAGTTAGAAGGTAAACCAATGCATGGATGCACACACGCACACAGAGAGAGCAGTTAAGAAATTACCCATGAGAGAAAGGAGGAGGAATTGTGCAGAAGAAATTAACACACTATAAAGAACTAAAACCCACATGTAAGCTTAAATTTAAATTATGAATGAGCATGCAAAATGTCACAGTCTGAGAACAATAATTTAAAATGAAAATATGAGAGAGAGAACCACTACATAAAGCATTGCCAACACCTTTGACGAAAAAATAGGTTTATGTTCAAGCCTCTGTGCACCCAGGAATATATGTGAAGACTTAAAATATTGAACCACACTTGTAAATTTTTCATATCATATATCTTGTAATCAAAGCTCCAATATATCAAGAGTTTGGAAATTATGAAAGCTGACAGTTCACTAAAGAATATAAATAGAAGGAAAATACATTAAAACAAGCAGCAGCAGAACAATGGCCGCACTGTTTGTACCAAAATCCAAAAAACAGGTAAGCTGAACAGGTAGTCGGTTCATTAAACTTAGCAAGACCAACACAATCACATTGCAGGACAAGGATTGCATTCTCTTTATAAATGGTTGTAACAAAATATTTTCTTCAAAAGCTTACACACTAATCCTAAAGAGTAAAGACATTGAAAACTCCAAGGAAGGGTGTATTCTGGCAGTCCCTTCTTTTTTTGGTAATGTTTAGCAGTCTTTGTAAGCGTAACAATGCATAATGGCAATTAGAATCATATAAAACAATGCATGAATTTGAGCAGAACAATAAATAAATTGGCAATATATGGAAACAATCAAACAATTTCAAAGTTTAATAAATAAGCTATGAAAAACCACATCAAAGCATGCCAAACACAAAAATGCTTCACAGGACAAACAATACAAATGTAAAGTTACAGTAAGCCAACAAATAAATGAAACTTGAGAAAGGACACACATGCAAGGAGGTGGCCCTTCCCCTTCTGGTTCCAACTTCCTCCACTCGTAAGGCTTGGCAGCTGTGTCCAGGGCCCAAACATCAGCTAAGGGACGCTTTCCTGGAAACATATAAAAGTTTAGCAACCTATCAGTTGCAGAAACAGCAAAAGACAAATAACATCTTATTATGTAATAAAGCTAGATGTCTAAAATAAACAAAATAGGACTACCATCATTTCCTCCAATTGCCAAAAGGAACCTTTGCCCTACCAGAGCCATCACGTGTCCATAACGTGGTCCGGGGCCAGGGCCTTGTACAATTACCCTACATGCCAGAACATTGCTCTCATCAGTAAGGATCACCAACCGGCATACATGGATGAAGCAACAAGAAATCCTCAAGATACAACTATAACCTGTGCCAACGTGGCCGTTGCTGTGTTAGGTCAAGAACATGAAGATCCTCCGCGGACAAACCAGCTGGACCTATTCCACCCTGAGTTGCATCAAGAACAAATGGTGGAGGCTTAGATGGGTACTGGTTCCATGAAAGAATACAAGTGATACTTTAAATACCCCAAAAAAATGAGAATAAAAGCCCTGAGATTACTTGAATAACCACCATGGTCCCAACAGCAGTAGCAACATGTGCAGCCCTAGGCGAGGGTTGTTCTCCAAGAGGAGTAAGCCTGCGAATAAGCTCATTAAGGTAGACATCCACATCACTGAAACTAGGAACTTGAGACAAAATTCCCGAAATCAATATATTCAATAAAGACAACTGTTTGTTAACATATATATATGGGAAATATTCATGTGCATCCATCCCTCACAGTGTTATGGTGAGGGACAACATAGTAGGGTTGATGTGTACATATATATATAGACTAGAGAGAGAGAGAGAGAGAGAAATTATTCCATGCACAGTGTGTGCATGGGAGATTTCATGTGCACCTCATAGTGGGGCCCACCTAATAGTCCATCCGAACGGACCCCCTGTCCCTCTGTGATAGTCGCAGGATTCCTGGGTTTGCACCCATGTGAAATGGACTGGACCGTTGGATAGATTGTGCACCCATTTTAGTTGGTGAAATTTTGTGGGCCGTTGATGAAAGGGTTAGAATGATCAGATGGCTATGATTTTTGTACATAGGAGGGCCCTAACCAGATCATTCAATCCCCTCCCCCAACCCATCCCTCTCTCCAAGCCCCATCCCCATGTATGCCAGCAGGTGGGGCCCAGAGCGAGGTGTCCATTCGCACCACGTGCATGGGATCACAGCTATATATATATTGTATGCAAGAGACTATGCTCAAATTTGAAAACCAAGGACTATGAAGCAAAATTATTTGGCTTCTGGTGAGACTGTCACCTCCCCTCAGTTAGTTGAACCAGTCCACATGCTGATTTTTTCTTTGTTAGGCAAAGGGTAAAATTTTATAAAAACAAAATAGATCATGCATGAACAAGCTCTCCGTAAGGAGAACTATAACAAGGGTAAAAAAAGTAATATACCCAACCCAAAACCTACATGGTGATACCCAGGAAACAATTCTGCCCACCCCCCTGCTTGGCTAGTGCATCCGCAATGCTATTGGTGGACCAAACCTCATGGCAAACAGATTGTAATTCTGCCAACCTTTTGCATTGTTCAATAAAAACATCTAAATAAACAACAAGAGAAATAAAGGAACCTCAAACCTATTATATGCATAGCAGCCTCAGGTCTCAAATACGTACAAATGAGCCCCATGTCTGACTAACAGCCCCAGCTGTGGATAGATCATACCCCAACATAATCAAAATAGGATGACCCAAAATCATTGATAACAGAAAATTTGATTCGCTCCCAAAAACATACTTTTAGTAGCTTCCATTCAAATGCTAAAACAAAATGTTGCCAAAATGAGGCTCATATCATTCCGCACATCTGCTTCTCACCTGGAAACTACAATCCAAACCATTTGACATGTATCCTCCTCCCAATAAACTTAGATTATTGTGTTTAAAAGACATCTTTATTGCAGTTGACTGAATCATTAGACTAAAACCATTATTAAGGATTACATCATTCCTCTGCAGGAGAGAGCAGAAGACCAACAGAGATTTCCCAACACAAAGAGAAGCTCAATAAGCACCTTTTCTTCATGAGGTTATATGCTGTGTTGGTAGAGGCATGATAAATGTGATACAACTTAGACCGCATTGTGTGGACTAATAAACAAGTCATGAAGAATTTCAACTGAGGTTTTTTAACAGAAATATGAATGCAGGAAAGATTCCCATTGATTGACATTAATTCTTCGCAACTTACCCAATAGCATAAAATATGAATCGAAATCACAAATGGAAAGACACAAAAATGTCATTTCTTTGCTAGGGGGGCGACTTTCCCAATCCAATTAGAACGAGCCAAAAGAGTTAGAAAACTAGAACTGATGCAGGGTAAGAAATACAAAATTGGGCAAACCCAAATAGTTGAACCCACTTCAAACAAAGCCTACCTAGACCATTTATTCGATATCACATCGTAAGAGTGCACATCAGCAGTCGCACCCGCAAGCCCTGCACAATTCAAACAAGGAATCCAATAAACAAATAGGCCCCCATCACAGCTTTCCACACCACATAACATACCCAACAAAAACATATATTGATTTCAACTGCACAATCAATTCCAAGAAGCAAACTTGTACAACTTCTTCAATTCATGTATAGATCAGGAATCAGAAAATTAGGGCGACAAGACCAAAATCCAATTGCAAAAACAACAGAAGGGAAGAAACATACGGATGCCGGCGTTCCCAGCGGAGGGTGGGGGAGCCGTGGCGGCAGCAGAATTGCCCTCGAGGGCGGTGGCGCCGCCGAAGAGGATGAGGCGGGGGCCAATGTAGCCGGGGGAGCCTTCCTCCCCGACGGAGGCAACTGCGGTGAGGGTATGGCCGCAGCGGGGGCCGGGGCCGTCTTCGGGCTTTTCGATGACGGCGTTGACGACGGAGTAAGTGGGGGCGGGGCGGGGCCCGGCGGCGGAGGGCTGGTGGGGCGGTGGTGGAGGGGAATCGGAGTCGGGGTGGTTGTTCGGAGCGAGATTCGGATCGGGTTCGGGCGCCATGGAAAGAGGGGAATCCACGTCCATGAGGTAGGAAGGGAAGATCTTTGAAGGAGAGAGAGAGGGGGATGTGATTATGAGGGAGGACTACCATTTTCCGTGGCCCGCGTCGACATGGCTGGGATTTCTCGCTCTCTCTCTCTCTATATCTGTTTGAAGGAAAACCTAAAGAGAGCGATAGAGAGAGAAAGAGGAATTGCAGGCGGATCGCAGCGGCTCTCTGTGTGTCTCCACGTAGAGAGGAGCGAGAAAAGAGGATTTAGAAATCGAAGGAGGGAAGGGAAAATGAAGAGACCATGTTCCCTCTCTTTCTGTCCCTCAGAAATCTCCTGAGGCGCAGATTGGTGTCTCTTTCGTTTTTGTCCGGATTTTTCTACTTCTATATATGTTTTCTTTCAAACGGTCCACAGTAATGCTGTGGGGGCCCACCAGAAACGTGGCCCGCTAACACACTAAAAAGGATGGCTGTTCCATGGAAAGTTGGCAAAACCTAGGGAGGGTGGGAGATGAGTTTTTCATTAATCAAACAGTGCAGGAAAATCTCACAAAAATCTTGATTTTTCTTGGAGGGTCTTGTTGCTCCAAATAATTCAAAAGCGACCCCTGAGATGTCGTTATGGAAAACATATTTGTTATGTGTTAAAATAAAAATATATATATTTTTTAAGAAATAATTTGTTGGTGCAGTTGTTCCCTACTTATATTTTGCTTTTTAAAAAAGTCAATTTAAAAACTCCATATACTCTCCTTTGTCCTAAAGGTAAGCTCCACGTTTATGATCTCAACGAAGGTTGCACAATTAACAATCTCAAGGAAGGTGGTACGGTTATTTATTACTTATCTCTTGCCTTTTAAATATTGCAATTTAAAGACTCTAAAGTCATCTAAATTATCCCAGAGGTAGGCCTCATGTTCAGGATATCAAAGAAGATGGGTGCCACAATTGTTTCCTATTTATCTCTTGAATTTTAAAGAATGTAATTTAAATACTTCAAATTATCCCATTTATCCTAAAGGTAGGCCTCATGTTCACTAAAGTGACACACTTTGACAATCTCAAACATCACGGTTGACAATCTCAAACAAGGAGGTACCGTTGTTTCTACTTATATCTTTGCTTGCCTTTTAAAAGAAGGCAATTTAGATTCCAAATCCTCTCGCTTATCCTAAAAGTAGGCCCCATGTTCATGATCTCAAAAAGGTGGCACAATTGACAATCTCAAATAAGGCAGTACGGTTGTTTCTTACTTATTTCTTGCCTTTTAAATAAGTGATTTTAAAAACTCCAAATCCTCTCACTTATCCTAAAGGTAGGCTCATGCTCACCATCTCAAAGAATGTGGCCCCACTTTATAATTCTTAAAAGTGTGTCAAATTGTCACAGTCACAAAATATGGGACAACATTATAAATCCTATAAATGTGGGCCCCGTGTTCTAATTTCTAAAGGTAGGCATCACATTGTAATTTCTAAATGTGGGTCTTGGTCCACAATCACAAAAAAGGTGACCCCACTTTATAATTCTTAAAAGTGGGTTACATGGTCACAATCTCAAAAGGTCGAGCTACATTATAGATCTTATAAATATGGGCGGGCCCACATTGTCAATCTTGTGAGAGTTGCCCCATGTTCTAATTTCTAAAGGTGGGTACCACATTGTGATTCTTAAAGGTAGATCTCGCATTCACAATTAACAAAAAAGATGGTCTCATATTATAATTCCAATAAAGGTGGACCCAGACTGTAAGTCCTACGAACGTGCCTCAATATTCTAATTTCTGAAGGTGGGCACCACATTGTAATTTCTAAACGTGGGTCGTGTGCCTATAATCACAAAAGATGTGGGTCCACTTTGTAATTCCTAAATGTGGGTCACACGATCACAATCCTATGAATGTGGACCCCATATTTTAATTTCTAAAGGTGTGTACCACTTTGTAATTTATAAATGTGGTCCCCATATTTACATTCACAAAAAGGTGGCCCCATATTATAATTCTTATAAAGGTGGGTCCACATTGTAAATCCTATCAATATGGGTCCCATGTTTTAATTTTTAAAAGTCGGTACTGCGCTGTAATTTCTAAGGTTGGGTCCCATGTACAATGATATTCGAGTACCACAAACAATATAAGGTGGGTCCCATATTCTAAATCCTATGTTTCTCTTCCTTCCATTATTGGGAGCAAAACTTTTATAATGTTACTAAACAAGTTTTTTCTATATTCTTACTAGAGTATTTTTAATATAATGTTGCCAAACAAGTTTTGCATAGCATAGCTTCATCAGAACTTGATCTTGGCACAACTTGATATGAGTATAAAATTGGGAACAACATGAGAATAATGCCGAAAGGCCAAAGCTCCCGCTTCTATAGTAAATAGCTTGCGCAAAGGTGCCTTTGTTTAGGCAAATCATTAGGACCTGAGTTGCTTAGAATAATTATGAAATTTTTTGGGAACAAAGAATCATGAATTATTCTTCAGATATTGCCTGTCAATTGATTTTACAAAATGCTAAAAGTCGGCCATGGATCGAATCATGGGCCCATTGGTACTCTACCACCAACCCAATTTAGCATAAAATGCTTAAGTATAATTGAGTATTCAGAATGTTGAAATTTTAAAATTTTTATAGCCCAAGAGTGACTTTTCAGAAAGGTTAATTCTCAAAATTATAAAATTGAATCAGAGAGTTTTAAATGCTTTAAAGATGTGACATCAAAATTACCTACAAACAACTGGGCATTAATATTATGTTTTCCTAGGAAAATTACTTGAAATCATGTATATAAAGCATAGTCCTTAATTAGCTTTCTAATATTATGTCAATTTTTGGGTCATGTGAGCTATAAATAAAGCATCTCGGTGTAGTATTTAAAAAGTGAGGCACTCCACTGTAAACACAAGATTTACTAGTGTAGAGCATTAAAATTTATATAATTCAACTAGGGGTGTACATAATTAGAATCAAATTTGGATTAGTGCTAACTTCGCAGGTGGTTGATAATGGGTACAAAGTACTTGGATTGTGACAGGAGGCACATGTGAAATGGAAGGATGGTTGATTCTTAAAACTTTGCATGTTCTTAAGTAATGCATGTGAGGGATCTACCTTTTTTAATCTAAATTGCTTGAAAGCATATCACCCAATATATTGAACATGTACTGTTAAGTTTATCAGTAGATTTTAAAGAATTTTTATATTGGGATAAAATAACCTTAATCTTTTATTAACACAAGCTTCTCCATTGAAATAAGAGAAGAAAAATCACAAGTGCATACATAGTTTCAAACTCAAACTTATAATTCTATCCCTTAATATCTCAAACAAACTTATCCTAACAAACTCATCTTAATGTCTCTAACAGACTTGTCATCCCTAAGTATGTGATTTGAATGATATATTTTTTTTATATAATATTGATCAATTAGTGAGAGCAACTACAATTAAAGCCAAACTCAATCAAGTAATTAACAATACATGGGACTACTGGTTGAGATAAACCATATATAGATGGAGAGACTTACTGCATTATATTGGATTTTCACCCTAGGGACAAATGAAGATTAATGGATTTAAATATTTAAAATTGCTTGTAAGTTGGGGTTGTTTTCATCTTTTTCGATCAAATTAGAAGTAATTAAGGTTGCACGTAGCCAGGTGAATGGTTACCGAGCTCCACTGCTCCAAATAGGACCTAATTTTTTCCCTCTCAAAAAATGATCTTGATGAAAGAATAAAGATCATAATTTTCAACGCATAAATGGAAATGTAACAAAATCATGAAGTTAGAAAAAACCCAAACATCACCTTTTTGCATTAAATAAAAAGAAAAAGAATAAAAACTTCATTTTTTTTTTTACATAATTAACATTCTTTGTATATACAATGAGGTGATTTTAGAAATATATATCCTTTTTTTATATTGTTTCTTTTATTATCTCTTTACAAGAAAGTCGAACTCACACACCCATACATACTAAATGTGATGGGCTGAGCATTAGTCGGGAAATATTTTAAAAATATAAGTGCTACCTCCTTATATATGGTACTTTTGTTAATTGGTCCCACCCAAAATGTCAGATGTAGTCAACCTATCGTCACTGCAACAAAAGAAAGAGTTTTACATTAGCTTTCTCATTTTTCTAATAATGTTAACCTTTCATTCAATTGGATAGAAAAGTAGAAAATGATTAGTGGTTGAAACTTTGTAAATAATCACTAAGAAGAGTTGTAACACCAGTTTTGTTATTAAGATGTGTGGACAAATTGCCATAGGGATTTTCTCTATGCAGAGAACTAATTGAAGTTAATTTTAAAGAAAAATGGCCCTATATTGATGAACCTACTCATGTTGACATCTTGGTTGATAAAAATGTGAAGCCCACCTCTGTTTAATCCAAACTATTTATATCAGATGCCGTCACATAAATATGCGAGGACCTAAATTTCACTTAATTTAGAGGGATACACACAACTTAATTTAACAAAAGTATAAATAGTAGAGTTTACATTTATATTTAATCTTGTGTTTCCAGCACTGATAATAAGAAAGATGTGTTTCTTAGAAAGGTGGTTAACATTAGCAAAGACTTGACTCATTCACCATGTGGTATACACTCTAATGATTATGGCTGTTAGTGGACCTATTCATCCAACCACTCAAAGGATCAAGGAAACTAATAAAAAAAATCAGGGATATATGGGTGCTTCTTTTAGGTTCATTTGACATCTAGGCTCAAGTTTATGTATACATCTATGGCTCCATCAGAACTAGTTAGATCCAAGTTTAGTCAAGTCCATATCTCACTATTTAAATCCCTAAATCAATTATGGTTATTATTATATCCATAACTGATCATTTAAAATTTTTTTTCCTACACATCCAACTTTTCTTACTGCTAGGATTTGTACACATCCAGACTTTTCTAATGGTTAGGATTTGGACGACAATCCTGATGGATGATTTTCATTTTTTACACACTATTATGTCACATGGAGACCTTTCAAATTCTCTAAAAGGAGGGAAGTTTCCATGCTTATATCACAAATTTTCTCTTCTAATCAAGGACCAAAATAATGGTTGCGGAGGGCGTAATGGCCAGTGCTCAAGACGCTAGACGATTCTGTAGTGACAAGTAGCAGTGTAATAGCGTGAAGTTTTTAAGTAGTCAAAAGAATTCAAATATCTTGTGCAGCAGCCAATCTTATAATTTTTAGTGATTTGAAACCATATAAGGGTAGAAACAACTTCATAAAAGGTTATTGGGGAGAATAAATAAGGAAAAACTGTATTTTTTATTAAAAAACTACTTGGCTCTACTTGATTTTAAATCGTAGTGCTATTATTTTCAAAATAGTATAGCGACCGCTATTTGAACCACGCTTCTAATTTCATATATGGTATTTTAGTTATGACTAGTGAGTGCAATTAATTCCTCTCATCAATTATCTCAAGAACACCACAATGGATGCATACAATCAACATTCTTGTAACCATCATCCTTTCATGTGTCTAATTTCACTTTAACTCCGTCTCCAATTTTGCAAATCTCCTCACTATCAATAGATCTTTCTATCGTCGAATTATCCCACATTGTGATACCAATATTTAGGAATTTGATGATGGTTTTGTAGATATCAACCATTGACCCTTTATGCTTCAACTCTCTATAAGAAACACTTTTCGACGAATTTCCAAGAACTCAAACAAAAAATGCCAACATGAAAGGGAGAAAAGCATACACTATCATAGAGCTTGATTGAAACTTGGGGGGGGGGGGGGGGGGGGGGGGGGGGGATGATTTTGTTGGAATATAAGCATTGTATTTCTACTTGGAAATGAATTTTGAAACTTGAGAGTAATGATTATTTCAGATTGGATAGATTGCAATGGAGAAACAGAACTCATGTAGCCGACCCTAACATAATTGAGACATGGCTTTGATGATGATGATAAGCTTCCAACAAAAAAATAAAAATATATCCAAACCATTCAAAGCAAATCTAAAGTCACCACATGAAATTTTCATATATATTTTTACATAGTCAAATAGTTGGTAATCTACTGTTGGTCTAGTGGTAAGGCACATTCCTTGTTACGGAAAAATATTATCATCGTAACTATGAAAAGTGAGTAGCCTAAATTCAAAAAAGTCTCTTTAATCACACATCTATTAGTGATCAAAGATATTCGTGAGGGTCCACGATATGACCTTGGTTTAAATTAATGAGATATTGCACTCTTCATTTACTCTCTCTCTCTCTCCCTCTCTATTTTTTTTATGCTGTCGGAGGGTTCTCAATCCTTTGGGCTGGACTAATCCCTCGTAGCCTAGAAGGAAGCCGGGTAAACACCCCAGTAGCCCCAATATGGTAGTACAGTGTCGAACTTACAACCTTCGAATGTAAACCGTAGTCCTAGATCCCCTCTATCTCTCACACATCTTTAAATAAATAGAATTAGGATAAAAATAGAGGAATGATGGAAACAAGATTCCTTATCAATACAACTTTTACAATCAATAAGTGCGTAACACACGTGCATTAGTATATAAGTTAAAAATAAGGATGATACCATTAACATGAGACAGTTGGCAGTGTAAGATGCCTGAGTTGTATTGGCCTGCTCTTTGACATAAATTATTTTGCAATCTTATTCCTCTTGACTTGTGTTCTACATTTAATATGCACACATGACACATCTATCTGATGGTGTCATATCAAGTACATCCAAGTCTCTTGGTCCTTTATTTAGCCACGTCTTCTTTTGATATTTTCCTTAGAATTGAGAGCTTCTTATCATAAGAGATGTCTTGACCTCCCAATTTAAAACACAAAAGCATTTCAGATTTAGGAGACACAGTGGAAAGGCAAAATTCATAAAAGTGAATCAAGGTCCCATTTGTTCCACGTAATTGAATTCATAGGCATTTTAGTACCTTGTATTTTTAAAAGAGAGATTAAAATTGAAGGAACATGGGTGAATACAAAAAAACAACCAACAAATAATCTCCCTTTGAAACAAACATTCATGCAATTGAATGCATAGGGATTGTAAAATTTTTAGTTCTACATAAAATGACCATCTTATTATATCTCCTTTCATAGAAACATAACAAGTGTGAGATTAGCCGGTCACCACATTCTAGGAATTCAAATACTTGGAAAAGTGAGGGTTGCATCTAAACCCTACCCCATATCCTTAATCCCATCACCTCACGTCTTTCTTAACTTCTTTAATTATCCTTCGATGGAGCTCATTTGACTATGAATTCTCATGTATTCAACTCCTATGGATTCTATGCAAACAAACGGGCCTCAATAAAAAATGAGTCAAGCGGAGAGGGAAATGAACACCCAGCCACCCCATAGTAATTCAGATCCTCAGGGGAACTCAAGATCCTATATGCATCTCTGGCCACCTTGCATCCCTCCCCCTGATCACCTCTTTAGTAATCATTTTCTGAGCCTATTTTACCATACTACAGGATGGAGCTAGCCCATATCAAAGGTCTGAATCAAATTACTTGGCCTTTCTTATTGATCAAACATCACTAATTATAAAGTTAGTTCTCCAATCTCCAACAGAACCATCCTTCCTCCCCTTTCAATATAGTCCATCATCAAATGATCGGATGTTCAAATGGACCAGTTGGGCCTGTATATAATAAATTTGATTGGACTAACATCCAGGTCAGATCTATTTCAAATTCACATTTTCCTAGGACAAGGCCCGGTCCATGGACAGTGGTATATAGGGATCCATTGTTCTGAAATAGCACTTTCAAATTCTCTTCATCTGTTCTTGTGTCACCAGGGCAGGTCACTACACTGGCAGCATGCAGACAACCATGTAGGTCCAACAAGATAGGAAGAGAGATAATCAAAAGAGTCGTTTGTTTGCACTTACCTATGTAAATGATGCACATGCATCCTCACATATATCACATTTATTTAAATGAGGTGTAAAAATAGTATAAATGAAGCCATTTTGATCTTCTCATTTACATACACGATGCCATATGCAGTTATAGATGTAAATGAGGAGAAGTTTCCATAAACATTGCAATCAGGAATTGTTCCAGGACAGGTTTGAACCCCTACTAGTACATATATATATATATATGTGTATATATATATATTTGCACTTTTGTAGGCCTCATGTTGGTAATCCAAGCCGTTCTTCTTCTCTATTGGCTAATAAATCTTAAGGTATTTAATTTTATATCTTAGATCTTTATGGGTTTTGATAAATTGATGAAAAAGTCCAAAAAAATCCAACCTATAGATATAATTTTCTGCACTTATATGACCCCAATTCATGACACTTGAATTGTTCAAATATTCTCATATTAATGATAAATGTCGATACAATACACATACATCTGTTGATATGTAGCTCAGGTACCCAGGTCAAATACAGGCAACCAAGGTCAAAACTGGAACCAGATCTAAATTGTATGCAGGTTTCAAAATCAGGCCAGTGCCAGCCCAAACCCAAATAATCAACAACTGATCAAGAGACTTATGAAAACTGCACCATGGGGGTTTTCCACCTTAATCTTTGTTTGGAGCTTCCGCTAGTGGTGCAACATGGGCTGGGCCAAAGCAGAACCCATGTCGAACCACTAGCAGAAGCTTTTTAAACAAAGGTTAAGGTAGAAAACTTTCTTGGAGTATATCAGACATCTAAACAGACACTAATAGATACTAGCCAAAATTGTAACATAAGGATTATAACTAAAATCCCTCACACAGATGACAAGCATCATTGAGTAATATAACATTACAGAGTCAACATCTGAATGTCACACATCCAAGTTTTCATCACAGGGACTTCAAACACACCAGTGTCCTGAGTCTTATTGAAACCACAGAGGGAGCAAACTCAAGCATTCATGCTCCTATAGAGTACTATTATCAGTGGGAACAGAGCCCATTTGTAGTCATTTTACAATGCATTAAGGACTTCAACGTCGTGACTTCCCATAAGACTGCAAGAGTTTTCAGGAGTTTCACACGAGAAAGTTGTTAATGCAGATAAGCCAAGAATGATTTGCCTATTTGATGCAACCAAATGGTGGCGGGAGCAATCCCTCAACCAAAGCCCATCGCAGCAATCTGAAAAAGACAATGCAACAATCTCCCCCATTTGGTTGGTGCAAGGATGGGTACATGTAAGCTGTGGTCATAGCTTCTTAACTGAACAAAAAGAGGGGCATTTATAGAAGCAAGAACGTAACAACAGCCCATGACCCAACATATCCTTGCAGTCACACTTTGAGTAAGCTGCAGCAGCCATCTGCTGCAACCCATTTGATAGTGATGCTACTATTTGGCCCACCATCAATCATGTTTGTGGGAGGGGGAACATTGGAAGAGCGAAGATGCTCAATTCGATAACGATCATCAGTATCTCCCTTGTAGTAGATACTAGCCACCTCTGACCCAGAACGCGCTGCCTTTCCAGAATTCAAATTCCCGCTGTCTGATTGCAGGCTTTCCGAACTTGAAGAACCAGTGGCCTGAGCGTACCCGCTGCTCACCTTGCCAATTCCAGATCCTCCCTTTCCAGTACTGTTCTCGTTCTTTGTGTTCAGGAAGCGGCCTCCGCATCCCCTCACTCGACGCATTGCATGAAGATGGCGCGATTCGTGAAGGTAAGGCTGAAAATAGGAAATTTTAAATCAAGCACGCAACATGAGAATTAAAAAGATGTGGACAGATCAAGAAGATAATTGCCAGTGGTAAGAACGTTAAGTAAGCCTTCACTGGAGGGACTATAAATATATATATATAATCCTCCCAGAGGATATGGACAGTGTGCAATAGTCCAGACTATTTATTGATCTCCCAAAATGTGACGTCCCAGAGTCCCACATCAACTATAGAGAGAAAAGAAGTGAATATGAGAATATATGTAGATATCACATCCTTACCTTGCATAAGGCAAAGTGAATATGGGAATATATGTAGATATCACATCCTTACCTTATGGGAATATATGTAGATATCACAGCCTTACCTTGCATAAGGCAAAGTGAATATGGGAATATATGTAGATATCACATCCTTACCTTATGGGAATATATGTAGATATCACATCCTTACCTTGCATAAGGCAAAGTGAATATTGAATTATATGTAGATCTCACACCCTTATCTTGCATAAAGCCTTTTGATGGTTGAGGCCCATCAAAAATAAAACCTAAAGTGGACAATATCATGCATGAATGCGTGTAGGGTGTTACACGGAACCACCAAACTGAAGGACCATGCCCATAAGATCACTTGAATAGGATAGCCCTAACAACAAAATGAAGGTCCTGCTCAATCAATGGACAATCGATCCAAATTTTGAACAGCAATGATCATCCAATTATAACTTATAAGAGTTATTTTGGACAGCTTAAGCATAGGCAGTTCATCAAATCAATGGTCCCAATCACCAAACCATGGACCATTCAAAACAAAATTAATCAGGTGTGTGCACATAGGAAACAAAAAAAGTTCTAATGAATTTATTTTCTGGAAATCGAGATTTGGTTCCTGAAGTTCTAAAAATTTATGCGTACCTTCCGAGATTTGATCACTTTTTTCTCCATCTCTGCCTTTGCTCGAGAATGTCGACGTCGAAGGATTCCATGGTACTGCTTAGCATTCACGAATATGGCTCCATCTTTGGTCAGATTTAATGGCAACAGCACCTGTCCAATTATGATTATTATTGTTGTTATTAGAGTGGAAACAGATATAAAATATAAAACTATATATATAGAAGGCTTATACTAGAAAGGAAAAGCACAAAGGAACAGAAAACACCAAAATAAGGGACCCACTACAGAAAACACCTGTCAATTATTCAAAGCGAAAAAGGGAATAATACTTGGATTAAGAGTTACATGCTTACATCTCTACAAATCAAACTACTGATGCAGACTCATCTGAACAGTAACATGAGTACATGACAATATTGTAGATACATACAAGGGATTTTACATAGTTGGTCAGGTAATCAGTAACTATAATCAAGGGATTTTACATCCTATTAGCATCCAATGATTGCCGATAATCTGCTCATGAGAAATCACCCTAATCACCATCTAATCATCAAAGATTGCTAATCTACAACATTGTTGCAATGCTCTTAGTGTACACAAAAGAGGAAAATGTTCTCCGATCCAAGGATGAAAATAGCCCTATGTAGCGGTACGATTTGAAAAAATGGTCAAAAAAATCTAAGAAATTTGTAGAAAATCTAGAATATAGGAAAATGATAGAATTTTTTTTTTTTTGCAAAAGTAACTAAGATAAGGGGGTGTAGCGGCCCCCTCACTGTACGAGGTCCTGTATCGCTGTATAAATAGAAAATAATAAGAATGATCATTTTTTCACATGTACTCATGTTGCTTAATTATGCTAACTTAGAAACTAAAGAAAAGCTCATAAAAAAAATAACAATATCATGAAGTCATGACTTAAGACTTAAGAGTATTTAGAGAAAAGAATACATCTACCAATGAGGTGTCTAATAGGATGTACCTAGAGAAGAACCATTGAGAAATACTCTCTGTATCGGCTGTAATTCAGTGAGATCATATGCTTTTTTTTACGTTCTTTTAAACATATATAAAATGGTAGAAGAGTTGCGTAGAAATGTTATTTAGAGAAAAGATGAAAAGAAATAAATCTTATTATGTATTTTAAAAAATTCAAAAAGTAGGAATCTATCTCACTCTGTAGCGGGCGTAGCGGACTGTAACGACCGCTACGATTGTGAGCGGCGCTAAATTCTATTTAGCGTAGCGGTCTTCACCACTAGCCAGATATAGTGGCCACTACGCCGCTATTTTGATCCATGCTCCTACGACTATATTGCATGTGTAGTCCAACTCTATGGGGCCCACTTGCACCCACTTTATCAATGCAGTCCCTTTGATAATCTTACCATCCCATAATCTGGCATCGTGTCAAATTTTACATTTATTGAACATTCACTCACCGTTGGATTGAATAATCAAAGATTTTCACGGTTAAGATGCCATCAAATTTAAGACAATTAAATCAAGGGCTAGGATAATTTGATGCAGCTCATTTTTTGGGTACCCCATCTATAAAGACACATTTCCATCTGCCCACCTCCCGGTGACAGACCTCATCTTAGTAGGCCCCATGAGCTGAACTCCATATAAGCCATATGCAATGTATTTATAATTATTTTTTGCAAGATAAGTTATTTTTTGAAAGATAAGTTATTTAAAATTATTCACAAATCGCAACAATAGGCATCCACTTTCAAATGCATTGGAATATGGAACATCCACGTCGAAGGATGTGAAGCGAACCCACACATTAGGTACTGGGGGCACTCACCCCCATGGACCTCGAAAAAGACCGAAAGGGGCCTATGGGCTAGACGGCCCATGCCCCATCAAAAATAAGCCCTCACTCCCTTCAAACGACAAAATAATAAAGGAAATAACATTATGGGCTATGGCCATTTTCTACCCCTCTTCAAATAAAAATCTTGAGTCCGCCACTAATAATAACTATTGAGTTCTAAGCTGGTTATTCTCATTTAGAACTATTTATTTAACTCGGCAATCTAGCATTTATTTCTAACTATATCATTCTAGGTCTTTATTTGGCGCCTCCTAACCATCATTACAGATACCATTCCAGGAAAGCTATTGACTTGAGAAAATGTCGGGATGTTTCAATTCTGGGGTGTTTCTCAGATATTATTGGAGACTTTCATGAAAAATAAATTAATTGTTAAAACAACAAAAATGCAACCTACTGTTGAATCAATCATAAGGCATGCATGGGGAAGCCTAGGGTTTGAACCCTGGTGGTTACTTTGGAAAATACAAAAACAATAAAGTATTAATAAATATAGATAATCATTTAAAATGTTTTTATAATATTTTTTTTATTGATTTATTAAAAAAAATTGTTATTTCATCACCATTTATCATTTTCTCTGTAATGTGATATTAGTGGGAAAGTATTGTTCTATGATGATACAGGCAATTAGCAACTCTTGAAAGTTGCCAATATTTGTTACAGTGCTTCTGGTTTTTGTACTCATAACACTACTGTTTTGCATAGGGACTTCTTCATTCTTCAACCTCACATGGACTATGATACACATCCAACTATATAAATTGTTCACAGATTAATATTTCAGGAACTTTTCCTCTTTTATTTTTGATTTCAAGAACCATTTTCCTTGTTGTACTCCCACTTAATGAACATGGCTCCATAATATTGATCACTTGGATGGGAGGCATCGCAACTTTCACAGTGAGGCATCATTGCAAGCATTGTCATAAATATCATTCAAAAGAAATTATCATCTCATGAAAATGACATTATTCAGAAAAGTCGCACAGATAATAAATAAAATTTTAAATTATTAAAATAAAAAATGAATAAAAATCTGTTAACTTGTTTTTATAGATTTTCCCATTTCACCATTTTTATTCTGATTTTCTCAAACTATCTCCATTTCAAGTATTTTTTAAAATATTGTGATATGATCAGAAAAATACAGCTTCAGGTGCATATCACAATATTATCACTGTTGAGGTGGAGGAAAGGGGTCTCTTATAATTTTAAAAATATTCAGTGATTGATTTTAAATACATAAAATATAGGGATGTTTCTGTAAATACTGAAAATAAAAAACATTATAAAGATATCCGGCTGGTCACCCAATCCTAAGTTGGATGGCCATAGTTTTTCTACACCAAAATGCTTTTCTTTTTCTTTGTTTTTACCCTAATCTCTTCTATATCTTATTTCTATATTCTCATATATCTTTGTTTTCCACTTAAATCGATAATTTTCCTTTTTTTTCTTTTTTCTTTTTAATTCCAACTATAACAATGTCACAATAGTTGCAAGTAATGTACATAATGAAGGAGAAAGAAGGGGAAGAAAAAATAGAAAAACCTTTGCTTGAGTCCCATAAGCCGGATGTAGGCTATAATATTGATCCATATAAGCATGATTTGCAAAAACCTTGTACAGTACCATTTTCAAAAGTAGCAAAATTAGTATTTGTAAACCCAAATGAAACAGTCAAAAGGAAGAAATAAATTAGGCAGAAAAAAATGGAGGGATAAAAAAAAGAAAATATAACAGAGGTTACCATAGGTTGAGCAAGTCCCAGCCTGAGATGGGTTTGGTGTTCAGGTGAGGATGACTGAAATGAGATGGTTGTGGTAAGTTGCTGAGCTTTATTCTCCTTCCTTGAATCCTTATTTTGGCCTGCAGCAAAAACTTCTCAGCTTATCAAGAACAACAAAGCTGTGGAATCATCAGATTCAAGTACTATTTATTACAGCAGTACTCCAAACATCAATCATAGATGGACATCATCAAAAGAAGACCACCGTATAACTAGTACGTATAACTATATTATGTTAGATGTCTTGTATTCTATGAATTGACTGATTGTGTGGGACTGTACGCCAGTCACATTGTGGATATTGTAGAGATCGTGGGTGCGAAAGCGTGCGATCAACAAGCAATCAAACAAGCCACAAAGAAGAATAACAAAGTTTTACGTGGTTCGGTGATTTCACACCTACGTCCACGAACAAAGCTCGTCTCCTTCTTAGTTTTCACTAATCAGAGTTTTCTCCCATACTACTAGGGTTACAACCACAAGGATAATATATAGGAAAATCAAATACTAAACTACCCTTGAACCCTAATTACATTGGGCCTACAGAACGAGCCAAAACCCAAAAACCCATAAACCTAACAAATCTCCACCTTGGCGAGATTTGCAGGCCACAACATTTTCCACCTTGGCATGCAATCACACGCCTCCAAATGCGCCCGTAGGCGCCAGCACCTGAAAGTGCTCAAACTCACAGGATGTTGATCAAGTCTAAGCAATGCTTAAACTTGACCCCAGTCACAACCTTAGTCAGCATATTTGCGGGGTTATCAGCAGTCGCAATTTTCTTAAGGAGTATATCTCCCTCATCAACAATCTCCCGCACAAAATGATACCGTACGTCGATGTGTTTCGTACGTGAATGATGAACCTGATCCTTTGCCAAACAAATTGCACTCTGACTATCACAATGGACATCCATGTGCTCCTGAAAGATCCCCATGTCATCAAACAAACCTTGAAGCCAAATAGCCTCCTTAATGGCCTCTGTCACCGCCATGTATTCTGCCTCAGTAGTCGACAAAGCAACTGTAGACTGTAACGTTGACCTCCAACTCACCGGTCCCCTTGCAAGAGTGTACACATAACCTGTAGTAGACCGGCGCTTATCCAAATCGCCAGCGTAATCGGAATCCACATATCCAACCACATGATGACCAATACTATCATCCCGCTGAAACAACAAACCAACATCCACGGTACCCAGAATATACCGTAGGATCCATTTCACCGCTTGCCAGTGCCCTTTTCCTGGATCATGCATATATCTGCTGACTATACTGACAGCTTGTGAAATGTCGGGCCTAGTACACACCATCGCATATATCAAACTACCAACAGCACTCTGATAAGGAACCTGAGCCATGTACTGACGCTCATCATCTGTGCTAGGAGACATAGCAACGCTAAGCATGAAGTGAGAAGCAAGTGGTGTACTCACAGGTTTTGTTTTTGCATCCATACCAAAATGCTGTAGTACCTTCTTCAAATATTGTTTCTGTGATAGACAAACCTTGCCTTGCACCCTGTCTCTCTGAATTTCCATACCAAGTATCTTCTTGGCTTCGCCCAAATCCTTCATTTCAAATTCATTACTCATCTGAGTCTTCAATTTTTCAATCTCCACCTTGCTCTTAGAAGCTATAAGCATATCATCGACATATAAGAGCAAATAAATGAAGGTTCCATTTCGTAGTTTGCGATAGTAGACACAATGATCAAAAGAACTCCGTGTGTACTTCTGTCCAATCATAAACTTATCAAATCATTTGTACCACTGTCTCAGAGATTGTTTCAAACCATACAACGATTTTTTCAGTTTACAAGCCAAATGTTCTTTACCAGCAGCCTTATACCCATCTGGTTGGGTCATGTAGATCTCCTCATTCAAATCACCATGCAAAAATGCAGTTTTAACATCGAGTTGCACTAACTCAAGATCAAATTGTGCCACCAAGGCTAACAAAATACGAATCGAAGAATGCTTCACAACGGGAGAGAATACCTCATTGTAGTCAATGCCTTCCTTCTGTGCGTAGCCTTTAGCCACCAATCTAGCCTTGTACCTGACACTGTTCTTTCCTGGAGATCCTTCCTTCATGGTGTAGACCCATTTGCACCCAATTGCTTTCTTCCCCTTAGGTAACTGTACTAGCTCCCAAGTGTCATTCTTATGAAGAGATTTCATTTCCTCATCCATTGCATTCTGCCACTCTACACTTTCTGAATGCCTATTTGCTTCTTTGTAGGTAGTAGGAACACATTCTTCAACCATTGGAAGTGCATATGCCACCATGTCAGTGAACCGTTGAGGTTTTTGAATATTCCTTTTTGGTCTACTGGCTGCAATAGAATCTTCTTCTTCTTGCTCTTGTAGAGGCTTTTGAGCTGGAGTCTCCTCCTCATCTATATCATCACCCTCTAACTCAACTGGGACGATATCAAACTGCACCTGCTTCGATTTACCATTGGTCTTGCTTTCATCCTGAGAGTCGTTTTGCTTGTTCTGTTTACACATAGCAGCTTCATCAAAAGTCACATCCCTGCTAAGAACAAGTTTCTTTGAATCTGGACACCATAGCCGGTATCCTTTCACACCACTGCTGAAACCCAAGAATATAGCCTTTTTGGCCCTTGGATCCAACTTACTCTCTGTGACATGGTAATAAGCAGGACAACCAAATATATGCAATTTATCATAATTAGTAGCGGGTTTTCCAGACCATACCTCAATGGGTGTTTTACCCTCGATCGCAGCAGAAGGCAACCTATTGATGAGATGACAAGCATAAGCAACTGCCTCACCCCAAAACGCTTTGCCTAATCTAGAATTAGACAACATACACCGAACTTTCTCCAATATAGTGCGGTTCATGCGTTCTGCCACTCCATTCTGTTGCGGTGTCCCTTTAACTGTGAAATGCCTCACGATCCCCTCATCCTGACATACTTTCAAGAACGGGTCAGACTTGTACTCTCCACCGTTATCTGACCTAAGCCTTTTGATCTTTCTGCCAGTCTGTGTTTCAATCATTTTCTTCCACTTCAAGAACACATTCAAAACTTCATCCTTGTGCTTCATGATGTACACCCATACTCTTCTGGAGAAGTCATCAATGAATGCAACAAAGTAGTGCATACCTCCCAAAGATGCCACTTTGGTAGGACCCCATACATCCGAATGAACATAGTATAGTGTGCCTTGAGTGCGATGGATCGCGGTGCCAAACTTCACTTTTGTCTGCTTGCCAAAAACACAATGTTCACAAAATCCCAACTTGCAGGTCTTTGCACCTTGCAATAAGCCTTGCTTAACCAAACCCTGCAATGCTCTCTCCCCAGCATGCCCTAGACGCATGTGCCACAATCTGGTAGTGTCTGTAACAGTCTCATTTGAGCTATGAGATACTGTTGCTGCTCCACCTACAACTGTACTCCCTTGCAAGAAATACAGATTACCTCTTCGGACACCCTTCATTAACACAAGTGCACCTTAAACAACTTTTAGAACTCCACCTTCCATGGTAATCTTGAAGTCTTTGGAGTCTAAAGCACCCAATGAGATAAGATTCTTCTTCAAATCCGGTACATACCGAACTTCTGTCAAAACTCTAACGGCTCCATCATGCATCTTCAAACGGATTTTTCTTATCCTTTTTGTTTTGCAAGCACTATCATTGCCCATCAAAACTGTTCCACCATCCAACTCTTGAAAGCTGGAAAACCATTCCCTGTTGGGACACATATGATAGGTACAACCCGAATCTAAAATCCATTCGTCAGAATGGCATACCAATGAAGAAACAGTCAAATTAAAATCAGAATCATCATCTCCATCATGTCCAATGTTTGCATCAGATTTATCTTTGTCCTTGTTTTTCAACTTTGGACAATCCTTCTTCCAATGCCCCTTTTTGCGACAAAACGCACATTCATCTTTTGCATGTGGTTTTGATTTTCCTCTCGATTTAGAACGAGATTTACTACCAGATGTCCTAACATCTGATCTGCCTCTTATTGTCAATGCATCAGATGATGAATCCCTGTGGGCCTGTTTGTCTTTCTTCCGATATTCATTATTCATCAAAGCAGCAGACACAACATCATATTTAACCTCAGTCTTCCCGTTGATCAAAGTGTGAGTAAAATGATCATAACTATCGGGAAGGGAATTCAGAAGAAGTAATGCTTTATCCTCATCATCAACTTTCACATCAATGTTCATCAAATCAGCAATAATCTTATTAAAATCATCGAGATGTTCAGTCATAGAAATACCTTGACGATACTCGAAGCGGAAAAGTTTCTTCTTCAAATAGATCCGATTCTCCAAGCTCTTGGTCATATACTTTTCCTCCAGTTTTTGCCACAACTCTCTTGCGGAAGTTTCTCTCATCACTGAGTATTTCTGATCCTTCGCGAGACATAATCTGATGGTACTACATGCCTGACGATTGATCTTCTGCCATTCCTTATCTTCCATCTCTTTGGGCTTATCCTCGAGAGCAATTTCCAACTCTTGTTGGCTTAGAACATCTCTAACCTCACATTGCCACATACCAAAGTTATTGGTACCATCAAATTTCTCGACTTCGAATTTTGCATTCGAGATGGTTGTCTTTGCTGATGATGAGCTTGCCATTTTGTTTCTGACTGTCAAACTAACAATCAACTTCGTTCAGATCGTAGATCTAGTCAATACGAATCCAACAAAAAAAACGGAGCTCAATTCTGAGTCCGGATGGCTTCAGAAATCAAGAAACAATTCTGGCCGTCCAATTGGTCAAATTTTCTTTGACTGTACTGTTCGCTGACGTGGCGCTGACGTCAGCAGCTGCTGGATGGGCTTTCTGCTTCACGGGTCAGGCGGAACTGACCCAGAACTGAACCTGACCTGGCTGTGGGCTAGGCTTACTGCGCTGGGCTTTTGAAAATGGGTTAGGTCAACCCGACCCGAACCCAAAACCAGACTCCATCTTCCCAAACAGAAATTGGTTCTGTTTCTTTCTGGTTTCTGTAACCAGAAAGCAACGAAGGTCGATGGCTGCGGGGCTCCTTCCTTCTTTGTCTAGTCCGGTCCGGCGACACACAGTCAACGGCGATCAGCAGCGGCAGCACGGCAGTGGCTTCGATCGTCTCCTCCGTGGCCCAGCGATGATCAAAATCAACAAAAAACAGTTTCTGTTTCTGATACCAATTTCTCAGACTTCTTCTCTGTTCTCGGATCAAGTGGCCCACTCTGTGATCGATCTCCTCTGATCAAACGGTGATCTTCTCTGCAAATCCGGCGTGCAGACGATGATCCTCTACAAACTGGGATCCTATCTTCTTCCTTCAGATTGTTTTTAGTGACGAGTTCTCCTCTGCGCATCGACAGCCAAAAAACCACACGATCTGTGCGGCCCACCTTGATCTCACCGATCTGGCGAGATCCACTTCTGTCTGCTAAAACCAACCCGATCTCCGTCGTTGATCGCGTACCACAACAAGGCTCTGATACCAATTTGTAGAGATCATGGGTGCGAAAGCGTGCGCTCAACAAGCAATCAAACAAGTCACAAAGAAGAATAACACAGTTTTACGTGGTTCGGTGATTTCACACCTACGTCCACGAACAAAGCTCGTCTCCTTCTTAGTTTTCACTAATCAGAGTTTTCTCCCATACTACTAGGGTTACAACCACAAGGATAATATATAGGAAAATCAAATACTAAACTACCCTTGAACCCTAATTACATTGGGCATACAAAACGAGCCAAAACCCAAAAACCCATAAACCTAACAGATATTTCATGTACCAAATATATATAATATATATATCTTTTAAGATTTTTATATTAGAAGAAAAAGTAGAGTCCAAGAGATTCAAGAGAAAATAACCCCAAGGAAGCTTTGCAATCTTATTTTTCTAAAAGATAGTGACAGTACCTATCTCACGTTGAACCACGGAAATCCCTTGTGTTCATTTGTTTGAGTTTCCTTGTGTTTTTGTTTTGCATCAATGATCAAACCCTACTTCGATTTTCACAGTAAATTAACTATATGAACTGAATATGTCTTTAATGTTAGGGCCCATTTTGATCGGAAGAAAACAGGTTTATGAAATTTCTGCACTGCAAACTTGAACTATGTACAATTTTCTCCACCCCTACTTTCCTCACCATTTCTCCTCGATCATCCAAATGGACACTTACACTTTCTTGTTCTCCACTACCAACAACCAAGTGAATTCTTTGATTTAAAGCCTTTCCTAATTCCAACTAGTTTTAGCATAGAGAGATTCATCTCGAACTATCATAACTTCTATAGTTCCTTGCACTTCTCCCTTTCCGAACTTTGCTCCATAAAACGTATGAGATATATGCATTAGATTTGTGAACTTATTTGAATAAAGCCTACAATTTATTCATTAGAGGTTCGTACTCAGGACTTATGGATCTGGATGTGTGAGACTCCAACACGCGGCCGGAGGTCTGTATCTGTTCCAGTGATTGGGAAGCTTTGTAGATCTCTTCGCCTCTGCCTCCTTACCTACGAGATGGTGTAGAATGATAGAATACCAATCCTAGGGCTTCCATATCTCTTATATATGCTAGTCACAAAGAGTCACACTTCCTAAAGGCTTCTTCGCCAGAAATCCACATTCATCCTAATACTATTGGGAGTCATATCCTTGGATACAGATCAAGTCTTTTGATTGTAGTGGGATACTAATTTCTCTGATGGCCAAAATCATATATGCTTGATCTGACGTAGGACCTGTGGCATGCGAGCCACTCGATTTCCAACAATCTCCAACTTGGCATGAATGCCATCTACATCAAACATTTCTCAGTCCCATACGCATCACAAAGGCCTCTACAGGCAAAGCCTTGGTGAGAGAATCAACCATCAATTCCTCTGAAGGCATATACAAGATTCCAATCTTTCTTTTTAGTCTTCTTTCCGATAAAGTGATAATTTATCTAAACATGTTTTGATCGGCTGTTTAACTTTTGCATATTCACCATAGATATGGCCGACGTACTGTCTATGTTCATTGTGACATTCTTTTTTTCTCCAATGGTTTCTAAAGCACTTATGAAGTATTTTAATCAAAGAGCCTCATGGATTGCTGTACTGCAGGCTATATACTCGATTTCGGCTGTCGACATAGCCGTAGAGCTTTGTTTCTTACTACCCTAATAAACCGCACCTCCTCCGAGGGTAAATAAATAGCCGGTCGTTGACTTTCTCTGGTCCAAATCATTGGCCCAATCAACATCTGAGTGACCCCACGGTTCTAGGACTTCACCTTGATAACATAAGTGAAGCTTTTACTGTTCCTATGATGTACCACATAATCCTTTTCACTGCATTCGACCAGATTATTAAGGAATCTGCTAACAAGACACACGAAGAATGCAAGATCTGGTTTCGTGCATAGCATCGCATACATGATGCTTTCCGCAATTTGAGCATAATAAGGCTTTGACCGCATCATTTTCTTATCCCGCTCTATCGTGGGTCCCTGATCGCTAGACAATTTCACACTTTTGCACATGGGAGAGTCAATTGGCATGCACATTATCATATCAAACCTTTTCAACAAAGTTTCCAAATAGGACTCATGTGATGAGGTCAATAACCTATTCGAACGATCACGGGTTATCTATATGCCAAGGACATACTTTGCCTCACCCATGTCTTTCATTTCGAATCTTGATTTTAACCACTATTTGATTTCATTTACGGTTGCCAATTCGTCCCAGCGATCAATATGTGAACCACATATAATGGCAAATACAAATTACTACTCCCACTCTATGATGCCCTGATACGAATATGTATACGGACACTGATAAGAGGATCAGGAATACGACTCCTCACTTTTGAAAATCTAAGACACGAATATGGATACGGGTGTCCTAATTTTTTCTTTATATCACTTTTGAATCAATGAAATCATCATTGTTTTCGTCCATTTCTAGCATTTTTTATGGTGAGAAGTAAAAATATTAAAAGAACTATATGAAATAATGGACTTTATAAGTACGTAGGATATGTTAAACTTGTTCCCTACCAGTATCGGTGCAGTATCAAGTACCAATATAGGTGTCGTATATGTCCGGTATGGATACGTTGGGCTTGTACAAGTATGAGGGTATCATAGCTCCCACGACGTTTAACATAGAAAAATGTGTCAACAATATTGGGGACAAAACTTATTTCACCTATGGCCTAGTGAAACTTTCTATACCATTGTCTAGAGGTCTGTTTCAATCCATACAATGCCCTTTTTAATTTGTACATTTTATCCTCGTGACCTTGCACCACAAAACCCTCAAGTTGTTTCATGTATATTTCTTTTTCTAATTCGTCATTTAAGAATGCGGTTTTCACATCCATCTGGTGCAATTCCAGGTCACGACATGCTACCATTGCAGCTGAGATTCTTATGGATTGGAATTTTATGACCGAAGAAAATGTCTCTTTGTAATCTATTCCTTCCACTTGTGTCAATCCTTTTGCCACTAACCATGCCTTATATTTATCCAAGGATTCGTCCGACTTTAAATTCTTCTTAAGAACCCATTTACATCCAATGGCTTTCCGATCCTTCGGAAGATCAAATAATTGTCACACCTGTTTCTTTTCAATTGATTCTATTTCCTCTCTCATATACTCTAGCCAATACAGTGCATTATGCGCTTTGACTGCTTAAGAGTAGGAAGTCAGATCCAATTCATTCACGGTTTCTGTTAAGCTACAATAATCATCTAAATATGCCGATTGTTTCCCACTCCGAAATGGCCTACCAACTGGCACCTCAAGTGGGCACTAGCCATGACTTTCATGTCCGATGTCCCCTATGTTGGAACCCTCACTTGCTTGAACCCCCTTGCCCTTAGAGATTTCATACAATTCCACCTATTGTGGTTATTTCTAGGACTGATCGTCAGATCCGTAAGGAAAAACACATCTAGGCATTCCATGATTATTCGATTTTCATGATCATACACACTATATCCCTTAGAATGCAATGAGTAACCAACGAATGAACAATTTTTTTTCATTATTTATTGTAATTTATATCTCTCTTGTGGCGGTAGCAGGACGTGTATCGGACAGCCCCAAATCCTCACATGTTTTAATTTTGGTTTGGCACCTATCCATAGCTTATACGTCTTGGGCACGCTCTTGGAGGACACTCTGCTTAGAATATATTGTACCGTGCTCAATGCCTCTCCCCTCAAATACAGCGGAAGTTGTGTGTGGCTGAATATTAACCTTACCATATCCATTAAGGTCCAATTCCTCCTCTCGGGCATGCCATTTTGTTGTGGGTTATACGGAATTGAATACTCATGTATGATTCTCTCACATGCACAATATGCTTTAAACAGTTTTGAGGTGTATTCACCCCCTATTAGATCTAATCCATTTTATTTTCTTGCCTAATTGATTTTGGACCTCAGTAGTATAAACCTGAAACATTTTTAAGGCCTCATGTTTGTGTTTAGTGAGGTACACATGTCCACATCTACTATAATCATCAACAAATGTGATGAAGTATTCTTCCTCCATCCTGTTTTGGACATCCAATGGTCCACAAATGTCGGAATGTATTATAGTTAAGATTTCCGAACTCCTAGTCCCTTTTGGGAATGGTTTCTTGACCCTTTTTCCACTTAGACATGTTTCACACACGGGGTATTCAACTTTACGTAAGTCCGATAAGAGTTCATCCCTAACCAATCTAGTTATTCTATTTTTATTTAGGTGCCCTAATCTCATATGTCATAACATAGCCAAACCATCCATGCACACATTCACACACACAGGCACACATTCACACACATAGAGAGCTTTACTTCATTATTAGTAATGTCCAACAAGTACAATTTATCAATAAGTGAACCATTTACTAAAACTTTATCGTGCATGCCAACAATCACTTTTTTGCCTATGAATCTGACTTTGAATCCATTCATAGCTAGCTAGCTTACTGAGATGACGCTCCTCCCCATAGCTGGAGCAAAGAAAATATCAGAGAGATGCAAGGATTTTCCTATTGGTAAGGGAATTTGGACTTTTCCTACACCCAACGCTGCATAAAAGGTTTCATTCCCCATGTATATAGTTTGCTCTCCCGATTTCATCTCCTTGAATTCGACAAATCCGACCTTGGTCCTTGATGTGTCTGGTGGCTCTAGAGTCAATCCACAGTTCTTATCATTAGTGTCCACCATCATGGACTCAGTGACCACCACAACAGAATCATTGTGCTCTTTGGTCACTATGCCTTGCTGACTACTCTCACCGTTTCTCTTCTTACATTGAGAGCTAAAGTGTCCAAGTTCCCCGCAGTTAAAATATACACCATTCTTAGGCCCTTTTTCTCTTTCAATTGCCTTTAAATTACTTTTTATTTTTTATACTGACGGTTAACACACCATCATTGTTCCTTGTTGGGCAATCAAGGCAGAATTCACCGATGCTACACTACGGGCTGCCAGTGTCTGTCCTTCTGCAATCAACTTAGCCTCAATTTCACAAAGGGTTACCCCCTTTTGAAGACTTAGGTTTGAGAGACATTCTCCCATGAAGGTGGAAGATTCATCAACAAATACATAATCTGAAAATCTTGATCCAATTCTTTACCCAAGGCTGTTAGATTGCTATTTCAGACCGACAACTTATCAATGTGGTCTCTTATGGATGTCCCTTCCATCATTTTATAATTGACATATGCGCTATAGCCCTCCATCAGATGAGATTTGGACGTCTCGTCATACTTTTCCATTGCACAATCATGATATATCTCCTTAACCGTGGTGAGGTGTTCAAACTGTTTCACCAAAACAGTTGATGTAAATCCGATAATGAGATGCCTCGCTAATTTGTTATCAAATTTCCATTGCTCATACAACTCATGGTCCTCCTTAGGGGCATCATCAACTGCTTAGGGATCGGATCAGATTCAATCACATATGAGAGACCATCAAAATGCAATAGTGTGTCCATCCGACGCTTCCATGCGGCTAGGTTCTTGCCATTGAAAATATCAGCCTTTGCAAGGTCATGCGGTGCTGATTTGGAAGACATATCCACTTTTTAAATTATATGGAAAGTTTAGATACCATTGACCGTTTGAGGAATCACCCCTTTTTCTAAATCATTGGGTTGTCTTTTCCTCACTATTACTACGTAGATCTCCTTGTAACAATTATGCAGGCGCAAACAGATCGTTGGTCTAACTCTGGATGGCCAATATATCATGATATGAAGTTTCAATGGCTGAAAATCCACTCTACCTACATCACTGATCACTGCTAATGTCGTAGTTGCGTCAGTCAGTGATGACGTCATCAACACCCCTGCATCAGCATTTTTTACTATTCATGCTTAGGTTTCATAGGCCATGCTTAGAATCTAAGTCTTTTGATGGCTTATTCTTACTTTTGATGAGTGGTGCTTAGGTTGTTTTTATTCTTTCAAACTTTATAAATAAAAAGGGATTTTAAAAGTCCCAACTATGTTGAGGTCGGCTACATGAATTATGTTGGGAGGGGACTATTAGTAGGTTATGCTTGCTTTGAGTTTATATCAAATATACACGTGGGTCAGTTGGCCATTTAGTTCTTTTTGGAAAAATTTATGAGATTTCAATATTTATCTTTTACATAGTTGAGTGTGAGATTGTTGTGGGATTTTATTTTATTTTTGGTGAAATTTACCCTCTTTAATCTTTTTTCGTATGAGAGATCTTTTTTATTGGATGAGATAATTATTGTATGATATAATTAATGTGTTGCTTGAGCTTAATAATTTGACAGGTAGATAGTTATGCATGGTCTTAATCCAAGGGCAGTGATGGATGGTTACAAATTAGCTCATACTAGAAATATAGTTCAAGAGGGAGAGAATAGAGACCATCATGAAACATCTTTCGAGATATATTCCACCAATTTGACCTCTCTATTTATTACTACATAAAACTTGTGCGATGCACGAGTTAAATCTCATGAAAATTGAATAATATTAAAACAAATATTGAAATTAAGTATTAATTAAAAAAATAAATTATTTGATTGAGTGATGCGCCCATTTGTGTAATCATCAGAAGATAAGTTAAAACTAAAAAATAAAAAAGAAATCCATATATAGTGCTTGAACAAATTGTGAGTATTAAACTACTTCTACATTTAGTTAAATGTTTATTTAAGCTTGAAATTCTTAGATACATTTTAATTAAATGTTCACTTCAGTCTACTTGTGTGAAAAAATGGCTTCTGGACTACCAAAATGTCCTTTGACTGAAAATCAAATCAAATCTTAAGCTGAGTCCACCTAAATGGCAAAGTCATTGTGGGACCACGTAAATAGTATAATGACAATGGACTTTCTTAAATGATAGCAGACACACATGATACCCTAGATCCAACAAATCTATCCAACTATGAGACTCATTAGTGAAACATTTGAACAATGAGTTCTATAGAATGGTTAATGGGTTGGATGTGATGGGTCTCATGTTTATAGATACAAAGGATGGGTTGGTTGAGTGGTCGCTTATGATGGATCCCATTTAGGTACAATTTAGATGTATAAGATATTCATTCAATATGTCCTAGGCATTTAAGTTGAGATAGTGAATTATTACTCTTACGGATGATGTGGCTTAAGGAGAAGAGAGAATTGGCCTTTTTTCTCCAAAAGTACAATTTTAAGGCATAAGAATATATGAAAGCCAATTACTTTGACTGATGTGATTCAATTTTGACTCTTTCAATTGGACCGGGGCGCCTTTCAATTTCGACCAATCCTATTAATTTTTTTGTAAAAGATCATATTGTATAATGAAGTAATTAAACCCACAGTCTATGTAAAAGAGTACGTACGTTGTCAGCTATCACTTCGGCTAGATAATATTCATTCTTTAAGTTTTACTAACAAAATGGGCCAAGCACAACCAACCCAGTTCTGCCCAAACCCAACTCGGTTCAAAATCTAAAATCCCAAATCCAATCAACACACTAGCCCCTAAAAGGAGCGGATCAAGTTAGGTTCCCATGTAAACATAATCATTGCCACTCCCACTATTATTTCTCCATCAAGCACTACTTTCTTTCTCTCCCTTGATGTGTCCTTGCGAATATTATTCCAAATCTCGTCCACAACTCTAAGAAAACTCATAAAATTTTGATAAAATATACTATCTTCTATGCTTTTTTAGAGCAGCGGCTGGTTTATAACCTAATACTTCTCTTGATTTATCTATTCGTATATTTATAATCGTGAAATCAATCTAATGGTCGGCGCAACACTAACCGCCTGGATCCAATACATTAAGCAATTATTTTTGAGTAGTTAAGCATTAATTTCTTTTTCCTTTCCCTTCTTTAAACACTATCCATCACCTAAACAATTCATGTCTCACAATAATTAAATGAGATGTTTTGGTCACTTTGCTAGCTCTGTGCTTGAATCAGGAGGAAAGCTATAAATCGCTGTTAGGCATCATAGAGAGATTTCCTACTTGTGGCAATCAGCGCTAAAAAACTTGTCTATAGAAACAACGATAATGGAAGAAAACTTTTATGCTCCTTAATTACAGAATGAAAAATCTGTCTAAATGAAATTCAAGGGAGTGAAGACCACCAATCTCAAAGGACATGAAAGAACAATATCTGGTTCCCCGAAGGCAACATTAAGGAAAGGTATAAACTATAAACAGCTAGTCTTAAAAGGTTCAGTAAGTGACCATCAAGCAAAGATAATGAGAGTAGCCTCTAGAATATTCCTTATATCACAGCTATTAGCTATTATAGGCAATAGCCTAAGCATAGCTCAAAGAGCTTTCCTTGTAAGAGGATAAAGAAAAAACGCTGGCAGACTTGTTGAATTGCAACATCTTCTTCATGATAAATACTAACATTATTAACACAAGAAATCAATACATAATCCCAATTGCAAGCAAAAAAGTACCACTAACAGAGCATTCTCAGTTCACTAAGTAGCAAAACATAACGACCATTTCAACAAGAAACAAATAAATTATCGGGAAATATAGATATTTTAGTTAGATTGAAACTACCTTTCTCTTGAAATGCAATAGCTTTGCCCTGGTCTGCTGCATGAGTTACTTCTCCATAAGCTGCTGATGTTCGATCTCTTTCATTTGGGCAGTCCACATATGAAGGCTTCAATTGCCCAAATAATTCACCATAGTTCCGTGCAGTTCCAATCACAGTCCACCAAGGCGCAAAGGGAACTGGGGATGATAGCACACTGGGATTTTGGAGGACTCCTCCCTGATCTTTGTAGCATGCAGTTTTCATATTTTTTTTTTGGTTTGTTTGTTTGTTTTTTGTTTTTGTTTGTGTGTGTGTGTGATTTTTTGCCTTTACCGCACAAACCTTATCATATACCCAACCACTGCGAAGCAATTAAGAACAGCATCTGGCACTATTAACCTGCAATTCAGAGTTTCATTGAACTGTCACTAAAGGGGCAGAAAGTTCCTCTGAAACTTGATAGATGAAAATTGGCACTATTTGAAGATGTCATTGTAAGTAAACCCACTTGCAATATCAGATCCACTATTAGCTATTTTTGGAACTAGGCTTCAATACCTTTCATTATCTCTTTAGCCTTTTGTATCAAATTTTACATTCAATTAATTAATTAAAAAAAATAAACAATCTACAAATACATCCTCTTCTACAAATTAATCTACAAAATATTACAGAAATGAATCCAAAACTCCCAACTATATACTCAATTCTGAAGACACACAAAGGAACATTGGGTCTCTCCAGATAGAGGGGAAAAAAAGCACATTACAAAACTATACAAACTCATGCCATTTTTTTTATCAGTACTATATATAAGTACACATTAGATCCATTCTATTCCTATAAATCCTATCCCAACAAAAAAAACACAAGCGTCACTGGGAAAAAGCTCAAACCAAATCACCACCCAATGGATTCATCACAACAGGTCACGATCCAAATGACTGGAATTAAAAAAAAAAAGAAAAAAAAGAAGAAGAAGAAGAAGAAGAAAAGAAACTTCCCAGATGGTAGATATCAAGCAGAAAAACAAGAAACGACAAAATCATCAATTCAACACTGATAAATGAGTATTCTTTTACTAACAAAAAAAAAAAAAAATCAAATGAGCAGCTTTCACCATAGCATGTTGATGTGGGCTTGCTGAGTAAATGGTAAAAATGAGAGAGAGAGAGAGAGAGAGAGAGAGAGAGAGAGAGAGAGAGAGAGATCTCACGTTGCAGCTGTGGAGCGGAAGGGCATCCTACCCATCAGGAGACAGACGCTATGTTTAAAGAAATGGATGAGAGAAAGGCAGAGGAGAGAGATGCGTAGGTAGAGAGGATATATATACGTAGTAAAGGCATACATGCGAGAAGCCAATGGGATGTGGTTATCATGCAAAGTCTTTGTATTTTCCAATGACCGATAGCCCAGCAACCCTCGCTCTCCCCTTGCACTATTATTTAGTTCTTATTTTGTATAAACCCCTAAGATTTCCAAATTTTAAAAGTAAGTCCATATGATTTTAGTATTTAGCCATACATCCTTAGTTCTCATTTTAGTACCTTCTATCTTTCAGAAATTGGAAGATTGAGCAACCATAGTGAAGTTTGAGTGTGGGATGACATTTGTGACCATGTTTTTATCTTTTCTCATACAGAATCATAAACATGCCATAACCAATATCTTTTCTATTTCCACTTTGTCACCTTGTTCAACCTCCACTCAACTACCTACACACATTTCATCATTCATCATCTAGGCAATTATGTCAGCATTGGTGATGTCCTTTGGGCATTGAGGCAAGTTTCATATTTTTTTTTTTCATTTTTGAAAGAAAGTTGTCTTTCATGTTTTTATTGTCATTAGGCCATGGGTGACTGCATATTTTGACAATTTGAATGATTTCAGATATTTAAAAAGCTACGGGATCATCAAAAAGAGACTCTTGCATTTAATACCACCACTTTTATAACTGAGAAAACTATTTGGATCTCATTAAAAAAGAATGTAAAAAGGGGTTTAAATGACTATGGTTTAGAAAATACATTTTAATTAGGGATGGCATTGGGCTAGGTTTAAATATGGACACTCGTCGACCCTCTCCTATCAAGGATAGGTTTGGTTATAGGTTGGTCAGGTTCGAGGCAGGTATGGATTTCTAGATTACGAGTGGAGTCAGGCTCGGGATGGATTCATGTTTTGCACCCAACTCACCCCATCTTATAATTTTACTTACATTGCTCAAAATCTTTATGGTTATACTGCTGGATTTGAAAGCTGTTTAGATTATTAATGGTTCTCGATTATAAAAGCAATAATATATTTTGTGGGAGAGAGTGACACTATATAAATTCATTGTTATGATCAATACAAGACCCATTTCATCAAATCTAAATTGATCATATATAGTGACAATCAACCCTTGTGCTTCTAATTGGCTATCATTGGCCTCAATCCATTAATGACCCATCATTTGGTAGATAAAAATTAAAACACGTGATGAAACTTCATGAGAGGGAGAAATGGTTGGAATTTGAGATAAAGCATTAGTGTTTTTGTAAATAAAGAAACACCCATTTTTGCTTGATGAATGTAAAGGCAAAGTTGTCATTTTTATAAAAATTCAGTGTAAATTAAATTGGTGGTCCCATTCACATTAGGGATACAGAGTTTTGTAACATGAAAGGTCTTAAAATAAGAAAAAAGTTCAAAAATGTATAAAACTTTTGCCTCGTTTTAAAAAACGTACATGAATATTTAAATATCTCAAAAAAAGTATTTAAGTTTTCCATAATTCTTTCAATCAAGTCTTCTCATAATTTTTGAAAAGAAATTTAAATAAGGCCTTAAGTTTTTACCTTATTTCTAAAAATGACACAAGTTTCAAAAGTTCGCAAATTAGTTTCTGAGTTTCTCAGTAAGTTTTCAATAAAGGACATCCGACCATTTAAAGGTATTTTCTGGAGACTTTTTTTCTCCACTTTTTTAAATTATCCTTCATTTAAAGACATGATATGGTTCCTACAGCCACTACATGCAACCGATTGCACAGGAACGCTAGTTGATCATAGTGGGGACGCTGGTGAAGAAAATGAGAAGAATATAGAAAACGTGAATAAGGATTTTATTTCAATGAATGTTAATTGAGTATTTTAAAAAAATCGAGAGAAAAAGTTGCCGAAAATAAGCTTTAAATGGGTAGATGTCCTTAATTGCATACTTTCAAGAAAACTTACGGACTAAGTTGAAAAGTTTTAAAACTTGTGTCTTTTTTTTTTAAATAAGATAAAAACTTAAGGCCTTATGTTAATTTTTTACTTTTTTTTTTGTTGAAATAGCAAAAAATACCTTTATATCACTTTTGAAATTTTTTCCTTAATAAATCAACTAAGAGAAAAGATCAAGTGCAACTCAAATGACCTAGTAGGGCCTACTTTAGCCACTCTTTTGCTTGGATGGTTGAAAAAGGGGATTACAAATGACTAAAAAACTAGTTTAATTAAATGGCTATGATCATTAAAAAAAAAAAAAACCGATTTTGGGGAGGAATGAGACTAAGAAACAAAAAAAAAAAAAAACTGCCATAAGGAAATGGTATTTTTATCATAACTCAATTTTTCTTATTATGGATCGAGAGGACTTGATTGAAAGAATTATAGAAAACTTTAATACTTTTTAAAAATAAAAGTATGAGAGATCTGCTGTGTATGACTTTGGAATGTCAAGTGGGCCTTTTCTTAATCGGACCCATTTAACTAAAGCATGTAATTAACTAATCAGGGTAGCTCAAGCTTTCATAAACTAGGCTCAACTTCAGCTTGACTTGATTGTTTCATGGGGCAATGCTGCCTCGGGTTAGCTTTGTTAATAAGATCAGCTTGTCTCAGCTTGGCTTGACTTTGGTATTTACCATATATGTATTACATTGTATACAAATAGAGTATCCAAAATAATTGAGACATGACTTTGAAGATGATTATTGTATATGAATATTATACTTCATAGTATGACTACTATATATAAATACTTTTCAAAAAGATAGTGATAAGTTAAATTAATAAAAATAAAAATTTAGTACATAACAAATTAAACTTAACTTTATTTAGTGAATAGAAATACTAAATATAGTACACTACCAAGAGCTTGGGAAAGTTTCTACCAAAAAAGTCATGCTGACTTTACTAACCACTTGATTTGAGAAAGATGGGCTACTGTTCTAAACTTCAGATAATTCATACCTTGTACTGGTCCTTTTATTAGCATCCTTTATTTATTGCATAAATCTTCTCCTTTATTGATGGTGGTCCAACATCAGTGTAAAAACATATTAAAAAAGAGAGTAAAAAACACACTAACATGTGTTTGTAAAATAAGTTGTAAAAACATGTGATTTAGCATGTGGTCCAGTCCAACTTCCAAGTACCCCAATTTGAATGGAATATTGTGGGCGCGCCCAACGCCAATAAACAAGGGACTGATTTAAAAGTTTTACATTTATAAAGAGGGCCCAATTGATGAATCTGCCCTTGATTCCGGATAAATAGATGTTTATGGTAGTACCATGGTTCAAAATTGTGGTTGCGATCACCATCACGATCGAGTAGTACTGAAAACTGTTTTTATGCGGCATCGTTTTCAATTATCGCCATGTGGTTTATTACAGTACGAATTTTTATTTTACCCCTAGAAATACGAAAAATACCTAAAAAATCTAGAATATTATAGAATGCCAAAAAAATAATAATTTTTACATTAGTAAACACTTTAAAATAAAATATTGGTCCCCCTACATCATAATATCATGTATTGATGTCTTATTTTAAACTTGTAAAGCTTATTTTGAATTAAATAGATTTATATTTATATATTAAAATAAGTTGAAATATCTCGAGTTTTACAGTATGTATTGCAACTATAATTCTGAATTAACAAACAGTGCTAAATACTAAAAAGTAAAAACCTAGTCGAAGTAGTGTGGTACTTAATTATTCAACTACCAAGTAAGTTGAGAGTGAATTTCAATTTTCAAGTAACATTCATTACTACATTAAGATAAATTAATTAATGAAAGCATTGGAGTACTGACAAAGGGGTATTGTGATTGAGGAGAGAAGGGGCCTTCATGTGATAAATCCACTATAATCTTGCAATCAGTTGAGTTTTGGTGAAAAAAAAGAGGCTTGGGAAGCTCTAATGCAGTCTTAGAAAGTTCCACTGATGGTTAGGGAAATAAACAAGGGGAAAGAAAGGAAAAAAAAATCCATCGTGAGATCTTAATCGTTATTTTTAAAATATCGGTCGTTGTAATTGTTATATTCAAAATAACGGCCGTTATAGACATTATAAACCGATTTTCTCATTTTTCTTAAACCGTAATCATAATGGCCGTTATATTGAAAATAACATAGACATAGGTCATTACTATTTTTTATCGACCACTATGATACTAATAGCCATTTTTTAAAACCATGGCCAGGAACCACTCAATGAGTGGCCCTAATTTTGCATGTGATCATCTTACTGTTGGTTGTTAGACTTGTTTAGAGTGGACCAGGCAAGTGATCTCACACACGTGTGCCTTTACATGAAAAATCAACTTAATTTTGGGGCAGCACCCTACAGAATAAGGGCCGTCCATCGCCAGGCCCTATCATGAGCATGCCCTCATTTGATCATAATGGTAGATTGCAAGATGGTGGGCCACATGATTGCAACAAAAAATGGGCAATTAATCCCAAAACTGCCCTTCCTTTTTTTTTTTATTCTAATACAAGAGTGCCACTGCTACACCAGCGATCTAATAACTCAACCAGACTCGGCTGAGTTGACTCAACTCGTCATTTCGGACTCACCGAGTTGGACAAGTTAGACCAGAAACTGAACAAGACTAGGTCAAGTGTCTTCAATTCCAGAGTTTTTTTTTTTTTTATTTGGCTTTCATCTATGATTGGGCCACTAATTTGACCGTTTGGATTGGCCACCCAAAAAATAACTGTGCCAGGTGGGGCCCACATGAATGAGGTGAAGAACATATCAGACTCTTATTATTCAACCTTGAATCATCTTTGTTGTCTTGGGGTGGGGTTAGAATTCTTTTGTTCTTTTACCTAAACTTTACTGTTTTTTTTTTTTATCTTGAACAGGAAGAAACGTCAGTGGGGCCCACATCTATAGAATTACATTGATCAGACCGTCTAATCAATGTCATTTTTAAGCATTGCAACACATAGTAAAAGACAAAAGATACACAACATAATTTAATGGGCAACAACACCAAGGCCACCAACACCATTATATCATGCGAATTGGAAGCTAGTGGCAGGTAATGGTGTGGCCAACATATTTCAATTGAACCAATCGTAATGTCTTCATCAAACAAAATACAATCAATTTGCAAAAGTGTTTTTTCTTTTACCCCACCCAAGGAAGAGAGCGATATATGTGAAGACAGCCCACTCACATATAAAAGAAATTTACACTAATGAAAAAATGCCCACACAAATCAATTTGGAAAGTTGTTATCAATATCATCTAAAAAAGGATTCCAATTATCTCATTTGTCTTAAACTTCAAGGGGTAGTTGAGTTGGTATAGGACCACCGTTTGCAACCGGAAGTTGTAAGTTCGAAACTGCACTACCACACTAGAGCTACAGGATAGTTTACCCGACTTCCCTCTGTGTCTGAACGAATTAGTCCAGCCTAAAGGGTTGGAAACCCTCCGATAGCTAAAAAAAAAAAATTACATAGTAATTTTCTTGACCTATTAGCCCCATCAATGGAAGAGGGAACCTTTAACTTTTGGATTAATCATTTACATAAAATCAGGTTTAAAAGAGAATTACAATGGTTCAATAGAAATTTATAATTGTTCGATCTATGATTATGAGACGGATAATTCAAATAGGAATTCTATCCTTTTATCTTAGGATTTTACACCCATGAGAAGCTATGCAAAAACTTTTGGTGGGTATTTTCAATTTAGGGGAATTTGCAATTTTTTTTATGGTGAAAATTGAAAATCTTATTTTCTTAACTCTAGCACATTGGTATCATACACATGTCTAAAAATCAATCTTGGTTCTTATGGTTGATAATATCACTCCTTACTAGCCGCCCAACCTAGAAAACAAAAATAACAACAGCAACAACAGCAAACGATAACAATAATAATAAAATAAGATTCTTTTTTATTTGATAAAATAGGGAGACTTGTGACAAATGATCTTAATCTCTTTCAAGATTTTCAACTTCCATGTAACACTTGATTTGTCTCTTGAGTATGAAACATTTCCCATTTTCGGGGATGCAAGCGGATGATACTATTACTATCACTATAAATCGCTTTCACAATCACACGTCAATGGCTTTGGAAGAGGTCAAGATGCATTATTGGATGGGACAAAACAAAAGTAGTGGAATTGCGGCCTTACGCATGTCTCATGTTTTTGGACTCTTGATTAGAAAAAGAAAAGTGTTTTGGGCTCCTATTAATGGCATTAGCACATTATTTTAGACATGATGGCTCCACAGATGGCATCAAAAAAACTGAAAGGAATAACAAATTCAAGGAAATTGGTTGGTACAATGTTAAGTTGATTGTACAGGCTAACTGTTTCAAATTTATAAGAAATCATTGTCAAGTCAAAATTGGACAGGTAAAAATTATTGGTTTTAATTTTAAAGGATCCCAGACATTGAAAAAGTCGATTTTTCAACTCAAATATAACCTAAATGCTTGAAATGGATTGGGCTTGCCCAAAATTTCTACAAGTTGAGTTTGATTGGATCAAGGGTTGACCACATTTGATGTGGGTCAGATTGGCTCAGGTTGACCTGATCCGGTGCAGATTGAGGTCACCTTGCTTGTTTTAAAAATAGGTCGGTTATGGGCCGGGCGTCAACCCGTGGACAACCTAGGTTAACTTGACCCATCTTGACTCGACCCAACCGAGTTGCCACCTGTAGCTCAGTGTGTGGGGCTCTTGCACTCACTAGAATCTATTTGAAAAAATTTTTTCTCTCCATTTTCTTTTTTATTCATTGCAAGTGCAGCTTAGTCATACTGCACTTGCAGGCATGACATTAGCCACCACCCCAAAACAAATTAGACCATGGCATGTGACAGTGACAGTCCCACTCCTTCGATCAGGAAGCTTTCAAGCTTTCTTTAACTGGCCATTTTGTTGTAGAGACAATCCTTTCTTCTTCCTTATTCTCCTTTTTGAAGCTATTAGCAAATCAGATCAAAATAATGTTCATGAGGTTTTAATTGTGCCTGCCCCCATTTGGACAACATCTATTAACATGAATTTGGATTCATCCAAAGCATCTATAAGTCATCAAAAGAGGCACTTCCACCAAAAAAAAAAAAAAAAGTGTGTAAAGACCTCATTATTAAGCTCTTGACATGTTATGAATGTCATCATGCCCACTAGAGGGATGAGAATCTTATGATCAAAGATAAAAAAAATAAAAAATTTATAAAACTCATAATGGAAGTTTAATAACAAAAAGAAATCCTCCAGTACTCTAAAAAGTTATGAGAATATGTAGCAGCATCAAAAATCTCTTCATAGTAAAAAATAAGTTCATATAATAATGGAAGCAATCTTTGTCATATAATAAAGTAGGTGAAGCTTTATGACATAGTTTCAACCTTTTTTTTTACCCAAGTGGGAGGATGTTGGCATGTGAGTCATTAGAGCCCACATGAGTGGCCACAAAAGTGCCTACATGACTCTATCAAGTTAGTCAGTCAACATCTGTAATCATTCTTCAAATTTCTCTTATTGATGAAACCGTTTTCACAAGCATAATACAATATATTCAATAAAACTGAATATCATACATGGTTCTTTAGAATATGGGAGATTATCAGCCTGTTGGAGACACTCTCCGATCATACTTTGGGTTTATTTCTTTTACATTGATCACGAAAAGGAAAGCCGTCGTATCCCAAAGATATGGGTGCCGCAACCTAGTGCATCCAAAGATAGTCCGTGACCATATATATGTTGGTACTATTTAAGGGCCCGTTTGTTTCGTGCAATATTTGAATTCCTATAAATCCTAAGACTATAGATATATAAGTTGTAAAAAATAATGAATTAACTGTGAATCTAAAAAAAATAACTATCAAATAATCTCCTCTTCAATTCAAATTGAATAATGGAGAGAATGGAATATGAATAGCCAAATGCATGGGCAGGGTGATCAATTTCCCATCACATTCGCGGGGTTTCCCAAAATTTCTCCAGCCCATGCATATTGATCTTTCGGCCCTCACCTTATATCATTCACCGCTAACCTATTTATATTTAATAATCTAACAATTCAGATGTATTCTAAGAAATGGCCCCAAGGAGACTTGAGTTGAAACTGTTCCTTCAAAAAACTCACAGTTAAATTTACTGGATATTATTGATGCTAATTAAAAAGCTTCAATCTTATAAATTTAGTTTTTAATCTATTTTGTTTGAGTACTATGATATTTTCATTTTTAAAATGCAATGAAATTCTTGTTTTGCTTGTATGAAATGTCTAAGTTGTGGGTAAACGAGTCTCTCTTTCGAAACCTCACGTGTGATGTGATGGTTATCATATAAAACTAGCAAGGTGCCCGTGCTAACAATAAAAATATATTTAATTTTATTAGTTTCTTTAAAATATTATTGATAACAAATAAAATAAAATAAATATATATTATTTAGCAAAAAGACTAAACTAATTCATTTATAAATTTTAGATTGAAATGGTATTGTCATCTAACTTTAAAATTGCTATAAAAGAGAAGAATGATGGTGATAACTAATTTTTTTTACTATAAAAGCCAAAAAACATAAAAATAAAATACCACTACACATGATAGATATATGTCGATCTTTCATGAAATGAGTCCCCGTAGATAGTGTAAATAACTTAAGGCGGTTATGATCTTTAATCTATCAAATCCTACATAGATTAGTAAAATATTTACTTGGTAGGTCCCACTCATATGGTACATGGGTTAAATTTATTGAGTTCCACAAAACCTTTGTGGGGTAACACATAAGTAAAAGGGGTTGAAATTTTTGAGTCATAAGATCTGCATAGTGGACAGTCTTAGAAGCCTCTTTTGTGTTATATTCGTAGGATTGAACTTTTTTGCAACCACTTTATAGTAGCATGTGATTTATAGGTGGGCCCAACAATGGATGGCCCTCTAGGCACATGGTACCACATACTTCTTTTTTGGACTATTGATCACTTAAATAATGGTCCACATGAAATAATATTAAAGGAATCCATCCATACAACCACATTTATTAGTAATGATATTTACATAACCGCCGTTCACATGCATCGTATCACATGATCTTTCAAAATATTATCGATTTAAACATGACTCACATCATGAAAGATCAAAATCAATAATCCAAGAAAATGTTGGTTGTTTTAAGATTTGTAGAGAATTGATTTGAGAGATTTTAAGAGTGGAGTTAGATATAGATATTAAAATGAGAGATTTTAGAGAAGAAAGTGAGTGAATGGACTTTGCATAATAAGAAACGTGAGGATTTGCAGAGATTGGTTGTCTTCAAATTTATAGAGAATTGATATGAGAGAGATGGTTATTTCTATAAGAGATTTTAGGAGTTGTTTGTGAGAGATTTTAAGATAAGTGACACTTTAAATTTGAGAGATTTTAGGAGAAAGATTAGAAAAGTGACGAGGCAGGTCATAGGGACATTTATTTTTTGACTATATCTTTTTGAAAGAACTCTTGTGCCGTTGACATCACGCCCTCTTCAACCCTCCTTTCCTATTGCTTTAATATATATATATATATATATATATAATTGAACTATGTCAATTAGGCATAATCAAAAATCAAATGAAAATCGAACCATGTTGGCGACATGATTGGCATTCACTCTGAAGATTAAGTGACCGTGTGTGCGAAGAGTGTTCTTGGATAATTAGTTAATTTGCAAACATTCCCTTGTATAATGCGCCACAGTGTCCAAGCCAGGATTTTCTTGCAGGGAGCAAGTAATAATCACCCTATAACATTTAATATTAATATTTACTGATTCATTACAAATTATTTAAAATAATTTTTTGAAAGTTTTTAATATTTTTTTTTAAGAAAGCTCCAAAATTTTAAAATACTTAACATTTGTTGAAGTATATTTCTCTAAACTTTGCTAGCGGAATTAAAATACGAACAAAATAGTGCTCAATATAATTAAATTCAAATGAGAAAGAGAAACACAAACTATAATAAATTCAAATGAGAAAAAAGAAAATGATGTTCATCTAGTTCCAACATATAGGACAAGGCTTTGATGACAAGCCTTTGATGACGATGGTGAGTATGATGAACCCAAGACACTAAAAAACAATCATTTTCTCCTTATAGCCATGAGAGTTGTATCTCACTCTAATAAAAATAGGAGCCACGCCGGATTGATCATATATAAACCAATCGACCCACTATTAAGTCCATCGATTGGATATTTGTTATCATTTGATGGCCTATGAAAGACGCCTGTGGTTGATAGTGCAACACTTGAAGCAATTCACCAAATCATGAAAGATAAACTCAGAATCACATGATAATACAAAGTTTAAGTCTAGATCATTTGAATGTCTCACACTTCCCATGAGGAGTGTGGAATGCTATAGCAGAGGACACCTATTAAATTTCCGAGCTCAAAATAAAAAGTGGGATTTCCCCGAATTCTACTGCAAATAGAAGTTAGTCCCATTATAAGATTGAACATATGATTAAAAATATCATATGATAATATCTTAAGGTGGGACCAAGTTTGATTTACATATGGAAAGAGAGAACCTCGATCACACACAAAGTTGAAGGGGGGAACCCCTCTCCAACCCCTGGCAACACATGTTAGGTTTTAGGTTTTGAGAGAGAGAGAGAGAGTTGAAAGTGGCAAATCACCTTAAGAAACAGTACTGCACTAAAACCAAAACCAGTCATACAAAATAACCTTCAAGTAGATCTACAGAGCGCATTCTCAAGAAAAGGAAGCAAACCCAGATGAATTTCAAAGCCACAAATGGATAACGGGGAGGAGCTTACAACAGCAAAACCACTCCAAAGCAGACTAGAACAACTTGCTATACTCACTTGTAAGAGAGCTTTTCAAGTTGGAATACAGGCCATAGAGGGAGTACTGCTGAAGATTGGACACCTCATACCATGAGTTGAGCACGGCTTCATGCTTATCTGTGCCTGAAAAAGCCAGCTGTATCCCAAGGCTGCAATCCACTAAGCCCCCATGGCCTTTACAGGTAGAGAGTTTGATTGCACAATCCTGGTTGTTGAGGCAAACGAAGGACGACTGCTTAGAACATGAAGCACACCCATCTCTTTTCCAATAGAAGTTCTGTAACCTACCCTTCTGAAATTCAAGAACCTGGACACATGAAAGTATACACATCAATTAGAGCATGATGTGACGAAAATAAGATCCCTATAATGTCTAGATAGGACATTGCCTTACCAGAGTAAAGCTTGTTATGATGTAGGTACTGTTTGCAACAAACGTAGGAAGAGACCGTGCTGCATACTTTCTCCCAGCAAATGCAACCATGTTCCCTCCGAAATTTTCCTGGGAAACCCCATACTCGTGAGAATTATATTATTTCATACAGTAATCCACAAAACTAAATCATTATCATCATTTTCATCATCTACATCATCTTTTAGCCTTGCCCCATCAAACTGGTTAATGCACAAGACCAAATGATTAAATGAATTCAACAATTGAAAACGGAGATATTAAAAATTATCAAGCGGTTTGCATTTAAAAATTGAATAGACTTCGGCATTGACAGTTTGATAAAACGAACAACAACCGGGGATTGAGCTGATGGTGAGGGACTTGTGTGAGTCTCTTTGTGTATGGGTGTGTGAGTACCTACCTAACCAAAAAAAAAGAGAGAGAAAACCGTGACTCTATATGAGCCTAAGTAAGCTGTTACCATCATGAACCAGAAAGAAACACAAAGTGATGAATGGGAAATACAAAGACCTTAGAAAAGAAAAGGCAAGTCAAAACTATTTTTCCACGGGTTGATGGCCCATCAAGGGCAAGGGGTAGGCCAAAGAGGACGTGGATGGAGGCAATAAAAATAGATATGAAGAAGTGCAACTTATCTGAAGATTTGACTCAAGATATATCAAAATGGAGAAACAGAATTCGTATAGTCAACCCCAACATAGTTGGGACAAGGCTTTAATGATGATAATGTCTTGATCATGAACAAACCAATAACTTTACTCCATTTTCCATAGTCACAATTTTCTCAGCATTATGCTAGACCCAATAGGCTTTGATAACATCACAGCTTTTCCCCAAACATTTTTTTTTTTCGAAAATGGTAAAATTTATTAATTAGAGGGGAGAACCCAAAAGAGAACAAAACACAGAAAAAACCCCAAAACAAACTATACATCAAAAGATAAAGAAGAACAAACACCCCTTAGTAAGCTTATCCGCCGAAATATTAGCCTCACGTAACACATGATGAAAAACAGCACCCAAGTGACTTGAGATATCCTACACCACCTCCACCAAATCAGCCAACCTCCAAGGATGAGAACAATTACCTAAACTCCACCGAATGGCTGAAAAAGAATCTCCTTCAATGACATCTTTAAAACCTTCCACCTTACACAACTCGTGACAACCAACCAAACGAACATTAATTTCAAATTCATTAGCATCCAAGGAATCCACCAGCCAAGAGAAATTCCTTACAACAATATGCCATTCCAGTCTCTAATGACACCTCCAAATCCATCTCTTCTAATGGCTTGGACATAACTTCCATCAAAGGTTAATTTGAAATAGCCCGTATGAGGACATTCTCACAAAACACTATTCAAAGATTTAGAGACCCATCCATCTTGAAAATGAGCTGCCCAAGATCTACTTAAATCCTCAACCACTTTAAACTCTTTTCTTGAACACACCCACTCTGAATTAGACCAAATAGACACAACATCCTCCTCCACTGATTTACTTTTATTTTTGAAAACACGATTGTTCCTTTCCAGCCAAATTTTCCAACAAACCACATACAACACCACCTTCCAAACTCCAAAGATTCCTAATGTGAACATTTTTTCTTCTCAAGGCCATTGGTGAGAATTGCAAAACTAACTCTATGAGCAAAAATACAATGGATAAGCAAATGATTCACTAATTCCTCATCCTTGAAACACACCAGGCATCCATTGACAATAATATGCTTACACTTCCTAAAATTGTCTAAGGTAAGGAATTTATGAAACCTCACCACCCAACAGAAAGCTTACACTCGAGGTGGGTATTGTAGAGTTCCAAAAATATTTTCCACCCTTGAATAGAATGAGAGGAATCAATCAGAACATAAAACAATTTTACTGAGAAATTACCTTTAACCGCAGGCTTCCAAACTCTAGCATCACATCCTCCACTAGTAACATAAACATTGTCTAATGAGGGAAGCATGCGAGTGAAATCAATAGCTTCTCTATCAGTCATATCCCGATGAAAAATAAAATCCAATACAACTTGACCACCAATAATAAGGAAATTAAATGCAACAACAGCTTGTTGTCTCCTATCTAAAAAGTAAAGATTAGAAAAAAGAATGAGAAATGCAGACTGCCCACGCCATTCATCATGCCAAAACCGAACCCGACATCCATCATGCACCCTAAAACAAATCCAAGGAAAGAAATCAACCTTGACAGAAAGAATTGATTTTCAAAATCGAGAGGCCTTGAACAATTGACTTGGCACGCACCACCCATCATTATCCAACTTATATTTAGAAATTAGAATTTGTCTCCAAAACCCTTGATCCAACTCTCCAATCCTCCATAACCACTTTCCCGATAGAGCTTTATCAACTTTATCAACAGTCGATCCCTAACCCTCCTTGATCAATAGGCTTGCAAACCAAGTCCCACCAAACCAAACCAAATGATACCTTTTGTCAACATAATCATTCCAAAGAAAATCTCGCTGGAGCTTTTCTATCCCCGACGCACTACACTTTTAGGGCATTTGAAAAAAGAGAGATAATAAATAAGAAGACTCTGCATGATAGACTTAATCAATGTAATTCTCCCTCCCAAAGACGGAAACTTACCTTTCCAAGAACTCAACCTTTTATCTACACGCTCCCAAACTGAATCTCACAACGAACTCTTGGGAATCCCCAAATACAAGGGCAACCCCAGATAATTTCAAGGCAACTTGCCAACTCTACAACCAAAAGCATTTGCCAAAGAAACAACCTGACTAGCTGCCAACCGGACACCTATAAATTCACATTTCCAATGATTGATTTGAAGCCCCGACAACAGTTCTAACCATTTCAAAATCAATTTCAACGTGAACCTCATCTAGTGAAGCATCACAGAAAATAATAGAATCATCTGCAAATTGTAAATGAGTTACCTCAAGACCAGAATCATCAATAACAAATCCTGCGATTAACCCCATCTATCTGGCTTTCTCCATTAAGACATTCAAGGCTTCCCCAAGTACAAAAGCATAGGAGATTCTGGTTAGGTTACCTCTGGAACTCTTGAAATAACCTTTAGAAGAGCCATTCACCATAACAGCAAAATGATTTGAAGATACACAACTCCGAATCCATTTATATCCAAACCCCATTATTTCCATCATGTATTGCAGGAATCCCAATCTACAATATCATATGCTTTTTTGAAATCCAACTTACAAATCAGCCCAGAACACTTCTGTCGATTCCGAGAATCCACACATTCAAGAGCAACAATCGCACTATCAAGAATTTGGCGTCCATCAACAAAAGACTCGGTCCCAAAAGTAAATATCTAACTGAAAAAATAAAAGACTCGATCCCTTTCACTTCAACTTGATAGAATTTCCAGTCCATTCCTTTAAATCATATTTATGTAACACCAAGGATTCAGCAATGCTGCAGAAAATCCTCTTATTTTCTGCTCCAGCACAGCTTTTTCCGCAGTTCAGTGTGGTGCTTTCCATGCCAAGAAAAGTGTTTCCATGTGTGAGACAAGTTAGGCAAGTTGCACATGAGTTTTGTGATTTTCCCATGTTCAGTGCTTGAAATAATGCCATAATCTTGGATGAGAAACCCAATTTTCATTGATAATCAAAGGATAACTCATTTATCAAACAACTAGACAACTGCCCAAGGTCTTGAATATCAGAACTTTTTAACATTGTGGGGGATTGTTGGAAATTTTCAATAAATTATCAAAATCTATTTGTGGATTTGATCTATGAAAAATTCTCTCTTTAAAGTTGAGAAACGGTTAGGGAAGAAATCTCAGCATTTAGAGAAAAAAATCACAAATCTGATATTTCCTTGCGTCACATCAGCATCCCTGACGCAGCCAAGATCCGCGATCGGGTTGATAGATCAATCTCCCGAAGGATTAATCGAATCCAAGATGGATTCCAGCCACTATGGCAACCTCACAAGAGGAGAAAACACCATAATTGAAGAGAAAACTCTCATAACTCAAAAGATTAATAGATAATAAGCATGAAAAATAACAATAGGGCTCTTCTGTATATATAGAGCACAATGTTTGCTAATAAGGAAGCTACTAATTCTAATTAACAATAAAATTAGAAATAATTCCTAATCAACTAATCCTAGGATAGAAATAGTATCCACAGTAGATTCTCAGCCAATTTGGGCCTGTGGGCTGCACCCAAAGTGCTGGGTTGGATGGCTGGGTCCATCATGTGGGCCCAGGGCCTCTTTTGGACTTTTGTACTGCATCAATCCCTGTGCCACATCAGCAATGAGGGACTCTTATCTACTATTCTCGGCAATGACTCTTAACGTTGCACATCTAAAACGCCTCTTGGTGTTTCACATGCTGCTCAAGAGTCATGACCCATCTCTAAAGATAATAGAATGGAAACTCCTCTCCCTCTTCGTCAACCTAAACACCTGCGTACAGAGAGAGAACTCTACAAACAATGATAAATGTCTGATTCTCTGTTTTTCGTAGTTGTTTAAGGTTGCAACTTGCTACAAAGGTTGCTACTTGCCAAAAGTGTAGCGCCATCCAACGTTGACAAAACTTGAAAGTCGGACCATGATCGCAGAACTTATTTGGATGCCAAGTCTGCTCAGGTCAACAAGTCACCGAGTTGGGCTGAATAGAATGATTGAGTTTGGGCAACACTTAAAAAGACCTTTTGATTTTGTCATCAAGCCATTGGCATAGAAACGATCTGTATCGTGTTACAGAGTCTTAATTAGATTTTTGCCTACACAATGTTTGAAGCTCTTGCAATTCCATTTTACCAACAAAGCAATCTATTGATGGAAACACCAGGACCATCCGCGTGATCCCAACATGGGGCCCACCAAAAACATGGTTTGGCTTCTCTTAACTTGGTCAAAGAAACCCCAACAATATATTTTTTTTCTATGTAGATCTATGTCCGAAATAGTCTCCTCTGGTGTTGCAGGTTTTCAATGAAAGGAGAGAAAGGAGAAAGGGGTGACATATCAGGACTACACTGAAGAAACACCACTCAGGGCATTTTTGTATGAAGAAATGATAAAATAAAAAATAAATAATTGACATCACGTGCAAAGCACTCTGCCAATGATTTCTAACTTTATCCTACTTGCATGTGATTACGAGTTTAAACTTAATTTTTTAATAGAAATCCATAAAATGAATAGAAAAAGTAGATCACCATTTCATGTAGTGTTTTCGTACGATCACCCAATGGCAGAAGAAGATTGATTTATAAAATAATAATCTTCTAAGAAAAAAAACTATTTTCCATGAAAAATTTTTTACAACAATCCAAAAAGAACTTTTGCAAATAAAAGTTTTAACAAGTTAAAAAGAATCTCAGATTCTATTGAAATAAGCCTTTTGAATCTCAAATAAACACAATATCTCATCATTTCAAAAGCATGCAAACAAATGAAGAAAAATGTATGGGAATTTTAACTTAAATCCAACATTCATAGCAAAAAAAAATTCACAAAATAAAAATGATTTTGCTGACTTCCTGGAAAAATCAAACAAAGACACATTCCCATAAAGTGATAAAAGGTAAAGAGATGAACATGTTGCAGAAGATGAGATATTTAATTAACATGAAATTCAACCCATGCATAGCACGGGCTTTTATGCTAGTATCTTTCAAACACATGATTTTCTAAATGAAAATTTTGAGGAATATCTCTATTCATTTTCACAACAACCATTTCTTGTATGGAAACCCACTTCACAATGCACTTTCCTAGGGCCTGCTTGTATACATGAGAGGAGTAAAAAGAAAGCAGGAATCAAAACGTGAATAAAGTGAAAGTGATGGAGGTTAAAGTAAAACGCACTAGAAGACAAAAGTTTACTTCCAACCAAGTTATTACAACTGGTTGAAGTAAAATAAATAAAATAAAAGCCAAAATGTGAAGTAAAGTAAAAGGCACTAGTGGTGTGACATCGAAGTTTACTTTTTTGAAAGGATGACTGAATTCATTTCACTATGGAACTTTATAGTATAATAGTAGTACTGATAACCAAAAAGCCCCAAAAAAACCAAGGGCAAAATCCCCAAAAGAAAAGGGTTGTCCACCCCCAAAAAATCAGGCGTGAACCTAAAGGCAAAAAATATTAACAGTCAGTTACAATACACAAAAACGGTCTGTGTAATATCCTGAGTTATATGGGCCCCAGGAGTTGTTTGGCCCAGATAGGACTTTTAGTTGTTAAGTTACGTAGCATTGAGACTCCTCTCACGTATATGTTATTAGGAGGAAGGAGTTGTAACACAACTTCAAATTAGCAGAATGAGAGAGAGACTAGGACTCTACCTCTCTGTTGCCTATATTAACAACCAAAGACCTCTTCGGTAGCACATATTCCTCCTTCCTTCCTTTGAAAGAAAATCTTAGAGGAGGGTCTTGTTGGGCTGGAATCCAGGAGAAGGAGGCAACCAGTGAAGGAGCGATCGACGGATGTCCTTTTCACGTTCGCACATTGCAAGGCAACGATCGCGTATCAAAGGTGAGTGAATCTTCCTAGATATCTTCTAATGATGCCTAGACAACTGATCATGTTGGATGTCGACTGTGTGTAGAACTATTGTGCATAGTAGTATCTAAAATCTATTGATCAGGGTAAATTCTAGTTCTTTTCATGTGCACATGGCTGTTAGAATGATATAATCATGGATGGAGTGCAAACCCATGGAATATCATCGTTCTGGGCACAGTTTGGTGGAACACAGAGACATGTCGTCTCTGGATATTTTGTTGTTTTGGGATTATGGGGCCCCTGGCCCACTGTGCGATGTTAGATTATGTGGAAGAGAAGAAGAAGGAGCACAGAACAATGTGGGAGAAGGTCGTTCCTCAATGGAGGATCGACTGATTGTATTTATAATTAGATTGTGCCTCAATTAAGGCTCTAAACAAGCTAAGTATACAAATTAGAATAATCAAAGAATATCTCCTAATCTATACAAAGAAAGAAGAGGAAATAAATCAGCTATACAGGGAGAGAATAAAGCTAATTGATACAGTCTAAACAAAGAAAGATTATACATGGGCCTGGATGGGCCAGGGCCTATTTTAAAAAGGCCTGTTATCTTCTACACTCCCCCTCAAATTGATGTGGTAAGGCTGAAAACATCAATTTGCTAGTTAGATCTTGATGACGCAGTTTGGGAAGAGCTTTGGTGAAGATATCCGCCAACTGGTTAAACGAAGAAACATGAGGCAGAGTTATCTTCTCAGTAACAACATGTTGACGGATGAAGTGACAGTCAATCTCAATGTGCTTTGTTCTTTCATGGAAAACTGGGTTGTTGGCAATTCTGGTAGCACTGGTATTGTCCCCATGGAGAGGGGTGGAACGACCAACAATAACACCGAATTCACACAGAAGGCGTCGGAGCCAGATAATTTCAGCACTGGCGGATGACATCGCCCGATATTCTGCCTCAGCAGAAGACTTTGATACGGTGGTTTGCTTCTTGCACTTCCATGAAATCAGAGATTTTCCAAGAAACATACACCAGCCAGTGGTAGACCTCCGAGAGTCCGGACAGCCAGCCCAGTCAGCATCAGCATAAGCTGATAATTGCAGAGAAGTATTAGAAGGGAAGAAGAGGCCATGATGAAGAGTTCCTTTAACATAGCGAAGGATGCGTAACGCAGCAGCAAGATGTGGTTTGTGGGGATTGCTAACAAATTGGCTAACCGTATGAACTGCATGAGAAATATCCGGCCGAGTCATAGTTAGGTAGAGCAAACTACCAACGATCCGCCGGAAAACAGATGGATCATCCAGGGGAGTGCCATCAGCAGAACTGATTTTGCTGTTCAATTCCAGAGGCGTATCAAAAGGGAGAGCATCATCAAGCCTGGCCGATGTGATCAAATCTGTCGCATATTTGCGCTGAAGAACCCTAATGCCTGATTTGTTACGCATAAACTCAAGCCCCAGAAAGTAGGTGAGAGGACCAAGATCCTTCATTCTGAAGTGGCGAGTAAGGTGGTGTTTGAGATCAGTAATTCCTGCATTATCATTACCACTGATGATCATATCATCAACATAGACTAAGAGGAATGTGTAGCCCTTCGATGTCTATCGCAGAAAGAGGGAACTATCAGAGTGACTTTGACGAAATCCGGCCTGAAGGATTGCTGCCCGGAACTTATCGAACCAAGCCCTGGGAGCTTGTTTAAGTCCATAAAGAGCTTTCTTCAATTTGCACACATGCTTTTGAGGACAAGCATAACCTGGAGGAGGTTTTAAATAAACAGTCTCTCGCAAGTCCCCATGTAAAAAAGCATTCTTGACGTCCATTTGCCATAGAGGCCAATTGCGGGCTGCCGCGACACAAAGAAGAGTACGAACTGTGGTCATTTTCGCCACTGGAGCAAATGTTTCCTCATAGTCAATTCCATATTCCTGCTTACAACCCTGTGCAACCAATCGGGCTTTGTAGCGATCAAGACTCCCATCAGAGTGTACTTTGATAGAGTATATCCATTTGCTGCCAATTATAGAAGCGCCATCTGGAGCCGGGACCAAATCCCATGTTTGGTTGGCTTCAAGAGCAACTAATTCCTCAGTCATAGCATCCTGCCAGTAAGCAATCTTGGAGGCCTGTGAATAGGAAGTGGGTATGGGAGTGCTATCTATGGAAGTATAAAGGGCAGGAAAGCCATAGCGGTTAGGAGCAACAGAAGGACGACTAGAGCGTCGCAAAGAGATGGTGCTATCAGAAGAAGTGTTATTACCTGAAAACTCAGTAGGCGGCAGTGGGAGAGGATCAGGAGAGGGAGTTGCCAGAAGAGGGACCTTGTTCCGCCGGACATAAACTTTGAGAGGAGGTGATGAAGAAGGAGATTCTGAGAATTGTGGCAGATAGGATACAGCAAGAGGATGATGATCCAAATGTAAAGAAAAGAATGGAATATGTTCCAAGAAAACAACATTTCGAGATATGCGCATGCGTTTTTTCCAACTGATCATAACATAAAAATCCTTTATGTTCAGGACTGTAACCCAAAAAAATGCATTTAGCAGCCTGTGGAGATAATTTTGTGCGTTCATTAGGAGGAAGATGAACGAAACACAAGCAACCAAAAACACGTAAGTGAGAGTATGAAGGGTTTTTACCAAAGAGAACTCCGTAAGGAGTAGTCTTGCCTAGAACAGTGCTAGGAAGACGGTTGATAAGATACACAGCAGTCTGTGCAGCATCACACCAAAATTTTGGAGGAACTAAAGATGCAATCAACAAAGTACGAACAATTTCAAGAATATGTCTGTTCTTGCGTTCCGCAATCCCATTTTGCTGAGGAGTATGTGGACACGATTTTTGGTGAATAATTCCTTTATTAGACATAAAGGCAGAGAATTCATGAGACATGTATTCACCACCGGAATCTGATCTAACAATTTTGATAGCTCTCTGAAATTGGGTTTGGACCATGTTATAGAATTTTTGAAAAATGGAGAAGACTTCAGATTTCATGCGCATAAAGTAAATCCAAGTATAACGAGAATGATCATCAATAAAAGTCACATAGTATTTAAATCCTGTCCTACTCAAGGTAGGAGCAATTCCCCAAACATCTGAATGAATGATATCAAATGCTGCTAAAGCACGAGTATTATGAACAGGAAAAGGCAAAATATGACTTTTACTTAAACAACAAGTTTCACACTTGGATTGAAAGAAAGAAGATATCATTTTATTATCAAACTTAGAATCCAAATCACCAAATTTAAACAAGGAAAGCAAATTTGCATTGTTGACATGACCAAGACGTTTATGCCAAACAGTCCACAATTGTTTGAAATCAGAATAAGAAGCAAAAAAAGAATGTTGTCCAATATCCAGCAAAAACAGGCGCCCATATTTACTCCCCGTCGCGATCACCTTCCCAGTTTGTCACCCCTGTATAACACAACCAGAGGAAGAAAAGTGAACAAGATAGCCATCATCGATAAGTTGACCTACAGAAAGAAGATTGGCTGATAATTGAGGAACAAAGTAAACATTTGAAAGTGTGAAGGACTGGCCAGAAACACTGGACAAAGTAATGTTACCAACTCCCGAAATGAGAAGTTGATCACCATTAGCAGTGGTTATTTTCTCTTTTCCAAGATAAGGGTTAGAATCTGTAAAGCTATGCTCGACAGATGTCATGTGATTGGAGGCTCCTGAATCTAAAAACCAGGTGGAAGATGTAATAGGTGAAGAAAGGTAAGCAGATGAATGAAACACAGGATATGCTATAGGAGAAGGAATTTGGTACCGACCACCAGAGATGCCCATAGATGCATATGCAGAAGTGACTGTGCTCTGAATCAGATCTTGAATCTGGGCTGGAGTCATGGATACAGTCCCGGAAGAAGTGCTGCCTGAGTCGGGAAAAGGAGCTTGAACTTGGAATGCAGCTGGAGTATGTTGTCTGGACGCAGTAGGAGGATGTTGCTTCTGCTGGGGTCCATTCTTCCTTTGTAAACTACGACAATCATCAATAAGATGACCAGAGCGTTTGCAATATCTGCAAACCAATTTCTTCCGACAGTTCTTGGCGAGATGACCAAAGCCTTTGCATTCATAGCATTAAGTAGGCTTCTGATTGGGGGTTGCAAGAAGAGCAGTCTCAGCCTGAAGAGAAGCCTTTGGTTCGTCAAGGATGACACGCTGAGAGTTCAGGCGAAGTTCTTCTCTAAGAACTTCTTGGAAGCATGTGTCCAGATTTGCTGTGACTTCTCTATTCATAAGGGCTGAACGGACAGATTCAAATTCGGATCTGAGGTTCATAAGAAACTGACTAATGTGAGTTTCTTCTTGTAATTTGAGAGCCTCAGTCAGAAACCCAACAGATACGGACTGAATTATCATAGCATCCCTCTCTGTCCATAATGTGAGAAATCCATTGTAGTATTCTTGCACTGTTTTATCACCTTGACTGAATTTCGCAATCTCAATATCAAGTTGAAATTTGCGAGCTTTATTGGTTTGGTGATAAACATTCTTTAAATGTCCCCACATATCACAGGCAGCAGCATAAGCTTGAAGAGCAATAGCAAGAGAAGGATCAATGGAATTAAGAATCCAAGTGATAACCTTAGCATTTTCTTTAGCCCAGGTGGCTAAGGCTTTGGTATCAGTTGTAGCAGGTTTAGGTATCGACCCATCAAGATAACCAAACAGTCCTTGACCTTCTACGAAATTCTTCAAGTGAAATGACCAAGCCATGTAATTATTTCCATTGAATTTAATGGGAATAACATCATATTTCTCCATATTAAATTATTATGAACCAGCAGCAAATAACCAACCAAGAAGTAGCTTAGAGAGGCAGCAAGAGAAGATAACTTGTTCAGCTTCTAATGAGTTGCCAGTAAAGCATACACAGCCGGCTATCCACACCAATTCCAGCACCCAGACAGAGGAGGTATGTGTACCCCACAATCTGATCTAAGTCCAGATCAGATAATTCACAGCAAGCAGTACAATCAGTAGTAGTGGGACAGCAATCAAATGAAATTAAAACTGCCAAAGAAGTCTGAAATATGGTTCAGATCTGTTGCTGGAGCAGGAGAACCCAAAACAGAAAAAAAAATTGTAAAACAGGCTAACGACCCCATTTTGGCTTCTGGAGTGAACACGTGGGGCCCAAAGAGTGATCAAATCTTTGATCAGGGAACACAGACCTCTGAGTGATACTTCTGAGTGACTTTCAGATCAAGTTGCATACTAATCTAATGAAAATCCGCAATACTGGACGGATCTAATGAAAACCTTCTGAGAAAATAGTCGGATGAAGAAGAGGTGAAAACTACCACAAAGATGATGCCAAAAATCCAGAAAAAATCACTACAATTCCCAGAATAATCAGTCGACCAAGTTGGGAATGATCGTTGTTAATTTTGTGATCATCACAGGTGGGCCATAGTGATAAAAGAGAAGAACAGCGGCAAACAGACGTGAAACGTCAATGTCGACATGCTTCGACAGTCGGTCGATCTCCTTGTGAGATCTGAGTAGTTGATCGCGGCCCGATCAGAGGTATGGAATGGAAGGATGAGTTATTTTCGCAACTCCAGGCCAAAGTTTCACTCAAATCGGATCAAAATCCACAAATTTGGACGGTTTTGATGAAAACAGAGGCAAGAAATAGTAATATCACAAATGTTGCTGGAAACCTTACCTCTGATGGGAGAAAAAATCCAGAAAAATGCTCATAAATACCAGTGATGCTGGTCGACCAAGATGGAGGTGATCGTGAGAGATGTTGAAAATGATCCGAAGTGGGCCACGTCTTGATCAGGGATGATCAGACACTATTAGGGATGATCAGACACTCCAGGAAGAAGATCCAAGTGACTGAATCAAAGAGAGAAGGCAATTAATGCTCTGATACCATGTTAGATTATGTGGAAGAGAAGAAGAAGGAGCACAGAACAATGTGGGAGAAGGTCGTTCCTCAATGGAGGATCGACTGATTGTATTTATAATTAGATTGTGCCTCAATTAAGGCTCTAAACAAGCTAAGTATACAAATTAGAATAATCAAAGAATATCTCCTAATCTATACAAAGAAAGAAGAGGAAATAAATCAGCTATACAGGGAGAGAATAAAGCTAATTGATACAGTCTAAACAAAGAAAGATTATACATGGGCCTGGATGGGCCAGGGCCTATTTTAAAAAGGCCTGTTATCTTCTACATGCGATTGATCTGAACCATGGCCCACATCTTTAAAGACATGAATGAAGATGCGGTAATGAACATGAGACTACCTGTAGAGGGGAAGGCATGGTGTAAAAATATGGCTGTTACGTTATTTTCAATAGAATGGTCATAATGGTCACTTCGTAAAAAAAAAGAAAAAAGTGAAAAAATCGACCCATAATGCGGCCGATCTTTTGAATATAACGATCATAACAGTTGATACTTAAAAATAACGCTCAAAACTAATAGTATTTTTTTAAGTTCTTTTAATTAGATAATTATAAATCCCATTTTTTTAAAGTCTAAATTAATAGTATTTTTTAAGTGCGTCTAATTTTGTGACGGAAATCCAACAACGCTTAATAGTTAGATCAGTGTTATATTGAAAATAATATCAATTCATAAGGTAGGTGAATGAAAATAGTTTAAATTTCTCAACTGGTACATGGAAATTCCTGTGAAAGGTGTGAGATAGAACAATCTCTTTAACTATTTTCCCTCTTTGACAAAAAAAAAAAACTGTAGATGTAGAACCCAAGTCACTAAAGCACGTATGATTTTATCCGATAAAATAAAGTTTTTAGAGATGGCTTATATTCTCCAAAATGTTTTCTTACTGGTCCCTTCGAAATAGAGGTTAGACAAGATTATGTTCGTACGACACTTGATATTTGGTAGCAGTGTAAAAAAAATTAAATAATGGTTTTCTTGTTTTACGGCTCGGAGCCCTGCCCTGCCCCGTCCCTTCCCTGACCCTCGAGGGTAGGGAGAGGACCTAGGTAGTGCAAGCCCTTCAAGGGCTTTGGCCCAGCCAGGCCCGGCCCTTTGACAGCCCTATTGCTGGATAGCTTATGGCTTACACAACTGTGTCTTCCCCCAATACCAAACACACACACAAGAACATAGAAAATTGTAAAAAAAAAAAAAAAATCACAGCTTCAGGCTTCTAAAATAGTTTCATGATTGAATCAATGAGTGTACTTGTGTGCGTACTCTTAGCAAAGATGGGTGTGTTGGTCTTTCCAGTATGAATTCAAATTTTCAAAATGTAATTCAATCCCCATAACTTAAAACACATTTCACAATTGCTAGCGCAATAGAAGAGGATTGTCAACCAGCATTTTCTGCACTATTCATTGTAGCATCCATATCACTGTTTTATAACCCCGATCAAACCGCCTCGTAAGACTTGGTTAAACTGAAACCACGACACTGGATGGACAAGTTCAATTTAACACACTTCAGCACTTCAAATTACACAAAACTCCTAAAACTGCTTTGCCAAAAAGAAAAGTTCTATCAGAGATTACAAATTTGTAACTTTAATCGATTTTAACTGATTGTCAAATTATTCAGTTCTGTTCTCATAATTAGAGTCCCACCATAAGACCCAATTGAATCAGCATTCAAAATGCACCCATTTGACCCAAACTTCCCAATCATCCGATTCAGTTTTCTAAAACACCAATTCGCACAGTAACTTCTAACAACCCATTCCAAAAAAAAACCCAACCCTCCGATTCCACAATCTCATAATATTGCACACCCCAAATCGCAAAACCATCATAAACTAAATAAGAACCCAAATTCAAACTCAAACCCCACCACCCAAAACGCAAAACCATCATAAACTAAATAAGAACCCAAATTCAAACTCAAACCCCACCACCCCAAATCGCAAAACCATCATAAACTAAATAAGAAGCCAAATTCAAACTCAAACCCCACCACCCCAAATCGCAAAACCATCATAAACTAGATAAGAACCCAAATTCAAACTCAAACCCCAATAAAACCACCAGAGACCCAAAAAGATTTTAATAAAAAGTAGTTGAAAGTCCTAGTAATTACCGGAGAGAAGGACCCAGTGGTGTTGATGGTGAGGAGCGAGATCTCATCCACTTTGGGGCGGAAGATGGAGACCCGAGCGGTGGCAGAGGAGAGGGAGAGGCGCCCATCGCAGGGAGAGAGGAGAGCGCCGCTGACGTTGTGGTTGTTGAAGAAGGAGTCGCGGCTGGCAAAGGCGACTCCGAAGGTGAATCCGTCCCACCGTTGGATCTTGGTGTCCGAGCACGGGCTGTATACATTGTTTGTATCACCAGCCGTTGATTGAGTGGCCATGACGACAAGGATCAGTAGGGTGATCATGTTAGCCATGGCCCAGTGGATTCAATTTTCTTCTTCTTCTTCTTCTTCTTGGGTGGAGTTTGGAGAAGGGAAGGAAAGAGAGAGGATTTGGGAGACAATGGGGGTGGGACTTGGGACTTGGGAGACATGGATGGTTTTTACGCGTTAGGTGTGGTTTTTCTAGAAAAGAATATGAAATTGACAGGGTGTATTTTCACTCTGGAATTTTACTTTTATGAGAAAGGTTGGGAATTGGGAAGAGTTGATTCCTGTTTTGACTTTTGGACTGTAGATGGAGGACTCTTCTCTTCAATCTTCATTGGCTTTTTTTTTTTTTTTTGCTCACCTGACTTTTCTTTGATAAACAGATCAAAGTTGGAGAAAGAAATTTATGTGCAGTTGAGATTTTGAACAGTAGAGGGATTTTTATTTGTACAACCCATGTTTCTAGTCTTTTGGGCCAGAGTAATGCCTACGCTCACGGGAAAAAAGTTGGATAAAATTTTTATGTGGTAATGCATTTTCAAACCTATAAACCCACAGCCTACGGGTGTAAACTATGGTCTTAAGACCAAGCTACCCCTCGGAGTTAATAGTAGAAGAATTTATTTACTTGTGTTTTACACCTGTTTGGAGTAGCCTTGGAGGGATTTTACATGGAGGGTCATGTTTTCCTAGTTTTTCATAAGCTAATGTAGTGTTCCCTTCTACTGATCTAGTTGCACATGTAACTTGACCAGACTTTAGGATTTTTTTATTCTTTTTTTTTTTGGCTTGATGGGTGAGTAGTATATAGAGTGTAAGCATGGGCGGCGCCATGTTGTTCATAGTGGGGTCAATTGTGAAGACATTTATAAAAATTTTGTAAACCTCTGAGTGGGAAGCTTTTGACCCACTGAGATCTAAAAAAAAAAAAACATCTATGGAAAGTTTTGACCCCACTGAAATCTAAAAATAATTTTATGGGAAGATTTTGAACTAACTTAATTTAAGAGTTTGACCTGAAGGAGAGAAAATGGCTTATAAATTTTTTACCCTTTTGTAACATCCAATTAAGATAAACCGTGTACTTTTGTGTTATGGGCAACCCAATAATTTTGAATGGCTTATAAATTTAAATGGATATGCATTAACTCATAGGAAGCTCAAATAATATTTTTATCTCAAGTCCTTTTATTTTTATCATTTGTCTCTCATTTTTCTAATACTAAATATTTGAATGTAGGATAAGGGCTTAAAATTTCCAGGCCCCCCATGTGAAAGTCGAAGGTTTTTGCTCGGTTAAGCCTGGTCCGCAAATGAGAGAATAGAATAAGAGCTTAAACTCGGCCCGGCCTGAGTCTGACTCTTTGATAGCCCTAGTGGCAGGGTTGCGAAAGATAAGTATCTTTTGACCCCACTGACTTGAATTCTTGGAGCTGCCCCTGAGTGTAAGACAACCTACATGCTCAAAAATCAATCCCTCAGCAATTGTGTGAGATGAGATACCCTTGCCACTGGGGTGCCTCGATTTTCCTAGGCCACACCTTAGTTTTGATGGATATGAAAAATAAGAGCAAGCATAATAGAAAGAAATAAGAAAGCAGTCTCTTTTTCATAGAAAGCATTGAGTTGAGGAACACCTATGATTCTTTTTTTTTTTTTTTTTTTGCGCAGGGTGGCCTAGAGGCCAGGAGTGATGCTATCAACAAGATTGTCTAAGAATCGATCCTTAGGCATGTTTGTGATATTGGGGTGCTAACACCATTTAACCATGAGTGTGTTAGACTTATGATTCTGATTTTTGGCAAGTGAAATTGGGTGGTGAAGGTAGAGGCGTCTGTTGTAATTGAATAAATATTAGGGGGTCAATGTTGTTTAGGAATTACTTGGATGGAGCTAAATAGTTGACATTACAAGGTCCCTTGAACTTTAAACTCCCCCTCACACAAAAAAGTCTAAAATATTCCACTGTGTTGCTTTGTAACAAATGACCAAACACAAGATATATGCTATTTAAGGGGTCATTTGTTACACCAATTTACATATTTAAATGGTGAATATGTGTAACATTTACGTATCAATCATGTTTGTCTATAATTATTTACGCATCTTACGTATAAATTAGATGTGTAAATGGTGTGAAAATGAGTCCATTTTCACACTAAGATTTGAACACCTGATGAGGTGCGCTTTCGAAGAATACCTGTTGTATTAGAATTTTAATTATTTTTTAAATCATTATATTAGAATTTAATTTAATGAATAATAAATATCATTTACAAAATCTTTTAATACATTTACACATATCATTGAAACAAATATGGTAAAATAAATCACATATGTAAATGATGTGAAAATAGTGTTATTAGATAAACGCTGTAAAAAAAAATGCATGTATAAATGTTACATACTTAAAATTTGAATATTTATCATTTACATGTGTAAATTGTATTTACATATCCCATGTGTAAAAGACAAACGACCCCTTAATGACTTACCAAAAGCCAACCCGGGTGAAAAATAAGAATAAAAGAGAACCTCTATCTACCCTAAACTTAGCCAAAGAGTTGCCTACACATATGGCTCCCAAGGGCCCGTTTGGCAATTTACTAGGTTAGTAAAAAGTAATGTAAAGCCTTCATTTCTCAGAAAAAGGGTCACATCAAAAGTACACATCTTTAAAATTCCTCCATTTAAAAAAAAAGTCAAAAAACAACTTTCTTTCTCTACTAAATGACAATAAAAAGAAAAAAAAAACACCCACTTTTTACACAAAAAAATAAAAAAAGATTACCTACCAATCTACTAAAGATAAAATACCATCATAACCCTCTTATATTTTTTTCTCTTTTAGCTTGTTTCTTTGATAGAATTTCTAATAAGAATATAGGGTGTTAGCTTTTCGGACATGATGTAATGGCTTGCCCCTTGAAATTTACAAATGCCATAAATCTTAATAAGAATTTCAAAATCTCAACCGCCTGAAAGATCTCAAATGCCTTGATAAAATTTTGAAATTTCAGCCCCTTTGTCTATTGGTGGAATTTCTAGATACTCAAGCATAAAGGAGCATCCAGGAATTTGACTATGTCTGGGAATTCTAAAACTCTCTAGAAAGAAATTCTCTAAATTCCATTAAAGAGTTAGACCAAGAATGGACAATTGGTTATGTTGTGCTCTTTGTATATATATTGTTACGCCATTTTTTATCATCTTAAGCATTTAGTGTAAGTGGTTGAGAGATGCATAATGCTTTGAATCTTGCTTATTACAAAATGATAAAGGCTTTATGATAACATTTTGATCGAGAGGAAAAAAGAAAATCTATGGCACCGTAAGAATCGCTCAACACTATCAGTGCAACTCATGTATTACCGAAAAATATATGAAAGCCTTTTCTGGTCGCCCACAACTCTCCTTAGGGCCTATTTTTTTTTGCTAGAATTCCAGGAATTCCTGTCTGGGGAATTCCTGAATTCTCAGACAAAGTGGAATTCCTGGATGCCACTTTGGGCTTGAGCATCCAGGAATTCCACAAAAATACATAGGGAGTAGAATTTCTGAATTCCCAAAGGTCAAAAGGTGGCTGGAATCCATAAATGTCAGGAAAAAAAAATTAAATTCATAAATTCCAGGGGACAGCTTGTCACATCATGTCCAAGAATTCCTGGACATGGTGAATTCCTAGCAGAAATTCCACTAAAGAAACAGGGCCTTAATGCCAATGGGGACCGGAGAATATCGCATGACTATGACACTTGCCATGCAAACAAACATCCTAATAATTGTGAGCAAGTCATCCAACATGTAGGTTTGTCCTCTTTGTTTGTTTGTTTGTAGGGTGGAGTAAAATAAATAAAAATAAAAAGACAAACACGGGACAGCCCAACGGAAAGGGCGTCCCATCTCACATGCCCTGGGCAAGCAGATAAACTCAAATGAGGGAGTTGGGAGAAAATTAAATCAAGTTAATTATCAATTTCTCTTTCCGTAGCACTGAAAATTCCATTATTTCTCACAATTCGAGTGGACCACTGCATAACAGACAATGTGATTTTCCTAAGTGTTTGCCTTTAAGATGAGAAGGGGCATTTGAACCATGAATGCATTATAGCATCCCTAATCGAAGATGAAAAAATAAAACCTTTTCACTCCAAACTTGGATATGGAGTCCATACTCCATGGTGGGGCCATCTATTGAAAATCTTGGCTGTTCAAAATAACTGAATGTATACCTTACTCTAATAGGAGTTGGTCCCACCGTAAAATTGATCATATGAATAATTATGTGATTATTCATACAACTAATAACTTATAGGATTGTGTTATTCACGTTATTAATCATATAAACAATCTACAGTGGGAACAACTCCTAATAGTGTAAAATTTGGAAATATCCCAGTTCAGGGAGACAGTTCATTTTGTATGGACAGGACAGTAAATCTATTGATCTGTAGCAACCCTACAGATTTTGGTTATGCAAAGAACAGAAGAGGTGTGATGGGTAACTTGCATGAATCCTAATTTACTTGTACAGAGATTTTCTGCATTCTGTTTAAAGATATCAAAAGGAGCCCCTTGGATTTAACATTGCCCCCATGATATGTCATGAGCTTTTTTTTGGTAGAATTGTGATGAACTTGTGATATTCACCTCCTTCTGATTCTGTTGGCACTTCATGAAAAACCATAAAGAAAGGGGTTTTGTTTTCCATACTAGGTATTTTTTTTTATTATTCATGGAGTTTTTCTGTTGTACCATACTACTAGCTGTAGTCAGAGATATTGGATATCAAAAGAAGATGGCATCAAGTATCACCAACAAATCTGATAATGCTGAAAAAGATATAATATAAACCCATAATTTCCAAATCTACAATGATCAATAGACAACCATGTGATAAATAAATATTACAGCAACCACAGGAACTTCTCTCTTTTGATTATTGGTACCTAAGAACTCCTTTATATTATTGTGCAATGCGATCAATCACTCGATGCCAGTTTCTGCACTCTGACCAACAACTGAGACAACATCCACAAGAATAAAGGCAGAAAAAGAAAAGCCTAAATAGCCCAGATAGGAAGAAAAAAAAAAAGCCTACACATGTGATGCAACCAGTGGCCTGCCTCCCTAACAGCACCTTGGAATTCCTATAGAAACTGTGGATGGGTCATGTCTGCAGTTCAACTCCCTGATGAATCTGATCCATTGGGTATGAATTTCTCCTTCCTTCAGATTTGGCACGGTCCTTTTTAGACCTGTGTGCATTAGGCATCTTGTTGGCAGCAATACGGTTAGAAGTACGCCGGGCCGTTTGTGCTCCAACACCTGTTTGCAGCCATAAAGACCCAAGATTTTGAGGAACAAGTCATGAGGCCCAATAAAGTTTCAGGCATTTTGATTCCAAAAGAAGGAATTGATCTTCATCATCATGGAAACATGGCTACACAAGCAGAATTAAACTCGAACCAAGAAACAAAATATTACTACTGAATCAAAAACCCATGACATTTCTCTAGTGCATTTTTACAATGACATGAGCAGTTGCCAAACAGTCACACCAAGCAAAGCAATTGATAAACACAAAATACCAAAGAAATCACTGCTATGAGAACGTTTGAACTTTGATGAGAAACCCTGTTTCAGCAGTGAAAGCACATACACAAACTTGTGCTCTACGCAAAGAAATTATCGCACCAAGAAGAAAAAGTAACCTAGGACCAGATGAAGAGCAACTAACTAACCAGAAACCACACAGTTTCAGAAGTTTCATCATCTCACACATGGTTGCGAAACATAATCATGCCAACTAGAAATATCTACAACTGATCATAGTAACTATCCACAAAATTCAAAAGTTCTTGATGAACGGCAAAAAAATACTATAAGAAAAAAACAAAGCAAAACAAAACAAAACATATTTATGCATCAATGCATAATCAGATCAGCCAGAAACAGCAGTAGAGAACCAGCAAATCAAAAAATGTCAGGAAGTCAGTGTACGTGTGTCTAGAGTCACCAAAAAGTACACATACTCAGACCAAAGAGTAGTAAGCATACAAAGTATGATAATTTGATAATGTAAGTATATCACACAGAAATTTCAACATGCAGTTTCTTGGAGCCACACCCATTTATCAGGTGGGGCTGCAGTGTAGTTCACTTGACCTGAAAATCAGGCCACTCTATTCATCAGGCTAGCCCCACATGAGAATTTTGGTTGCTGGCCAATTTTTATCAATCCTCTTTGTTTAGGTAATGTGGCTCATGTTAAGGTTGCAAGTTGCAACGGTGAGCATCGTAAGCTAACCTGATTTTTTTTTTTTATTGTTAATCAAACATGACAACCCACAACCTCAAGGTTGCAACAGTGAGCACCTTCCAATGTGCCACAAGCTCGTCTGGCCAACCTGATTTTTAGGCAAAAGCATCTAACCAGCCAAGCACACCATGAAAACACCACAGATCCTGCACACCTATGCCACCTTGGCACATCAAACTGCATGGAAACCAACCTGGTGATCTCATGCTCGACTTATAATCATAGCCGGAGCTGAACATGGCTGTTGCCCATTATAGTCAAATGGGTGACGTAGCTCATGGAATCACTTATTTATATGCTACAAGTGAGTGCACTAGACTCACCACTACTAGGTAGGGATAACCGCTTCCGTGCATGGATATCTGGCTCTGCAAGCCTCTCTTTCGGATTGCTGTATGAACGGGAACCTAGTCCAGAAGGTTTGGAGGTAGCTTCTTCAACTGGTTCCTCTAGGGACAACTTGGGTTTCGCCTTCCCTGACAGAGTGGCAGATGTGGCTTGCATGTTTGTTGACTTGTTCGATGAAGAGCCACTACCATCAGAATATGAAGGGCACATTTTCTGATTCAAAATGCCGGAACTAGGAACGGGCTTCTTGCCAGTGGATTTAAGTTGGATTTTGGTGGCAGTTTTTACCTCTGCCAGTCCATTTCCATGAACCATCACTCCGTCTTTGAGGTTTATGTCAACAAACCGGTTTTCCCAAGGACGAACAGCCATCCATCGCTCTAACCAGTTCCAACCCCAGTTGTTTTTATCCGGTTCAAAACCTGCTGGAGCTGCTTGCTGCCTTGATCCTGCTTGCCACTGCCAACAAGCAAAAACATGATGACAAACTGAAGAAATACAAACTCCAAAACCATGACTAACAACATTTTAGTTTGAGCAATGAATGGAAAAACACTAAGAAATGAGATCTAAACTAAACTACACTGGAATACTTCCACATGGTGAGGTAAGTGTCCTTGGCAACAATGAATATACTAGTTGCTTGAATAGAAAACAATAGCATGAGACCTCAAGATGCTTCCTGGAACAGTCTATTACAATGTCTTTTATCATAAATTGTAAATATACTATGTAGCCATTTAAATGCGTTAAAACAGAATGGTGGCATGCATTTATTGTTTCAAAGTCAGATGAACTAGAGTGCACAAATAAGTCAAAGTAAATCTTAGAAGCCTAAATAGTCATCTTCTTTCAAGGTTGGTGGTTTTTCATCTGACTCATTGATGTAGGAAGATATATGCCATGTCACTTTCATTGCCATGTGGGCTCTTATGTGGCAACATTGGAAAACCAAGTGGCAACATTGGGTACCTAAGTCTTTAGCCCAATTAATGTGAAGAGGTTTGGTATTATTGTGAATTTCTTGCAACTCCTAGTATTTATTTTGCCCAGTAATTAGTTCTTAGTAAGTTGTGTCTTATTTTGAGAGTGTTAGTTGACTGTCTAGTAAGTTGTGGTCTTGAATGTAGTTATCTTTGGAATTAAGCATGTATTCATGGAGGAAGAGTGCTATATATATATATATATATATCTTGTAAGAGTCCAATGGTGGAAAATATTAAGTTTGTTTCATTTTGATTAATGTTAATTCAGTGGAGAGCTTGACTCCTCTCTCTTATCTCTTATTATCTCTTGTTGTGGTTGTTGTTTCTTGTTGTTGTCTCCATTGTATCTTTCCCTCATCATTTGGTATAAGAGCTTGTATTACGCTCTTAGATTGATTTCCCCATCTACCATCTTCATTCATGGCTGCAAGAAGAGGTCGGGGTGGGCGTGGCAATCATATGATGGGAGATGCGAGAGATGAAGAACTATAAGCACTTCGGAGACAAGTCGAAGAACTTACCCTGCAACTTAATCGTCAAGAGGCTCGTAGTGACCATGGACAGAGCCTTGATTTTTCTAGTGATGAGTCCGACGTCACCGAGGAATTCTACAAACTAATGGTGCGCGATGACATTCAAGAAACAGAGGACTCAATAGGTGAGATTTTAAAACAATCCACAACTCTTTCTCAAGTTCAACCAATGGAATATCATACATTCTTCTTGGTTGAAGGAATACAAGAAGACAATTCACATTGGACATCAGAACTTGTCCAAAATTATGTTGATTGGTCAAAGCCCCCAATTTTCGACATTTATCCAGATGATGAATGTGATACATCCATTTATGATCAGTGTCAAGATGGAGAATTATCCCATGATGTCAATGAGAAATTGTTCGATGATGATTATCAAGAAGATATCGATCATATACCCATCTTTGATGTTTATCAAGATGTTCATGTTAACGATACTTTGACCTTCAATGTGTACCTTGATGAAGGAAGCTTTGATGCGCACTATGATTCCATGTCTTACTGCTATGATCATGAGTCAAGCACTAAGAGAATCATAAAGCACCTAGATTTTTCATTCAAGGAAGATGGATGCATCAAGCAACATTGTTTTGAAGATCCATTTGATGAATCCTATTCAAGCAAATATCACCAGATATTCCTTCATAATTTAGTCACGTGTCAATGGATCAAGACACATTGGGCTGATTGGATGGATGTGCTAAATGGTTTTTGCAAGTACTCCACCCAACAACAAATTCAAATTCAGGACATTTTAACAAGATTGCAGATCGAAAGCCAACCAATTCATATCGACAAGTTGCAAAGGGAATGAAAACAGAAAAGCAAGCAAGACATAGTCAAATTCAACTCGAGGTCGAATCTTTTTCAAGAGGGGGAATATGATGTAGGAAGATATATGCCATGTCACTTTCATTGCCATGTGGGCTCTTATGTGGCAACATTGGGTACCTAAGTCTTTAGCTCAATTAATGTGATTTTGAGAAGAGGTTTGGTATTATTGTGAATCTCTTGGAACTCCTAGTATTTATTTTGCCTAGTAATTAGTTCTTAGTAAGTTGTGTCTTATTTTGAGAGTGTTAGTTGACTGTCTAGTAAGTTGTGGTCTTGAATGTAGTTTTCTTTGGAATTAAGCATGTATTCATGGAGGAAGAGTGCTATATATAGCTTGTAAGAGTCCAATGGTGGAAAAGATTATGTTTGTTTCATTTTGATTAATGTTGATTCAGTGGAGAGCTTGACTCCTCTCTTTTATCTCTTATTATCTCTTGTTGTGATTGTTGTTTCTTCTTGCCGTCTCCATTGTATCTTTCCCTCATCACTCATCTAGCTTCCAATGAAGAGCATATGTAAGCCCATGTAGGCCTTCTTTATATCAGTAAAATCCATATGTAAATCTTTTTTTCAAACTTTTCAATGAGTTTGTCACAATAAGAAATTCGCTTTTGCTCATGATCTACTTGGCATAAACTCAAACTGTTCTAAAAAATTGTTGTGAGTGTATGCAGATGCGGAACTTCTGAAAGACAATCAACCACACAAAACAATCACATGAGGAATTTACATTGTTTGGCAGTGTGCCTATGTCCAAGGACAAAGAGAAACTTCTTTCCTTTCACTCTTTACATTCTTAGGGCTGTTTGTTTAGAAGAAAGTAGTAAAAGGCGAGTAAAAGAGTACATGACATGACATAAAGTTTCACTTCATGCTGTTTGGGTGGAATAAGTAAAAAAAAGAGTAAAAAATGTGATGTGACAATTGTACTTCATTGTTGTTTGGATGGAAAAAGGGGAGGAATGAGGAGAGAGTAAAATTCGATGTGACATAAAGTTCGCCTTTAACGCCACTTTTTTAACTCTCCCAGGTGCAATAACTTGGGGAGAAGTAGAGTTTTGTCTTCCAGCACTTTTTACTTTAACCCAATCCTCTTTCCTTTATTCATGATTTGACCCCATCTTTCCTTTTACTCTCCCTCTCATGTAAATAAACAAGCCCTAGTCTAAGGTTTACAAATTAGATCGCATAAACTTTCTCTTGCTTAAGCCCTAAGAAAGCCCAGTAGACTTACCAAAATACCACTAACCCAAAGCCTAGTCCCTGGCGAAACCAAATGGACCAATCTAGTTAACCCATAATACAAGACATAAACCATTACCTTGGAATACCAGATGTAAATTTAATAGAAATATTAGATTACTATATCTTTTGATAGCTCGATAGTATCCACAATTGTGAATATCTTCTTTACCCTAATAAAAAGGGACCATATTGTTCTTTGTTTATTCTTTAGGCAGTTCCCTCATGCTCAATATTTTGATGGATAAATACGCCATTGAAAAAACCAAATATCACCCATCACAACACATTCTTATAGTTATTTCCATCAAACCCTTTGCTTTATTTCTCATCTTAGTTAAGTCCTTTTTTTACTTTTGTTTCAAATATTTTGTTCACCACATTCTGTTTTATAAAATATTTGCACGCACATTTTTACCACTGCATTCGCTTTGTGGACCTTTTATGGGATAAACTAATAAGGTTTTGGGCTTTCCGTCCTTTTTTACTTTTGTTTCAAATATTTTGTTCACCACATTCTGTTTTATAAAATATTTTTACCACTACATTCGCTTTGTGGATCTTTTATGGGATAAACTAATAAGGTTTTAGGCTTTCCTTCTATGTTACTATGATCACATATAAAACTTGGATACAATAAGGATATGCAATCAATATTATACGGAGATGGAATTTACACAAAAGTGAGGAATTGGATACAATACAATAACATTGCTTGTTTCAAGATATCAAGCTATTATAGGTTTATGGTGCAAAAGTACATGTCTATAACTTTTTATTTCCGTAATTTTAAACGGACATGTCTATATTGTTAAAAGACATGTATAAGGGAGTGGTAACGAATTCATGTAGCCGACCCCAACATAGTTGGGACAAGACTTTGATGATGATGATGAAGGGAGTGGTAACGAATGTGAGAACTAATTGTGGAGGGGCAGATGAGTTTCCAGTGACCATAGGTTTGCATCAACGGTCAGCCTTAAGCTCTTATCTCTTTACACTGACTATAGACAAGTTAATTATTCATATTCAAGAGGAGGTAACTTGGTGCATGTTGTTTGCAGATGATATAGTGTCAATGGATGAATCAAGAGATGGCATAAATGTGAAACTTGAGAGATGGAGGAAGACTTTAGAATCCAAGGGCTTTAAAATCTGTACAAAGACAGAATATGTGGATTGTAACTTCAGTGGGGATGTACAAAGAGCTGAGACTATTGTGAAAGTTGTAGTTCAAGAGATACCACAAAGATACTCATTCCAATACCTTGGCTCGCTAATTAGTTAGGATAATGAGATTGAGGAAGATGTCAAACGTAGGATAAGAGCAAGATAATTGAAGTGGATAATTGCTTCTAGAGTGCTTTGTGATCGGCACTAAACAACAAGATTAAAGAGAAAATTTTACAGGATAGGAATTAGACCAACTATGATCTATGGAGCAAAATGTTGGTCAATCAAAAAGCAACACATGCTTAGAACAAGTGTAACACAAATGAGACTATTAAAGTGGATGTGTGGTAACGCTAGAAAATATAGAATCAGAAATGAGCACTTTCAGAAGCATTTAGGGGTAGCATCAATAGGTGATAAAATAAGGGACTCATTTGAGATGGTTTAGACATGTCCAATGCACACCAACAATAGCGCTAGTGAGGAAAAGTTTTTCAATATAGATTGATGGCTGACCAAGGGGAAGGAGTAGGCAAAGAGGACGTAGATGGAAATAGTAACATTAGATATGAAGAAGTGCAACCTATCCAAGGATTTGGCTCCGGATAAATTGGAATGGAGAAATAGAATTCACACAAACGAACCTGCCATAATTGGGGCAAGGCTTTGGTGGCGGTGATGATGATGTCTATACCTGTTTAAACCAACTTTATGTTCTTAGGTTTTGGTTAGAATGATAACTAGGTTGAATTGTAGGTTTTTCTTGTTTTAATTAAAGGACATATGTACATTGAATTTTTATGGTACTGAACTTGTGACACTGGCAACCATCACAGCATAATTACAAAATCATGCAAACAACTTGGTTATCTTCATCTATGTTAACGGTTACAGTAACATCATTGTTATCTAATGAAGGGACAAAATACAGGGTAAGCGCCTAGAGAATTCACAGAATTAAATTGCAAGAGGACCTAAATCTAGATATCCATTCAAGACTCTTCACCTGGTGTGATCCACCATGGATAAGCAATGAAGTGTAGCTCGCCGAAAGGTACAGACCAACGTGCTTACAAGAAATACTAATAAAATTATACGCACTGAGAAAGCATTGCACGAATCAACAGTGATAGCCATCAGGTCCTTAGTCTTGTGCCAGTAGATGGGATAACAATGCCGGTATTTGCTTGTACCATATATTTAAGTTCATCCAAAGAACTAGTGGCATTAACTAGACAAGTTGACTGGAGCCCATTCAAAAACTGGATATTTTATGATTTGGACCACTTCATAATTCTCATTGTTAAAGTTATGGCTTGAACATTCTTGTTGCTCATCCTTTCTACTCAATCCTACCAAAGTGTGGTTGTGAACTGGAGCAAATTCTTCACATAAACAGACAATGCAATTTTTCAAATGACAGAGAAGGCTCAAACTGACAATGCTTTAATAGAAGCAAAAAGTATTGAAACAAAAATCTTCTGTTTCCCAACCCATGAGATCAAGCTCATCTAGACAATCAATGCTTGAACAACTGAAATATAAAAACTGTAAAATGGAGCCAGATATGAGAAATTGAGAATAACCTGAAACTGGAATTGAAAGAATTCAAAAAATATAAACTCTTAGGTCATGTTTGGCAGACAAATCCTCGGGAATTCCTCACTGGTTTTCCACAAAGTTGTGGGAAAAAACACTTTTGAAAATTATAAATCCCCAAGGATTGGGGCCAGTGATTGAGGATTTTCAGGTCTGACCCCTATCCACAAGATTTGTGAAATCCTCATTTTTGCTGATCTATACGCACCAATAACAATTTTTCTCAGCTATACGCATAAATATGACCAATATCAATATGGTCCTCAGCTATACAAATCCTCTATGATGAATCCTTATTCCAGGGGCAATGAGGAATCCTGAAATCTACGGATTTCTCACCTGCTACCAAATGTGCCCTTAGAATTCATGGTCAAATAAGCTCCGCCAAAGGATTATCTGAGAGGTGAGGATGAGGAGGATAGAAGGTGAGAGGTAAAAGATCTAAGGTAGCAATGTAGATGGGACCTTGACTTTTCTAGGATTTGAATTACTAGGGTGATGGCTAGGTTCATTCTCATCTTCCCTTGATTCAATATCATTAAAGCATAGGTTATTTGATGGTCATTTTTGGATATTAACCCTTAATTCTTCATTTTTAACCACTTATAGAAATATAGTCCCAAGAATTCAATTACATGAAACAAAAAGATCATTTGCATCTTAGGGCCCATTTGTTTCTCATAATTGAATTCCTAGGTATTCTGAGACTTTGTATTTCAATGAGTAGTTAAAAGTGAAGCATCAAAGATGAATATCCAAAAATAACCATCAAACAACGTTCCCTTTAATGGAAATTGAATCGAGGAGAGATGGGAAATGAATACGCAGTAGCGTCTTTATCCTTCACATCTCACCTCTTTATTAATCCTTTGGCGGAGCTCATTTTACCATGAATTCCTATGTATTCCATGCAAACAAACAAGCCCTTAGAACCTTTCCAATTTTCTTTTCCTTAAGAAAAAGGTGTCCTTTCTAGTTTAATGACTGTTCAGATTAGTCATGAGGACCACATTCTGATCTTCAATCCCAAACAGAAAAGTCAAAATTAAAATCAATAAAATGTCATCTATTTTACTAAAAGCATCAGAGGAAACTCTCTCAAATTCGTTAAATTGCAACTGTCCAAGCTTTACCTGATGAGCCAGAGCATATGCCATGGCTCTCTCACGCTTGGCTGCAGCCTCTTTCCTCTTCAACAACTTGGTTTGAATATCTTCCACAGATCCAACAATATCACACCAACCTTCCTGCATCAGAAATTAACCAACATAAGAATCTCTCCACCAAATTCATTCCAAAAAGAGAAGAAAGAACAAGTCATGCTGCAGCAGTATCTGTAACAGAACAGTGGATGGCACAAATTAGCAATTTTTCTCAAGGTTGGAAAAATCGTGACTCGGACTTGACATGTCCAATGCAAAAAGAAAAGGACTCAGAGTCAACATGGAGACTCAAGAGAGTCCCGAATTTTTAATATTTTTAAAAATATTTAAAAATGAATGAAATACTTATAAAATATAAATATACATTTATTTACATGCATTCATAAGAATCAATTCAAATTAATAAATTTATATATGCAAGAAAAATACTATAATAAGAAAAATAATAGAAAAAATATTGCATATTACATCATTTGTTGGTCTAAGTATCGAATGTAAAACATCAAATATAAGTTTCAAATTACATGCTGACTCCGAACCTCGTGCATAATTACTTAAGAATAAACATTAATTATTTAAAATCAGATCTACCTATCAAATGGTTCAGAGTGCAAACAACTTAAAATAAGGTGACTTGGCTAAGTTTCCCCTGTATTTGACTCAATCCTTTAATCAAAACGAGATGACTCAGGAGTCAAGAGTCAACTCGGGGAGTTTTCCAACCTTCATTTTTCTTTTTCATAAAATGTAAATTGAAGGATCTACAACTTTATTGCATAAGGAGTTGTGCACTGCACCTTCATCAGCTTTGTTTTCTTCAAATTTACCATAAAGAAAGGAATTAAAACATTATCATCACTATCATTAATACTCTGCAATTGGTACTTGGAAAACTCAAGTTAATTAATGAAAGCCATCATATAGAAATGCCCCAATTTCCTCCAAAGAGCAGAAGTGAAATCGACATTTTTTTTAAAAATTTGTCAATAACAAAACTGGTATTAAAACTAAGAACACCTGTACAGGATAAGACGTGTATACTTTAAAGTAAGAGACATACAAAAGTCCTCCCTCTGCCCATAAAAATTACAATGGCAACAAATTCCTTGTATACATGTTGATGAGTCAAGCCCAATCCGGATCGCGGTAATGAGTCAGGTCCAAGTGACCCGGTCCGTCTAGGATCATGGGTCAGGCCAGAATAGCCCTGTTGAGATCCGGGTTTCGTTAAACGAAGCCTCGTCACCTCAGGCTCCAAGTCATCGCGACGAAGTCCTCCCCTCACCTGCATTTACCAAGTCTCACGGAGAGGATCTCACCTGCCTTCCACCTGGCTCGATCCTCAAGGACACGACTGAGGCTCCAAAGAGACGTTGAACTGATCGCATCCCCACCTGGTGGGGAAGAGTTATAAATAGAGCTCTCTCATCACTTGAGAGAGGGATCGTTTTTCCCTACTTTCTCATATCTGTAACTCTCTACATTAATCAAACATCACCATTTTCAAGTGGACGTAGGTCACGCCTGACCGAACCACTATAAATCTCTCATCTCTCTTCATTTACTACACAGTATTAATTATCTGACCGGTGGTGTCCGAATTTACCCTTTTTGGCATCATCAGTTTGGCGTCGTCTGTGGGAAACGAAAAAAAAAATTCAAACCCCTTTTTAGAATCATGGTGATCAGCACGAGATCTGTACGACGAGAGGACAACCCTGGCCTAACTACGGGTCCGGGCCCTACCGTTCAACCAAACTCTCCCAGACAGGGAGAGAACGGTCCTCCACCGGGTAATCCTGTCCCGATTACTCCCGCTCCTACTCCCTCTCCACAGCAGATGATGGAGATCATGCAGCAGCTGGTGACTCAAAACCAGCAAATCCTCCAGCTTATGCTCGCAGGGCAGGGAGGAGCGCCATTCGGTGGGGTACAGCAGTAGGAGGCGACGCGCCCGCGGGGCCCGACTGCTCCGCGAAACGGGGCGCCCATCCCCTGGGCGCCCAGGGCAGAGGACTTCCTATGGGCGCCCAGCCCATTCTCCATCACCTGGGCGCCCATCCCTATGGCGCCCAGGGTCGAGGAGTTCCCCCGATGATGCAGTTCCATCGCGCCCAGGATGCCTCTGCCGGCGCTCCCTTGGACCCCCCACCTGGCCCGAGCATGGCTGGTCCTCAAGGTCATGCTTATTATGCAGTGCCTCCACCTCCAGGTGGAGCCCAGTTTGCAGAACCTCCTGCTGATGATCCCCACTTCCAAGAAGGATGAAGTGAAAATAACACAGTGGGGGAGGAAAGCAATCTCCCTGGTCCTTCCAGAGAACCCCATAATCAATGGGAGGAAAAATTTAAGGAGATGCAGAATCAAATCGGGGACGTCTTCGATGCTGTGAGGGCGCAGGCCCCAGAGACGGTAGATTATCTCGTCAGACGAACGAACACCCCGTTCAAGTCTGATGTAGTAAACTACCCCCTTCCTCCTAGGTTCAAAATGCCGTCCATGGAGACCTTCGATGGAAGGAAGGATCCACTGGATCACCTGGAAACTTACAAGACCGTGATGCAGTTGCACAATATCGCTGATGAGATCATGTGCAGAGCATTCCCGACCACACTGAAGGGCTCCGCCCGACAGTGGTTTTCCAATCTCGCCCCAGCTTCCATCGCCACCTTCGAAGAACTAAGCAGGTCCTTCGTATCACATTTCATTGGAGGACGCCGCCATCAAAAGCCACCCACACACCTGCTGAGTGTAAAGCAGGACAGTAATGAGAGCCTCAGGGCATACCTCACTTGTTTTAACGAGGAGGTACTTCAGGTGGAGGAACCCGATGACAAGGTGACCATGACTGCTTTCTTGGGAGGCCTCCGTTCATCGGGTTTCTACTTCTCAGTAATGAAGCGCCCACCAAAGAACATGACGGAGCTGTTGGCGAAAGCCCAGAAATATATGAATGCGGAGGACGCTACTAGGGCCAGGCGGGGCGAGTCCTCCAGAGTGGCGGATAAAGGAAAACACGATAGAGACGACAAGAAGGAACCCAGCAATAAGCGGAGCATAACCGAGAGGATACCTGCCAGAGGCCGACTCGGTCCTGCCCCCCCGAGAGACCGACCCTTCCCTGCTCCGCAAAGAAACCAACAAGCTTTCACAGCTCTCAATGCTGCAGTAGGGCACATTCTACTGGAAATTCAAGATGATCCTGCAATAAAATGGCCGGGAAAAATGAAAGCTCCATCACATCGCAGGAGTATGACCAAATATTGTCGCTTCCACCGCGATCACGGTCATGATACTGACGATTGCTTTGACCTCAAGAGGCAGATTGAAGATCTGATCCAGCGGGGACACCTGCGCCAGTATGTTGCCGGTAGGGGGCAGGCGCCGCCACAGCCCCATAACGTCGAAAATCAGCACCCTATTGGAGAAATTCGTACTATCTCTGGACTCTGGAGGATCAGCGGAGTCATTCTCCGCCATGAAAGCCTATGCCAGAAAGGCGAGGCATCCTGATGAACCACCCCCGTCAAAAGCGTCGAGGCACAGCACCGATGAGACTATATCCTTCTCGGATAAAGATCTAAAGGACATCCAGCACCCTCATGACGACCCTCTGGTGCTCTCTATGACCGTCGCCAATTTCCAGGTGCATAGGATCTTGGTTGACAGTGGAAGTTCCGCAGATATTTTATTTGTGGAAGCCTATGATAAGCTGAAGTTGGGCCGAGAGAGATTGCAACCAGTCAAGTTTCCTCTCATCGGTTTCTCGGGGGAAAGGGTGTATCCATTGGGGGCCATCACGTTACCGGTCACGGCCGGAACAGCCCCCCGAACCTCCACCACAATGGTCAATTTCCTGGTGATAGATTGTCCATCAGCATACAACATCATCCTGGGGCGACCTACTCTTAACTCCTTGAGAGTCGTCCCTTCCACATATCATCTCATCCTCCGCTTCCCAACCCCGAATGGAGTAGGGGAGGTAAGAGGAGACCAGGTAGCAGCAAGAGAATGCTACGTCACCTCGATGAAGGCCAAGATGACGCAGGAGGCGCTGCAAGTGGAAGTCTTGGACCCAAGAGATGAGGCCACCACAGAAAGAGGGGAGCCAGTTGAAAAACTCACCCCTATAATCATGCATGAAGAACATCCAGAGAGGAAGGTGTATATTGGCTCTTCACTCCCGAAAGCTCTGGTTGGCCGATTGACAGATTTTTTGAGGGATAATATGGGCATATTCGCATGGTCACATGCTGATCTGGAAGGGATCAACCCAGCTGTCGCCACCCATCACCTCAATGTCAGCCCTCTCCACAAACCTGTTCGGCAAAGGTTAAGGGGCGCCTCCACTGAAAGGGCCCAAGCAATAGAGAAGGAAGTGGGAAAGCTGATTGACATCGGGGCAGTCAGAGAAGTCGCGTACCCAGAATGGCTCTCAAATGTGGTGATGGTGGCCAAAGCAAATGGAAAGTGGCGCCTCTGCGTAGACTTCAGCGAACTCAACAAGGCATGCCCGAAGGACAGCTACCCGTTGCCCAGGATCGACCTCCTCATCGACGCCACGGCGGGACACGAGCTTCTTTCCTTCCTGGACGCTTATTCTGGGTACAACCAGATTAGCATGCACCCTCCAGACCAGGAAAAAACATCATTCATCACTCCGAAGGGCACCTACTGCTACATGGTTATGCCTTTCGGGCTAAAGAACGCTGGAGCAACCTACCAGCGCCTGGTGAACAGGATGTTCCACTCCCAGATCGAGCGAACGATGGAAGTGTATGTCGACGACATGCTAGTGAAAAGCTTGTCTGCAGCAGATCACATCGGTCATCTTCAAGAGACCTTCAGTGTTCTTAGGACCTACAACATGAAGCTGAATCCCGAGAAATGCACTTTTGGCGTTGGATCAGGAAAGTTCTTGGGGTTCATGGTCAATCAGAGGGGGATTAAGGCAAACCCTGACAAAATCAGGGCCATACTGGATATGAGGTCGCCATCATCAATTAAGGAGCTGCAGCGCCTCAATGGGAGAATTGCAGCGCTCAACAGGTTCGTCTCCAAATCTGCAGATAAGTGTTTGCCCTTCTTCAAGATTCTGAGAAAAACTTTTGAATGGGGATCTGAGGCTGAGGAGGCTTTCCAAAAGCTTAAGGCATACCCGGCCACACCCCCTCTCCTCTCACATGCTTCACCTGGGGAAGTGCTGTATTTGTACCTCTCTGCTTCTCCCTCAGCAGTAAGCTCTGTCCTCATTTCAGACCATGGTGGGGTACAAAAACCAATCTACTATGTGAGCAGAGCATACAGAGGGGCAGAGGTCAGATACTCCGAATTGGAAAAACTGGCGCTCGCCCTCGTTTCAACTGCGAGGCGTCTACGTCATTACTTCCAGAGCCACACAATCACTGTCATCACGGATCAACCTCTGAAAAGAGTTTTGGCAAAACCTGATGTTGCTGGAAGATTGATTAAATGGTCGGTGGAGCTGGGTGAGTTCGACATTCACTATCAACCAAGGCCTGCCATCAAAGCACAGGCTTTGGCAGATTTTGTAGCTGAACTTACATATGCTGAAGAACAAACTGAGGATCCTCCTCTGCCCACACTGGGCGCCCAGCTCTCCTCTCCCTCAACGGGCGCCCAGCCCTCAACGGGCGCCCAGCTCTCCTCTCCCCCAATGGGCGCCCAGCTCTCCTCTCCCTCAACGGGCGCCCAGCCCTCAACGGGCGCCCAGCTCCCCCCAATGGGCGCCCAGCTCTCCTCTCCCACACTGGGCGCCCAGCCCTCAACGGGCGCCCAGCTCTCCACCTCATCTCTGGGCGCCCAAGCTTCTCCCCCACAGGGCTCGCAGGCCTCTCCATCTGTGAATGAAGAACCTCTCCAAAGTGCCCCAGTACCTCCTGAGAAGTCCAATGTATCGCCACTACCAGCCTGGAAACTCTACGTTGATGGCTCAGCAACCACAGAGGGAAGCGGAGCTGGCTTAATCCTAATAAGTCCTGATGGTACACCCATCAAATATGCAGTGAAGCTCCACTTCATTGCCTCAAACAATGAAGCCGAGTATGAGGCCCTCCTATCTGGTCTAACATTGGCGATTGAGATGGACGCCAAATCTGTTCTCGCTTACAGCGATTCACAACTGGTGGTGAATCAAGTAAACGGCGAATTCGAAGCAAAGGAGGAGAGAATGCAAGATTACCTCAGCATGGTGAAGGAAATAATCAAAAGTTTCCAATATTTTCAGCTCTCACATTCCTAGGGGAGAAAATGTTGCCGCCGACGCACTCGCCAAGCTCGCCTCATCATTGGAAGCTTCATCTGCAGAACCGACACTCATCGGGCATCAGTTGGAGAAGAGTAAGTTAGATTTAGTGATCGGAAACATCAACTGTGCATCAGAAGGTGACGAGCCAAATTGGATGACCCCCCATAAAAGCCTTCCTCCAAGAGGGCACCGAGCCAGATGACCATCTTGAAGCTAGGAGACTGAGGATGAGAGCTTCTAAGTTCACAATCCTACAGGATGTTCTCTACAAGAGGGGTTACAACCTACCGTTGCTGCGCTGCACTTTCCCCCAGAAGAGGCTGACTACGCCCTCAGAGAAATTCATGAGGGGATTTGTGGAAATCACTCGGGAGGACGCTGCCTCGCCCATAAAGCGCTTTAGGCAGGGTACTTTTGGCCAAGCATGTTGAAAGATGCCAAGGACCTCGCCAAGAGGTGTGACAAATGCCAGCGCTTCGCCACTGTGACGCGGCAGCCACCAGAAGAGCTGACCACCATCCTCAGCCCGTGGCCTTTCTCCAAGTGGGGCATCGACATTTTGGGCCCCCTGCCTTTGAGTAGAGGCCAGTGCAAGTTCATAGTGGTCGCCATCGACTACTTTACAAAATGGGCGGAGGCGGAACCCCTAGCGAAGATAACAGACAGCAAGGTGAAGGATTTCGTCTGGAAAAACCTGGTCTGTCGCTTCGGGATACCTAATGCCATTGTCAGCGACAATGGCAAACAATTCGACAACAGGCTCTTCAACTCCTTCTGCGCCGACCTTCACATAAAACAACCTCACTCCAGCCCGGCAGACCCCCAGGCAAATGGACAAGCAGAGGTGATGGTGAGGACAGTCCTGCGCAACCTCAAGTCAAGGCTCGAAAGAGCAAAAGGTCTATGGGTTGATGAGCTTCCAGGGGTATTATGGGCCTATAGGACAACTCCGCGGACTCCTACAGGAGAAACCCCTTTCTCTCTTGCTTTTGGGACTGAAGCGGTAAATCCCTGTCGAGATAGGGGTACATTCCCTAAGGGTCCACCAATACGACCCTGCCACCAACGAAGAAGGACTCCGCCTCAACCTCGATTTGATAGAGGAGGCAAGAGAAATGGCTGTGGTCCGTAATGCGGAGTACAAACGACGCATGGCCAAGTACTACAATTCGAGGGTGAGGCCTCGTTCCTTCCAACCAGGAGACCTAGTCCTCAAGAAGGTGATTCTCGCTACGAAGGACTCTCGGGAAGGAAAGCTAGGACCAAATTGGGAAGGTCCGTATCTCATAATAGAAGTGGTGAGACCAGGCACCTACAGAATCCAGAACTCTGAAGGAAAGGTCTTACCCCATCCGTGGAATGCAGAACACTTGAAGAAGTACTACCAGTGAAGAGGTCCAGGAGGGTGAATTAGGGTTTTTGTTAAAGGACTTAGGTTTTGCACTTTTATTTCATTTAATGTTGCAAAACAATGGATGGATAAATAAAATTACTTTTATTACCAAAAGTTGCATAAATCAGCTTATGCTGCCTTTACAAAAGTCAAGCTACCTACCCATAAAATCCCTATACACTAATCACTTTCATCCCCTTCCTCATAATCCTCCTCTTCATCGTCCTCATAATCACCAGAGCTGCTACCACCATCATCAGGCGCCTCCATCGGCACAAAGCCTGATATGTCAATGTCTGGAAAGGCGGCCGAAATCTTCCCTCGAAGCTCCTCGTAGCCATCAATGAAGGCATCCGCAATGCCAATCTGCAGGTCCCTCTCAGCTTGAGAAGCTCTCTCGGACGCTGCCCTCATCTCTGCCTCTACAGCAACTTCTCTGAGCCTCACCTTCTCAAGGGTTCGAGCAAGCTCAGCCTCACTGAGCGAAGCCCTCTCACGGGCCTTCATCAGCTCAGCCTCACTGAGCGAAGCCCTCTCGCGGGTCTTCGTAAGCTCAGCCTCGGTGAGCGAAGCCTTCTCGCAGGTCTTCGAAAGCTCATCTTCTACCTCGGCTGCCCTCTTATTGGCTGCTGAAAGCCCGGTCTCAAGCTCGCTTACCCTCTCTCGGGACGCAGCAAGATCGGTCGCGGAAATCCTACCAGCGGCTTCCAGAGCAATAATCTTCTCTCGAGCAGTCGAGAGCTCTAGCCGCATAGCCTCTTTCTCCCGTCTCATCTGACCACAAGACTGGGCTCGCGACAACAAGCAGATGAATGCTGTGGAAAGCTGAAAAGATAGGAGACGAGAAGTGAGACAGTTATAAAGAAATGAAGGGGTAACAATCTGGAGAAAAATAAATAATGAACTTCACCTGAGTCAGACCCTCTACAAATGAGTCAATGACCCCCTCGGTGCCCAAGGCGTTAACCCGAGAGACCTCATGCGCCAACACATATTTCCCTAGCCTATTCCGCATCTCCCACGAACGACCCCGCCTGGGACCGGTCCCGGTGGGTGCCCCTGTAGAAGTACCCGGTTGTGGAGGACATAGCCGAGGGACAGGAAGTGTGGCTGAAGAGGAAGGCTGCGAGACAACAGTCTTAGCGGAGGAGATCCCTGCCTGAAGAGATATCTCAGGTAAAACCACTCGAGTAGGAGACACTCGGGGCTCAGTGCGAGAAGCCAATAGAGAGGTTCCTGGTGAGACATCGCCTGTTCTCACCACCTTCGGAGGAGGGGTACCCCTATCCGAGAAGCGGGTCGAAAAGCGGGCTCCAATCATCTCTCTGCTTACCTCCGTGCCTATTAAGAGAAGTATTGGCAAGTGAGACATGGAAACAACACATCAGATAATGTTTAAGATTATGGCCAGAGCAGATTTAACTTACTTTTTCTCTTTGATGACGGTCCTGAAGAAGAGCCCGGAGAAGGTCCACTGGCCTTACTGCTTTCTTTGGGAATAAGACCTCCCAAGTCTTTCTCTGGATGATCCCTCACCGCTTGCAGCTTCGCCTCTTGATCCTTGGAGAGTATGGGAGGATCTGCGGAGAAACGGTGAGCATAGAAGAACAATGTATATATACATTTATATAAGTATGGAGAAGTGAGCAGGGAGACGTACCCAGTCTCTTGGCGCCAATCCATCGTGTGGGCACCAAAGCCTGATCTGCTTGTGAAGCCCACTCGCCACCTATGAAGAAGAAACGAGATTTCCAGCTGTGACAGTTGGAACGCATCCCTGTAAGAAGCTTACATCCCCTGGAGGTGAGATAATACCATCCCCTATTTGGGGCAGGAGACTCTGTCAAGTTGTAAGCGGCGTGAAACTCAACTGGAGAGGCATCCTGACCATTCACCTTCCTCCACAACGCCAGAAAATCCAGCAAAGCCCTCCAGCCGTTGGGCACGAAACGCCCCGGGGTTAGAGAAAAATAGTGAAGAATCCGGCAGATGGAAGAAGACATTGGGAATCTCAGCCCGGCCTCGAGCATCTCCTCATAAATGAGGATCTCACCTGAGGAGCTGTCGCAAGCTGGCTCATCTTTTTCAGCAAGACGACACATCACCATGGGCGGAATACGATACGAAGTAATGATTCGGGAGATGTCACCTCCTGTCCTAAAGGTGCTGAAAATTGTACTTACTTTGGACCCGTCGTCCTCAACGATGACCTTCCCTTGGTATTTCTTGGGACAAGGACGCAATTTTTCTCTCGCTGCGGAGACCGATGCAAGGTCTCGTGACCCCTTGCCTGCTGCGACACCTGAACGAGAGGTGCTGTGACCCACTTCCGGTTCGGTCCTGATCGCTTGTGGAAGAGTACGCTCCCCCTGAACCTCCTCACCCTCGCTCAGTAGACCCCCAGTCCGTAGGCTCTCGCCCCGCCAGGCCTCGGCCTTGCCCTCCATGCCTCGCCGCAATGGGCCCTCGCCCAAGGCATGCACGCCCATCAGGCCGGCATCGCCAACATGGCCAGGCCTCTCCCCCTTGCTGCTCGCCCAAGGGGGTATCTCGCCCTTGCTGCTCGCCCAACAGGGCCTCTTGCCCTTGCTGCTCGCCCAAGGGGGCCCCACGACGCAACCCATCTCCTCGCCCGCGGCAGCCCCCTCGCCCGCTGCCAGCGCGCCGCCCGCGGTGCCGGAGCCTCCCTCGCCGCGGCTGCTCGCCCAGGGGGGCCCCACGGCAGCACCCTCGCCCGCAGCAGCCCCCTCGCCGCGGCTGCTCTCCCAGGGGGGCCCCACGCCTGCGCCTCCCTCGCCCGCAGCAGCCCCCTCGCCGCGGCTGCTCGCCCAGGGGGGCCCCACGCCTGCGCGCCCTCGCCCGCAGCAACAGCCCCCTCACCGCGGCTGCTCGCCCAGGGGGGCCCCACGCCTGCGCCTCCCTCGCCCGCAGCAGCCCCCTCGCCGCGGCTGCTCGCCCAGGGGGGCCCCACGGCAGCGCCCTCGCCCGAGGCAGCCTCCTCGCTCGAAGCAGCCCCCTCGCCCGAGCCTCCCTCGCCCGCGGCAGCCCCCTCGCCCAGCGCTGCCAGAGCGCCGCCCGTGGTGCCCATCTCCTCCTCCTCGCCCATCTCCTCCTTCTCTCCTCGCCCATGGCCCAGCATCGCAGGGACGACCACATCCTCCTCACCTATTAAGGGATCGCCGGAAACGCCAACGCCAGTGCCTACCCTGCCGCTTGCCACCATCTTCTTCTCTCCCAATGGTTTTTTCTGCAGAACCAAGTTTCTTTCTTTTGAAGAAATCATGCTCTAGGGCTTATTTTATAGCCAGAGTTTTCAAAGAAGAGTAACCCAAGCCGGGAGGACTCTCCGAAATACAAATCTACAAGAGTAAGCAAGGTTAAAATCGGGAAGAAGAAAATTTGTCAAGAGAGACGTAGTTGGAATTTATCAATGCCCCCTTTCAAAAAAAAAAATTTTTATTATTATTTGAGCACGGGGCATTGAGGGGGCAAATGATGAGTCAAGCCCAATCCGGATCGCGTTAATGAGTCAGGTCCAAGTGACCCGGTCCGTCTAGGATCATGGGTCAGGCCAGAATAGCCCTGTTGAGATCCGGGTTTCGTTAAACGAAGCCTCGTCACCTCAGGCTCCAAGTCATCGCAACAAAGTCCTCCCCTCACCTGCATTTACCAAGTCTCACGGAGAGGATCTCACCTGCCTTCCACCTGGCTCGATCCTCAAGGACACGACTGAGGCTCCAAAGAGACGTTGAACTGATCGCATCCCCACCTGGTGGGGAAGAGTTATAAATAGAGCTCTCTCATCACTTGAGAGAGGGATCGTTTTTCCCTACTTTCTCATATCTGTAACTCTCTACATTAATCAAACATCACCATTTTGAAGTGGACGTAGGTCACGCCTGACCGAACCACTATAAATCTCTCATCTCTCTTCATTTACTACACAGTATTAATTATCTGACCGGTGGTGTCCGAATTTACCCTTTTTGGCATCATCACATGTTATCTGTATCTACACCCAATTTTGTAAGGAATCCATTATCCCTTCAGTATTCCTCTTAACATGAGAAATGGGTATTGAGAGAATTAAATGCTTCTTTTATCTCCCTCAAAGCAAATTTCCACAGGCTCTTGCAGTATAACACATCCACTAGATCACTTGTTATCGATGTTATGTAATTAGTAGACCTCGAGATAAAAATGAAGAAAATATTCCGCCATCCTCCAAATAATGGAAGTGTTCATTTTTTCTTTCTTTTTTTTTTAATTAATTCAGCAGAAAGCAACGTAAGCTTATGAGAAAATGAATTAACATACATAAATCAAATTCTGGCCTTTCAAAAATATTCCACCTTCCTCCAAATAATGGAAGTGTTCATTTGTTCTTTAATCAATGCAGCAGAAAGCAATGTAAGCATATGAGAAAATGGATTGAAAATACATAAATCAAATTCTTATAATTAAGGGTTTCCAAATTGGCACAGAAACTGAAAAAATAAACAATACAACCTAGGTAAGGCAGATAGGAAATTTAATAACATATTTCTAGTTTTTCCAGCAAAGTCCAGTGGTTCTTGCAGAACAAGTAACACCCACCATGATGCAGCCCGAAGACGTGGATTCTACACTTGGCTATAACCTATTCCTTTTCTGTAGTTTTGATATGGTCAATGAGCCCTGGGGTGCACAGTTGGACATATGAATTGTCCAATTCCAGTGAGGATTTCAAAAAATTTAACTGAAGTAGCATTTGTTGAAAGCCAGTTCATTTCCTTTTCCAAGCAGGCTATGTTGGGACGGTGGTTCAGGTGTGATACTTCGACCCGAGGACCCACGGATCAATCCCTGGGCGTGTGTGTGAAACTACGATGCCAACACCACTCAACCATGAGTGTTGGCAGCTATAAGTTGTTAAATTAGTCCTTATAAATATAAGTCATTTAAAAGTAGTGTTTTTAAGGGGACTTTAGTTGGACACAAAATGGCTTGAGCTATAACCTATAATATAGCATTAACAAACTAACCATGCAATTGAGTCTCTCTCTTCGTGGTTTCAAAAGTGGAGTGGTTTTGATCTTCCCAAAAAGCAACCATTGCTATTGCTATTTTCACTTGTTAAGTTGTAGTAAATTGATAAAATCAAGTAAAATGGGTCACAGCATGCAATTGGACCTCCAATGTTAAGTTCTGACCTTTGTGTTCTGCCTTGCACCATATCATCTGCCAAGAGATAATGTCAATTCTTATGATGCATATAATTTTATAGTGATTCAGTCATTCTACCTCTATTTCTCGAACATGAGCCTCATGTACAAGCTGTTGCTGATAGTTTTGTTGTGTCAATTGACTCTCCAATGCCATGCGAACACGTCTTGCTCTGACACGTGCCTGAACTCTTACCAAAGCTTGCATACATCGAAGTGTAATTGCGGCTTGCTTTCTCACTGCATGGCCCCTAACAAGGGCCTGAAGTCTCACCAAACCTTTCAAAGCTCGCAGTGCTCGCCTAGCCTAAAACAGTCAAAGTAAACTTTCAAAACACATCTTCGTATGAAAGGAAATGCAATGACCAGAAAGGCCAGAGTTGAATTAGTGTTAAGTTTGGGAGCATGCCAATTCAAAAGGAGTGGGCTTTGAATGGGTTGCATTGAGGTAGGCCTACAAGGCGGTCCATATATGCACATATAGGTTATAATGTAGACCAGTCTACATATGAAAACTTTTGTGTGCATGTGTTTGTACATGCTCATGTGGGTCACAATTACTGATAAATGCTATATTATAATCTGTGTCATCTCTTAAGTTATTATAGGCCACCAATAAAAGACTTAGGGTCTTCCAATCCGAAGATGTCGGCACCATCCATAGTAGCTGTCATCGCTTCAAGGTTTCTCAGATCCAAATGCTTTAATATTGAGCATCATAAGCCCAAGACTTTGTCTATCACCTATTTAATTGAAAGTAGCATAGAATGTAAAACTTTTGTACCATTTAAAAAAATAACCAGAGAGAGAGAGAGAGAGAGAGAGAGAGAGAGAGAGAGAGAGAGAGAGATTTCAAAAATATAAAACGTATATAACTGACTCAATGCCCATTTAGATGGGGTTTCTTATGGCATACTTCAAATATATTGATACACAAAACAGTGGGGAAAAATGGATAAATACCAGAAAAGCTCGAAAAGCAGTTTGGATTTGTATGGCAGCCCATTCCTCTTTTGCATTCTGTTCAATTTGAGCAGCAGTCTGAACATCGAGTATGCTAGTGGGAGAGGGCTCAGTATTTGAGCTTGATTGGATATTAACATCATCTGTCGACGGAGCAGTGCTTTGAGCAAACTCCTGCTCAAGAACCACACTATCAATATCAATAGAGTGTTTTCTCCGGTGCCAAAACCGACCTGCAGCTACTGTTTTCTGCAACATATCCAAGGTACTGGATTAACCAACAAAATAAAGAGAATCAACCGATTATAAATGGTGATATCCATTTTAATACCCTTCTATCAATATGCATCTCATATACTATTTTTCTTTTTGATGTCCTAGTGTTACCTTCTTGAATGAATTTTTACAATTACAGGGGAAAATTTTCTATTTCAATATTAACTGCTATAGACAGATTCAGAATGAACCATAGTTACCTAGTTCGCAGTTTGATTAATTCGCATTCGAGTTCCTAATTCGTATTCAAGACTTAGCTTGATCCGAAAACCCGATGGAGCAGGTACATTCGCTTCATTTCTAAATTCTTCTGATTGGGTGTTTGAGTTCGACGAACTAATTCATCTGTGCCAATGATATAAGTACACTAGGGCCTACATCTATAAAATCCAAACCGCTCAAACTGTTCTCTATATTTCCACTAGGCGAAATTCTACTTCAGTCAGAGTTGGGCCCACACTCAAATTGATTACGTGCAAAACACATGGCTAAAGTGAAAACCAAAGCAAAACTCCATGTTTTACTGGTGATTAATCTTAAAGTGGGGCCAATTTTGATTGGACTTTGACATGGATTTGTGCCAATACATAGGGGGGCAATGCTTTTCCAAATTGATAGAGAGTTACTCACATTCTCATCCTTCTCCAAAGCTTTTGATTTTTCTGACTTCCTTAAACCAACCAGTGTTCTAAACCACTTCCCAGTGACTCCCATGATGACTGTCACTTCAGCTGCAACAAATTAATACCTGCCATGCAATAGCACCCCAAAAATAAGTATATGACCTGCACCACCATAAAAAGGGATGTAAACAGAATCAATTTGGGACGGGTCCAGGATGGACCCAAACCTGGACCCAATTAAATGTGTTTGTGTTTATTGAGTAATTCACATGCTAGGGCTGAGGGCCTGAGACACAATTCGGTGATGGTAGGATTAAATACAGTTTTCTGTCATATGTCTATGCACATTTATCAGTCTACAATTACATGATATTTACTAATATACATTTCCTAAATGTAATAGTATATTTTACAAATCATTTGGGCAATCGGATATTTAGGTATGGACCCAAATGGAGCCGATTCAAAAAGAGGGTCCCTACCCAGATTTTTTTCACGTTGGAACCTTCAGGTTATTGGGAGGTCCACCCACATCTCTAACTATAAGCAAAGAACCTCATATACTACATGAAAGCTAGAAACAAGGTATTCGGACTCAGTGCAAAGCCATCTTGTCTGTTTCTTTACTAAGACCTAGAATTGAGTTGATAGTAAATTACCATTTTTTTTAGATAGTTAAATTTGAATGTCCCCTATTGTTTTTACTTTTTTTCATTTGAAAAATTGACTAATGGCGGCCCTTCAGTTTCAATGAAAATTAGCTTTGAGAGGGCCTCACTAGAAGTTAATTCTTTTTCTTATATAGGTAACTGAGTTTTATTAGAAAAAAAGTGACATGAGACAACAAGGAGCTCACTCAAGCAGAGAAAACACAAGCATTCACTTTTAAACATTTTGTGACATATCATCAACATTAAAGCCTAATTGCATCTATCTGGGTTCAGCAAACATTTTGTATTGCATATACCATACAAAAACAACGTTTCACATCAAGAATAAAATTAGAGGAGTTTCATATCTACAAAGATTTCCTTCTTCAGAGGTGTATCCCTTGCTCAAAACTGCTCTAGGACCCAAATTATAATATCCAATCTATAAAATATAAGTGCATCAAAAACTTAAAAGTATAATTTCTTTTGGAAGGCAGGCTATCTTCTTTTGAAAGCAAGCTATCCAATTAAAACAAGCACATATGGTAAACAGAAAGTGACTCTGAGCCAAAATACACAACATAAGATCTAGGAGCTTAAAATCATACTTCACAATACCAGATACAGAGAACCTCCCAACAGCAATGAGGTTTTGGTGTCCTGCAATCTCTCTTCAGGTTCCACCAAAAGCAGCAGGAAGTAGGAGAAGTTATGATGAAGGAAGTAAAATAAGCTATTTTAAGACGGAAGAAATTGTATGCTGAAGCAAGATCCAACACTCAAGAACAAGAAGCATGCAAGTTATCCAATACGCTGAATGACTGATAACGTAAACTTAACGAATACCATCAGCAAAATGCCAAACACATACTGTCAAAAAATGAAAGCAACAATTTGCTAAAAGTATAAGACCAACTGTTTGTTTGCATGAATTGTATTCTTAGGAAAACAAAGAAATGTATTTCTAAAAGTAGCAAAAACAAATGTGAAGATCATCAACTGCCATCAAATAATCTCCTCTTCAATGGAAAATGAATTAGCGAATATGGAAAATGAATACAATCAGCCATCACCATAGTAAATCAAATCCTAGGAAAGTCGGGGCCCATCTACATCTCCACCTTACATCCTTCACCCCTCACCTCTTTAATAATTTTTTGTTGGAAACAGTTTTACCATAATTCCTAGGAATCCTAGGAATACAATTACAAACAAACAAATGGGTCCTAAAAATATAACTAGAGAAAAAATAACATGAGAGGAAAAAAATACTTATAATAACATTTTCACATCAATTCCATTCATGAATGGTTACCAAACAGTCACTCTCCTGGTCACATTGGCTCTTTAAGTACCAACAAATGGCAGGATGGGGTGTAAGGATACAGGAGCCGGCCATCTAATCTATAATTAAAACTAAATAAATAAATGGCTGTTAAAATAAGAAAAACAGACCCTGATGATCAAGCATTGCAAAAACATGGGTACACATGCAACAAACAGCCATAAAGTGGTAGGCGAGGATGAGATCCACACCGTTGATCAGCTTCACCAACCATAGTGGAAACAGGACATATTCACCGACTGAAAAATCCTACCATCAAATCAGTGACCCAGATTTAAACACTGACATGCATTTAAGCAGCATTCCACAGACAATAGGATCCTAACACCAAATTCACAGATGGGTTCTTTTCATAACCACTGAAATGAGACCCATAAGCTTCCACCACCAAGTAGAGTTATCCATGTCAACGCACGCCCCCAATTGGCAGAATAATTTCAGACAAAAAAATCAGGAAAAAGATGTAAAATCTCAATTCAACCACACCAAATACAAATTTTAATTTCCCCAACAGCTATCCATTGTACCAAAACATTCAAACCCACTTTGAATTGCAGTACATCCAAACAAGTCATGAACAATACAACCCCAACTCACAACTACCAATCAAGAAACCAACCCAAGTTCCACTTCATTTTACCTCAAACCTTCTCATTAATCAAACCCAAATCCTCCCTCTTCACATGTTCTCAGATTCTACCCACAGAAAAACCAAAACCAAAAGAACCCATCAAGAAAAATCTAATTTTTAAGGTAATTACTCCTTTTTGAACACATTATCACTCTCCAGAAACTGCATTTCTCACAAACGAGACAAAGAACAAAGGAGACAAAGAAGAACTCCTATTCTCAGCACCCGAGCATAGATCCGAGCAAAAAGAGGAGAAATGAGAATAGAATTGAAGAAAGATGCGATTTTTATTCAAAAAAAATAGAAAATTCTGAGAGACAGAAAGATTTGAGAGGAATGTCTCTCACCTAAAAATCTCTGAGAAAAATTCATCATCAGACACGGAAGAAGGAGCAGAAGCAAGTAAGAAAGAGAGGCCGAGGAGCAATATGTAATTAAAGAAAGAAACAGGCCCTCTATTTAATGCTCTCACTATAAGAGCTTTTATCGAACCTGCAAAAGCCTTTTCGTTTTTACTATTTCCATACTTTGGTCTCTCTCACTCTTACCTTTTGCTTTATTTCGGGTGGAATGGAAGGGGAGCAACTTGGAATTTGGAATTTGGGATGCTAAGGTTAGTCGCCTATATGATAAAAATCAAACAAATTTGACAGTAAACCCAACAAATAGAGGTTGGAAGTGGATCATCTGCCTCAGTTATTACATATTTTATGTACCGGGTCTCCTAAACTCCACCATGGGGGCTCATACCATGGGGGCTCATATAATGATAATTTGGATGGTGCAAGATGAATGTCATCCCCTCATTTAATGCAATTTAGTAAGAGTGGGTTTCGCCATAAAATTGAGTACATGACTGAAATATGATTAACGTCACATTAGTGTCTTAATTAAGTTTTCAATAATGTGCTCAATCTTATGATGATAATCTTACTGAACTGGAATTTTGAGGATATATCATAAAAAGGGGTATGGTATTCATTTTGGACGGTTTGAGTTATCATTATGTGGGCTCCATGGTGGGGCTTTGGAGATCTATTATATAGGAAGTGTTTAATAGCTAAACAGAGGATGGAGACTTTACCCCAATACATTAGACCTAGCCTAAGAAGTATGAGGATTTGACAATTTTATTCTACAACTCAAGGAGTGAGTTCAAGTTTAGCATGGCCCATACTTGAGTATGGATCTACTTAATATTCTTTTAACATATTGTACTTAAACGAAGCATAGCATAGCATAAAATAATACCCATTCATGAAGAGAATTTCATAATATGCTTAACATCGACGGTAAGTGATTTGGGTCATGACAAATATGGTCCAAAACATTGCATAGCATAAAATAATGCATGTAAGTAATTCTTTAGGCTTTTTTTTTTTTTTCCTTTGGTGGTGTGTAATGCTATCAATCCAGGCCTTTGACAAGGGGGACTAACATGACTCAGCCCACAAAAAGCTCTCAAAACGAGTGCTTTTATTTTTGTCCTCAAGCCCGAGCACAGGGTTGGGACCAATTTTGAAAAGCCTGCATTTTTAAGGTCCAATATAGGGCTAGACCAAACCAGGCTTGACCCACAAACATATTATGTTGTATTATAGACATACATGCTATAAACAATATACAAATAGCAAATGTTTCTCTATATTTTTACGTGGTTTATTGTATTTTTTTAAAATCTTCTATTCCTACTTGATAAAAATATTCTCTTTTATCATTTTGAGAAAACTATTAAATAAAAACCGGTCCTTCAAAACTTATTTTCAAAACCAACTTCTTACTTTCATCTTATTCCCCCTAAAAATATAATCTATACTATTTAATTTTATCACTAGTTGAGACTAATGTTTTATCCTAACCAGGCAACTATAATTATAAGGATACATCAGCACAATAATCCGTGCTGAGCACAGGTAAGTCCAAACATTGCAAACTAAATATTTGTATATAAAAAGACTAAACAATTGCCAACAAAATCAAATTGAAATAAAGAGGGACATAAAAATAAAAGAAAATAAACTCATAAATTCCTTACCTTCTAAAGAAAACCTCTAAATAATCATCACCTACTAATCTTAGAAAAAAAATAAAAGAAGAAAAATTATAAAATACTTCGAGAGCTAAGTGGTATAGAATGAGAATTGAGAAAAAAAGATAATAGAAATGGGGGTAAAAAGACAATTATTAGAGAATAAGAGCTGAAATCTTCAAAAGTGAAGAGTGGACGTGAGATTTCATGAGATAAAAAATATGTAGTTGCATAAAATATGTACTTGGGAGAGAATGTGGAGTATTTAAAAAAAAGACGATAACTTTCCATCAAAATTACAACTAAATATCAAAATTAAATCCAAAACTTTTGATCTTAATATATTATAATTGCAATGGCAATACCATATAAAAGTGTATGTTTCAGGTAGAGTAGATTTCTTTTACACCGGATTTTATCTTACTCTTGTTGAATTGGTAATTTTATATTTTCGTTTCTATAATTTAGGCGACACTTGTATTACACCGTGCAAGAGAAAAAAAAAAAAGTTGATTAAATAGCCATGATTCTCTGGATTAAGTTAGTGCGAGTCACGGTCGCGCATGGCGACTGCGCATAGCATTGATTGCGCGTCAATTCCGTATTATTTGTCAGTGTTAGCTGTCGGATCAAAAGCTTCCAAGGACAGATGCTGCCTTCCTTTCCCGTAATCGCAGACACAGACAGAAACAGTTGCTATCACTTCTCACTCACTCCCCAACGCATTTCGTTGTTATTTAAAAACTCATATAAACTTTCCAAGTGCACAACCATTTCAAATTTCACAGGCTCTTTCTTTCCACACTTCAAATTTCAGAATTTGAACAGGATGGGAGGCTATGACTATGAGCATCAAGTTCATGTGAGTTCATGAGATTTTTTTTTAAAAAGATTGAAATCTCTCCCCTCCTTTTGATGAGAATTTAGTTCACATGCATTGAGACTCATTACAACTTGAATTTCAAAATAGAAAAAGGAAAAACAGAATGTTTTCAGATTTTAGACTTTAGATTTCCTTGGGAGATATCATCAGAAAAATTAAATATCTATTTATTAATTAAATGTGAATTGGATATGCAATAGTGGTAAAAAAACAGTTTGATAAATTTTACTATTTTCACCTCTCTCTCTCTCTCTCTCTCTCTCTCTCTCTCTCTCGTTTTGTTTTGATTTATTCCCAATGCTTTTAATTTGCCACAATGTTGAATATAATACAATAGAGTCCAGATATGGTAAAATCCCATGGTGATCGTGAGTGGACCAACCATGGTCCGTCAAGTCACCGTGGGACAGCCTGCAATGCACCCGAACAACTGCCCGTGTCTAGAGCAGGGCTGCCCTATGATGGCGTGGCGGATCGTAGTTGATCCACCCACGGCCACCGTAGGTATACCCACTTAAAAGATCCCGATTCAACACAATGTTATTATATAATCTTAGCCTTCTAAATGTTGACTTTTAGATTTCTCTAAATTGCTGCTTGCAAATCAATGATTGTACTTGAACATTTGGAAAACCTATTGAGGAGAATTTATAATCCTCCCCAACAATAATCTTCAAACTTCCGGCAAGCTAGCATACAGGTCCTAAGCAATATGTGTTGGCCTTAAAGAGAAACTAATAAATCCTGATTTGCTCTTTGAAAGCATGCCTAAATTATATAGCCCACATGAATGCATTAATCATTTGAGCAGGGGAAATACTGAAAGAGGTTATTATGAGGGTTGGGATTTAATTACAAATCACTTTGATATAACCAATCTAACACTTTATTTTAAGATCTCACAGTTTAATGATTTTATAATTGAATCCTTCTCTACCATTCACACTAGTGGTAAATGATGATTGGGTCAATTTCAAGTTGGAAAAAAATAAAAATTTACATAATAAAGTAGAAAGTTTAGGTCCTTTGATCATCTAACTCAAGAATCCTTGACCGGAAGGAGTGGAACTCAAAGTAAATACCCTTTATGTGTATGGAGTGTTCCTAAGTTTTACTCTAATATGAGTTTTTTCCCCGATAAAATTAAGCAAATGAAAACTAATGTAATTAACAATCTAATTCATAATTAATCATATTCATAATTAGATTATTCACTATCCTAAATAATACTCCTTATGTATTTAAAAATTTTAATTTAAAAGTAAGTGTCGGGATAGATGTACAGGAATACTCCAGACTCTATAGAATTCTTCTCCTTCCCCATTAAGTCAAGAGTCTTCTATTCCCATTAAGTCCAATAAAGTGGGTGGGGGGGGTTGGGGGGGGGGGGGGAGTACACCACTACACGTCATCTGTTTTATGTACAAGCATGAGCGTTCTATCATGGTTTTGGATTAGCTTTTGTACTAGTTCCTTGTTTAGTCACATTCCTTCCATCAGGTGTCGGTGGGAGAACCCCCTAACAAAGTCAAGTGAAGGTTGGCTAAAGTATGAAAAGTCATGCACATACACATACACAGAGACAAATGCTGGTGCCTGAAAACCATCATTTGCAAAAAAAATATTTCATGTAAATATAACACTAATATCAATATTTCAAAATTATCACATGTATTTGTGGTGACACTATGCAAGTGCCTCATAAGCCAACTAATCCAAATTGCCAAGTCCAAAATGCTGGACCCTACCAAGAGGAGGCCTAAAATTAGGCATGGCTATGAAAACTTGCTAGGACCGGATCCCTTGTTTGGACCAAATAGAGAATGAGGAAACCTTGTTTGGACCAAACAGGGGTGACACGCAGGGGAGCGGATAGAGAACTCTATCTTTCATCCGCCCCCCTACGTGTCCCCCCCCGTTTGGTCTTTCTCTTTTTTCTGCCCCCTCATTCATCCCTGCGTGTCAACCCATGTTTGGTTCAATCAGGAAATCCGTTTCCAAACTTGCTTGTTTAACTTATGCAAGACTATTTCTCATTTTCAGTGCCTTTGGTGGTTCCTGATTCAACAGCTAGCTCATCCATCAATTGGTAGCACTTTAGGTCATGTCACACCTAAAATTTGGCCCACCATTTTGTACAACTTAGATTGAGTATACATGTGTAAAGGACTATCATACTCTAGCAAATTACATCAACAACTCATAATAGGACTTTAGCCCCTCCACACTACAGGGACATGTAACAGTGTGGAAGCCCTTTTTTTAAAAGCACATGGGTCTAACCCCCTCACATTAACTACCCTAGGCATAAGCTCTAATTTGACTCTCATCCAATTATTATTCATCGTTGGATTGAAATGTTAAAAAAAATAAAGCCTTCTAAAACTAGAATCTTAGGACCATGGATAAAGGAATTAAGATGATTTATTAGAGTTGAGATTTTACACACATGTATGTGTCCCCACCTCCCCTGGGACTGGCACGGCCCTAGGTCGTCCACAAGAGAAAACTTGTAATTTCAAAGTTCATGTATTGATGAGTCCAAAGGTGTTTATTATTTCAAGTGAATATAGGATTTTTGCTTCTTTAATGTGGGTATGTGATTTGAGTGATTTGAATCAAGCAAAGATGAGGACAACGGCAAAAACAAATATAGACATTGTAGAAGGAAGACTTAATTGGGTATTTACCAGTGACCAGAGGGCATTGCTGACATGCTGATGGTTTCATGGTTTAGTGGTGTGTAGGCACATCTCTTTCACAAGAACACCTAGGTTTTGATTCCTGGGTCCCTAGGTTATAATCTCACATGATCACACACACCTATAAGCAGTCCAATGGAGAAGGAGACAAAAACAAAAGGGTGTTTGGGAGGGTATTAAGTTAATGCATTCAGTGAGGAGGTTCGTGCAGTGAACTGAAGACTATTCATTAGCATCTCTTGTTGGATCTATGAGCATAAAATAATTGTAAGCATTGTTTGTTTGTTTTTAGTAGCTAATAGCTATTAGCAAGATAAAGATTCCCTTGATCCACGCCTCTTGCCATCACCTACCTAATCCCATGCTTATGCTATCATTATAATTGATATATATAGGGCTGAGAGTCATGATCATGACTCACTGACTCAACAAGGTCAAGAGTCTGAGAGTAGTTCTTGGTTCCTGGGGCATTGGTTTGCTTCTCTTTTTATTTTAGGTACCCCGGCTATAGGGGGCTGGGAACCCCCTTTGTTGAGAGTAGCAGACCTCGGGAGAGGTGACAAAACCTTCTTGTCCTTGTAAAAGAAGGTGGCATGTCCAAAGTTCAAACCTAGGCAGGCCTCTTACCATTGTAGTAAAAAAATAATTTGGTAATAGTTAAGGGGCTGGGACCTAAGAGACTCACACAAGTGAGACGATGAGAACTCACACATGTAAGGAGACACAATACTCACACATGCAAGCTAACGAGGATAACTCATACATATGAAGAGACACAACTCACACATATGAGATAAAAACAACTCACATATATAAGTAAGAGGGAGGCCAGGATGGGACGCAGGACCTTCCAATAAAAACTGCCAAAGGAGCCATTCTCAATACTACTACTAAGTTAAAGGTAGGATTAAATAATTCATATACATGGATCCCTTTCACAAATAGGACCACTTCTTTTGTCTCAACAGTGAAGCTTTTTTTTGTTTAAGATCCTAAGGTTCCATTTCAAGGCATTGCTATGGTAGGCATGGACTGAAACCACCATTCCACCAACCACCACAAAAGGTTTTCTTAAAAGATTTGTGATGCTGTTGTTTGCCTTTTACGCATAGGATGGGAAAATGGATTTTACATATGTAAATGTTAAATAGTCAAATATAACCTATGTAAATGTTATAGATACGAAACAAATTATCTCGTTCGACAAAATCACACATTAAACGGTATGTTTGGATGTTTTTCATAAATTTCCCAAAATCAATAAAGATTTAAAATATGAAACTAAATATTATGTTGCTTATAATTAAAATGAGAATACTAAATGATTTGGATCATGTAGTGGAGGCCCACAAAAGTGCAAAAACCTAGATATGTAAGTTGGGCTTTTTCACAAATTACTTAAAGTCTATAAAGATTTAAGATAATAAGCTTCAATGTGATGGGATTTATTAGTCCAATAAACAAATTAAATAAGCTTTTTATTACAAATATAGGGCTCATATGCATAAAAAAAATAAAGATTGTTGATGGGACACACGAGAAAAAAATCACCATGTGAGAAGTTTTACTCGCACCTTTTTGCAAGAGGTGTGTGAATGACTTTCACACTTGTGAATTGTAAAAACTTTAGTGTGCAAGTGGCCTTATTTACATAACATATTCACACCTAATTTACTTGTCAAATACTCAAACGAGCTCAAGCACATGATGATGTGTAACCTTTATGCATCATTTATGTATGTAATTGATGACAAGCAAATGGCACTTAAGGGTTTTAAAGATTCTTTGGGTTTTCTTACATATGCCCCCTCCAAAAAAAATGTCTTGAAACCCTTTAAAGATTTTCAAAACTCTATGATTTTTACATTTGGCCTCCTTGCCTCCCAATATTTTTTCTTACATAGTGGCTCTCTGGGAAAACCTTCTAAGTACGTCATTGATGATGAGAGGATCTTCTGACGTAAGTTTCATATATCATAACACTCTAATGATTGGATACCCATTTGCAACCTTAATAGTAAATGGATGTATATGAAATACTTGAAATTTCTTATTTGATAAGCGAAACTCCAAGAATTCAGCATCCACTTATTGATAGGTGTTACTTTAGGCTTTTGTAATTCTCCAATTCTTCTAGGAACATCATTTGGTGAATCTATATATCTCATTCCGTTTAGTTGGAAGTATTTGTGACTAGAATTGCAAGTCTTGTTAACTTAAGACACTAGTGTCGGATCATGTCTTTAGTGCTATAATTTTAAAAACTAACCTTTTGAAAAAGTCACTTTTGACCATTAAATTCTTAGAATCTTGACCATTAAACTCTTAGAATTTTAGTCTATTAAAATTGTTTGGAGGCAGGAAAAAAAATATTTTATGCTATAAACATTCAAATGAGCCCTAAATGTTAGATTGTATTTGAACTTTGCCAAAACCTAATTCTCTCCAAATAAGAATTCTCATAAGTTGTGCCTTGTGTGACTTGTGTTTTGTGAGTCAAGTCATTTTGCCCCACAGGCTGAAACATTTTACTAGTGTGCACATTGGGAATTGTCTCTCTGAAATAGTGCTAGTCCCATCGCATATCTGGTATGACCCTGCATGGAGCATTACAATAATCTTCTAATTGCTGGATATCATTTGCTACATTCTTTTCTTGACCGTCCATTCTTAAGCCAATTATCATATAACAGTTGTTGAAAGTTACTCTAATTTGATGAATCATACACCAGACAAATGAGCTGGATAACATTATATCATGGGCCCTAAACTGTATGAAATTCTTGGCATCCACTTGGTCTCCAAAGTCCAAATTGTACATTCTCTAGGGCCAAGCCATCTTTTAATATATAATTCATGTTGTTATAGAACATTACACCTCCCTTCATTGGACTCTATGAGAAGAGAATAAATAATAAATGCTTACTAGGAGACATTATTTTAGAGGTTTTTATAGAACTATTTTGATAGTAAAAGGTGCAACCATCATCACCAACCTGCCTACCACTCTATTACAAGTGTCTCTCATGTAAACAGGCCGGGCCCTTGGCTTATTGAACTCTTACCCAACTCGTCCAAGTCTAATCCAATTATCTAATGAGGTGCATGAATGTGACCCAATTGCCCATTAGGCCCAGAGTTTGGGCCCATTGTCTCTTTGGTTAAGATCATTTGGGTGAATGGAAGTTTATTGCCATCTACAATTTGGTACATTTTTATAAATAATTGGGTCAAAATCCATTTAGATATATAGTTTTGGATGGGTCCATAAATGTGGACCAAAACTCAAACCCAATATTCATTCAGGCCCAAAATGAGACCATACCCAAAAAAAAATTTGTGCCTGAGTTTTTTTGGTAACCGGGTAGGCGGGTCCACATTACCATCCTAACCTCCTCTCCAATTGGTTGAGGCCTCCAGGGGACCGCGAATGAGGGGCCTACTTTTGTGCTGATCATGTGTAAGAACATGTGATGAATCCAATGGAGGGTGTATTATTCAAACTAGAGTGAAATTGGGTCATTGTATTTGTGTACGAAGAGGGTAGGCTTTTGTCCTTCTGAGCGGGTATGGATTAAAGATGAGGCCCACTGGATGAGACAGGGAAGACAAAAGTTGGAAACATTTCTCCGACCCTGGGATTCTTGTCATTGCTGAATTGTTGAAACCTTTTTTGACCCGTTTTTTTTTCATAAAGAAAAGCACTTCACCAAACAACATGAAAATAACAAGTGTAAAAAACGGAAAATAACAAGGTCTAACATGTTGATATACATTGTCATGACGTTCACTAACGGCTCTAGCTTTTGGTGTAACTGGTTATTAACATGGTATCAGAGTGATGTTCATTAACTACTCAAGCTTTTGATGTAACTGGTTATTAACATAGCATTCATACTCTCTCAACTCAATTCCTTGGGTTTGGGTATTTTAGAGCAAGTTTTAGTGTGATCATGAATGGACATCCTCTCTGTAAAATGAAATGTATTTTATTTCAAACCCTAACTGGTGATAGTCCAAGGTGGCCTCCCAGTACTGAGCCTAACCTGAGCCTAGCCTGCATTAGGCTAGGTTGGAGTTTGTTTGTATGACCTTGGGCTGGACCCGAGTCTAGTTTTTATTCCTGATTTTTGGGCCATGCCTGCTCCTTTGTATACTGAATCACCCAGAGCCCCACATAGTTAGCACAAAGGAGTTAGTATATTTTGTTTAGAGCTCATCCTTGGCCTGTCTTTAGTCTTGTCATCTGGGTCTGGGCCTGAATATTAGCCTGATAAATGAATAGGTCAGTTTTGGGCCTTTGGCCTGGGCCGGAGACCTACCTGCATTGTTTGATCATGTTGCAAGATTAGTAGGAATAGGACATACAAGCTTTAATCATCCCATTAAAAAATCAGTGTTATATTTGTATACAGCATAGAAAGGCTCATTTAGAGTTTGGACTCGAACTAGAACAGGAATTGGACTTAGTCCTGATCAAGATCTATGTTCAATGTCAGATCTTAAACAGTTGGTTTAGAACTGACCTTGCACTTAAAACAAATGTGGATTCAGAATGATCCCAACTTGAATCCAGCTAAAGATATAAATAGGACACATTTGGTTCAGATCCATAATGCATCCAAATCTGGGCAGTTTTTGAGGACAAGAATGTGTCTATTGAGTTCAACATGAATTTTATGTATTGAATTCTGATCTAGCATACTCACCTGGAAGTTAAGTTGGTGGAGTGGGATAAGGCTTGGGTTTGCTCCCCACGTTTTGTGTTTAAAAGATTAATTTGTCCGGTGTGTATTTGTGTTAGTTTAGCGGGCGCCACCCATGGGAATAGTCCTGTTGGGTCAAACACCTCAGGGATACCCACGACATTATAAAAAAATAAATCAGATCTAGCATGAAATAGAAAGCAAAAGGTTTGGATGCATTGCAGGAAACAAATTCAGGTTTCAACTGCAAATATATATATATATATATATATATGGGTTAAAATCCAAGTTACAATTAGGGGTGGTCATGGGCTGGACCATCCCACTTTTGGGCCAAGCTTAGATGTATAATTTGGGAGCATTTGATATTTGGTATGGACGTGGATTAAGTAATAGAAAGCCCAAAGTTTCTCAGCCTGAATAAGGAATGCTTATAATTTGTCCAAACAATTGCTAAAGGGACCACACAACACCTAAAAAGCCCTGTTTGGCCTAGCGTGGCAGGCTTGGTCCTGATATTTACAGTGAGTGTCGAGCTAGGGCTATATACATGCATGTGCTTCTTTCTAAAGTCAGGCCAGGCTTGGACATACCTTAGCACAGCCCGACCCCACTCATGAGCAATGCTAGTTATAAAGTTAGGTCTCATGATAAATGAATATATACTTTTACTGTAGCTAGGTATAAAAATGTTTTAATCTAGGTTACATTTGCGTTTGCATTGTATTTGAAAATACTTTTAGGGTCCATTTGTGCGCATGGAATTGGATACAAAGGAACTTATGGTCCAATGGGCTCCAATAAAGGATTTTAAAGAGGTGACAGGTGAATGGTATACATAAGCTGGACAATGGAAATGTAGATATGACCTAAACTTTCATAGGATTTGAATTGTTGGGATTATGACTGGATATTCATTTTCCATCTCCCTTTGATAAGATTGTACCCACATTTAAATTGTTCAAGCGGTTGGAAAGTCCAGTAATGAATAGGGTTGCAAACGGGTATCCGATTATCTGATTACCCGGAAGTTCCGACCCGCAAAAAAAATGGGTCTGGAACCTATTTTAGGTTCCAATTCATAAACGGATCCGGGTTCAGAATCCAATTTAGGTTCTGATTGATAAACGGTCTGATTTTGAGTCCATATAGGTTCCGACCCGTGGACCCGGGACCCGGCATATGAGCCTTTTGATGTTGCAAATTGTACCTCAAAATCAACTTTTTTCTTAACATTTTTACATATAATATTGGAGGTAATAGACTTGATGCACTATTATAAGTTGAATGATATGCTTATTATAAGAAAAATGAAGAATAAAGAGAAATTAGAATTGATTTTGGAACTAGATTCCAATCTTCTAAGTGGACCCGGTTCTAGAACAGGGTCTAGAACTAACAAAACAGATTACGAGTTAAAATTGGATCCGGAACCGGAACCGTTATTTAGAAATGGGTCTAGAGCCAGGTCCACTATGGTTCCGATTCGGAACCGTCCCGTTTGCAACCCTAGTAATGAGCTGGAGGCCCTGCCTTCAAATCTTTTGGGGCCTTACTCGATACACTAATGGGTGGTGTTGTGTATCCGGAGTTTTACCAATGATAAACTTAAAAAAGGAGGTCACCAAATTGGAGCTGTGGGTCCCAGAAGCCCCTATTGTACTGTAGACAGCTGATGTTGCATGTTTACTTCATGTGGTATGTATTCAATTCCTAATAAGAAAAGGAGCCTGATAGAACAGAGAGAGAGAGAGAGATGAGCAGTCTGAAGAGCTTATTGGCGTCGGCGGCCGTGAAGGGAGTGACGGAGGCCAGGGCGAGGATATTCGGGCACGTACTGAATCCGACAGGTCAACGGTCTCCTCACAAGATCCTGCGGAAAAAACTGATAGGAGAGAAGGTGGCCCAGTGGTATCCCTACGACATCAAGGAGGACGACCCCCTCGTCATGGCCAGACAAGAACGCGAGTGAGTAACTATCCATTTCTCATCTCTTTATTGATTCATAGTTGCCCACAATCTGTTTGTGCATATTACTCTGGTTTCTTCTTGTTTTGCTTCTCTCTCTACAAAAATGCCCACAATCTGTTTGTTTATATTACTCTTATATTTCTCTTTTTGGTTGTGTTCGTTAAAAGAACGCTTACCATGGGTTTGGTAGCCTCATTACCAATTCATCTCATTTGATGATACATTTTAGCATGTATAGAACTATCGGCTTGAGAAAACTGTGGTCACTAGTCATTTGGTACCATGACAATTTATATATATATATATAGGTTGGAAACTTAGAAGCTTGATGACTTTAAGATTGTGATAATGAGAAGCGAATGGATCTTAGGATGTCCAGATACTGCAAGTATATGCATATAAAAGTGAAGTCTTTGGATATGTTGACTATTCTGGTGTATGAGGGATTGAGGGTATCATAGGGTGCAACTGAATCATTTTTTAGTTCACTCCATATCTGGACATGGACCATGTTTTTAGTGGGTTGTGCTGTCTTTTCCTGTTTAGAAGTCTGCAAGTGTCTTCGTGACTTGGCGAACCAAATACTGAATGAGTAGGTGTCATTTCTCTGGTCAGGAAGTTAATTATTGGTTTAGGCAGGCAGAAGCCTGGCATATTAGTTTGCAGGATTGAAATATGTCTAATGTGTTGTATTGTGGCATAGATATAACACAAGAATTGTGCAGAATGACTATAATCAAGAATGACAGAAGTTGTGGAGATCAAATGAAAAAAATGAAGAGAGAACCCAGATTGATTGGAAGCGGAAGCATGTCTAGGACGCATTATTTGGGCAAAGGTTGTTCACACGAAGGTGCAATGAATGTGGAATGGCTTGCTTCATGATGGAATGGCTCCCTCTCGGGTTGCTTCACCAATTGTGCACTTAATGGATGGAGCTTCCTGAACCAACAGCCCTTTGACAAAGGCGACGCGCAACCTCAATAAATCTTTGGAAAAATAAGAAAAGAGAAAAGAAGAAAGTCAGCGGCAACCCGGGATTTTCATTTGGGTGGGGCGAACGATGACTATAATATTAAATTCGTCATTATTTTGTCGTTTGAGAGAGCAGGGAGTGGGCTTAATTCTAATGAGTGCATGGGCTTTTTCACTATGTTTTTGGCTTGCATGTTTTACATTTTTTCAGGCTTGCCATGGGATTTATGTATTAAGAATTAGGAAAAGAGGAATGTGGTTGGGGTTTTTGGGATTTAGGGATCGGGGTTTTCGGATTTAGGACTGGATTCAGTTTTTGTATGTATGTGTGTGAGAGAGAGAGGGGAATGGAGGGAGGAATACCCAGCTGCTGCGCTTTTGTCCGAGACAGAGGCTGCTGCCAGATGGGAAGAAAGATAGCATAAGGGAGTTTAGTTTTCGTTGCAAGAGGTGGGGCGGCAGGTTTTAAAAATGTGGGGGTGACGCCCCAGGTGCCCAATAGGTGGGTCCGCCACTGAAGAAAGTAGTTGCGGAGAAAGGAGGAAGTTTTCTTCTGGTTACTATTCCTCTGTCTTTCATAAAAGAAGAAAAAAGCGAGAGGAAATGTCCGCATGTACCGGCCTCAAATTTTGCACACATTCCCATTGAACTAAGATTGTAAAAAAAAAACAAGAGTATTTTACGGGAAAGATCCTAGAATATAGCCATTCCTCGGAAAGGGTCCCTGCAAATTATACAACACTAATGGGGTTCGTCATGTCTTGTTTCACTTTTTTTTTTTTCAACTTTGAGAGGAGCGACGCTAGCTATGATGCACAGATACGGCAAGGACACGCCATAGACACGGCAGGGATACGGATTTTACACATAAAAACTGAAGTATCGGATAGGATACGACACAATATGTTGCCCGTTTTGAAGTATCCGTGCATCATAGGATGCTAGTGTCGCTCGTATCTGACGGGGGAGACGCTAGCGTCACTCGTCATGGCATCTCATGCTCTCTCCTTCTTCTTTTCCTCCTCTTTCTCCATCTTTGATTCCAGGAAGATCAAACCGAGCCCTAATCCATTCCTCTTCGGTTATGTGGGTGCTATGATGGTCACTTTGAGCTGATGAAAGGGTAATGGAGGTTTTTTGGGTGTTATGATATGGTGGGTTCCAAGTTGTATGTTGTGGGGGAGAGAAGGGTGTAGTTGTGGTTTGCATTTGGAGAGAGGTGTTTGTTTTGGCAGCCGGGGAAATGGTCACTCATCAAGATTGTGTTCTTTCCCAGCACAGATCCTGCTCTGTAGTTGATCACCTGCTCTGGCTCTTTTGGGTTCGACATTGCCATTTCCTTCAACCACCTTCCAACCCTCCTGATCAATCCCAGCCCAGGTACACACTCCACCCCACACAAGTGTGAGTTTGTATGTAATTCCTCTGATTGATTGATTAATTACCAAAAGAAGAGAGGAGGAAGGAGGAGGAGGAGTTGTTGTTTGGTGGGGATGGGGCTACGAAGCTACATATGTATGTATTTCTGAAGCTAAAATAATAGTAGCTCGAGAGAGAGAGAGGGAGAGACCGACCAAGACCATGTTTGGAATTTGGATAGACAAAGAGTACCTGGGAGGGCCCAGGATCCAGGCATCCAGATGGAGAAATAGGAGGAGAGGAAGAAGAAGACATTAGGAGATGCTCTGACGAGCGACGCTAGCGTCGCCCATGGTGGCACTATCGTCGCTCAGAAAAAAGTATAAAAAAATATAAAAAATTGGCGAGAGGACCTCGTTAGTGCTACACAATTTGCGAGGACCTTTCGCGATAAATGCCTGAATTTTGGGATTTTTCGAGTAAAATCCTCAAAAAATAATAAATAAATATATAAATAAATAAATAGGCCATGTGCAAGTGGGCCAGGCCAATCGACAAGACAAACCCTACCGTCTTTTTTTTCATGCTTAAATCTCATATAAAACCAGCAAAATGTGTCTAACAGTTCAGGAACTCATTCATCTGCTCTGCATTCCACACTCTTCTCCACAGTGCGCTGCTGGAGACTCAACCTTTGCCAATTCTTTGACAGCTTAAGCTCATACTAAAAAGAAGTCTCCGTGAAATGTACTGTTTTCAACATTATATTCTCTCTCTGTTTGTCTTTCACATCCTATCCCTAATTGTTTTCTTATCAGTCATAATTTTCTCAATAGCAAACTTGGTGTGACACTGTCAAATGAAGAACATCTTGGGGAACTAATTGCCTAACTGATTAAATTGAAGTATGTTTTTTTTTTCTCCTTAATACTTTTGAGTCTATCTGGGTGTTTTGAAAGTGTTTCCGGATGCCCTGTTCTTGCTGCAAGTTGCTTAGTTTTCAGGGTGGAGCCATTTTCAGTTTGTTCCCAAATCTAGGTTTAGTGTCATTGTGCCAAATGTGCACTCAAACAATTAATACAAGCCACCTCATGCATGAGATCATCACTGGGTGTTCCACGATGCTCAAGTGAAACAAACAACCTTTATCGATTTAGCTCAGCAAGACCTTCCATCTACTGGGGGCCTCTTGGATCACCACAATCCTCTATCAGCTTATTGATGGTCTTAATGAATAAAAAAGTGTACTTTTAGTGGACAATATACCAAATGGCTCATTGAACAAATAAATCAACCGACAAGGTGGGCAAGATCTTATGGTGGATGACTGTTGGACATAATATTCGATGATGGCTCCCACATGAACCAGTTGGGTCCCAAAAATGTGAAATTACTGGCTTTTCTTTTGGGAAGGGAAGGCGGTTTTTTTTTTTTTTTTTTTTTGTGTGTGTGTGTGTGTGTGTGGGGGGGGGGGGGGGGGGGACGACAGGATCTGGGATGAGCAAAATAAGAGCAATTAAGGTCTATATGTTTCTTTTATCAAAAAGTCTACTTGGACATACTTTTTGGCATGAATCTTGGACAAACCCCTATGTTACCCCTTGAATAACATTGCAAAAAGTATGTCCATGTAGCATTACTCTTCTTTTATAGCTAGTTTCTACTTTATATGCTTTGAATTATACATCTGTAATGGGGTTTTTAGCCCATCTGACTTGAAAAAAAAATTTGCTAACTGTTTTTCATTCTTATTATTTCAACAGGCGTCTTTCAAAGCTTGAAATGTTAAAGCGTCGTGGGAAGGGCGCACCCAAGAAGGGACAAGGTAGGCGAGCCGTTAAACGTAACAAATAAGCAAGACAGGATCAACTGCTACATAGGTGTAGGCATCATGCTCTTCCATTTTATGAACATTGAATGTGGTTGGACTGAGTGTTTTGCTAGTTTTACGGTTTGCTTATAGTCTTGTCCACCAGTGTTGCTTATAATTTATTGATGCCAATGTTAAGGTCCGGATGAGCTGACAGACTTATTATCTCTCATAAAGAAAGAAGCTTATGCACATTATTGCCTGGTTTTCTTCAGAACGTGACTAATTTCTGTAATGAGATGTCTTTCTGCAATTTAACCAAACTTTTGATTCATTGTTGTGGATCGCTGGCATGTAACAAGCATACAATGCTGGAGCAAAACCCTTGGCCTATCAATAGGCTCAATTGCTCTTAAACTATAAGTATTGCTACTTCTAGCAGATAATTCAAGTTCAAACAGTCTAAAGATCGACGAGCCCATTGATTTAGTTTTGTGCTATTTTCCAACCTCATATGATATGACTGTCAATGGATGTTCTGCTTATTGTCAGTGAGAGAACAGAAAGGGGGCAGGTAATTCTGAACTCCTGTTATAGAATAAGGCACAGCCAATGCCCCCCCCCCCCCCCCCCCCCCCCCCCCCCCCCCCCCCACACACCACACACACACACACACACACACAACAAACCCCCAAGTGATGATGGAGCCTGATGGCTGACGCTTTGGAGTTGGCAGCCATTGCCTGAAATGATAAATTAATTAGTTATCTTGGCTCAGTTATGTCCACTCAACTTCAAGGTCAGACTCAAATGAATTATTAAACTTGATGGGCTTTGGAGTCACTCAGGCTGGTTTAGTTTTTACACACTCTCTCCTCTCCATGGGCCTGAGTTGGACAAGGACCTTGGATGGGTGGCATTTTTTTATTGTTTAGGTCTGGTAATAGGATGGATCCAGCCCAGACCCAGTCTGTTGTCATTCCTATTTGTACATTTCACAATGGATATACTTGACTAGCAAAAGATGCTACGCCTTACTTGATCTAGTAACATGACACATGGCTCTTTGATGGCCCTCACTCCAGACTATCCAACCAAAGTCAATGTCATATTTTCCAAAATGATAGATACCATCCATTTTTCTTTGAAGTGGGGCAGTTGAAATGGCAAGCCCCAACATACTATTTGGATCTTGGATCAGATAGCATCACAAGATCACTGTGATTCTGAGGATTTCCTAATTTTCCATATCATCACATGCAAAGGATTGGTTGATCTGATTAAGAAAAAGAAAAAAAAAGGTTGATCCATGAAGTTAAAAAATGAGGTGATTAAAGGTATGGAGAGGAAATGATTCACATCTCGCCAGGATGGCAACAAGCCAACACTGGTCAGGTTTCATACTGGTGGTGGTGGGGTTAAAACAATACTCTTTACTTATTTCACACTTGACCTCTAACGAGTTTGCCAAGTAGATTGATATAAAGCTTAAGCTTTTGGGATGCATTGAGTAGTTGGACTTGACAGAGTTAAGATATGTGATGTCAAATTTGAGTGGTGATTGGTGTGAAACTGTGAATTGGGTCGGGTTTGATATTGATTATTATTGGATATTATTTTTAAAGAAAAAAAAATAGGATAGTCCATAATTTTTTAAAAACACTTTCTATTTAATAAACAATGAATAAGTAATCAACCCAACTAGGGTTGAAATCTTAACCTGACTTATTGCCGTCCCTGCCCTTGAAATTTGAAAAGAAGGGAGAATTCTCTTCCTTGACAAGGCTACCTCTTCAGTCACTTCACCGGCCTCCCTCCCCTCTCCCAGCCCGAAGGGATTATAGTCTGGCCCAAAGGGCTGGAACACCCTCCATTATAATTAAAAATAAAAAAGAAATTTCTCTACTTGATACAACCCATGACACAATGGAAGGTGCTCACTGCTGCAACCTTTTATATCGAGGTTTATGTCATTTACCAATAAAATGGTATCCTATCATATTGATCCTCTCAACTATAAAACATATAAACTAAAACTTAGATCCAAAATACAAATTAAAATAGAGTAAAAAAAAAAAAAATGGAACCTTACCCATGTTTTCAAATTGGCTTGTGCAGGTGTTTTGGCTTTTAGAATCATTTTCTTCCCCTCCAAGTTGGGGTAGGATCTTTTGAGAGCATGCCTTGGTAGGGCTAAATTCTCAAATCAAAACTACACACAATCGCTTTCACTTTGTTTCACAAGTAGACATAATTTCATTTCCATCCAAGTAATTTTCATCATCAGATTGGTCCCATCTGAATCATAAGTTAAAAAATATAAAATGTCTGTCAATCTGATGACAAGAATAAGTAGTGAAATTTAGAAGAAATGTATGGAGGGATACTTAAACTTAGGTATTTTGATGTTTCTTTGGTAGGTCCCACTAAATTTGGGCCTTAGGTTTTCGTACTCAGGCCATACTCCATTTAAAATTTGGTTCCATTCGATATTTAGGTCAAGCTTATAAAAAGTAATAGAAAGCCCAAATCCTAGCCCTAATAGGCCAAAATAAGTATTGTGCGGACCGGTTCAATTGACTTAAATGGGCAGGCTCAGGCTCAACATGATTGAGACGGGCCATTTTTGGTCAAGGACTTCGACCCGTGTTAGGCTTGGACCAGATACAGGCCTGTGTTTCTAAAACTGGTCCAATCCCTCATTGACTCAGTCTGGTCATGATGCGACCTAGGCACCTAGCCCATGCCCATGAACACCCCATTGAACCCACCTCTAATAAGAGCGGGCTAGGTCGGATCGGGTCGGGCAGGTCTCCTACTCCTACTCTGAACTGAACATTTCCTCTTGTCTGTTCCAATGAAGACACTCATGTTTCCGAAGCATCCAGAAGGAATGCTTACGTCCGTCCGATCCACAATCCAACGGCCATAATCCTTCAGCTCCCTAGAAAAGTATAGACCATTCTGGACGCTTCTGCCCTCATGCCAACATCAACGGTCCAAAACAACGCGTGCAAACCCCCAACAAATCTTAGCCGTCGATCTCCGGTTCCTTCTCCATATAAAGACTACCCTCGACAATACAGAGCGAGTGGCTTTCTACGTCTCAAAGCTCTGCTCTAAACGAATCTCAGCCGTCGATCTCAAGACCTCCATCTCTCCAATTCAACAGGAGCGGTCGATCTGATATTCTTTGCTCGAAAGTTTTCCCTCGATCGATCGCTTCTAGGGTTCTGTTTTGGTAAGTTTCTTACTGAATCATCCATCAGGATCTTGTTTTTCATCGCATCTTTTGATGGATTTGATGAAGTCTTTCTTTAGAAATTAGGGTTTATTTTTTTTGCTGAAATCGGCGAGATTTTGAGTGGAATTAGGGTTTTGTTTGTGAAATTTGCAGCTTGCTGTGTTCGTTTGATCGTATTTTGATTGTTTGAGAGAAGATGTTTGGGCGAGCGCCGAAGAAGAGCGACAATACGAGGTACTATGAGACCCTGGGAGTGTCGAAGACAGCTTCGCAGGAGGATCTGAAGAAGGCTTATAGAAAAGCTGCCATAAAAAACCATCCGGATAAGGGAGGAGATCCCGAAAAGGTATGCAGTATCTCTCCAAAGTTTCAATTTTTCTCGTTTTCCTCTTTGGTTTCTTCGATTTCATGTTTGGGGATGGTTGAATTTTGTGGTTTCTTGGAAATTTTTCCTGCTTATGGTATATTGTAGTTGTTTGGTTTCATGATTTCCATGGTAGATTGATTACCTTATAGGTAAGTTTACTTTGATGATGAATGTTGTTTGTTACTATTTTGAGGTTTTCTGGACTAACATAGAAAGGTGCAAGCTTTAGGTTGTTTGTTTCCTTCTCCGGGGCCGGCTCAAGACAATTCGAGGCCTAAAGCGACGATCATAAATTAGGCACTTTCTATGTTATAATATTATTATAAATATTTTATTTAAATTTTATTTTTCTAGCTTTTTATGATGCAAAATTACTAATTAAGTTTTTATATTCAAGTTTTGCCACCTATCTTTAGTCCACCTCCAAAATCTACATGAGAATTTTGGGTCCATCCCCAAAACTGACAAGGAAATTTGAGGTCACAAAATCCAACTACCTATTTGGCTCCTCCCCCCAACCCCCAACCCCAACCCACCACCATAAGTCAAGACCATCCAAGATAGACTTCAAAGGTGCGCCCCACGTATTGGATGTTCTAGATATACGGTACTCATATGCACTATGGGCAAGTGAATAAATTGCGTCGGGGGCCCATTGTTTATCTTAAATTTTAAGACCTATTATTAGGGCTGAAACCCCAAGCTATAGATCTATTACAACCACATCATTGATCAAATCTGAATGGGCCCCTATTGAAATAGGATGTACAAAAATAATGAGAAACGCTTGTGAAAGAAAGTTCATGACTGAATGTATGGTTGAGATTTGATACATATGGACTGCTAGAAATATAATGGTGTGCTAAAATCAATTGGACTCCTAGTCATAGAAAATATTAAAAATATAAGGGGCAGATTTGGAAATATAATGGGCATAAATGACACTTTAAAGCCCCATGAAAATCTTGGTCGTATCTTCTTAACAGAGAGTTATTATGGGAATTTCAAAAGATGTCAATTGCTATTATGGGGCCTTTTTTTGTGCCTAATTTTTTGGGGCCTAAAGCAATTGCTTTGTTGGCCTTATGATTCAGCCGGCCCTGTCCTTCTCCCTTCTCCTGCTCTTAGATGCAACCACATGTTATATTTTCACTTAGGATTTATAGAAGCACACGGTGTCGGATTCAATGGAACTTTCTTGTAAGATGAAATTCACTGAATTTGTCCCATATTGATTGATAGTTAATGGGAAAGGGCCTGAAAATAGTTGGAAGCTGGTTGGAACGTGCTTATTTGCCTAACCACAAGGTTGCGGATTGGAGTCAGTTTCCACCAAACAAACTATTGATTTTTCTAGGGGCGTATTGTTACAGGGAATTCAATTCCTAGGAATGTTAATAAATGTATTCCTACATGTCGCTAAGTATGAAGAGACAAGTGTGAAGTTCAATTCCATGTAAACAACGAGGACCTTAGTTTTTCCACAATGCATATTGTTGTTAGGGCCCTTTTGGTAACACCAATGATAATGATGGTTTAGATGAAGGTTTTTTTATTTTTTTTTTTATTGGAAGTGATTCCTAATTACCCCTTATTTCTCTAATTTCCTTTCTTCAATTAATAACCACTTAAACACAGTAGGGCTGTGATTCCAAATCACAGTCAGGTCTGTCGGTGGGCTGGATCTGAAATTAGGAAAGGTTAAAAAAAAGAAGAAGAGGTCAGGCCTTTCAGGCACAGGCTAACCAAAGCAAGTCAGGTTTAATCCATTATACTATCTAATTGTGGTTAGTAGGGACTTCTTTCAGGCTGTAGAGTAGCAGAAATCCATTAATGTCGAGGGGAAACCAACAATGCTTTCTCTGAGGCTGTGTGTGTTAAAGTGTTTATGTATATATGGATGTACCTGAGCATATATGTGGCTTTATTTGAGCATCAATCTTATGTGGCTTCTTATGGGTTTCTTATACTTATTTTTTATCTGATTCTTATGTTAATTGTCATGTGAATATTATTATTATTATTTTATCAGTAACTGTAGAATTATATTAAAAGATTCATTCAACAGAAAAAAAACCAAAAAAAACAAGCGTCAGTATAAAAGAATTATACCTAACGCAAAACAACTACAAAAAATATGGTTCCATAGGAACTACTCTTATCTACCCTTTGTTTAGCTAATGCATTCGACATACAATTGGCGGATTGGTTGACATGAAAGACCACCCAAGAAGATAAAGATAAAAACTTTATCTCATTGAAGTAGAACTGAAATTTCTAAGGACTTGTCTCCATTTAATTAACACATGTTTTTGTGTTGAGGGAGTTACTTTCCACAATAAGCTCCTCTAGGAAAGATCCGGATATAAGCGAAGAGCTCTAAGAATGACTAACACCTCTGCTTAATTAGAATCCTTCTCCCCAACATACTTGGAGAACATAATAGGGCTTCTCCCTTACAATTACAAAGTACACCTCCTATCCTTGCATGACCCACCTGGTTTACCCCTCGCTGCCCCTATCAACATTGGATTTTAATGATCCAATGGGAGTAGGTGTCCACCAGATAGATTTCCTCTCCTTAGATGGACCACAAACCATGCAAGCTTCCCAATTTCGTACAATGTCATCAAGCTTAACACTTTAAAGTTCCTTTCTACATAATAACCACCTTGCCAATTGAAGAACTACCAACGAAACTATATCGTCAACCGACTTTGAAGCGCCTCTAAAAATCCTGTCATTACATTTTTTTCCAAATTGACCACATAATTGCAAAAGATATACATTTCCACATTAGTAAACCACGACCATAAAAATGACCCTCTAATCCTCATTTCCAAGCTTCTACCAATTCACTAAGAGAGTTAGGAATGCACCAAGAAATCCCACAATCCTTGAAGAAAAATGTTGCATAAACATGATCACAGGGCAAAAACAAATGGTCGACTGTCTCCCTGTCTCTCCCACATTGCGAGCACCTATTGACAATATTCTCCAAAGTAAAGCTCCTCCTCCGAATATTATCTGCTGTCGAAACCTTGTCAGCTATCACTAACCGACATTAAGGAAAGGAAAGTCCTGCCAAAGCCATATAGAAAAACTTAGTAGAAAACTTTCCGGACAGAGAGAGCTTCCAAATGTGAACATCCTTCTTATCCCTGTAAATGAAAGTGTTAGAAAGAAGACTCAACATCGACTCCTACTCATCTGTTTCATGTTGATGCAAACTCCTACTAAAAGAAACACCCCAAGACATACTACTACTCAACTGAACATTACATTCTCTCACCACTGAAGAAATTTTATTTGAGGCCACTCTACACGAGCAAGGGAAAAGAGCATGTAGGGAGCCCAGTCCCAACCAATCATCGGCACAAAACATGACAGACCTCCCTTCCCTACCTCCCCTGTCAGATTTGCCACATTTTCCACACTAGCAATAACTCAAACAGCCGACACTCTATACCTAGGGACCACTCTTGGAACCCAACCCCACTCATCCTCACCATACTTGGAAGTAATAAACCTCCTCTATAAAGCGTCTTTTTCCTCCCCAAACCTCCACCACCACTTAACTAGTAACTCCCAATTTCTTTAACAAAGGCAACCAATCCCTAAACCACTTGCATATTCCAGTTTCACCACATCTCTCCATTTTAATAGGTATATCTTCCTTCTATCGCCTTGGCCCTCCCAAAGAAAATTTCTTCTGATGCGATCCAACCTATCAATCTCAGTCCTCGGCATCTTAAAAAGAGACACATAATACATGGACAGATTGGATAAAGTACCTTTGATTAATGTAATTCTTCCTCCTGAAGAGAAATATTGTCTTTTCCAAATGGATAATTTCTTCTCAAACGTCTCTATCATTGGATCTCAAAGCGCCTTCAATCTACGATTTGCCCCAATCGGCAACCCCAAATACAAAATTGGAAACTTGCCCACTCTACAAAAAAACATCTGCTAAAGACTGAACAATCTCCTCTGAACACCCCACACCCACGACCATACTTTTTGAAAGGTTAACCTTTTAAACCTGAAACCACCTGAAAACGCCTTAAAAATCCTCTTTAAGGTTTGCCACTTCTTGCCTCCAACAGAAGCTAAAAATCGTGGTATTATCAGCAGAGTGTAAATGAGCAATAGCCTCTCCATTATGATCAACTTCAAACCCTTCAATGAGCCCAATATCCTTGGCCTTCTTGAGCATCGAACCCAAAGGTTCAGCCACTAAAGTGAATAAGAAGGAAGATAAAGGATCACCCTGCCTTAACCCTGTTGAAGTTGTGAACAAACGAGTGGGAGAATAATTTACTAGCACAGAAAAGGAAGGAAGGAGAAATACGTTCTCTAATCCAAGCCCCTCCAAGTATCACCAGAACGGAACCTACTAAGCACGTAATCCACAAAACCCATTATACGTGAACATTTGCTTTATCCCCACCAATCTACGTGATTTGTCATGTTTTGATACTGTTAGCATGTCACGATATCATGACACTCGAGCATTTTTGTCCCATATAATATGTACTTTGGTGCAAAGCATTCCATGGATGATATTTGAAATTTAATCATTCCATTTTTAGTTAAGTGTTCAAGGCACAGTTATCCGTTAAAATCCCTTCATAAAACAAAGCATGTCAAACTTTCGCCTTAGAAAATTGCCCTTTAATCAAGGTGGCACTCAAAGCTAGCTTGCCTTCATTGTTGCTAACTATTCCTATATCGATTTGTTTGATTGATCCTAGTTATTGAATTCTAATTCTATTGCATGGTGGTATTAATGTATCTTAAGTTTTGAACTACTCATCTTCTATACCCCAATCCACTGACCGTGCAGTCTAATTATTTATCTGCTATTTGACTTTAACTAGTTCAGTAGTACATCACGTTAGCTTCATCTAGATATATGCTATTTAGAACTAAGGCATACAAGTTTGGGGCTCAAGCGAATATTGGCGTAATTCCACTCCTACTAGTGCTCAACTCTATTGTGCCCTTCCAGACAGTTCTTACTCCCGTTTAGACATTGCTTTTATATGTTAGACATTCGTTTGGAATTCCTTTCTGTTTTTAAGACTTCATCTTAAGTTTTTTCCAAATCAACAAAAAATATGTATCAAGTTGTATGAGTCATGAGTATGGGTGTATGTCAAAATTCAAGACTGTTATTAGGTGTCCAATTCAGCAAAAATCTACATATAGTATGTGGATTTGGCGTAATATTTAAGTAATTTAAATCACTATTTATTTTCAAACAAAAAATACCATTCCAAACTAACCAATAAAACCAACACGCTGATCCTCACTCTAAACAATTAAATCCTGATTATACTAATGCCATGCTTAGATTGCAATTATAGAGAAGGCAACATAACATTTTATCATTTGTAAAGCAATGATTTAGATTAACATTAAAGAATCTCTGAAGAATCTGACACATTTGAATCAGTTATATTCTTGATCCAATATGAATTCATTCATGTAATGCCTCCAAAGCTCACAACCAAACATTTTTGTTCTGTTCCTCTTCTTTTTCTTCTTCCCTTTTTTTTTTTTTACAGTTGAATTGTTTATAATCTTTTATTGCAGTTTAAAGAGTTGGCTCAGGCTTATGAGGTTCTTAGTGATCCTGAAAAGCGTGAAATATACGATCAGTATGGAGAGGATGCCCTCAAAGAGGGAATGGGTGGAGGTGGTGGAGGCCATGACCCGTTCGATATTTTCCAGTCATTTTTTGGTGGTAGTCCCTTTGGAGGTAAATTTGAATTGCTATTTTGCACTCTCAGACTTGCTGACGCTGTGTTATCTCTTTTTTTTTTTTTTTCTGTATGTATTGTTTATCTTCATCTGCTTCCCTTCCTCTCATGTCTATCATTCTTTTTTCTTTTTTAATTTTTAATTTTTAATTGAATTGTCTCGTTGCACACTAGCTTTGGTGGAGTCTTAAGGTTTTTGGTAATTTCTTTGGCCAGGAGGTGGAAGCAGCCGTGGCAGACGACAGAGGAAGGGAGAAGATGTCATTCATCCTCTGAAGGTATCTCTAGAGGAACTGTACAATGGCACATCAAAAAAGCTTTCACTTTCTCGAAATGTCATCTGCTCCAAATGCAAGGGGTGAGCCCTTCTTTAATGTCAGGTGTAATTTTTGTCCTTTATTTGCTTGACATGTCCAACTCTAACTTATTGCTAATGAGCTGCAGCAAAGGTTCAAAGTCTGGTGCTTCAATGACGTGTGCAGGCTGTCAAGGGTCTGGAATGAAGGTCTCAATAAGGCAATTGGGCCCTTCAATGATCCAGCAGATGCAGCATCCTTGCAATGAGTGCAAAGGAACTGGGGAGACCATAACTGATAAAGATCGGTGCTCGCAGTGCAAAGGTGAGAAGGTTGTGCAAGAGAAAAAAGTTTTGGAAGTCATCGTGGAGAAGGGGATGCAGAATGGCCAGAGGATAACTTTCCCTGGAGAGGCTGATGAGGCGGTATGATTCTCTTCTCGTTGTTTGAATTTCTGCGTACATGTTAATTTTATTTTCTTTCCAGTGCTAAAATTGTGTAGGTATTACCTAATCTAACCATGTGGTGGAAAACTATCTGCAGCCGGACACTGTAACAGGTGATATAGTCTTTGTCCTACAACAGAAGGAACACCCCAAGTATAAGCGCAAGGGAGATGATCTATTTGTGGAGCACACCCTGTCTCTAACTGAGGCACTTTGCGGATACCAGTTTGTACTGACCCACCTTGATAACAGGCAGCTGCTGATTAAGTCCAATCCTGGGGAGGTTGTTAAGCCAGGTAAGCTCATTTCTATTCTTTCCTTTTTATCATTGTACACCCTTTCTTTTGTAAGTTTGCGTAAAAAATTCCTTGTCAGCTGCAAATGTTATAGCAAAGCCAATAATGTACTGTAAATCATTGACCGTGTGTATAAAGTTTTTCCCTATATCTCCTGCACTAGCATTTGAACTGGTGTGGGTCTTGGAAAGTAGTATCCTGTATGCCAGTTGGATGATGAAAGTCCGCTCATGGGGCAATCTATGTGACCTGTGCATAATGGGGAAGGTTTGAGGCATGAAATTTTCTGCAGGGGGAGTTTCACTTTTTTCTTCATGGGCTCATTTTTTGAGGAATTTTTATTATACCAAGTGAGTGCCTTGGATCTTCCCTATGATCGAGAAATATTTCCCTGTGGGCATCCATAACATGCACGGGCGTGAAATGTAACATGTGCCTTCAATTGAGTATGGGGCCCGCCACATTAACAGTGGAGACTCAGTTTCATGCATGCTGCTTCATGTGGACTCCCACAGGAGAATTTTCAGCTCCTATTATCTACTTTTGATCGTGGCCTTCTTTGTACTTACCTCTCTTTCACTGATACATAATCAGTGAAGGCAAGTTCAAACCTTTACATGTGCCTGATTTTAGTAGAGGGTGCCTGTCTCCTTTGGGAGCAACGCAACTTAATCTGGCGTGGCTGGCTTGTACAGATGTATATAATCATCAGTTTGTTGGTTGATATCAGGATAATATTCTAGATTTTGTTGTTTTTTAAAAAGCTTTGAATTTAGTTACTTTTAGGCAATGTTTTTTTAAGCTTTAGTTGTTATTCTATGGCTGTGTGCAGATCAGTTCAAGGCAATAAATGATGAAGGTATGCCAATGTACCAGCGGCCCTTCATGAAGGGGAAACTCTACATCCATTTCACAGTGGATTTCCCTGATTCGCTTACTCCAGACCAATGCAAGGCATTGGAGAAAGTCTTGCCTCCGAGGACCTCAGCCCAGCTTACGGATATGGAATTGGACGAATGCGAAGAGACAACGCTGCATGATGTGAACATTGAGGAAGAGATGCGGAGGAAACAGACCCAGGCACAGGAGGCCTATGATGAGGATGAGGAAGCCCATGGTGGTGCACAGAGAGTACAGTGTGCCCAGCAGTGAGGGGGGAAACCAATGGATCCCCACAAGTCTCTGGTGCTTACTATATCTGTCATCCCCATTTATTAACATATATATGGACTTAGTTATGTCTGATAAACTGCTATGTTTAACTTATAGAAGTGTGCTGGACGTACATTGGCTCTATAAATGCATTTGCTTCTGGGAGTGTGTTTTTCTTATTTGTAGATTACAATGGAAGACTTGTGGTCTCAAATGGTTGAACTGCTAGTTTTCCTGGTATGTCCTATGAACTACTCTCGGAGATCCTACTTACAGAGATGAGTGCTATTTTATTGCACAGTTTCGTTGCTTTGTTGCCATTCCCAATGCTCCCTGTCCCCTTGGGACAAGGCTTTGATGATGACGATGAGTTGTTTTGGTGAAGAATTTGGCAGTTGATCCCTGATTGATTATTTGATGCACGAGAAAATGACAGTGGACAATTGAAATGAATTCAAAATGTCCAAAAAGATTTTGAGTTAAAAGGAAGAATCCTCCCCATCAGCTTGAGATTAGCTCAAATTAAATTACAAACGGGCCCTGCTTTGGCTTAGAGTTGCTTTGGTTTGGCTTCTCATGTCTAGGTTTTACCCAAGTAAAACTTGGGCTATGGGCTTGGCTTATTATATAGAAGTAGGGCTGCCAAATGGCTAGGCTGTGGGTTTGACTTTGCCCTACTTTTAACATAAGCAGGATAGGCCTACAGCTGGCCAAAGTCTTCGAAGAGCCAATACTATCTAGGTCCTCACAAGTGTCCCAAGGACGGTCTATGGGTGATTTTCAAATTTAGAAACACCTAATAAGAATTTATCATATTAGGGTTTTTAGACATGATGTAGCATATTGTCCCAAATACATATTGTCCCGGTATTTGCAAATGTCGAGAAATTCAAAATTTTAATTACCTAAAATGTCTCAAATAATCTTTGAAATTTCAGCGCCTTTGATTTTTAGTGGAATTCGAGAATTTTTAAATTTTTCCAAATTAAAATGTTTTTGCTCCCACCATTAATAACAAGAAACTGTGGACCAAAACTGTGGACCTCTTATTTGTTGCTTCTCTTTTCACATATCAAATGTGGAAAGGTTGTCTACTTGGTAAAAATAATAGCAACTCAGCCGCATGCATGCATAACTGTTTGTCAATGGTTCTGGAAAGAACTTCCTTCGGATAAAGCTGTTGAGGACTCTGATCTGCTGGGTATGTATGAAACCTAGAAATGAATATCAATTTAACCTTTCCACTAAATTCTAACCACATTATTCATAAAACTTTAAACTTGTTTCATCAATGCCTAATAGCCCACAAACTACCGAATACCCTCCATAAACAGGGATCACTATTGGGAAATCGAGCTTCTCCTTTGAGGGCTGTTTAAATTAAATTTTGATGGTTCTTGTCATGAGGGATTATAAGAAACTCAGCCCTCTGGAAGCTGAAATACTCTGATATTTTAGCCGGGATAAAACCTCTTTTAATGAATTTCCTATTGATTATAGTCTGCCTATTTAATAATGAATTTCTACATATTCCAATTCTATCCAAATAAACAGGCCCATTTGAATCAATTACTACTTATGCACAAACACGTCCATCTAAATCAATCACTTCCCATGGAATCCAATTTCAAGCAAACAAATAGGCCCATTGGAATCGTACTACTTCAAATGTATTCTAATTCTATACCTCCATCGATGAATTTCTATACAAATGTAATACAAATTCGATTGACAAGTGGGAAAACACCAAAGACTTGTTGGGTGGGATCATTGGTTTCCCCTCTCTTGGTTGGCCACAGTGTACCTTCTGTGCACTGCCATGGGCTTCCTCCTCCTCAGTATAAGCCTCATGTTTCCTCATAAAAATGCCTTTGATTTTTTATGGGATATGATAAAATCCCAATCTAATATATTTTAGTAGGCACAAAATATGATTATGAATTAAAGTACACTTGAATGAAGTACTAGAAAATTCAATCACAGAAAAAACAGCTGGAGGGACCACTTAGAAGGAGGGAATTTATTTTTTATTTTTTGTTTTTTCAAGTGTAGTGACTTATACATAACAACCATATCCCAATAACAAGACTTGATTATCAATTCTTCTAATCTCTGACCATGACAAAGTCGATAAATCCAATCACAAATTAAAACTGATGCTGGGTTAGCCTTAAAATCTTAAGTTTAGGATGTATAGATAGTGGTATTAGTAGTAGAAGTTGCTTTCGAGCGATGTGGTTGGTGGACGCCACTTCTTTTTGCCTGGGGCAATCGCGTGCGATAAAACACCCTTGCCATTAGGGTATCTTGAGTTTCTTGGTGGAATTTCCACTTAGGGCCCCCTTTTTTTTAGCATAGAATCGAATTCCTATAAAATAGTTTTTTTTTTTGTACCCCAGCCTAGGGGGAGACCTCACACAAATGGGAAGAAGAAGCCCAAAGACTGAGAAAGAAAGCTAACACATGTGGGGAAGAGTTGGGAAGAGTGATGTACCCAAGGATCGATCTTTCAATAGTGGAATGACATGCGAGGTTGCTAATCAAGCAACCCATTGTTGTCCCCAAAGTATATTACAAGTGAATAAATAAAGGTGAAGATTCATAAATAACATGAATTAGAGAGATGAAAAGGTACAAAGGAATCCATTAAGTTCGCAGCTGCCACTTGATCAATGAGTTTTTTATTTATTTATTTATTGCAAACCATCCCATTCGTTATAAGATCACGTTTGGTAACAAAATCTGTGCATTTCTACTTCTTATTAATCATCATTAAAATAGTCTATTATTCAGCGGGTCCCATGAAAACGGGTAGGGACTTTCATCCAGAATTATACATGGCATGCAGGCTATTTGATTGGGCCTAATTAAATGGATCAAGCTAGGGTCAAACCCACCAAATACCTTTACCACATGGGCATTGGGCAGTCACCAACTAACATGGATAGGGTCAATTTAAACCTAGTGCAATAATAATAGGAAATTTTATTAGTTAGTGCAATCATAATAGGAAGTTTTGTAGACTTTCCAAAAACACATAACCTTCCAAAAAGAATAGAAAGTAATCTAGTGTTCAGTTGCAACTTGCAAGGTTTCTTTCTTTGAGCTTCATGCACCTATATATATAGAGTTGTATGGGTGAGTCGAATGTATTGTTTCATACTTTCCAGACTTCCAAGTGAACTGGTATTTTCCCTGTTGTTACTCTCCTTGGTCAAGATATTCTTTGTAGGTAAGAGAATTTAGTTCATTCAATTGAGGTTAGTTAGTACAATTTAATCCATGCTTCTTATTATTTATAATTTTCTATACCTTTTTTTCTTTCCAATGGGTTTTTGGATACAATTTTCCATTTATGATGAATTTTTGAGTAAAAGCATGTGCACCGGCTTTAAAGTTGCGGGCTTTTCAAAATCGAATCCCACTACATACTACCCTAGATATTTGTAGAGGGGAAAAAAGTAAAAACCCTAGATTACGAGAGCTTTGTCCGACAAGACCCTCTTGTCATAGAGCTGGATTGACATATCTAAAACCCACCACTAGAGAAGCGAGTCGGGCGGGTCTCCGTTTTAACTCGACCCATTGCCATACCTGACCCACTATGATCCCATTGGGAAACCAATGGTTGAGATCTTTTCCACGTGCGAACTCTTGCTTCGTGTGGGGATCTTTACATCTAAGTTCTAACCACGCCACACAGTTCTTGCGAATTTCCTTCCACAGCTCACGTTCCGCTCTAGACGAATCTCAGCCGTTGATCCCAACAAATCTCCCTTTCGTGTGAAAACTCATAAAAGTCATCGCACCTTCTCTTGGAAAGTTTAGATCGGATTCATCCATCGTTTCTTGAGGTTTTTGTTTTCCATCATCTTTCGGTAAGCTCTCAATCGAAGCGTTTTCCTCTGGCGATTGCTTGATTTTGGGCTTTTTCTTTCTGAAATCGGTGAAATCTCGATGCGAATTAGGGTTTCTTTCTTTTATTTTTGATGAAAGTTTCGAGCTTTTTGATTTGAATTAGGGTTTTGTTTGTGAAATCTGCAGTTTGCTGTTTTCGTTTGATCCTGTTTGTGGAGAGTTTTGGGTTTTTGATCGTTTGAGAGAAGATGTTTGGGCGAGCACCGAAGAAGAGCGACAATACGAAGTACTATGAGATCCTGGGAGTGTCGAAGACGGCTTCGCAGGAGGATCTGAAGAAGGCTTATAGAAAAGCTGCCATCAAGAACCATCCGGATAAGGGAGGAGATCCCGAAAAGGTATTGCTAAATTTCCCTGATTTCAGTTTTCCCCCTTTTTTTCTAGTTTTCGGTTGTTTGGGTTCATCAGATCTCTGCAGGTTGAGTGATAAATCTATGTTCTTTTTTAATTTAAGATGAGGGTTGTTGCAACTTCATCTGAATTGGGAATTATTGTGTTTGTTAGATTTCCTTGGATTTTCTTCTGTGTTGCATGCTTGGTGTTCAATTCCTAAGAATTCATAGGAAAGTGGGTTCTGTAAAAAAAAAAAAGAAAGTTAGAGAGGTGAGAATAGAAGGATATGTGGTGAGTACAGAGGGAAAGAAAGTGTTTTCATTTGCCTTTCGAGTCGAATGAACAATGTGTTCGATCTTTGAATGCTTAGATCTTCCACAAAACGTTGTTTTAATCTTCTAAATTCACTGTAAAAGATCCCTCAAAGTCTCCCGAGAAGCTTCTTTTACAAGAAAACATGGAGAAAAGATATGTAAAGTCCTTCTCTATAGTAATCAGTAGAAACATGGAACAACTCTGATTTTTGATCAAGCTATTTTATCCATAGGAGCAAAAAAAAAAAAAAAATGTTCGAATCATATTTTTCTCAATTTTTTTGTTCTTTTTGTGATGGCCTCTTCTTTTCATATTAGCTTACACTTCATGTCTGTGTTGCGCTTGATACTGTGAGCTTTATTCATTTATTCCTTGCAACAGTTGAATGGTTCAATTTTGGAGGGTTTTTGGCACAAGGCTGGACAAGATTGCATGATTTTTATGGGGAAGAGAAATTCTTTCTAAACCTTGAATTTTTTTTTTTTTTTTACATTGACAGGAGTCATCCAAAGTGGGTATGATAGGAAATGTGGAAATTGCTTATTTTCAATAGATCCAGACCTAAATCAATCTTCATTCATCCGGACCCAATATGTAACCTATGTATTGTATCCATATCCAGCAACTAGAAAAAAAAAGTATTTGGTTCCAGATCCGTATCCCAAAATAAGGTGTGGAATGCATAGTATAATTGGATAAAAGGCTCAAAAATAAAATTTTTAAATATGCTAGTAGATCCTCGATATCAATATTACTCAAGCTATGCAGGCCCATGAAACTTGTATATACTTTTAAGATGTGGATCGTCCTAAATTCTGATCCTTGGGTTGGAACATACAAGGATCTGGATCCAAAAATAGTTTTCATGGCTGCTTAATTTGGAACCAAAGACATAAGATACTCGGATGATGAAATGCCCATTAGCAACCCTAGTTGTAAGGGCCATTTGAATCTGCTAATCTAATATTCAGACTAACCTGCAAACACAAAATGCATTTGTTCTTCTAAATTCTAATGTTTCGCTAATACTCAATTTTTAATTATATCATGTTCCAAATGAGCTGAACCTTGAAATGCTTCTTTATCCCGTTGTTAATGTTTTTCTTTACTTTTTGCCTGTTTACTTGGATTTAGCTTCTCATGACTGCTGTACCATTTAAGTTGGTAATGTGATTGCAGGTTCCTATAACAATTGAATTGAGCCTTGGGTTGTGTTTTGTTATTGCAGTTCAAAGAATTAGCGCAGGCTTATGAAGTTCTAAGTGATCCTGAAAAACGTGAAATATATGATCAATACGGAGAGGATGCACTCAAGGAAGGAATGGGTGGAGGTGGTGGAGGCCATGACCCATTTGATATTTTCCAGTCTTTCTTTGGAGGAAATCCCTTTGGAGGTAAGCTTTAATAATTTTGGATTAGAATCTTGTGCACTCCAATTGGACATACGTTCCGTATATTGCTACTCTGTGATCCTAATTAGGCGCATTTTTTTCCTTTCATGAAACCCAAACATTTTTATCTATGCTTTATTGGTACTGTGTGACTACAAACTCTCTATGATGGAAGTCTGAGACTCTAAGTTTCATGTGTTTGGTTGTTCAGGTGGTGGAAGCAGTCGAGGACGAAGGCAGAGAAGGGGAGAGGATGTCATTCATCCTCTAAAGGTGTCTCTAGAGGAACTGTACAATGGCACGTCAAAGAAGCTTTCACTCTCTCGAAATGTCATTTGCTCCAAGTGCAAAGGGTGAGCCAGTTTCTGCTTGTATGCCAATTTTATTTACCCTCGTCCCTGGTGGTTTCAAATGCTAACCTTTCTTATTGTTCGTGGGGTGCAGCAAAGGATCAAAATCTGGTGCTTCGATGACGTGTGCAGGCTGTCAAGGCTCTGGAATGAAGATATCAATTCGGCACCTGGGTCCTTCTATGATTCAGCAGATGCAGCATCCTTGCAATGAGTGCAAGGGGACTGGGGAGACCATCACTGACAAAGACCGATGCCCACAGTGCAAAGGTGAGAAGGTTGTGCAAGAGAAGAAAGTATTAGAAGTCGTTGTGGAAAAGGGAATGCAGAACGGCCAGAAAATAACTTTTCCTGGAGAAGCTGATGAGGCGGTAATGCTCATATCTTTCCTTGGCATTTTTGCCTACATGTTTAGCGTACTCTTCTTTGTTGATCAACAATTTTAAGCTTTTTCTTTCTTTTTTTCTGTGGACTGACATGTGGTGGAATATTAATTGCAGCCAGACACAGTCACAGGTGATATTGTCTTTGTCCTACAAGAGAAGGAGCATCCCAAGTTCAAGAGAAAGGGTGATGATCTGTTTGTGGAGCATACCCTATCATTGACCGAGGCTCTCTGCGGATTCCAGTTTGTATTAACCCATCTTGATAACCGTCAGCTGCTGATTAAATCCAATCCTGGGGAAGTTGTGAAACCGGGTAAGCTAAATCCTTGACTTACACTCCATTTAATTAGGAAAAATTGAAGTGGAAGCTGAGGAATTTTTTGGATGCAACTCCCTTTGATGGTTTTTTTTATCCTCCTTTTTTCTTTTCTTTTCAACTGTGATACTCAGGATACTTGTACATGCCCTGTAACTATGTTGGACCAATATGACTCTTGTACTATTACTCGGTACTGCACACTGATACTTTTAGAGTACAAGTTTAGCATATCCTACTATATTACGTACATTAATTATTTTTTCCCCTGCAGTTTTTTTTAATGTTTCCATAAAAAATAAAAGAAAAAAGTCACAAAGGAATGCAAACAATGACCATCTTATTGAATTTAGGATGTTCTGAAGAAAATTAGGATTGCTGTAGGTTGTAGCCGTATCTGTGTCACAAATTTCCAATAGTGCAGGGCCGTATTCCCAGTTTTCTGAGTCTACATCTATTCCATACTTGGGCATGCTTTTGAGACTTGTTTATCCCTTTTAGGCATTGTATGTTTCATCCTTGAAGCAAATAGTTGAGATCCTTTTTTACTTTTGACTTCAATTTTAGCCTGCAATGGTTGTTTATGTGATTTTTATTTTTTCCTACTATGTTTCCAGATCAATACAAAGCGATAAATGATGAAGGCTTGCCAATGTACCAGCGGCCATTCATGAAGGGGAAACTCTACATCCATTTCACAGTGGATTTCCCGGAGTCGCTTAACCCAGACCAGTGCAAGGCCTTGGAGACTGTGCTACCTCCAAGGACATCTGCCCAGCTGACGGACATGGAGCTGGATGAATGTGAAGAGACGACGCTCCACAATGTCAACATTGAAGAGGAAATGAAGAGGAAGCAGGCTCACGCTCATGAGGCCTACGATGAGGATGAGGATATGCATGGCGGTGCACAAAGGGTGCAGTGCGCCCAGCAGTGAGAAAGAGATGGGCAGTACCTAACTATCATAATCGCCATCGTCATAAATACATGTCCCAAGGGTATTTCCATTCTTTTGTGGCCTCTTTGCCTAGTAGCTTAATTTGATTCAGCAGTGGTGAAAGCTCGCACAATGTTAAATTGGCATTACTGAGACTTGTATTAATTTTTTTCGCTATGTTAAACTTTCTTTCAGCTAATGGGCTAGTCAAATTTTTTGGCTGAAAAAGATTATGTTAATATGTCCCTGCATGGTCCTGGTTTCTGAAAGTGCAAGCTAGAGTCCTAGAGGGAGGTGAATAGGACTAATTAAATTTTCTAACTAAACAATTTTAATTAGTCCGATTAAACAAATCTACATCTTCTCTTGAAATGGTCAACAATATATGTATTATAACCATGTAGCTAAGATACACAAGTGAATTGTTATAAATGAGTATGCTAAACATTTATTATAGAGTGCTTCAAGTTGATCAATATAATTTAGCATTAGAGTGTGTGTCGAAGTCAATCAAATATGTTACTATCTAGCACATGTATATCTAAACATAATAGAATTTCAATGTTGCATAGAGAGATAAATGATGACAAGGGATTTATAGTGGTTCGGTCTCAATCTTACGTTCACTTTTCATGAGTTACCACTCTTATTTTCACTATTTTAAAGCAGCCACAAAGGTACAACTCCAATTACATTCTCGAACTAGAGAAGATGATCCAAAGAGTGCCCAATCAAGTGAAGAGGTTTACGGCTAGGGAATATGAGGATTTAACTTGAGAGTTCAAGGTCTTCCCTAGAGGATGGTTTCCATTATTCACACTTAAAAAATAACTAAGTGTGCTCTATTAATTGCCAATAGAAGGTTTACCCAAAAAAAAAAAAAAGAAATTGCCAACGGAAGGTCTTAATTTGAGTGGAAAGAGATTTACTGTCCATAAAGGATGTTACTTTGTCTTAAGTTCGAGTATGAAAAAGCTCTCATAAATTCTCCAAAAGTTGCTCAAAAAAATGAGCTCTTGATATATAAAGAGAGCTCCAATGGCTAGTTCACGGTTAGCCTTTAATTTTATCGTGGTTGGTTAGTCGATAGGCTCCAACGAATAGCTCAACAGTCTAATTTTTGAATTTTGGTTGGCCCAAGATTAATTGTGTACCTTATGGTTAACCTAGACCGCCGGCTGACCGAAAAGTTGACCACCAGCTCACCAAAACTAGTAATCATGTCACAAAGACAGGTACTGAAAAAGTGGTGACCGCAAGCTGACCGCGAACCAGGCAGTTAGTCGTAGACCCAGCAGAAATTAACTAAAATTGACCACTTTGGTCTACCGCACCCTTGGAATTTTTATGTAAGGTTCAAGGGTTTCTAAGGGCCTTTTTTAGGGTCGAACACACCTGAGAGGGTTGGCACTTGGCACACTTACTATGGCACTAACAACAGTCTATAGACCTTGGTGTGCAAATTTATCATGATGAGATTCATATTGGTATATTTGTCTATTTCTTTCTTTGTGCTCTTCTCCCTCTCCATCCCCCTTAAATTGTTAGTCAAATATTTTTCAAAATCTGTGACAAATATTTTATGCCAATTTATGCGGCCATTCATGTGAGACCTCTCAGCCTTCAACCTATTCCCATCTGCAAGCTCGACCTGGGATTCTCAAACCCCCATCCTCCCAAATCTCCCCCTCCCAGCCAGGAGTTGCCAGATCCTTCGCCCAAGCATTAGGATCGCATCTCATTCCTTACTCCTCTCCCTCTACTCAGCTTTCGCTCCCTGCCCCCTTCAAGGATCATGAGGGGGTGCACATTTGGATCCCTTCATCCCCATATCAGAAAAGTCATCAATGTACAGTTACATGGCTGAAATATAGACATTTAAGAGGGGATGAGACTATATATTTTTATAAACAGTTTCTTGCATACATAATACCTCATTTTAAACACATTAGTAGAGACCTATTCAGCTATTGAGAATTATCCAATGAAACTTGGTCTCCTTTTGGCCTGTTTGGTTATGGGAGTTCTGACAAGAAATTGGGTCTCTCTCTCTGACCTATTAACATTTTCCAAATTACAATTTTCTGCGAGTGGGTGATTTCTAAACAGAGTGAAGGTAACTTGAATACTATGCAAGTCAATCACGCTTGCCTAAAGCTCACTCTCTTGATATGTGTGTGTTGTGTATGATTTCATGGAATTCCAGTTTCAAGACTAGTTTATAGGTCATTTGATATGCAATTTTTCTCTGTTTTGTCTAGTTTCCAACTTGTTAATGGTGCGCCCACTCCTTAATTGCAAAGATGTGAGACCCCGTCCCGAGTTAATCACGATTAACTCTTATTAATCGCACTTATGACTAATTAAACATGTTTAGTCGAATTAATGAAGGCTTAGTACCAAATTGACTTGGTTTAGCCTTAAGAGAATGAATTAAGCTTAACAAGCTTGTAAAATGGATTGTAAACGGATTGGATGAGTTGTTGAACTCACATTAGGATTTGAGGGACTTTTGTGTAAATACATTTTTATACGTATTTCGTCGAATACGGAAACTCTCGATGCCAACGCGCGTATCTCGATGAGTACGTTCACTTCCGTCAAAGACTTAAAGTCGTTTGACGAATATTGATTACAATCACCATCCATTTGACTTGAATTGTAATTAATGAAAGATTATGGGGCTAAACGCAATTTGAAAGCTTATATAAGCTAGAGAGCCTCTGGGAAATGCTTTTTCAAACCCTAGCCTCCATTTTCCCTATTTCCTCTTCTTTCTTCCAATTCTCTTCTTCAACCAACAAGAGAGAAGTCTTAAGAGTGTTTTTGTAAGTGATTTCATTCACTTCATCCATCTCTTCATATTCCTCAAGTTCAAGGACAAGCTTGGAGTTGTAAAGCTTGGATTCAAGTGTTTTATCTCAAATTCAAGCTAACAAAGGGTTTTCTTTCAATTAATCTTCCTACAAGGCAAGTACTTACTTGTTTTTATGCCTTATGATGTTTTTGGATGGTTAGAACTCATTTAGGCCAAGAAGCCAGAAAATTAGCTTCAAAAACCTGAAGCTCGAACTGAGCTTTTGGGGTGGTTATCGGTCGACCTGTCGGTCGACCGAGGAACCGACGACCTGACCGACAGTGTAATGTGGAGGGTGGAGTGAAATTCCAGCTCTCTGGATTTCTGACCGACGCAATGTCGGTCAACCGATAGGACAAGGTCGGTCGACCGATAGGTCGACCGATAACGTAAAGATGGTTCAGAATGCAGAGAATTTCAGCTCGCTGGAATTCTGACCGACGCATCGTCGGTCGACCGTCATGAAGCCGTCGGTCGACCGATGGGCTGACCGATAGGTGAACCGACGCTGTGCAGAATTGTCTGTTTTGAGGCCTAATGTATACAGGCTGAAGATTGTTAATGTATAAGCCTTCATAGGTGTAAACTCAAGTTTCCGAATACACAATTCAAATGATATTCATCGAAAATAGTACGTGTATTGGAAAATGAATGTTTCACTCAATTGCTTGGCTTAGACGTCTGTTAACCATTGTTTAGTTACCACGTGAAATTGTGAATGAATTACATTGAACATGAATTGCATAATGAACCATTTCTGCTGCAGCAGATGTTTGAGGTGTTCCGGAACCTCGTGGAAGTTAGTGATCTCTGATCAAGACACTGACGTATTCCATACCATTTGACAACCCCTAAATAAGAGTGTCCATGTAGATATCAACTTAATGATATTACTGGATCCGTTATTATTATGAAATAAATTAAGAGTGTCCAAATATTACTGGATCCGTCATTATTGTTAATGAATTATTTCATTGGATTATGTGATAGCTAGAACTATCATAACATGTATGTATTTGTTGAACCGTTGTGTTCATGGTACTATTGATGAATGTCACAGGCCCAGATGCCCGTGCCTGTCCTGCCGAGGCCGCGCAGCCAGCGGAGGATGCCCGCCCGATACCTCCAGGAGGTTTAATCGAGTGGATATGATCGCTGAGAGCGAGGGAATAAATTTTGAATGTAATTAGAAGTCCCCATATTGTATTAAATATACGGTGATTGACTTTCTTGAATGTAGAATTAATCTTGTGTATTATATTTTGTCAATGTATAATTTCCGCCGTTGTATACAGTTGACAGGTAATGTAATTGATATCGCTTGTGAGTTTCATATTAACATTTGTTAATTTGGAGATTTACGGGAGTAAGTATGAGTTCGCGACTCGGGGTTTGTCCGAGCTAATCAAATCTCGGGACCGGGTCGTGACATACTTATCAAATGGTATCAGAGCATTATGTTAAAAGACTTAAGAACCTTATAAACGATGTGAGGAACGTTAAGTCCGTAACAAATCTTGAATAGATTTGTGTTTATTGCTTTCACTTATGTGATTGATATTGATGGAAGTGTATCTTCCGTATGTATTGTTTTTCCAGCATGGCTTCTGGATCAGGATCTGGGCAGGATGACGTTGTAGCAGTCACACCCCCTCCTATATCTGAAACCGATGCTAAGTTCGCTCCTATTCTAGAGCAGATGGCTCAGAGCCATGAAGCACAAATGGGCATGCAAGCCCAGTTAATGTTGAGTAATGAACAGCTAGCCAAAAGCCAAGAGGCTCAAGCTGGCATGCATGCTCAGATGCTCAGGATATTGGAAACTCAGAGCCAGATGCAGGCTCAAATGTAGATGTCATCACCAGTTCAACAGCATATTGAACATCAGGTGGTGAATCAAAACAAGGAAAAGGATCCTAATGTCCTTTATGAGCAGTTCCGTAAGAGAGGAGCTACTGAGTTCCAAGGCACCGAAGATGTGATGCAAGCCGACGAATGGCTGGAACACATTGAGGATGTACTTGATACAGTTGTCTGCACTCTCAGGCAGAAAGTCTCGCTGACCTCCTCTAGGCTAAGTGGATCCGCTAATACTTGGTGGAGAAGTGTCAAGGACACATTTAGGACACTGCCGGAAGAAGGGATCTGGGAAACTTTCAGGAATTACTTTCAAAGAAAGTTTGTCCCAGAACATGTGCAACAGCAAAAGGAAGCAGAGTTCCTGAATTTGAAGCAGGGTCAAACATCCGTGTCTACATATGTAGATAACTTCCTCAAACTATCCAAGTATGCTCCTGACTTGGTCAATACTGAGGAGAAAAAGATCAAGCGGTTTATTATAGGCTTGAACCCAGAGTACAAGACAGTTGTGGTAGCTGGTCAAATACCTACTACATTTGATGCTGTCTTGGCTAGGGCCTATACTGCTGAAGAGATTCAGCGAGAAAAGGATGCTGCAAACGCTGCTAAGAGAAGTAGTGAGCCATGGTACCCCAAAGGAGGACAATTCAAAGATAAGAGGCAAAGACCGCAGCAAAAGGTCACTCCGAAAGATAATAATAGGAGTGATAAGCAAGAGAACAAGCCAGTTTGTGAGACTTGTGGTAAGACTCACAGAACTGAGTTGTGTTGGAGGACCACCGGGGCCTGCCTGGTTTGTGGTTCTTTAGAACACAAAATGGCTCAATGTCCAAAGAGAAGGAGAGAGGATAGAGCCCCTTATCAGCAGCCTAATCGGGGACAAGCAGCACTTCCTGCACCTCCTCAAAGATTGGCTTTGCCTGCTCCTCCGAGACAACCACAACAGCAACCTCAACGACAAGGTCAGCAACGTCCAAATCAGAGACCACAACAGCCTAATAGGCCACAGGCAGCTGGATTGGCTTGTGCAGTCAACAGAGAACAGGCTGACGTGGCAACCAACGTGGTTGAAGGTACTATACATGTAGATAATAGACATGCAATAGCTTTGTTTGATCCGGGTTCTACTCATTCATTTGTAGCACCTACATTTGTCTGTGATATACAAGACCGGATAGAACAATTAGCTTATGATTTTACTGTCTCTACTCCCTTAGGAAAGAGAGTAGTTTGTGAATTGTATCTTCCCCAATGTAATGTTAAAATCAGGGAAATGTCGATGCCAGTTGATCTAGTTGTACTAACAACTATGAAGGATTTCGATGTTATATTCGGTATGGATTGGCTTGCGAAATACAGGGCTTGTTTAGACTGTTTTCACAAGATCATCACTTTCAAAGTGAATGAGACCAATGCCAGAGTACTCTTGGAAGGAGTCCAAAAGAAGTATGACACCAGGCTTGTATCAGCACTGAAGGCTGAACGGATGATGCGCAGTGGTTGTGAGGGCTACATCGCATTCATTTCGGAAGAAAAGCCTGCACGGAAATTGAATGACATTCCTGTAGTCTGTGAATTTTCAGACGTGTTTCCAAGTGAAGTACTCGGTCTACCTCCAGTAAGGGAAGTGGACTTTACAATTGAACTCATGCCTGGTACTGCACCAATCTCGAAAGCACAGTATCGAATGGCACCATCTGAGTTATGTGAATTGAAGAAACAGATACAGGACTTATTTGATAAGGGTTTCATAAGACCTAGTGTCTCACCCTGGGGAGCACCTGTTCTGTTTGTGAAAAAAAAGGATGGCACCCTTCGTATGTGCATTGATTATAGGCAGATAAACCAAATGACAATTAAGAACAAATATCCTCTGCCTAGGATCGATGAGTTGTTTGATCAACTCCAAGGTGCAGCACACTTTTCCAAGATTGATCTTCGATCTGGATATCATCAGATTCGGGTTAAAGATCAGGATGTACAGAAAACTGCATTCAGGACTCGTTACGGTCACTATGAATTCCTAGTGATGCCTTTTGGTCTAACCAATGCACCTGCAGTGTTTATGGCACTAATAAACAGGGTGTTTGCTTTGTACCTAGACCAGTTTGTTGTGATCTTCATAGATGACATCCTGGTATACTCGAAGACAGAGTTGGAGCATTCACATCATTTGAGGACGACTTTGCAAATACTGAGGGCAAATCAGTTGTATGCAAACCTCAAGAAGTGAGACTTCTGGTTGCAGCAGGTGACATTTCTCGGTCATGTTATTACCAGAAAAGGGTTAGCTGTAGATACAGCTAAGATTGAAGCGGTTACCAATTGGCAAAGTTGGAAGAATGTACCAGAAGTTCGAAGCTTCTTGGGATTGGCAGGCTATTACAGGAGGTTCGTCAAGGACTTCTCAAAGATAGCGGCTCCACTAACGAAACTGACTCGAAAAGACGTTCTTTTTTAATGGGACGATGCTTGTGAGTCTAGTTTCCAGACCTTGAACCAGAAACTTGTTTCGGCTCCCGTATTAGCTTTACCCGAAGGAAGAGGTGAATTTGAGATCTACTCAGATGCCTCGGGTGTTGGCTTGGGATGTGTATTGATGCAGCATAGAAAAATCATTGCCTACGGTTCTCGTCAGTTGAAAGAGCATGAGAAGAACTATGCTACTCACGATCTTGAGCTCGCAGCGGTTGTGTTTGCCTTGAAACAATGGAGACATTACTTGTATGGTGAAACTTTTGAAGTTCACTGTGATCACAAGAGTCTCCAGTACTTATTCACTCGGAAGGAGATTAATCTGAGGCAACGTCGTTGGCTAGAGCTGATTAAGGACTACGACTTTCCATTTAAATATGTACCTGGAAAGGGCAATGTCGTAGCCGATGCCTTGAGTCGAAAGACTATTGAAGTAGCATCATTGAAATGGGGATGGAATCAACTTGATGATTTCAAGGACATGGATGTGTCCATTGAGGCAGTCGATGACCAAGCAATGACTATGGCAATGTCCGTGTTCGAACCAATTATTATCCAACAGATTAAGGATAGACAGTTCGACGATCCGGAATTGGTAAGGATCAGGGACAACATTGCTGCAAGACCAGACTTCATGTTAGTGGAAGGAATCCTCTACTTTAGAGGCAGATTGTGTATTCCAGCAGAAAATGATATAAAACAAGCAGTGATGTATGAAGCGCATCATGCTAGATACTCTATGCACCCTGGAAGCACAAAGATGTATAGGAATCTCAAGGATATGTTTTGGTGGAACAATATGAAGCGAGAAATTGCCGGTTATGTAACTTCATGCCTGACCTGTCAGCGTGTGAAGGCTGAGCACCAAAAACCACCTGGCTTGCTTCATCCACTGAACGTTCCTCGATGGAAGTGGGAACACATTACTATGGACTTCGTATCAGGTTTGCCAAGAACGAGGAAACAGCACGATGCCATATGGGTGATCGTGGATCGTCTTACGAAGTCTGCACACTTCCTTCCGATTAGAAAAGATATTGGTTTCAGTGATATGTCCAGATTGTTTACCAGTGAAGTGATTCGATTGCATGGAACTCCAGTCTCAATTATTTCTGATCGAGATAGTCGGTTTATTTCGGCATTTTGGCAATCTTTTCAGGATTCAATGGGTACTAGACTTAAGTTTAGTACTGCTTATCATCCACAGACTGATGGACAATCAGAACGGACTATTCAGACCTTAGAAGACTTGCTTCGTGCCAGTGTATCTGATTTTGGGAGTGATTGGGATAACCATTTAGCGTTGTGTGAATTTGCATACAACAACAGCTACCACTCCAGCATTGAAATGGCACCGTTTGAAGCTTTGTATGGTCGGAGATGTAGGACTTCAGTGAGCTGGGAAGAGGTGGAAACTCGAAGTTTCCATGGTCCTACGATTATTGCTGAAACAACAAAGAGAATACAGAAGATTCAGGATCGGTTGAAGATTGCTAGATCACGGCAGAAAAGCTATGCTAATAATCGTCGGCGTGATTTAGAGTTCGCCATTGATGATATGGTCTTTTTGAAAACTTCACCAATGAAAGGCACTATCAGGTTCGGGCAAAAAGGAAAACTTTCCCCAAGATTCATTGGACCTTTCAAGATCCAGAGTCGAATTGGAAATGTAGCCTATCGTCTCGAGTTGCCAACAGAACTCTCCGGTATTCACAATGTATTTCACATTTCTATGCTTCGAAAGTACGTACATGATCCTTCACATATCATAAAGCATGAAGAGATCCAAGTGTTTCCAAACACTACGTATGTTGAGAAGCCAACTCAGATCATTGATACCAAGGAGGCAGTTCTGCGCACGCGAACGATTAGATGGGTCAAAGTGCTTTGGGCACATCATGGACCTAATGAGGCTACGTGGGAGCTTAAGGAGCAGTTGGCTCGAAAGTATCCCGAGCTATTCGTACAGGTAAATATGAATTCGTAATTTGTTATTTGAATTTCATTGATTTGTATAGCATTCGGATGACCGAATGGTTTTAAAAGTTATAGGGAGTTGTGAGACCCCGTCCCGAGTTAATCACGATTAACTCTTATTAATCGCACTTATGACTAATTAAACATGTTTAGTCGAATTAATGAAGGCTTAGTACCAAATTGACTTGGTTTAGCCTTAAGAGAATGAATTAAGCTTAACAAGCTTGTAAAATGGATTGTAAACGGATTGGATGAGTTGTTGAACTCACATTAGGATTTGAGGGACTTTTGTGTAAATACATTTTTATACGTATTTCGTCGAATACGGAAACTCTCGATGCCAACGCGCGTATCTCGATAAGTACGTTCACTTCCGTCAAAGACTTAAAGTCGTTTGACGAATATTGATTACAATCACCATCCATTTGACTTGAATTGTAATTAATGAAAGATTATGGGGCTAAACGCAATTTGAAAGCTTATATAAGCTAGAGAGCCTCTGGGAAATGCTTTTTCAAACCCTAGCCTCCATTTTCCCTATTTCCTCTTCTTTCTTCCAATTCTCTTCTTCAACCAACAAGAGAGAAGTCTTAAGAGTGTTTTTGTAAGTGATTTCATTCACTTCATCCATCTCTTCATATTCCTCAAGTTCAAGGACAAGCTTGGAGTTGTAAAGCTTGGATTCAAGTGTTTTATCTCAAATTCAAGCTAACAAAGGGTTTTCTTTCAATTAATCTTCCTACAAGGCAAGTACTTACTTGTTTTTATGCCTTATGATGTTTTTGGATGGTTAGAACTCATTTAGGCCAAGAAGCCAGAAAATTAGCTTCAAAAACCTGAAGCTCGAACTGAGCTTTTGGGCGGTCAACCGAGGAACCGACGACCTGACCGACAGTGTAATGTGGAGGGTGGAGTGAAATTCCAGCTCTCTGGATTTCTGACCGACGCAATGTCGGTCAACCGATAGGACAAGGTCGGTCGACCGATAGGTCGACCGATAACGTAAAGATGGTTCAGAATGCAGAGAATTTCAGCTCGCTGGAATTCTGACCGACGCACCGTCGGTCGACCGTCACGAAGCCGTCGGTCGATCAATGGGCTGACCGATAGGTGAACCGACGCTGTGCAGAAATGTCTGTTTTGAGGCCTAATGTATACAGGCTGAAGATTGTTAATGTATAAGCCTTCATAGGTGTAAACTCAAGTTTCCGAATACACAATTCAAATGATATTCATCGAAAATAGTACGTGTATTGGAAAATGAATGTTTCACTCAATTGCTTGGCTTAGACGTCTGTTAACCATTGGTTAGTTACCACGTGAAATTGTGAATGAATTACATTGAACATGAATTGCATAATGAACCATTTCTGCTGCAGCAGATGTTTGAGGTGTTCCGGAACCTCGTGGAAGTTAGTGATCTCTGATCAAGACACTGACGTATTCCATATCATTTGACAACCCCTAAATAAGAGTGTCCATGTAGATATCAACTTAATGATATTACTGGATCCGTTATTATTATGAAATGAATTAAGAGTGTCCAGATATTACTGGATCCGTCATTATTGTTAATGAATTATTTCATTGGATTATGTGATAGCTAGAAACTATCATAACATGTATGTATTTGTTGAACCGTTGTGTTCATGGTACTATTGATGAATGTCACAGGCCCAGATGCCCGTGCCTGTCCTGACGAGGCCGCGCCGCCAGCGGAGGATGCCCGCCCGATACCTCCAGGAGGTTTAATCGAGTGGATATGATCGCTGAGAGCGAGGGAATAAATTTTGAATGTAATTAGAAGTCCCCATATTGTATTAAATATACGGTGATTGACTTTCTTGAATGTAGAATTAATCTTGTGTATTATATTTTGTCAATGTATAATTTCCGCCGTTGTATACAGTTGACAGGTAATGTAATTGATATCCCTTGTGAGTTTCATATTAACGTTTGTTAATTTGGAGATTTACGGGAGTAAGTATGAGTTCGCGACTCGGGGTTTGTCCGAGCTAATCAAATCTCGGGACCGGGTCGTGACAAAAGACTCCACAGTACTAACCAGTAACCAAACATGTGTGAGAGACTTACACTTTCCTTCCGGCCCTTACCATGTCAATCATCAACAAGGCCCATTTAGTCTTAATTTTGCAATTATGCAACAATTTGTACTTGACCAGTACATGGTTAGATTAATGTATGATAGGCCATTTTTATAGGTAAACAAATAACTAATTAGATTAAGGCCTAAAATAAAAGCTCTAATTTTTAAGTTTTAATTTAGTATTAGTTTGTTTAACAAAATTATGAAAAAAAAATATTTTTTTATGAGATAGTTGGGGCCCACCTTTCGGAATCGTGTTAATTAGGGTCCATCTTTTTACAAATTACAATGTAGAACTCACCATTTGTGTCATTTTGAAAATTTTGAGGTCATTTTTTGCCAAAATACTTGTAAATTTTGTATTATCCACCTCCATCTACTTTAACTATAAAAAAAGAGTTGCCCTTTTTAGCTTGGCTTTTTTTCTTTGGAAAATCTCTAATATATAAATAAGTTCTAAACATAAAACAATAAAAAATTTGCACCAAACATTCTAATATATAAATAAATCATAAATCATAAAATAAGAGCTTATTTTTTTATCCTCGTTCCTCAGGCCAGGCCGATTCGCTATGGTATCATCATCATTACAATCACAATAAATGCCCAATTGAACACTAACATGCCAAAATATTTAATTTAATTTGAGATTGAATATTTAAAATGTTAATCTTTTATTTGAATCTCATCTAGTCTTCATTCAAATATTTTTAACTATAATTAAAAAAAAATGAGTTTATCAAATTTACAAATGTTGTTCAAATAGATAGACGTTGTAATATACTAGAAACGTATGTGTAACGCTTTACATACTCAACAATTAAATATTCAATAATATATATATATATAAATTACAATTATAAAAGACAACAAACTTCTAATAACAATAACCCCGAGGGGTAGCTCAGTAGGCCTACGACCACGGTTCGCTTCCGGAGGTTGAGGGTTTGAAAGTCTTGCCAAAAGGTTGGGACATCGGATATTAAAAAAAAAAAAAAAAAAAACTTCTAAAGGAATTTATGGGAAAAGTCCCCGTAGGACCCCATACGTCTTACCAGGTCCCTGTATCATGTTGGACACGGGACGGGTCATCATGTGGCCCTTTTAATGTTAGTCAAATTTTCTCCTACATGTAACTGTCTTATTTGCTGAACACAACAGAATGGTCGATATCGACTAGGGGTGTACATCGGGCCGGGTTTGACCCGATCCAGTAATTTTATAGACTTAAGTGACCCGCCCGAATGCCCGGTAATCTATATTTGGGTTTACCGAGTTCGGGTTACCAGGTTACCGGTCAGGTTCCCGGGTGACCCGGTTACCCATGTTTGAGTTTTTTTTTTTTTATTTTTATATTTTGAGTTGACTAGACAAATGTCAAATTTGTTATACGTAGAAGGAAAATGCACCAAAAACGCCCTAGTTGGATGATTTTAACAGACCAATCAGCCAAAGATCAGGTAGGTGATCATTGCCAACACCACCCCCACAAGGAAAACCACTGATTAGATGGGTAGAATCATTGGATAGGGTAGATAAGAAGGATGGATATTCTATGAAGGACCCACGTGAACAAGTTTGAGCATTGAAAGGTGGAACTCTGATATATCATTGCCAACCGGCCAAACAAAATTCATTGCCATTTCCATCAGATATTCCCTCTTCTACATATGCTTCTACATATGCATATATGCACAAGATTTTCTGGGAGAAGCAACATTCTGCTAAAAAATGATGTCTGAAAGAACACAAACCATTTGGCATTTGCAAACAGTGAATGAATAATTTAGCAGCCATCAGCACGACAGCACCTCGTTAAAACCTCTACACCATCCTGAGTAATCAACACAGTGAGTGCCCAACCCCTCTTTTCTTCTTCTTCTTCTTCCTTTTTTTTTTTTTTTTTGTTACCGGGTTATCAGGTGACCCAATAACCCAAATAGCCCAAAATCTGTAACCCGGAACCCGGACCGGTAAAATAAATACCGGGTCGGGTCAAGTGTAATCCGCCTGATTATCTCCGGGTCGGACCGGGTTTAGGAACCCGGTGTACACCCCTAATATCGACCATATTGCGAAATAACAAGAAAAAAGATGAATCTGCAGGTCCACCTGCAAATCCTTCGCCCTCACCTCCACTCACTCTCGTTGGGTCTGCAGGTCCTTAGCTCCCATCCTCTCCCTCCCCCACTACCTACAAGCCCAGCGCTTTTCCTCATCTTCGCCTACAACCTCATCTCCTCATCCCCTCCCCTCTTCTCCCTCCTCCATTCCCTCTATGGCTATCCTCCCTCATCCAACGACGATTATGACCCCATGCTCGCCGGCCTCCATTCCTTTGTATCCTTCCTCTCCTGCCTCCCCTAGCCTCATCCACCGCTCTGGAACAACACCAGCAACCAAGAGAGAAAAACTCAATTTCTATTTGCATTCTGCAAATCAAGAGCAACCACCGCAGAATGGTCGATATCGACCATATCGCTAAATGACAAAAAAAAAAAAAAGAAAAAAAAAGAAAAGAAAGGGCCACATGAGGACCCCTCCCATATCCAACATAATATGGGGACTTGATAAGACGTGTAAGGTCCTAGAGAGACTCTTTCCGTAAATTCCTCAAAAAATTAAAAGAACCACGTGAGAACTCCTCCCATGTCGAATATGATAGGGGTACCTGATATATAAGACATATGGAATCCTACATGGATTTTCCCCCGTAGATTCCTCAAACTTCTAATAACAACATTATTATTAATGACAATCTTAATAATAGTAGAGTAGCTGCTCTCGTGCATGCCCACGAGGGCCACGACCCTTTTTATAAAAACATGATACGATGTTTGGACTTGGAGGCTTTACATTTGCCAGCCCTTTTTGGCCTTTTATCCTAATCCTATGACTCGTGAAAAACATTTATGCGCTCGGTTACTTATTCCACGTGTTGTGAGGGAATATCCCGCCAAGCAACCGAACCTTTTTCCTTATCCTCTCTTTCTTCTCCTTCTCCCCGAGTCCCCCTCACAGAGAAAATCTAGGGTTTTAGTCGTTTCAACCCTCCGAAGAACAAGATCCCGCCAAATCTCTATCTCTATCTCCCTAAAAAAGATCCGTTCTTGATCTGTATTTCCTACGGATTCTCTCAATCATGGCCGTCAGATTCGTCAGCTTCGTGTCTCTGCTGCTTTTCTCGGCTCTTCTCCTACCCTGTTCGATCCACGCTACGAAAGTCGATTACTGTGGTGAGTAGATCTTCGAATCCATCCATGGTCTCTCTTTCGATGCTTGATCCAACCCGATTTTCTCAAAAAAAGTTTTTTTTTTAGATCTTTGGAATTGGAAGGAATCGGTTCTTGTGAAGTTAATGTAATGGAAGTTCTACTTGTTGATTTTGATAAGATCTTCGTGTTGGAGGATTTTTTGTGTTTTATGCCGATTTTTGAAATTGCATTTTCTGTATCTTCATTAGAATTGGTTTTTTTAAGCATCGGGACCAGATGTGGATTTTTTCGGAGGTGTTTTTTCAAGAATCTCGCTCTTGTTCTATTGGAATCGATATGATGTAATTAGATGAAGTTTGATGCTATAAAGCTGGTAATTTGATGTATGAATGTGGATTTCTCAATGGCTTCTTCTTTGAATAGCTTGAGAAAATCATTCCTATGGAAGTGATTGAGTGAAATCTGGACTTGATTGTGTGAAGTGAAGTCTAAGTTATTCGTTTGATAAAATAAACAATCATCAAAATGATGGGACAAGGCTCTGTTGATGACTCATTATTGGTTCCAATCATGTCAGGATACTGATGAATATTTGTGTAAGATCCGTTCTATTTCAACATTGACGTTCTTATTTATATGGTTATTAGAAGCAATTGATTCAACAATTCTGATAAATTGATGCTCTGAGAAATTGTACAGGGATGTAGATTTCTCAGTGTTTATGAGAAGAAGCATTTTCCATCATTGAAATCAGTATTATGAGAATTGTAAGATGGGGATTTCACTAAATGATCCAGAGTTTTCTTTTCCCTCTTTACGATCCGGGTTTTTTTTTTTTTTTTTTTTTTCAGATTTGTTGGTTACATTCAGGTAGTCTGCCTTCTATGGGTGGAAATATGTGCTATGTGGATAACGAGATGGAATGTCAATTTGATGATTAGGACCACATCATGGTTATAGAACCAACTCAAAAAGTCGCCTATGTTTTAGTTGAAATGTTAAAATGAAATATAAGAGGTGCTTTCAACATTTAGAATTCAACAATTCAGTGGTTTAAAAGTATTATCGATTTCACACGTGGGGAATCTCTTCCAATGAATTTTTTTTTTTTGGTGAGCTGTTTATGATTATGGTGCTCATGTTTTAACTAGTCAAAAAAAAAAATGGTGCTTATGTTTTAAAGAAAATTGTGCAATCACACCTTTTGTAAAGATTTGTTGCAGGGCCGGCTCGAGACAATTCGAGGCCTAAAGTGACGATCATAAATTAGGCCTTTTTATATTTTAATATTATTATAAATATTTTACTTAAAATTTATTTTTCTTGCTTTTTTATGATGCGAAATTACTAATTAACTTTTTATATTTAAGTTTTGCTAACCTATCTTAAGCCACCTCCAAAACCCACATGAGAATTTTAGGCCCATCCCAAAACTCACATGGAAATTTTGGGTTACAAAATCCAACTACCTATTTGGCTTCACCCCCCGCACCATGAGTCAGGACCATCCAAGATGAACTTCAGATGTGTGCCCCATGTATTGGATGTTCTAGATACACAGTACTCATATGCACTGTGGGCAAGTGAATAAATTCCGATGGGGCCCATTGTTTATCTTAAATTTTAAGATCTATTATTAGGGTTGAAATCCCAAGCTACAGATTTATTACAACTACATCATGGATCAAATCTGAATGGGACCTCTATTGAAATAGGATACACAAAAATAATGAGAAACGCTTGTGAAATAAGTTCATGACTAAATGTATGGCTAACTGCTAAAAATATAATGGTGTGCTAAAATCAATTGGACTCCTAGCCATAAAAATATAAGGGGAAGTTTTGGAAATATAATGGGCATAAATGACACTTTAAAGGCCCCATGAAAATCTTGGTTGTACCTTCTCAAATTATTATGGGGCCTTATATTTTGGGGAGAAAAAAAAGGGATCATAGTTGGAACAAGGCTTTGATGATTGTGATCATGATGGGTGATGGATTCTGGCAAGACTTGGATAGAATAACGAAACATTCAAGTTTTCAAAGTATTGCATATAATGTTGATTCCGCTTTTTTTTTTTTTTTTTTGTGGGGGGGGGGGGGGGGGGGGGGGTGGGGGGTGGGAGATTTTGGTCATTAGCTTAAGTTCTATTATTTTGTAATTGTATCAAAAGACCTATGGATTTCATTTTGCTGATAATAATACTCCTCTGTTGATAATTAAGAAGTTCACGGTCATCATCATCATTGTTTTACCAATTTTTTCGATTCTTCTTTAAATTGATATCGTAAATTCATTGGTTGGAGTTGCTTTTTTGCTTATATTTGAGATAAAATGTGTGTAGATGTTGCTTTATTGAAAGTATTTTTCTGATCGTGTTTCTTATAAGAGATTCAGATTTCCTAAACGTATAGGTATGAATATTGAAAAAAAATGCTTCAATGCAAGGTCTAGTTTTGATCCATTTCGATGACTAGTCAACAGTTTGTGGGTTCAGTGAATGTGTTCTCTGATTTTATGATGATTGCAGAGAGAGGAGGTGACTATGACGTTGAGGTCAAGGGAGTCAAGATATCTCCAGATCCAGTGGTGAGAGGCAAGCCAGCTACTTTCAGCATCTCTGCATCTACTGGTAAGTACATGTTGCCTAGGTTTGTTATTTGTTTTGTTGCTCTTTTAAGGGAGATTAGCCTCTTGCTCATTGACTCACTGAGTTCTCCTATACATGTTACTCTTATAAGGAAGATGAGCATTGAGTTATGAGCGATATGTACTACTACTTCATACCTTGCTCTTATAGATGAGATGAGCTTCTTCCTCTGACTCATATGTGAACTTCATGCAGCACTTCATATGTTGCTTATAGGAGAGTTGAGTTTCTTCCTTTTTAACTCACCGAGTTCTAAGCAACATATAGAAGATGAAGAGGGCTGGTCGTCTTCATCTTTTCTTTTTTTGTCTGGCCTTGGTCGCGACAATGGATGAGCTGCGACCTAGGGTTTTGATGGGGTTGAGATAAGGTGATAGAAACAACTACAAGGAAGATGAAAAGTGCTAGGGCGGAGTCTCAGTCATGCGATTTGGGAGAGTAGGAATGTGGTTTTATCCATTTTTTATTTAAGCAACTTACCTTTGTTGTAAGGGGTTTGTGCAGGTTTGCGCATATCATGAACTGAAATTAAGCCCTTGGAAAATTCCCCTCAGCCTTTCTCATCTTGTACGTTGGGTGGGATCTAAACATCTTCCCATTGTCATAACACCCTTTTTTTTTTGTGCTCGTAAATACTCACACACCCTTCCCAAGTCCCCCACCATCAGTGCTACAGTCAGGGTTTGATTCCTGGTTGTTTTACTTGTTCCTGTGGAGGGGAGGTGCCTTACTAAGTTACTACTAACCTACCAATGGGTTATCATTACGCTTGTTTCTGTGGAGGTGAGGTGCCTCGCCACTAAGCTACCAATGGATTGTCATAACGCCCTTTTTTATTTTCTGGGATGAAGTTAGGCTTATATTAAGGCTAAGGAAATATGTACAACTAACATAATCAGTGTGAATGTGTGATCCCAGTCCCACAGACCACTGTAGATTAAAGTGAAGGCTGTATCTAAAACCTAAATAATTACTCTAGTCTAACAAACCTTGAGTTACATGCCACTGACTATAGGGGCATTGTGCATTGGGGGCACAAATTTAATATGTAGGATTTGGATTCACATGATGTATAGTGTGCACTTTATTCTTAACCTAGATTTAGGGAAATGGCTAGTTGTATTGTGTCGCTGCTCCCAGTGTTGTGCTTGTATCTGGGTATTCATCGGGTCTCGAAATGTTGTTGATGCAGCTGAGACATGGGATCGCGTAGACATGTGGGCTCATTTGTGTCACTTAAGTTTAGAAGTAAGCTAATGCTTAATTCCTTAAAGTTACAAGTTGGAGTAGATCAAAAGTAACCATATTTTGTTTATTTCATGTTAGGTGTTTTTAGAGTCTAAATCCTGAGTTTTGCAAAGATGAGCAGATATTTCTCGTGTGAACAATGTTCAATTGTCATGAAATTAGGTGCATTTGATGGGTTATTCAGTTATCTATCATGCAAGCTTTACATGTTTCGAAGAAGTTATTGGCTTATTGCCCATTTACTGATAGGGTACTGTCTAATTCCCATTTTAGCCTATTTTAAGGGTTTTAGTTGGAGTAGTCTTATTCATCCAGTTGTAAATAGGCAACTACAGGGCTGGATATATCTTGATCCATTTTATTAGTATGCCATGTGATTCAAACAATTCAATACAATGAAATTCCAGATTTTCTTTTGAATTCAGTGTGGTGTGGAATCCATTCTCTTTCTTACTTTGGTGAAGATTCTATGAGAAACCCCTTTGGTGAACACTCTGAAGGCTGTGAACCTTATTAAAGATTGTGTGGAGACCCCTTTCTTCTGCAGCGCCCAGCATCCAATCATGTTGCCAATTGTAACCTTAAATCTAATCTATGATGCCCAGTTACATGATGGATACATGGATATGGTAGGGGCAAATTTTACGCATAAATAATGAAATGTTGGATGCAGTATAATACGTTGCCTGTTTTGTAAGTATTTGGCTATTATAGGATCTAATATGTTTTTTTTTTTTAATTTTAATTTGGCTCTACTCCTATGCAAGTAATTTCATCCACCTTGTCAAAGATCAATCAGTCTATAAATCTGGGACGCTTTTCATTGAAGCGTTGACCTTTTGCCTTCTCTTGTATGAGTGTTGAATTATACTGGTTTCAGTGTCTACCCCTTATACATAGAAGGTGCCACTTCTATCTTATGGACTACTCATGCTGGAAACTTACACCCCAGCAACCATCATTCTGTCTATAAACAGTATATTGGTGCAAATTCATCCTGATAGACCTCAATTTCTAGAATAAAGACTCCAAGTTGCAGGCATGCCACCTTTACAAATGGGATGGTAGACGACTTGCATTCCACTCGTTCCAAGTAAGGAATCAAACTTGGTCGAAATGGAGTTAATAATTCTGATACCTCATGAGCATATTACAAACAGACTGTCTGTAACTCAGTGAGAATAGGTGCTTATTGCTACAGCCATGTTTTAAATTTGTGCTGCCTATAAAAAAAAAATGCACCTTGATGTAACCTTGATTATTAGAGAAGCAGAAGGAAGTGGTTGTGGACACAAATAGTTGAAAATAAGCTATGAAATGCCCTTCATGGAGATTTATTCTACTGTGCCCTTTGGTAGATCAAGTTTCTTGATGCTTTGTTGCAGGGAAAGCCATCTCTGGGGGACAAGTGGTAATTGATGTCTACTATTTTGGAGTCCACATTCACAGCGAAACTCACGACCTTTGTGAGGAGACATCTTGCCCAGTCTCAGCGGGGGATTTCATGCTTTCTCACACCCAAAGTTTACCTGGATTCACTCCCCCTGTAAGTTGCCTTCCTTTTCAGCTTTTGGGCTTCCATTGGGGCAGTTTCTTTTCATAGTGATTAGGGGAGTTTGGATGCAGTTGTGTTCGAGCACCATTTAGCTTAAGATCAGCCCTTTACATTATGCATGTGAAGCCAACCTTTCTGAGCAAAATTCCTTCATATGATGGGCCCTACCATGATGGGAGGAAATCCATTTTAATTTCATTTTCCTAACCATTTGATTATGGCCTCATTAAATATGGATCATTGGTTGTTACTGCCCATTTACAAACCAGTTAGTAGGTAATTAGAAAGAGATCTAGTTCCCATTATGGGACTCACCAGATGAACAACGTTGATAATGAAAAAAAATTTAAGAAATTGATGTTTCACTTGGTCAAGCATCATAAGCACCTCTTTAGTAAATGGCATGAAGTTGGCAAACCCTATGTTCACAATCCAACACACTTTACAGATGGATTATAGAGACTGTGTTAACCCAAGCTGAAAACCAGTTGTAAGCTGAGATGTCCAATACATAATGCTTTCTTGGAGATGTTTGCAGCAACAGTCTTGAGAATTTTTTTTTCTGTAAAGTGGGATATAAGCAGCCATATCTGCAATTTCAATTTTCAGAATTTGGACTACTAAGTTTTGAATTATTGTTATCCTCATGTTTTCTTTGTTGCCACTATACACTTCAGGGATCATACACACTTAAGATGAAGATGTTGAGTGGAAACGGGCTGGAATTGACATGCATCAAGTTTGGTTTCAAAATAAAGATCCGCTCACCCATTGCTGATAGCTAAGGTGGCATGAGAAATAATGTCCTATTAGAAATTGGCATGTAATATGTTTTCACTCTGCATTTTGATTGTATTGGAGTCCTTTGTCATTGCATAGACCCTACCATGTATCTCTCCAGTGCGATCATTTCGCTCCTTGGCTGTATAAATGTAGTTCTTGTAACTATTGAGCTTCTCAAGTGAAAGCATGCCTTCTAGAAATTGTGTTGCTGTCTCCATCCATCCTGGGAATTCACAGAATTGATTTTCATTGAATCAAGAACAGACCAAAAACATCATGAGATTATATCGGTGATTTTCAGTAAGTGTTGCTGCTGGTCTATGACCACCTTATCACGTGTATAATGGCCAACAAAGAGTGAAAAAGCTGGCACCGCACAGTTTTTTAAACAGTATCTCCGTTTTCAGGTTTTTATCTAGATGTCTGGCAGAAGTGAGTTCCAATCAGAGGCTGTCTTAGACAAATCCCTTCTTGAGCATGGATGGTTGTGAGAGCAGAACTCAAAGCCAGCTGGAGATAGATGGGACAAGGATTTGCCAATGATCTCTTTTTTTTTAATGGCTAACAGGAAATTCATTAAGGGTACGTTTGATTGCTGGGCATTTTACGTTCTGGTACATTGATGCTCAATGAAGGATGAGTAGTAAGTACATTGATGTTCTTTTTTCCCCCCTATTGGTGAAAGAAACTTTCATTAAAAAGGCTTGGAAACAGACCAACAAAATCACCCCACAAAAGATGGAAGGAAGAGTACCAGAGCTATATATTCTCCCAAAGAGAGAGATACAGCCATAGAGAAACAAAAACTACTACAAAAATGCAACAAAAAGGAAGGGTCCTATCCACCCCTTGCTTAGCCAAATTATCGGTGAAGCCATTAGACCAAAGGGGCATATTAGACGTGTGTCTAAGAGCTGGTATTCAAGGAGTCACTCTCCACCACAATCTTAGAAGGAAAGGAAGTGCGGAAACCTGAAGAGTTTGTAAGATAGCAAACACCCCTGCCAAAATGTTCACAATGCCATCATTATCAAGTACCCCTTCCGCCCCATTAACATTCCAACTCCATGAAATTACCTTTCTGACCTTAGGAATGCCACCATATAGGGAAGTCTCCCAATATTGATGTTTGGAGTACATTGATGCTTAATGAAGGATGATGGGAGAGTGAATATTGACAAATGACGCAAGACAGTGGGGTTGATTGATGAGATTTGGGATTGGAGAGTGAGTCTTATTGTCTTCTAGTCCTACTCTTATATAATTTCACAAATAAATTACAAAGGACTTCGATCACGTATTCTAATATAATTTCTCAAACAAATTACAGAGGACTTCAAGCAGTAACCTGAACAAGTGTACATCCGATTTCTGTGTCAGAAGGTGCCTTCTAGAGCTTTGTGGATGAAGAAACATAAAGCTACCTAAAAGATTAGTAATTAACAAATGGGGATGATATAAGGTGGCCCTGACCTAGAGAGACCAAAATCAGCAGCTACATTGGCTAAGTATTTCTTGTCAAGCAAGGTGTTCATGGCTGTAATTCACCGAAAGGTACTGCTATTTGGCCAAGAATAAAAACTGGGCTAAGGTGGTTCTACCATGTCAAAACTGTTCCCAGTTTTGGGGATTCAGCTTCAAACGTTTCATACATTTGAAAACCAGCAACCATACAACCACTGACACAGATCAAAACGAGGCCCCTCCCAAAAGCCAAACCAATCATGGCAACGGCAGGATTCATTGAAATGGAATAAGAAAACCGGGCCTGGTGTAGCACACAATTTCATGTCTCCATGTGATACTATACGCATGGGACCCCTTTGTTTCATGTAATTGACCTTTTAGTATGTCTTAAAGCAATTAAAAATGTAGAAACAGAAGGTGAATATCGCCCCAAGTGCGTGGTATATCCCAAAAGTTTACTCCAATAGTTGTTGGCCCCACTGAAAGATTAACTATGTGATTGAAAACGTGACTAATAAACATTTCCTATAACACAATGAAAGTGATCTGATAAGTCCACCGTAAATCTCAGTTAAACATTTACACAATGCCAAGTGCTCATAGACAGTCCCAATCAGATTTTCATAGGGCCCCCACATATGTATGGCACGAGATGTGGAAAGTTTTTGCATCCTCCAAGGCATCTCACCCATGCAAGCAGTCCAAGCGCAGATAATAGTTTTTCTTTCTTCCTCGTGAGGAATATGCACCAAGTGCAAGCATAGATGTAATACAATGCCATCTCATACAAGTGCAACAAGATTGAATGCAAGTGAGTGAATATATGCACACACACACAGATGCCCTTTCATTTCATGTATCAGGAACCTCCAACGCAAACCCCACAGCAGACCACTGAGAACCTTTTAGGGGTCGCTTCACATCGAATATCCAAATCTTTCATCCAGTAGGCCCCAAAACAGATCTCCCATGGCCCAACAATGCCATGTATAGGATCAATCAATTTAAGCTCTGTTAACATACAAGACAGTTATTATTCCTATCAAATGGCTGCAACTTCAAGGCCTTAGTAAGTCCATCTAAGGATTCTAATCCAAGGTACAGCCCATCTTATCAACTGCAGATCGGAAAAATGCAGAATGGAATTTAATCATGCAAAAGCAAAAAAGGGGACCAACAGGGTAGCTCATAATAGTAACATGTCTGCATTTTTCACCTTACCTGCAGAAAATCACACTGGACATTAAAATCAGCAAGTCTATAACAAAAGACGCAACAAAATTTGTCAAGATCAATTCAGCTGATTAAAAGAAAAGAACAATTGACTAAGCTTGACGCCTACATGCTCACTCTTCCCCTGAGGATGAAGTAACATGATTCTAGTCTCTGACCTCAACAGAATGCATGAATAATCATCACAAACTTCAACTATGGCAAGAACTGTTGGTTTTTATGAGTTAGAACAGATTACATCAGTACAAGTTCCTGACTAATATGACTAAGTCGGTGACCACAATGATTGTGATAGGAATCACCATGACGATCATGGGCAGATGCATAAGGCCAAGCCAGCAAACACTGTGAGGAACATGAATCGCCATTGAGTCTCAAATCATTGTTACCGAGGAAATCCTAATAAGAAAAGTAGGAAGTGACCTAAAAACAAATGGACTTGCAACAGCCTAAACGTACAAAGTCTCTTAACAGCTAACAGGTACCTCAGCACTTTTGGGCTCCATGTCATTATCAATGTCTTTTTCCGGCAATCCCTCTTCCCCTTCAATTTCTTTCAGGGATTTTGCCTCTCCATTGACAAGCTCAGATGTCGGAGGTGGCATTTCTGATTCTACTGATTGTCCTCCTTCTGCCTTCTCTTTCTGCTCTGCAAATTTCTTATGCTCTGTTTCCTTTGCATCAGAATTAATCTCACTGATTTGCGGGTTTTCATCATTCTTCTCAATTTCTTCCTGGTCTTTCTGTTCCACAGAAGCCTCTTTCGCTCCAAATTCCTTGGTAGCAACATCTTCAACCTCTTGACCCCCATCATCCGCTTGTTTCATTTCAGCATCAGCAATATCTTTAGGTTCTTTGGTGGCAGCAGCTGCTTCAGTATCTTCAGGAGCTTCAGTTTCTCCGTGTCCATCTTTTTCCTCGTCTTCCTCCTTTGAATCGCTCGACTTTTTACCTCGTTTCTTTGCCTGCTCACCTTCAGGTGTCTCAGTTGCCTTTACCTTATCGTTAATTCTTGCAGAACGCCTTGGGGTGTCCCCTGTTCATCAGCCAGTCAAGCAAAAAAGGTCATATGCATGTATGAGGTAGATACTAGATACGTACACTGTGCACAGCTACAAGCACATCTGCATGCACATGAGAGAGAGAGAGAGAGAGAGAGAGAGAGAGAGAGAGAGAGAGAGAGAGAGAGAGAGAGAGAGAGAGAGAGAGAGAGAGAGAGAGAGAGAGAGAGAGAGAGAGAGAGAGAGAGAGTACCAGTGCCCCAGTCAAATTCAGTTGAAGAAGGGCCTCCAGGGTGTGATTTAAGGTACTGTTCCAACTGCCTCTTGTTCCTGATCTCCTCACCTGTTGGCGAAATAAAAAATATCTCGTTCCTTCTGAGCGTACCACCTTTCTTTGGAGTGAACTATGAATAACATGGCAGAAGCATAAAGACCATGCAAGAATATTAAAGTTCAGAAAAATGCCTGGAATTATGCATGCTGACATAATATATTCTGATAATTAAAAGCTTGAATATTTGTGAGTAATCGAAAATGCTTTTGGTACTTGTGTCAAGAACATTTAATGACATGATGTGAACAAAATTCCAAGACCACAATAGTTCCAATATTCAACTTCAGTCAATTAGTTTACCACGACATTGTAGGCCAAACAAAATAGTCATTCCCATAAGTCAGGAATTGGTCTGGACCATTTTAGATCAGTTGTCAAACTTTCCGACACTGGGACCTGTAGATTAGGAATGTACGTGTTCCATCTTAGACCTAGTCATTGAATTTTGGAACACTGGGATTGAGATGAAAAACTCCACACCATTGGGAAACACACATGAAAATACATCTGCACAAACTTGGGCACAATTTAAAAAACAGTTTCCAGAGAAGTCAATCATTGAATGTGCCAAGGCTTTACAGCAGGGGAGTTATAAGTTATAACCTTACTTCAGCTATGATACTAAGCAAAAGGATTCCATGCAGCCATGGAATAGGTATTCTTGCAATGATACATTCAAACACTTGAGGACTAATAGAACCTCTGTATGATTGATTCTCACCCCAAATGCAATATCAATTCACGCAATTAGAATCTAAGGGCTATAATGCTAGCAGCTCAAAATTCTTTTATAATATTAAGCTGGAAAAAATAATAACAAAAACAAGAGACGATACTACAAAGTCAATCTCTTGATTGCCATAAAAGCAGGGAAATTAAATACAGGCCATCGTATAACTGTAGGGGCATGCCAATGACCACCTATATTAAATATAAGGGGATGTCGGGAATGATAGAAACTTTGTATAATAATTCTAGCCAAAACAGTAATGAAATTTGCCCAACTAAAATTTTTAGAGGCTCTTACTGGTAAAAATCCAAATCATTTATCTGATCATAATTCATAAGCCAGATCATATAAAATAGAAATAGGAGGAGAAGGCAATACCAAATAAAAGGGAAATAGTATATTGTACTTCGCATTGCCCAAAGTTTACAACTTATTTTCCTTTCAGAATCCTAATATTTTCACCATTTCATGTAAAAACATCGTATACATTCAGTTAATACAATTTTATTATTTCTTTATGACTACAACTTAGGACGCATTTGGAAATAGCTGAGGATTCTGTGGCTTGTGGAATCTGCAGCATACTTTCAACGTTGGACATCTCGGTGTTGGTTTTGGTAAGTCGTGGAATCCACAAGTTTTATTTGGTGCAGTGGCCAAGATGAGGGGGAAAACACACAGATCTGTAGAAATAAATAAATTATATCGCAGGACCATCTGACCCCTTGTCCTCAGACTTCAAATACTAAAAAATGTGAATTTTAGCAGCAATTTTCCGCAACAAGAAAATTTATATAAAGTAAAAGGGTCATTGTAACATAAGTTAGGAATTCCTTCCATATATAAGGGCATGTCTGTGCAGCAACATTTCCACAAGAAGATGATGATTCCTGTAGATGTTTAAATTCAATGTGACAAATCTGCAGAAAATATTGCACCAAACATTGAATTTAAACATCTACAGGAATCATCATCTTCCTGTGGAAATGTTGATACACAGACATGCCCTTATATTTGGAAGGAATTTCTAACTTATGTCACAATGATGCCTTTTTACTTTATATAAATTTTATGATCGTTCCCCATTTCTAAATTATATTTATTTATTTAGTATTAAACTTGACCGAGTCTTGAGATTTGACCAGGTCAAGATCGGCCGATTCTGGGAGTGGACTTGATCCGATGGCAATCTCAAATCAAATCCACCATTCGGGTGGAAAAAGAGATAGAATGAGAGAGATAGAGAGACATTTCAAGTTAAATCCTGGTTTGGGGACTTTTAAATAGTATTTTTGGTAGTACTTCTGCTTCCAAGAAAAATTCTTCTGCACAGCCTCATTAAAAAAGAAAGAAAAAACTAGCAGGTTGGTGGATCATAGCCCCAATGATAAGGAACTATAACAAGGAATAATAGTAAATTAGACTGGCAAAAAGAATCCAAAACCACCATTAGAAAAGGGGACAAAAGAAGAAAGGAAGGAAAGGAAGAAAGAAAGATGGAAAAAAAATAAAGCAAAAAAGAACAAAACCAGATCTGCCAAATCTCTCCTTACCCATAAAAAAAAGGGCAATTACCGATTGTTTTCCATTCTCTCATTGAAAAAAAAATGAAAAAAGGAAGAAGGGGCAAGGGAACAAATGAAGATGGAAGAAATTGTCGCCTTGCATGTATGAACTAAGCAGAATTAGGAGTGGCTATAAAAATCATACCTCTTCTCGCCAGGAATATGAAATGCCAAAAGTAACCTTTTGTCCTCACAGTTATGATTAACAAGAGTCAAAAGTCTACATGGACTAACTCATGGAGTTAGTCCATGGACTAACCCATGGTTTTTATCCAAATATTGGATGTTCTCATCCATTATTTGGATGAGAACCATGGAGTTAGTCCATGGTTCTGTCCATGAGTTAGTCCATATAGCAGGACTCGTTATGATTAAAGAAAGAAAGTAAATACAATTTTAAAAAGAAAACTAAAAAGCTTCTCTGCCTTATGCAAGTATCATTCAAATTAAATATCCTTGAAAGCCTTAAAATAGCTAAGGTAAGATATCATAGAGGAGTTTTTTTCTTGGCTGAAACGACAAAAACAAGTGTGTAACAGTTGGTTCAGGCAAAATGTACTTGGATCTTATGCAGAGCCGGCTCACCATATAGGCAGGTGAAGCAAGTGGTGGGGGCCTCACCATGAGGGGGGCCTCACAATTTTATAGGTCTGGGTGGCTTGGTTGGGTTTTCTTCTCAGTTCCCACTTCCAAAGTCTAATCCCAATTCCCAAACTCCAAAACCAGAACCAGAGAAGATAAATGAAACAGAATCACAGTAAGGTTACTATTCTAAAATAAGACCGTTTTTAAAGGTATCAAATCTCACTGGGAATCATCTGAAATGAATTTAAATGAACCCGAGCTAGAAGAGAAAATCGATCACAATTTGACCTGTTTTCTAATGAAACTGAAATCATTGAAAAATTCCATCATTGGAAAATTTTCATAAAATCAGAATTACAAATAAGTCCTTTTTTTTATAGAAAATACTCTTTTTTTTTTCATAAAATGGCATTTCAAATCAATATGGCTCCAAAATAAGAAATGTCCAACACAATTCCATAAATTCATTGATACTAATAATTCCATATTATCTTATCATATAATTAATCTAACACATTAATCAACAATAATTAACAACTAATCATGCTTAATTTGCAACTAAACATAATTAATTAAATAAAAACACATTCCCAAAAATCATAATATGATGTCTAAAGGCATGTTGGATTGGTAACATTAACATGATAATAGAGCTCTTTCCAAAAAAAAAAAAAAAAAATGAAAACAGGGCATGTTTGCCAACGAAAACCACATATGCTGATATGCGCAATAAAAAAAATGAAAAAAAAAAGGAAGATGGGTTTTGAACCCATGCACTATTGTGACGGAACGTCACTTGTTCTGCACCGTCCGCCGTTTTGATGTGGTTTTGTTTCATGTGCAAATCACATGCGATTCATTCTACCTCCCCACACATATAAAAATTAAATCTGAGTACGAAAATAATACCTTTTTACACATCATTTACACATCAAAATTTCACACGTGATGCATAAATGACCTCAACCAAACATGAAGGTGTGTAAATGATTCACATATGAGTTATTTACATACGTAAATGCTCTCAACCAAATAACCCCTAAAAGAATTGTATATGGATAACTCTTGACCTCTCATTGTTAACCATTACTCTGATAATTCAGTAGTTTTTGTCATTACCATTAATGATTTTATGCTCTTTTCGGTTATTTCATTTAGCAGAAGGATTTAAATTGAGGGCTACATTTTCTGTTTGGATTGGATATTTGGACTGCACATGGTCTTTTGGGATGAGGGTTTTCTCATGTCACACATAGAAGTTAGGGGCCTCGTTTATACTTTTGCCTGAGGCCACATATTGTCTTGAGACGGCCCTGATCTTATGGTTATGATGTATGTGCTCTTTGCACTGATTTAGGCCCCACGACTAGGAATGTAAATGCATCAGATCCATGGTGGACCAGTCCTGATTAAGTTCATATAGCTAACTCAATCTAGAGTCAACTCAATAGATAAATATATAAAAATACATAATATTCATTATCATATAATATAATTAGGTATGAATATGGTGCATTATTGATATTATGCATAACTATATATATCAGGTGCATGAGTAGTCGTTCATGGACATGGGACATGATTGGACACAGAAACAGATCCAATTATCAATCAGACTCAGAAAGAGGGTCCATACAAGTATTTTTCAGACTGAGCCCTTGGGGTAAGTGGGAAGCAAGTGGCCCATTTACATCCCTATTACCAAAGAACATTTCAGCTGCCTGGCAAGTCTTGGTCTTGACCACACCAAGTAGAATTACTAAAAACAAGTTGTAAATGGCCCACTTGGACTAAGTCCCATAATTTTTTTTTATTAATTCTGAATTAAAAAGGAGAAAATGAATGTTTTACTTTGAAAATGTGAATACACATGTATACGTGGCAGTAACCGTAAATGCACATAGAACTTAAATGATATACTTTTCTTGAGATTTAATAAGAAAGACAACCAATTAAACATTCATGGTGATTTATTCCACAAAAATACCAATGAAGTTAAAATGTTAAAATCTATCTCCTTAAACCCTTGGGAGCCAAAAGTAGAATTCTCAATTGTCAAAAACATCTTATTCCATGTAAAATGGTATTCCCAGTGCAAGAGATTTGGCAAAGTGGAAGTTGCTCACTAATGCAACCTTTGGTTCAAGTCATGTTACCAATAAAAAAAAAAGAACATTTCCGGGAGATTCGAACAAAACTAATGAGACTTGCTCAGGGATCAAGTCATTTCTAAGTAGCAGAGTCAGGACTCATTAGTTAGAACCAAGTTCAAGACTTGGTTTCAGCAGTTATTTGACTCCTTAAAAAGGCTCTGAACATAATGAAATTGAAAACTAGAGCATAAAGTACTGCATTATGTGTATTCAGGCACATCTCATTATCTCAAGAATACAAACTATTCATTCTAAAATGATTGTTCGACGTGAAAAAGTGGTGACCACAAGTATGCAAGAGAATATATGTGATAAAACACGCGGTGAACACAATCTTATGTATTACTAATCATATGCCTTAATCCCGTTATCAGTCTTGCGCTCAATCTTATGGTGGGACCAGATCAGATCCTACTGAAGTAAGATTTCAGGATATATCACTGGAAGCAGCCACATTCATCTTGAACGATTTGGATTATCATTATGTGGGGGGCCCAAGGGTAGTTCCAGACATCCCATTCCCAAAAGTGTGTAAGAGACACGACAGTGAATCCGGACTCAATTATGCACCCTCCAACAGAACTTATATCCTATTTCAACTTATAGACGAAGCGAAACCCTAGCTTATGAAAGGCAAGAGATTACGAAACAGAACAACATAGAACGTAGAGGACGATAGAGGGAGGATAAGAAGTACAAAAATGCACCTAATCTCTCCACCCAATCATTCAATGGACCTCCAAACAAAGTCCCAAAAGCTCATCTCCTGCATCTGACACTAAATACCAAATTTCAGCAACTCCAACCCTAAATTCTCAGCTCAGCAAAAGCCTAATCGCAAAAATCAACAGAATGCAGTATATTCGAAAAACAACCACAATCACCAACCAACCTCAGCAACTTAAATACTAATTCCTAACTTCATTTCAGCTTACCATAACCCTACTTTAGTAAGAACAAAGGAAAAAAAAAAAAGCCAAACACAAATCCAGTAAATACAGGAAAACAACCACAATTCAGAAATTCTAAACCCTAATCCAACTATCCCTAGCAAGATCCATTCTAAAAACCCTAGTAACAAACCGAGAATCAGCTTAAAAAATACATTAAAATGAAAATGAAGGGGGAAAAAGGGAAGAATAAAGAGAAAAGTAGTGTTGATTTGAAAAGGGTTAGATTAGGGTTTAGGGTTTAGTGAAATGCGATTGAAGGAGAGAGAATGAGACCTTCTTCTTCTTCCATCCGTGTGGTGCTGAAAGCTCCATTTCATCTCCAACAACATCGGAGTCGAATTTCTCAGGAGTCGAGATTTCTTCCTTTTCCTTGTTTGGAATTGGAATCGTTGCCATTTCTCCGAAAACAAAACAAAAGATTTTCTTCTTCCCTCGCTTTTATTACAAAAGTTCCCGCTCTTTCTCTCTGCACTGCTGCAAATGCAATTCAAATAAACAAAATGTGGATATGGATAAAAAGATGGAAGGCAGATTTTTATAAAAAGATAGGGCCGGCGGACCCGGTTTTTTTAAAGGCCCACGAGTGCCAACTGCCAATACGGGTCTCTTTCGTGTGTAATCATAATAATCATTATAGGGGTGTACATGGGCTGTTGGAATTGATTTAGAAGGAAAATCATTAATAAAATCAAATTCATCGGTTTTCTATTTTTTTCAAATCGAATTAAACTGCACATATGGTCCAATCAACTGGTTCAGTTTGGTTACGGTTTTTATATATATATATATATATATATATTTAAATAACAGTTCAATAGGTGAGAGACTTTCAAATAACGGAGCGAGGGTTTGAGTATTCTTCAAGTAATTTCTTATATTCCTTTATATATTTTATAAAAAAAATATCTGCACAATTCAAATTGAAAATCGAACTGAATAGTTTGAATGAAATCCGAACTGTGACCAAATCGATCTACTAGGTCCGGATCAATTAAGCGGTTTAGTGGTTTTTTTTTTACACCCCTAATAATCAGTAATGCCGTATGTATATAGTCAGTAGTGTCGTTTGTTGGATTCTAATGCAGGTGACGTGAGACTTGTCTATAACTCTATGACTAGGATGGACGAATCCCTATAGAACTTGTATCAACTCAACGGAAACAAATCCCCTATTTCGTCCAAACAGGGGAGCCCTGTTTGGACGAATCAGGGGCCGCCATATGCGGGGGCGGAGGAAAGAGAATAGCAAATTCTCTTTCCTCCCCCCGCACCCCCCCTCCCTTTGCTCCCGTGCGTGGCGGCCTCTGATTCGTCAAAACAAGGCTCCCTTGTTTGGACGAAACAGGGGATCCAAATCCCAACTCAATCGGTCCAAGTGGAAACAAGTGTTAGGTGTTAATATAAAAAAAAAAAATCAAACTTGACCGACTCACTATCATTCCGAGTAATTCTGCCTTGTCGAGAATTTCAAGGACTAGCTCAGTTGGTTTAGGATTACGATTTACATCCAAAGGTTGTAGATTTAAAATTATACTATCATACTGGGGCTACAGGAGAATTAACTCGACTTCCCTACGGAAGAATTAAATGGGCCTTAAAAAAATATATTATTTATCACATAAGATGTGGGTACCACCTTATTTAATCTAAAAGTATCTTGCATTCCAAAACACACCACCAAAACAGGAGGGTACCCTCCATCCATCTTTTACATGAACAACATACACAGGAGGGGGATTCATGAACCTTCTCCTCCAAAACATCATTTCCATTTCCATTACTTCTTCCAGCACCATCACCAAACAACGCTTCCTTCCTCTTCCCATCCAAACAAGGTACGAATTTGAATTCCCACACTCTCCCACACAAACCCGGATTCCACTTTCCAAGAAAACTGGATTCTCTCTTCTCCGTAAGAAAAAAAACGTACACATTCTACATCTCCTCCACGTACACTGACTAAATACTCTGTCAACTTCATACATTGCATCTACATACGTATATAATCATTACTGCTGCTTCCATGAGGCAGGCACGCATTAACTTTTCCTGGATTTCAGTTTTCCTAGGAATCCTTTTTCCCTCTTCCCTCGGATTTGGAGCAGCAAGAGCTCCAATCGAGCCCAGATGGAAACAGCGGGAAATTCCCATTCGGTGATTTTTCCAGAGGTGGTGGTTGGGATTCCGGAGTCATTGGAGAAGAAGAAGGCTGCAATTCGCTTGGATGGTCCAAGCAAATTGCAGGTGGGTTTTGTTTTTTTTACTCTCTCTCTCTCTCTCTGATCTGTATTTGTTTGGTGAGGGTCGGTGGGTGGGTGTTTCTGGATTCTCCAGTTCTTACCCTTTTGTGTTTTCCTGGTTCTAAAAAACTCAGGTGATCGCTGACTTTGATGCTACTTTAACAAAGTACTGGATCAATGGGCGCCGAGGGAACAGTAAGTTGGGTGCTCTAGAAAACAAAGTTTTGATTTTTTTTTCCCCTTGTGAATGTTGTATAATACTGTGATCAGGCAGTCATGGTCTGCTGAAGCAGGGAAATCCTGTGTATGACATCAAAAGGAAGGAATTACATGATTATTATCAGCCCTTGGAATTCTCTCCCACTATTCCAATCGAGGAGAAAACAAGGCTCATGGAAGAGTGGTTTGAACTTTGAACCCTCTCTCTCTCTCTCTCTCTCTCTCTCTCTCTCTCTCTCTCTCTCTCTCTCTCTCTCTCTCTCTCTCTCAATGTATCCAACTATTAAAGGAACATTTCGCTAAGTATTGTTTTACTAAAAACTTAGATTATGTTTTACTGTTCAAATGAAGAAAAAAGAAAGATAGATATCACTTTTGGGATTCATGGAATTTTTGTTGTGAGTATCATGGAATTTACTGTTTTACTTCTAGTTGTGAGTATCATGGAATTTTTGCAATACATTATGAAGTGTGTTTTATAGCGATTGGAACCAGGAATTTAAATATAGGTGATGCATACTGTATCAGCTGATTCATAACTGTCCCACATAATAAGATTATGGTACCTGATTTGCACCTGTGTGGCATGTCGCAAATAATGGCAAGGCTGATACAAGCCAATTTGTATTATTATCTCATTTTTTTATTAAAATAAATTGCATTTATATGTTCAACACACTGACCCATATCGCCAATGTGGAAGATACAGCCTTTAGCACTGTTGTTTGAACCTATGTTTAACACAGTGATGCACATCCTGTCCGGAACTGAATTATTGTTTTCTTGTCTGTCCCTATTTCTGATTGTTCTTTTTCCTCTATGCTCCATATTATAGGGTTTCTTTTTAGAACCATGCTGTTGGCATTTTTCAAATTTCAAATTGTCTATGTTGTTCTGTTATAGAATGTTTATAGAATGTTCAAATTGTCTATGCTGTATTTGGCATGTTGAACTGATCTTCTTTTTATGCCCTTTGCTATTGTTCTGAAAAACAAAATTGTGTCACAAATAGTTCAATAGTCAAATCAAATTAAATCCTGAATCATTGGACTTTTTTTTTGTAAAAAACAAAAATATGTTAGCTATTCATTATCCGTCTATCTTCCATCCATAGTAGCATGGCATCAATATAGAGACAAGGAAGACTATGATGTGAATATTTAAGGAACACCATTGACATATACCAATATATTTAGATATTAACATTAGTAGTAAAAATAAGCCAGCTGTTGCTAATCTCTGTGCTCTCTAAATAAAAAAGGAAGGAAAAAAAATCATCTATGTTACATCATTAGGAAGTATTGCTTGAAGTTAAAGAAGTGATTCATGGAGAAAAAAAACTAAAAATAAAAAAAATTAAGGTGAAACTCCATTCGTGTAGTTGAATACTCCACTCACATGCCCATTCCTTGTTTTCCTCTACAACCGCACAAAATTCCACAAATTCTTATATTATGAGGTTTCCTTAATCACTAGACAATGTCCTAAATAAAGGCTAAAGATGAAAAGATAAAGGAAAAAATTGCTAAACAGTGATGTGGCTATTGTTATTCCCATTTAGAAGAATTGCCTGAATTGTAGGATTCGATATAGCAAATATTGAATTTATTTTAAAAAAATAACCAAATCCTAAGATTTACCTATAAGTGGGATTTGTTGTATACGTATGGATCTTTTTCCCATGGATTTGATATGAGTCATGTGGTTTGTATCCCAAATCCTAGGATTTTAACAACTAGGTCCATAATCATTCCACATGTCTGTGTCCATCTTGGGCCCTTGGCAGTAGTACATATAGCTGTGGCCATGTTACATAGACCAGAGAATAGCAATAAAACAACATACCCTTGCTCACCCTAGTGAATGTGTGAGACTGAGAATTCGAGTTTGCATATAAGAAAGGTCAAAAAAAAATCTTTATTATTAATGTTGTTGTTGTTGTTGTTATCTTTTTAATGATCTTTCAAGTATTGAAATGATGTCTCTTTGCATGCATCTTGTAAATGTGTGAAGTACCAACGTTGGTACTTACGTAGTTTGATGCAACCTTTACATGGCAAAAGACTATCTAGGTTTTGTATTCTATTTCTACCCTTGTCAGTATAAAGATTTTGGGTAACTTTCACGTTTAATAAGTTAAATAAATATTAAATACATAAATGCTATTATTTGTATAACCTATAAACCTACCAAATCATAGCAAAATGTTGGGCAAGAGCCATAGCGCAATTGGAACATGCTGTCATTTTTTGCAAGTTGCAACCATGGGTTCAAGTTATGTTACATTTCAAAGAAAAAAAAATCAAAATGTTGGTCAAATGCACAAAGTCCATATAACATGTTCTTTGAGATCCTTTGCGTGAAACTCTACCCTATACTTGTGATGTACCTAGTTAGTCAGTCGGGAATGTTTCTTGTAGTCTCTGGGATCTTCTTACTTCCACACACCAGATGAAAATGGACTGCAGCCTGATCTATTATTGCATGAATATTCAACTAATTTTCCACCTCTGCTTTACAGTATAACTGTTCCTATCAATACTAGTTGGACCTAAATAGCTTATTTTCTACTTTCTTCTATTGTTTGCATCTTGATCTTCTCGCTGCTGTTACAACTTGCAGCAGAGTAACATATATCATCTGAGACCCTCGGCCTTTTACAGATGAAAGGCATGTGGAATTTGTAGTTCCTACTTGTTAAATGTCTTTATGGGCACCCCTCTCCCTAACAAAGGAAAAAGAAACAAGAAAAAACGAAAAAAACATGTGTATGGTGACGAAGGCTCGGATCATCATCCTAACCACTTGATCAATGGCCCACAAGTTATCACAGTCCAAAACAAATGCATAGTCAATCCAATGGTCTAGTGCATTCGGATGGATACCAAACCGCGGGATTGGTGACTATGGGATGTCAGGTGGGATCCACTAGGTGTTTGCACACTGTGAGCTGATGATAAGGTCATCTCATGGGTGCGGTGGAGGATTCTCCATCTTTATGTCATAAAATGGGTGCTGAAAGCTACTTTGTTGCGTAGATGTGGCGAGTATACAACTCGTATGGTTTATATGAAATTTTGGAGATGCATATGGCAACTTTAAAAAGTAAGTTGGTATTTAATATCTGCCGCATCCCTGATGGAATGTATTGCTAAAATCTGGTCAAGTTTTTTCACGTATATGAGGAACATGCAAATCTGTTTTTGGGGCCAATCTATAGAATCTTGACTAATATACTTCTCTTAGAGTGCTCATCATTGGGATTGTGAGGCACGTCTCCACATAAATGTATACATGCAAGCACATATACACGTTCACATGCACATGCATGTAAACATTTGTATTGTCGTTTCTACATCCTCATCACCCCCTTCGTGCTTTGATTTTTTTTAGTTTCTTCTGAAATGTAAAATATCAAGAAAGATGGTATCTTTCATCATTGCAGGTGGGGAAAAACCCACACTCTTCTTATTGAGGGTGGTCTGACCTATGATTCCATAAAGAGATCTGTGGCCAATGCTGTTATTGCTTTTAGAGAGGGTGTAGCCGAGCTATTTGAGTTTTTGGAGGTAGCAATCCATCTTTTACATCTTTTTCAGTTTTACTTGAGAAGATTTGTCTATTGCATCTCAGTAAGCTCAATCATTGAACGGAGTTGTTCATTTGGATGAATGGACGTAGTGATTCATTAGAATACTAACATATAACCAAAGATCAGTTGTAATTACCATTCAAAAAAAATTAAAAGAAAAATATATCAGCTTTAATTCTGATTTTGCTTCATTCATTCATTTCTTTCATTGCCAGGAGAGAGAGGTGCCTGTTCTTATTTTTTCCGCAGGCCTTGCAGACATTATAGAAGAGGTCAGTATCATGAGACTTGTTGACATCTATGTTCTATAGTAGTTGTCAGCTAACCCATAGAACTTTAAAATCTTCAAAGTTGAACTTGTTGAGGACCCAACAAGTCCAAGTCAACAAGGCATTCGGTTGGATGCCCCTATTTTTTTTTTTTAGTTCAAAATAAATACTATTCTGCAGTACAGTTGTTTTAATACTCAAAGCCATGAGGTACAACATGAACCCTTGACCACAGTAATGAAGGTCTCTTCAGACATCAGCTGGGGCTCACCAAACTGCCTGCTAAAAAGTTGTGCTGCTTTCAGTACATTTCTCTTGTATGCTTAGTTGTTTCTTTTTTATAAAGTTAAGTTACAATTAAAACACACTAAACAGACACGATTATCAGCTATCAAGCTGACGCTTAATTGAATTGAGCAATCACGGGTCCAAATTTCAAACCAACAGTTGAAAACTCCAATAAGCATTTCATGACAAATCCACTTGTTCTAAAATAAGAAAACTCATGGATGAATATGTGAGCACTGTTTGGCTATGTAAAATATCAATCAATCTTAGGGGTCGTTTGCCTTTTACACATGATAGGAAAATGGCATTTACATATGTAAATGTTACATATGCAAATGTTGAACATCTGGAACACATTACCATATTTGTTAAAATCACCATTTTCACATGAGTAAATAAGCACATCCAACAGGTTTAGATTTATTTGAATTTTTTGGAGATTTTTCACAGATTTCTCAAAATCCATGAACTAAGATATGAAACTAAGGGAACTTATGTGCTGGTCTTATTCCGCAAAAATAGAATGCAACTTATGAAGGGTGCCTAACAAGTCCATGTTCCATTAAAATTCCCATATGCCTGCTGAAGTTGCACTACAAACGCTTCTGTTGCAATCCAACGGATGTAGGGGATTCCATCTAACATAGTCAGACTAATGTTGTTTGGCTCTTTATAATGGTTACGGTATGTCCATTGTCCACATCATTGGCCAATGAGAGGGCTTTCTGATTTGGATCATTCTACCACCAACCTGCTAGTTCTTTTTATGAGGCACAAGCTGGATCAATTCTCCTGCTCGCTGCCCACTTTATTTTTAGTTTGGTGCGTATGCAGTCTCTGCAGAAATGCCTCTTTTTTGTGGGTTTTTTCTGCACAGGGTAAGAATCCTGCGCCCCTCCTTGGAACTTGCTTCAGGAAGCACAGGTTTGCTCTTCCACGGCGTCACGCAAACATGCCTTGAAAGTCCTAATATTACCATTAATACAAGAATATTGAACGGTTCGGATCATGGACGGGGGGGGGGGGGGGGGGGCGGCAAAGAAGTGCATGATATTGGATATATAGATTGGGACTTTTCACAAAATACTCAAAATCTATGAAGATTTAAGACAATCAACCTTAATATCTTGGATTTTAATAGTTTAATAAACAAAGTGACGGGTTTTGTTTACAAATATGAGGCCCATGGGAATGAGAAAAAATAAATGTGGTTGATAGGTGAGTAAGAAGTGTACTAGTGCCTTTTTTGTGAGAGGCAAATGGCCTTAGTTACACACCATTTTTACATGTGTAAATGATCACAAACAAACATGGTGATGTGTAATCCTTTGCATGTGAATCATTTACATATGTAAATGACTACAAACAAATGACCCCTTAACAACTGACAAAGTAGATAGTGCAAATCTTCCCTTTGTATGATATAGGAGTTGTAAATAAAGTTGGAATTTAGGGCCTGTTTATGTAATCACATTTGAGTTTGTAGGATTTCTAGGTAACACGTTTCCATCTGAGGAGCAAAGAATGATGGATAAAAGGTGAAGATCCATAAAGCGGCCATCAAATAAACACACAGAAAATTTCCAAAGGTTACCCACCCATTGCCCTGGTAATCTAAACCCTAAGTAATTGATGGTCCCTTCTTTGTCTCCACTTTAGATGCTTCTCTTCTCACCTCTGTAATACTCGTTGGTCAAGGCCCCTTTACTATGAGCTCCTAGGAATTCAATATAAAGTAGGCAAAAGGACTGTTAAGGAACCTAACATCAAAACCTGGTTTGGGTCTTGGGCTCTTGTCTACCATGATCAGCTGATCATCCAAATGTCCATGCTATATGAGGAACTCAACCCAACACATGGCTGTGGGTCGTATCACATTCAATCAATCAAAACAAATCAGCAAGAGAATCTAATGCGCAAAAGGAGTGTCTGTCCACCCTTCCAACAAAACCTTAATGTTGTGATCTTTAGTAGAAGGGAAAGAAAGCAACCATGTGATCATGCATAAGAGAATCTAATGTGCAAAACAATCCCACTGATATCATGACCTAAAAAAAACAGGGTATAGGTTATAAACCCTACTTTCCAGCATCAGTCTTGGCTAGATATCCCTTTCAAAATGAAAAGTTCATGAAGCAAAAGCTCCTCACGAACTCACTGTTTTTTTTTTTTGGCTTCTATTAGCCTTTAATGGAGGTAAGTTAAAACATGAAATGTATTCCAACCTTACCCCTAATAGTCATAAAAGGAAAGGAAGAAAGAAAAAAGCATAAGCATGAAACAAAAAATTAGAAACTCTCATCAGCCTTAATGATTGAGTCGATTAATATGCAGTGTGGACACTCCTTGGCCAAAATTCTACTTTGTCATTGTCCCAATCATCAGGTCGGAGCCTAAAAATGAGAACCTCTGACCATACCTTCTTCAGAGCTGTGTTTAACTAACCCTCTCTATGGGTAAGAAGGCAAAATTGGATTACTATGGGGCAATGGGTTCCACCCATGGGCTTGCGTTGCCAAGTGGTTTCAAATTTCTTTCTCAATTGGCCATGGGCCGCCTTTGACCTTCAAGTAAATTTTAGCCTTGGATGGGTCAAGGTGAGGTTATTGTTTAATGCACTCCACAGTGACTTTGAAATATGCTTCAAGCAATTGTCCAATCATGTCTTGTACAATGTAAATCTAAGTTATCCTAAAATATGCAACGATGTGTGACAGTTGTGTTTCTTGTTGTCTCTTTACCAGGTCTTCAGGCAGAAACTTCATAGACCTTTTAAAAATGTCAAGATTGTGTCAAACCGGATGATGTTTGATGACAGTGGAAATCTTGTAGCTTTTAAAGGTATTTATTTAAAATATCTAATAAGATACAAAACCTTCTTGGGAGAAGTTACTTTTATATCGCTCGTGAATCTTTTCATCAAGAAACAATGTCATTTGAATCATGGTTCTAAAAAATAGGCCGAGTCCAAGTTGACTCAGCAGAGTCAACTTGAATTGTTCCTAGCAAGTCGAGTTGCCCCTTATTCACATATGATTTTTCTTTCCTTATTTTATTGTTTGTTAGGGTGTGTAAGGTGGGAGGTCTCTAAAATGGTTCTTGAGCGAGTTTTAAAGATTAAAATTAACTTTTCTGCCTCATACATATTACTATTCATCCAAACAGAGCAATGAACCTCAAACGAAATGCAGCCTACTATTACTACTTAAATTCATTAATAACAATTAAAACATAATGAGTCCTCAAACTATTTTTGTTATGGGAAATTATTATTTTTCAAATTTCAACCTTTTTTTATAAGTTTTAAAATTATAATCTTATAATAAATTTTCAAATTACAAGAATTCTATGAGTTGGGTGCGAGTTGGTCCGACTTATCCTAGTCCCATGTAATTTGGCTGAGTTGCCTCAACTTGAGGGTGTCCGAGTCACTCCATATGTCTCGATTTGAAGCGTCACTTGGGAATTAGATTCTTGTTTTGAGTGGGTTACTCTTTATATATATATATATAGAGAGAGAGAGAGAGATGCTCCTATGAGAGATGCTCTCACCTTACTATGAGAGATAAGGTGGGGGCCCTCACATCCATATCCAATGCCAACAACTTAAATGTGATGGTCCCCACCTTATCTCTCATGGTAAGGTGAGAGATGCTCTCTCAGGAGCACCTCCTATATATATATTTATATATATAACTTTCGGTCAGATCCGAATTTACTGGTCCGTTGGATCGACTATGTATCCATCCGAATGGACTATTGACCATTAAATTTTGGGGCTCATATGGAGATGATAGAAATCACGGTTGGGGCTGAGAAGGGTCCCAGGGAGTCCTTGAAATCTCCCCCATCTCCATCCCCATGCGGGTCCCCGAGTGGGTCCCACCACACACTTGAGCTTACCTTGTCCTAAGCTTGAGCTTAGGAGAGCCTTGCTCATATACACACACATGTAGATATATATATTTACATATACATATACATACACATACATATATATATAATTGAAGACTTACTTCATCGCCATAGAGTTTAGCATATGGATCTCCATTTTACTAGACAGATATACCAGATTTTCATTTTTGTTAATTGAACAGACCTGTCCCTTTTGGCAAGAGTCTGATGATATTATCCTATATTTTATATTATTGTTATTGCATTGTATCTGGCTGATTTATTTTACTCAGTCTTACAACTGATTTTGATGGTAGGGAAGACAATTCATGTCTTGAACAAGAATGAGCATGCTCTTGACATGGCTGCACCTGTGCATGATCAATTTGGAGGCATTGATGAGCCAAGTGAAGACAATGCTGCAGTAAAGAAGAGGACAAATGTGCTACTTATGGGTGATCACCTTGGAGATTTGCGCATGTCTGATGGTTTAAACTATGATAACCGTATTGCTGTTGGATTCTTGTAAGTGGATGTCTTTATGATCTGTTGGTTATGATCCACTGGTTCTTGCCTTTTCCTTAAGAAATTGTAGTTTTCTGTATATATTATAGTATATCCTTGCACTTTAAAAATGCAACTAGTTACTCTTTGGTGTTTCCGGAATAAAACTTCATCACTGTGATCATTGGCATCCTCTTAGCCTTAATCCCATTATCTGGAATAATTCTGATGGGAATGTAGTCCATCTCAGCCATGATACTGACTAATATTTCTGCATATTGATAGAAATAGAAGATTTGACATCAGATATTGAAAAATGTGGCTAATCATGATTGATCGCCTTTTGCATTGCCCCCCCTCCCCACCTCATGAACACTGAACAAAGGAGTTGGAGTTTCACTTTTGGATATAAATCTGAACTTCATTTTCATTTAATTTAATGTCACTAGTGGTCCCAATATTTTATTTTGCTGATGGATATATTGTCTTTTTTTAGTACTTAACTGGTTGATATTTAACTGTTTGATTTCCGTGTTTTAAGTTTGCTGAATAAAGATGCCTTTTTAGGCTTGGAAAACTGTAGTATTTATGTGATTCTACAGAACTTGTTGCTCGCATCCTGTGGATTGGTAAAGTCTTTAGTGCCTGTTACGATGACAGAGTATGATATTGTTTAAAGCTCTGTTAAACTTTATTTTTAGACATGTGTAAATAGAGATGCCTTCATCAAAATTTTCACACCTCTCCAAGCGTGAAATTGATCGATGCAGGGTCAGACGTAGGATTGATATACCAACCCAACCAAATCAGTAGACTGAGTTTCAGGCCCTGGAAAGAATATCCTTTGACAACTCATTTAATGCTAAAAGGAAATTTCTTACATTAGAGTTTTAGTAGGAATATGTTTATTAAGATATGATTGGGATTTTAATTAGAAGTTTGATTAGGATAGATATAGTTTCCTATCTTGAAGACTTTCAGCATTTATGGTTTTGTTTTCCTATAAATAGATGGATATGTAATGCAGGGAGGCAGTGTTGAAAAATAATAAAATTTTGTCCTTCGTGGATTGATTTTCCTTTGTGGAATTCTCTGAGACCTAATCTTGTGCTTCATCACTTTTATTCCTATCAATCAAACCCTGCAAGGCTAAACTACATAGTGTTTTAAGATCAAGAAAACAACTAACGTTCACAATTAAATTATAAAATTGAAATTTCAGATTGCACCTCTTATATAAGATTTCAATTTGGGAATTAGACGTGACTCTAGGCCTTCCCACTATCCCACAATGAGAACCTCCCAAATATTAAAAACATGATTTAAGCAAATAAATCCAAATTAAATAATTAAAATAAATTAATGAATAAATAAACTTGGGGTGGGGCGTACAATGGGCCCCTTAGATGATCCCCACTTGATCTTCAATTCTCTTCTTTGCTGATCCCTCCCATGCCGTGCAGCCCAATGTGGGGTCTTCTTAATGTCTGCCACACTAACTCTTCATCTCGAACCATTGATCTTTATCAAAAGTAAGATCTAATAGTGAATCTTTTCCAGAATTGCGACCAGTGTCAAATTAGGCTAGACGCAACTGTTGATCTTTATCGAAATTAAGATCCAACGGCGGATCTTTGTCAGAATCACAATCCGACGCATGGTAATGATCATCTAACCACCAAAATGGTTGGATGTGCTTCTTCTTGGTCTTCTTCTTCCTCTTGCGTTTTTTATGTGGAGGAACTCCGATGTCCTCGTCGAAACCTAACAAATAGTCAGATTTCAATAGATTTGATAAATATGTCAAAACACTGAAAAAAAAAAAAACCAACCTAGAGTTCTGCCCTTTTGTGAGCCCCCAATTCATGATCCAAACCATTCAATATTCTCGCATAAATAGTATCTTAAGATGTGAAGTTTCATCTCTTGATTTCTCATGGATATTGAGAAAAATGTGAAAAAAACCCAAAAATTACTAAATCACATATTGTTTACTCATGTAAAAATGCTGACAAACATTGTAATATGTTTCACATATGTAAATTTTGCATATGTAAATCCCATTTTTGTATCACGTGTGTCAAAGAAAAACGGCCCCTTATAATCTTTTTCAATAAAAAAGAAAGACAAATGACCCTATAGTCTCTTTTTTATTAGACGTAGGGCCCATTTGCTTACTTTGTATAGGATTCCTAGAAATTCTTACTTTTTTAGTAATAAGGATTTTATTAGAGGATTATTAATGAGGTAAGTGAAGATTTAGATGGGACCATTACTTTCCTAGGGTTTTATTTACTTGGGTGATGGATGGGTAATTAGTTCCCACTAGAGGGGAATCTTTTGGTTTCCCCTTGTGGATCTTCACCCTTAATCCTTCACTTTTGTCTCCTTAGAAAGAAATTTCTTAGAAATCCTAAGAATTTTCAATCCTGGTTAAACAAACAGACCTATAGGAAGGAAAAGATGAAAAGGCTCGTAAGTTGTAACTACTTGGGATTCCTTGGCTGCTTGCCCATAAAGAACAAGGATGGGTTTCGGTAACCCGTGGTGAAAGTAGTGTTGCAGAGATGCGACTATATATGACTGGATTTGAGTAAAGACTATTTAAATGAAATTCCTTCTAGCTGAGATTATGTGTGAAGGAAAAATCCTGTGTCTTACGTGTGTTTCAATGGAAACTTCATTAAAATCTCACATGAAATTGGTTGTTACTTGAATCATTTGCTATGAGGTGAGGTCATCGTTCTTAACTGTAGCGGTGGTTATTGTTGAGGAATAATTGGGTTTATTTGTAATTTTGGGTCAATGGTGATTAGTTTAAATTTGAGTTATTTTGGGTCAATGGGCTACACATTAATATCTCTTCGATCACATTCACACTTCTTGCTGAGGGTTCTTTATGCAATTTTGAATTATGTATCCACTCATCATCTCTGTTCATGTTCTCTATAATTTAAACTATTTTCCCCCAGCAGCAATATCATATCCTTTTACCTCCGAAAGAGAGGCACAACAGTTGCATGAACTGCCTTAATTTTGATAACTAATCGATTAAGAATTAAAAAAGTGGTGAAGAAAAGCTGTTGAAAACAAGATACGAGAATTCTAAAAGATCTTTAGTTTATAATCTTTCACAATTTATATATCTCTTAACTTCATCTCCAAGTGATTTTCTTTTTTCCCCCACCATGTTACTCTTGCAGGAATGACAATATAGAGAATTCTCTCAAAAGCTACCGTGAGTCATTTGACATTGTTTATTTGGTGAGTTCAGTATGAGAGATCAGATGCATGTGGTTTAAACTGTTCCAGAAATACATTCAATAAATTGTTCTGTACAACTTGGCTGTGTTGGGTTTGTCCTAGAGGTTTGTCCAAACCTTGGGTCAAGCCATTTAATTACCCCAGTGTAGGGGCTGCTGGCTAGCCTGGAGACCTGGAAGTCGGGCCTTTTAATCCTATCATTTACCAAATTATGGACCCATTATGTTAAATTATTTGAATAGGTGAGGTCACGTTGTTGGACCTTCAGGTAAACCATGCTGAGCTCGAGCTTGGCTTGTCAGGCCAGGCAGTTGAGCTCGAGCTTGATCTTGCCCAAGATAGGTTCAGCTCAGCTTGTCAAGGCTCCAATCTCCCATTTGAGTTGCAATATGCAGCTTATTCTGTTGTTTTCTTTGGAATTTCTGTTTTGCAGAATGACGCATCCATGTGGGGGGTCCTCGATCTGGTCTCTGAGCTGTGTCCATCCAACTAGTGATCTCTGTTGGCTTTTGGTAATCATGGATCCACATTTCTATTTTCTAGGCCTTTGAGGATAGGCCATCATCTTAAAACATTTTGTATATCTTCTTCCTCAAAATAAAATGAAATTTGACCTCTTGGAGGTTTGGCTCTTGTTCTTTCTTCTGTTCTTGTATAGATGTGTTCTGTTTCCCACTAGCTGCAGAATAGAGTTGAACTAGGTCATTTTTTTATCCACCCCATTTATTGGGTGAACTCCACCTTAGATGTCACATTGTCCAATAATCACAGTGATTGGAAAATCATAAGCATGACAAACAGCTCAAACCTTGGATTGGTCCAAAAGGAACTGTGATCGAGAGAACGAAGAACCAGCGTTGCATTCATGATCTTTGCTGCTGCAACCATTTGCATTATAACTAAATTTTATCTAGAAATGAAAAGGAAACAAAAGAAGGTCAATCAGTATATTTTTTAGAGTACTCAACATAGCAGTTTGGATAAAGAAGACTTCCGAACATACTTAAGTGATTTTTCGATCGATTGATACATCGATAATCGTTTTCGCTGTTTGGTTAATCCGGATTTCCCAAGTATGTAATTGCCATCAAAATGAAAATAGAACTCAGGCACTTAATATTGCATCAAACATTAATCATAAGATATAATTTATTGTTGTGACATTTTGCATTCAGTTTAAAAGTCATGGCAAATTAAATGAAGAGATTGTTAGCAAGATTGTTGCTGATTATCATTCATTATTCACTACAAGTTAGGCCAATCTAAAATTCATATCATAAAACAAGAGTGCCTCGGAGAATATCATAACCCTTCATAGATGTTCTGAAGTTCTTTACTCCATATAAAATAAACTAAAAAAAAAGGGAAGCTCAACTTTTTGTAGGATAGGAGAAAAACAAGAACTAAGCGATTACCGTCCCTTAAAACCATCATTACAAATGCAAATCATTTATAGTCAGCAGTCGGCACATTTTCAATTTGAAAAGGAAACCCTCTTGCTGCCATCAAGCACAATAAGCTGAACATCAAAGCTCAATATAGAGTCGTAGAGATATAAGGGTTTGCATGTGCCCCTACAAAATAGTTATCGGCTGCCTAGAATCAAGTGTCCCTCGTGCTCGGGATATATATATATATTTTTATTTATATGAAAATTTCTAAAAAACGCCCTACTTTAAAAAAGTCCCTTTTTCTGCCCCTTTTATTTTGGTCATGGGGCCATGTTGAGTTAATCTAGTCTTTTCACACACACTACCCCCTCATGAATTCATAAGTCCAAGTTTGACACTCATCCAATTTTTTCTCACTGTTGGATTGAAATTATGATAAAATGATGTCTCCAAACCATTAAATTTTAGGGTCATGGATCAAAAGGTTAAAATGATCTTATGGACTCAAGATTTTACATATAGGTAGGCCTCACATGAATTTTTTTATCTAATGGACTTTTATGGTCATCATGCATCCCAGTAGGCCGAACTAGAAGGGTCGTTTTCTCCTAAAAAAATGCCCATACGCTGTGTAGCGCTTATATATATATATATATATATAGAGAGAGAGAGAGAGAGGATGAAATTAAATAAGATTCATTTGACCCATCCTTAAGGAAAAAAAAAAAAAAAAAAAACCTCACAATTTCTAAACAGTCCATCAAATAATATTAAAAAAGTTGTTAAGTTTGCCCATTAGAAACACCATCACAAAAGTATTTATATATATATATATATATAATTCAGGAAAGGAAATTGATATTGGCACTCCTTTTTTTTTTATGGAGGCACTCCTTTTCAAGGTAACTGGTGAGAAGAAAATTGGCTTGAATTGGAGTGCCTTCATAAAAAAAAGGAGTGTGAATATCAATTTCCTACATAAATCTATTTTATAGAATTTTATCAAAAAAGGACTATAATGACATCACGAAAAACCCAATTCAATGCATCATCAAAAGTGGCATTAAATGCCCCGAAGGTCCAAGGTTTCTAAATTAAAAAGGGCATAAAAAAAAGGTAAAAAAATAGAGGTTAAAAGGGTGCATTTAAAAACCAAGAAATAGAACTTTGATATCCAAGAAAGCCCACTCCATTACGTCCAGCCCGATACCCAAAAAGGAAAATGGAAAGGAGCCCAGCCTGGTGAAGCAGAAGATAAAATTTTATCTTCAGTTTTAACCACTTATGGTATAAATTATATGTATTCAATTTTTATATATTATAATACAAACCACTTATGATATAAATTATATGTATTCAATTTCTATATATTATAATGCAAACAAACAAACAGCTCTAAGAGTTCTAAAATCTCAATTCATGAAGTGCTTGGCTCCACAAATTCTCATAGTGCCCCTTCCACAACTACTCTTTTTTTTTTTTTTTTTCATTGCCACTTAAATTCTCACCAATAATCAATCCAATGCCTTCACAAATACAAACCCCCTTTTGCTAACGGAGGGTTCCCAACCCTTTGGACCGGACTAATCCCTCCGAGCCCAAAGGGAAGCCTAGTAAAACCCCTATGGCCCTCAGGTGGTAGCACTAGTGGACTCAACTTTTGGTTCCTGAAGAGGAGGGAACCGGGAATCGATACCCCCACCTCTAGCTCCAAAAGAGAGAGGAACCGTAGTCCTGACCACTCGGCCAACCCCTTGGAGGTACCAAACCCCATTTAATTGACAGTAATCCTGATTTCATTGATCCAATATCTTCATTTTTTTTATTTATTTTTTAATACAAGTGACCCCACAAGAGAGGAGTATATTTTTAGAAAACATGTCCCTATAATCTCCTTTGGAGCATGATTCTACATCTATAAAAGGAGTCCAGGTGCGGGCAAATCCAACAATGGGCACACCTCCTGTAAAACTTGAATTGAATCACAGAGGCCACAATCGAAGGAAAGAAGAATTGAAAGAAAAAAAAAAAGAGCATAGTTTAAGACCATTTAGTTTTGTTATTAAATGGAGAGCTGAGAAGAATTTGATCATCTATCCACATTTAAGCATAAAGTCAGATGAACAGGATCATCTAGACAGTGTTTTCGTGTTGCATTTTGCTTGAAATGGCGTTCATAAGTTCATTCTTGGGGAAAACGGCTCCTTACCCAAATGGTAAGAAGTGACAGTTGGCATACCACATTTCCTCACCCTAAGTCTCCTTCCCTCACCTTGAGGGAAGAGAAATCAAAAGGGTAACTCAGCTGGCGTAGACCACAGGCATAGACCACGGTTTGCACCTGGAGGTTGTAGGTTCGAAACTGCACTACTACACTGGGGCTACATGAGAGTTTACCCAGCTTTTTTCTAGGCTCAAAAGGATTAGTCCAGTCCAAATGATTGGGAATCCTCTGATCCAAAAAAAAAAAAGAAAAAAAAAATTGAGGGAAAAGAGAATTTCCGGAACTTGATTTCCTCAAAAATAATAGATGTTCATGTACTAGACCAATAAAAAAAATCTTATTTCAAGATCCGTTTCTTTTCATTTTCCTCTAACCAACTTCTTTACTTCTCCAATGCCTTCCGTAAAAACGAAAAGCATCCTCTCCGACGTGAAGTGGGTTTATCAATGCTTCATTTAACAGTCATTTTTAACTTTTACTTTCAAAGAAGTTCTTTTTGTAAAGACATAACCAAACAAATTTTTTGAATGATTTTGGGCTTTTGAAGAGTTACAAGGTATAAGTAATTGTTTCTTTTCTCTCTTATTTGCCCCACTCTGAAAGCTCAAGGGGTTTTAGGTAATCATCTATTAAAAAAGGAAATAAGACTTGACCTCCACGTTATCCCAAAGAAGGTTACATTTTCACCTACCTAGGCTTTAACGCAATGTATGATAATAAAACCCAAGCACTTGAGATTTTTTGTGTGGAGTTATACCATTCTTCATTTTTCTTGGGTAGAAGAAGGTCCGAACCATACCATTGCGATATTGAGTTTCCCAGCCATATCCATGGCGTTGTGGGAGTCATCGTACAAAGGGCAACACAAGCAGATTTCATGATTTGGTCAACAGATGCCGTTCATTGGGAAAAATAGTGCAAGTGCAAGCACGCTGTGTCACAGTTTGGTCATCATAACCGTTGCTTGCTTGCTCGCTCGGGGTGCTTACCACTGTCGACAATTCATCTCCCAGAGGATATAGGATGAATTAATTTTCTAACCCATGAGAGCAAGCCAGCAAATGTGACACTCACTAGAACAGATGCAATCACCAGCAAATGTGACACTCACTAGAACAGATGCAATCCACATTCACTGGATTGATGGGATGATGCATTTTTCTTTCTGTTAGTTTGGAATGTTTTGGTGAGTGGGATTTTTGCTGCATGGTATACAAACAAAGAAAATTTTGAAATTGAGGATACCATGAAAAGGTCGATGAGCATATATATATATATATATATATATTAATTCATGTTGTGGGAGCAAAAAAAAAAAACCACATCAGAATCCATGGCACATATTTCCACATCAAAAGGTAAGATGGACGTCAGAATTACAAGATGGACGTCAGAATTACATTTAAAGCAGAAGCAGATTACAGCAGGCAGGCAGAATCAACAGTCATTTACATTACCTCCCAACAAAAAAAGGAAAAAAGTTAATAAAGAAGACAAGGCTTGCACACATTTAAGTTAGAATCCAAAGCCCATCTTACTTCGGCCATTTTCATCTCCAATAGACAGGTGTTACTTAAAAAAAAAAAAAAAAAAAAAGTAAAACTCAAAACCACATTTTTATTCACACTTACTACAATCTGCACAAAACTCTCAACAGGCTGCCACCACAGCCATCTCCTGCAATGGAGCTGCTACCGCAGCCACTGCTGCCACATCGAATGCTGCAAACCCCGTCTTTGGTTGAGAAAATTTGGTGAAATTAAACTCAATCTGCAGACGGGTATGGAGAGGGGTTGAGGTCATCCGCCCTTTCTTAATATCATCCTGCAATTCCCGTATGGGAATTGCAGCAAGGAAGCTCTTAATATACTCCTTGCAGGCCTCCTTCCCTCTACACACAACCTCCTCTTCTTCCTCATCCTTTGTGGGTTCTTCTGTCTTTGCTGCTGCACCCGCATCTGCCACCGCCTCTTTGGAGTCCTTTTGAACTTGTCCTTTTCCAGATTCAACCCCTGCTGGCTGCAGATCAGTACCAGATTTCTCCTCAGTTCCAGCTTCACTTGGCAATCTATATATTGACGTGTCCTTGTCAAATTTCAAGATGTAGGCTTGGTTACACCCTTCGTAAAGCCTCTCACCCAGCGTGTCAATAATGTAGTAAGCTTCAGGCTCAACCTTGAGAACAAAGAAGTGGTCATTCCAGCTGACGATGTAGATCTGTGGACCATTGTTAGCTAGGCAATTGGATCCGGAACGACTGATCTCATCCCAGATGCTATCAAATGACATTGCCTCATGCAGGAAGTCAAAACCATCATCCATGCCATCTGGATGAAAGAATCCAATGAATGTCTTCTCAGGGATGACAGAGAGTGGACGGATCTTTGCTTGCAGGACCGTCTCAAGGTCAAAGTGTTTGTCAGGAAACCGCTCCCTGTAAGTTTCATTCTCGCAGAGATTCCTCCATTCGAGAGAACCTTCCCTGATCAGGCTGTCAAGCTGGGACTTGATGGGCATGACATCTTGGTTGGTTTGGAACCAATCAGCAATAACAGCAACAAGGGCAGTGCATGCACTTTCACCAGCAGCTCGCTCGCTCCGTTGATCTATAGAAGCAAAGAAGACTTCAGTACAGAGCTTCATATGCCCATCACGGCTTACTACTTCCTTCTGCTCCCAGCTGCCGACTGCAAAGTTGTCATCTCCAAATTCTGATATTGATGATCGGTTTGCACTGGCATCATCTTCTGCCTTGGGCCACTGCCAGCATAATTGCAGGAAAACCCATTATTTGATGTAGTTATTTTCAGGAATAAATTAAATGACAGCAAAAAATTGACATGAATAATAAATCTAACTATGTCATTATCAGATCCGAGCAATTTATGTTGTGACCCACAGCAAATTAGCCAATTTGTTAGGAAAAATGAAGCAAGGTGCTTTTGTCTATGTGGGGTGGTGGCAATGAGGGTAACATAACTGATTACTTAATCAGCAAGGACAAGAACAAAAACCAATGCAGCTCTCACGTACATTCATCTGAGGACCTGTCCCCATGGAGAGGCAATGCCTCACATCAGTTGCAGGTCCGAAGGAGCAAGGTGTTTCTCTAGTTAAAAAGGATGGGAGATTAAAACTACCTTAGACACCATACTTGAGAGAAGAAAACTGCTTTGTGAAACAATACCGTGTCGGTATAATATACACAATTATGACCACCAGAAAATATGATAGTACAGATATGAGCCTTTCAATTTTTGAGTTCAACTTGGCCAAAGAATAAGGCTCATAATCTAATGATACCCGGATATATCAAAATAGGCAATGCAAAGTGTCATATCACATCCGATGCTTCATTTTTTCTGTAAAACCCATGTCCCTGCTGTATCCATGGTTTGTCCCTCACATCTCCACCCCACATCTAGGCATCATAGCTCATGATAAAAAATGAAAACCAAGCTACTAATTAGCACTCAGATCAGGACTCCATACAAAAATTGAACAAATAAACTTCAGAGTAGAACTTGACCAGCAAAAGCATGGAAATTGCATAACTGTTTCTCGATCAGGTTCAGTATATTTTGACACGACAACATGACCAAATGACAAAACTTCAGTGAATTTTGTACATCACCAAAAAGCATGCTGTTTGGGGTCAAAAGGGGTTCTATAGAACAGCAGAGGAAGTCCAAAGAAAAGGTTCTATAGAACAGCAGAGGAAGTCCAAAGAAAAGGTAATGTCTTATTTATAACCTTATTGGATGCCACTCAATTGGCATCTAAGCAAGTATCTTTAAAACTTTAACCTCTAGGAGCCAAACAGACATGGCACAGGCACTTCTTTAAAATATCGGGTCAATGGCTTTTTTCCATACTTCAAGAAATACCAGGAGCAGTAAATTAACATGAAAAGAAACATGCAAAGCGGAATACATACCCCTGAAGCAAAAGATTCATCGGATGAGCTAAGCTGCCGGCGATCAAAATCGATGTCATCTCCGCCCTCTTCCCCATAGGCCTTCTTTAGAAGTGGTTCCCCCTTGCTTTAGGAGATCTGAAACTCAGCTTCCTCTTCCTCCAAGAAAGGATGCTCCGCTTCGAAGTCTGTAATCGAGACTGCTCGGGGATTGATGATGTCTTCTCGACATGCACACAGCCCACATCTGATTTACGGTTGCTGTAGTAAACCCAATCCTCGTTTTCACCATTTATCCTCATCTCGGAGTATCCTCCGGCGCAGTTTTGCATATGCTAAAGTACCATAACTGAAGGACTTCCTAAAACTAGAATCCTCCTTGCCATCCTCTAATTCTCCTTCATCAAAATCATCAAGGGAGTCTGTGTCAAATGGGTATGTGTATTCAGCATCCTCACTCCTAGCAGAGCTCCTGCCCTCACTGCCCTCTTCCTCCCGACATGCTTTTTTAGATTTCCGAGTTGATACATACTCTGTAAGTATCTTTACTTTTCTCAACCCTGCTTTGAGAGCAGAGAGCTCATCTTTCTCAGCAGAGGGTGCTTCTACAGAGCGAGGTGAGAGTGGAATAGACACAATTGATTTCTGCACCGTTTCGGTTGATTCTGTGGTGGTTCTCAATTCCAATAAACTGAGAGACAACTGCAACAAGGATGAAACTCGACATCACAAAACTTGAACTTCAAGCCAGAAAGTAGCAGGAAAACAAGAAAGGAGAGATCTGATGACCATTTGATGGAAGTGTTGTGTACTTAAAATTAGTAAGAAGGGAGAAATGGAGAGAAATGTTAATTTGCCTAATAATTGTTCAGGAACTAAACATATTAAAGGCTAATTAACGTGAAGATGTAATTATGGGAAACTATATATGATAATAGTTGCAATGTTAACCTAACTATAATTTAACACACGCCATATTGGATTCGCAGAAATACTGAACATAGAAATTGAGCGTGAAAAAGCTGAATGCACTTACACAAAGAGACGGATTATGCTCAGCTTGGGTACCCAACAGAGAGAGGGGAACATTTATTTCTAGATCTTTTCCTTCAGCCACAGAGGTCAACTCTGCAAGGTTCAATGAAGCAGTGCCAATAACAGAGAGTTTGTTCTTTGTCCCTTGGTTCAAGCCCTGAAAACATGACATGCTACAGTGAGAATTCCGATGTTTGACAGAAAGCCCAAATGTTGCAAGAAAGGATCCTTTCCTGCTTAACATGGAAAGTCAACTACCAGAAAAGGCCAATTTACTATTTAAAATTTTTAAATAATAAATAACCTGTTACCCTTGGCAAGGAAAGGAAAATCACTAAATGGAGTAAAAATAGAAAATGAGCATGTGATTAATGAGCCTTCCTCACAAAAACCACCTTGAAAGAACGGAATTGGCATGACAATAAAGGACCAAAGCTCATTACAAGTGACAGGAATGTTAATAAATTTTTTTAACCATTCAACATGCTACAGATGTTAAGTGCTGATGAAAAAAGAATTGAAGCATGCAATACTTAGGGTGGGGGGGGGGGGGGGGGGGGGGGGGGGTGGGGGGGGTGTTGTTGTTGTTGTTTGTGTGTGGTTGTGCAGGGTAAAAGGGTAGCTCGGAGAAATAGCCCGAGAATACAAGGAACTCAAAAATCGTAAGGCAGACAAAGAGAATATCTACACTTGGAAAAATGACAACCCATACATAAAATATTGAAGATTCATATAACCAACAAAACACAGGAACAATTGGTAACTGTCTGTCCAAGCAAAGCTGCAGATGACAGTAAATAACCTGGAAGAAAACCAAACAATCAATTACAAGATTCATAGATGATGAGAATAAAATCCTCAATATGCATCTGGATAAAACTGTTACTAGTAGCGTCCCAGATGGAATGGAAAAAGATTTCAATTCATTAAACAATGAAGATCAATAATCCCAGAGTACAGAAGACTCCATTTTCACCTAAAAAAATGGTAATTAGACCCCAGATATTCCTTCCATTTAAACCCAAACACCTGATTGAAATATTGATAGACAACAAATCATACCAAAACAGTGTCCATCCATCATATGCACATACACAACAGCAATTCACTAATAACCGGTTGAAACCCTGAGAGAACCAAACGCATCTTTCAAGAAAACCCAAACAGAGGACCCACCTACACATTAGAGAAAACTAGAGAAAACCATAATTTTCTACAAACAAATTTAAAATTACCCAAAGGGGGTAAATTTGACCTTCACAAAAAAAATAAATAATAAAAAAAAAATCCACCTAATCTAGCAAAACGATGCTGCTGGTGACAATCTTCAGAAACCATAAAAAAAAAAAAAAAAAGAAGAAAGAAAGAACATAAACAAAGACTCAAACCACATATGTAAAACAAAGAATCCACACACAAACAAAAACCCTAATCCACTATCATGAAAACCCTAATACTCCTTCAAAACTGAAATCTTCCATACTCAATACAAATACATGCCAAAGGAAATCTAATCCCTCTCTTCCAATGAAAACTATACCAAACGCACACAAACATCCAATTTAGAAAAGAAGAACCAGGCAAAAAACCTAGCTATCTTCTCATGAAAACTCTAAGAATCGAAGAAACTTCAAAACATGGAATCTCAACAGAATACAAGAGAAATACAAGATCAAGTCCTACTCACATTCAATACTGTGAGAGCGATCTCCCACGGATGGAACACACTCTCCTTGGTGCCAGAAAGATTACATACGTTCCAAAACTCCTCGTCCCATTCCACAACGCCATCGCTCCGCAAATCCTCTTCCCTAGTGAAGTTCCTCTTGACAGTCTGCCTCAGAGAGCTCAATGCCACCTTCGGCCCTTTCCATCTCACCTCCACCATCAATCTCAAAGGTTTCTTCTTCGTCTCCTTCTCTTCACCTTCTTCTTCCGCAGGAACCAGATGAAGCCCTTCGATCCGAACCAAAACAAGCTTCACCTCGAACTTCTTCGACAGCAGAGGCGGCCATGGCCGCCATTTCATCATCTTCACCACCATTTCGCTACCGAAGAAAATCTCAGATCTCGAAGCAGAAATCGCAAAATCCCTCAGCAAAAGACACGAAATCTCAAAAAAAATGCAATTTCCGCGCCTAAACACACTCCGATCACGATAATCCTCAGGAATTGTGTTTTAAAAGACTCGGATTTTTTGAAGAAACACACGAATCTGCAAAAGTCTCAAAATTTCTCAGCGAAACAGATCACGATCGGTAGAAAGCCCCAAAATCATGAGATTAGAAGCTCGAAATACCTAAAAAGACTTCAACTTTCCCCCCCAAAAAAAAACTGGTTGGAATCTTCGGATCTGTCGAGGAGACGCTTGAAATCTTCAAATCTACCTCCTGAAATTGAGAGTCTTGGAATCTCGAAGCGAAACAGCTCGACAAAAATAAGCAGAAAACGGCGAATATGCGATCTAAGGGTGCGGATTTTGTTATATAATGCTCCGGAGAGTGGAAGACTCTCTCTCACTTCAACTGGCATATTTCAACTATATCGGGGTAACAGTAACTAACCATGGTTAGTGAATTAACTACAGGGGATAGTTAAGAAAGACCTTTTCCTTTCGGTTCTGCGCACGGATCCTCTGCGTGCAGGATCAGAGAAAATCTCTACTTAAAACCCACCAGTGGGGCCCACCCATAGCCAATGAGTGGGGCCCATCTAGGGCTGCACAGAACCGGACCGGACCACAAAACCGGACTAGACCAGATCGGATTTGCGGTCTTAGTGGTCCAAATCCGGTCCGGTCAATAATAAAAAAAATTTCATATTGATGAGCCCATGAGGTATGAGCTCAGCTTCCATTTGTAAAACCTATCATTCATTCATTTGACATTTGCCCACTTTTTAGATGTGAGGTAAAAATAAAAAAAAAAATGGAAACCGGTCCGGACCACTTTAATGGTCCAACCGGACCGGTCCGGTCCTTCATTTTAGGCCGGACCGGAAATCCGGTCCGACCGGATTACGGTTCGAAGACTGGATCAGAAATTCGGTTGATCAGCCCTAGGCCCATCTATAAAAAAAAAAAAGTTGAGCGCACGCGAAAGATGAGTCAAATTAGAGTTCTCGCTGAATTTGAAAGACTTAACAAGAAGAAAAATGTTCTTGCTTTTTCTCAATAAATTTAATTCGAAGGATAGTTTAGTTGGCCTATGACCGCAGTTTGTTCTTAAGAGTTGAGAATTTGAAACTTCACTACCACATTAGGATTACAGGAGATTTACCCCAACTACTCCTTCGGCCAAAAGGAATTAGTATACCATAAGTGGTGGAGACAACTCTCTAATTGAAAGAAAAAAAGCATTAAAATAAAGATATAGAGAATAAATTGGAGTGAATGAAATCATGTCTGGATCTAATTTTAGGTGAGGTGTTTGTTTTGGACGGCTTTGATTTCAGATGTGGGCCTTGATGTTGGATTTATAATGATGGGCGCAGAGAATTTTGTGGATGTGTTGTACTGAGAGGATCCGGATTGTTTAATTCTTCTCTTGCCTATTTGGCAGAAAGTCAGGGGGCAACTTTATCCTTAGCCGTTATGATGTACAAAGTTTTTAATGCAAACAAAATTGCAGTTTCTTGAAGAGGATGGAACATTGATGGTTTTACTTGACCGTTGGTTTATGGGCCCACAGGTGTTGGGGCCCATGTGTATGTTCTATCTAGTAGGTGAAATCTAGCCATCCAATCTTCCACGTTTGGCAAAGTCTTAAATGGGTCACTAATAGGTTTCCCAATGGAAAATAATTTTTTGACTAATCAGAAAGGCTCAATGATTGTTTTGAAATTTGACTGTGGATGTTGAGCATTGGGCATGATACATGCGTTTGTGGGGCACCAGATAACCATTGTGGTGGAGCCTATTATAAAATTAAAGGTGTTGCTTTAGATAGTATAATTACTAAAGGGATATCAATGGTTTATTCCTTGCCGTTTAAAATATCCTTCAAGATGCCCGCTAGTGTGATACTTTACTAACATAATAAAAGTCAAGTAAAACTTTTATTTTTCAAGATAAGATGTCATATCAAAAGTATTTTAATTCAAAACTCTCTCCATCTGTTTTAAAAAAAAGTCAAAAAATAACTACATTTATCCACTAAAATACAAAAAAAAAAAAAAAAAAACTTCACTTTCCCATACAAAAAGTTAAAAAGATTCCATAACAAACAACTAAAAATAAAATACAATCATACCCACTTAGATTTTTTTCTTTTTTCAAAATCAACTTTACTTCACTTGACTCTATTAGTAGAGTTTGCCAAACTGGCCCAATGTAGAATTAAGCTGTTGTTTTTTTGAAATAATTGTGAGTATTCTTTTCTGAGAGAATACTGAGAATTCCAAATGATGCCCCCTAAAAAGTAGAATTTCAGATGCTCAACCCGCTCTAGCATTTGAAATCTGGAATTTTAAGGATTCATAAGGCTAACATATTTGTTTTGAAGAATTGTAAGAATTCTTGTATTGGAGAATTGTAAGAATTCCAAATGTGGTCCCCTGAAGTAGAATTCTAAATGCTTAACCCTACTCTACCATTTGAAATGCTGGAATTCTGAAAAATTTATAAGGCCAAAATTGCATTTTTATGTGGTTTGAAATTTTGAATTCTTGCACCAACGGAGCATTTCGAATGCTTGGGGGAAGAAGATATTACATCATGTCATAAATCCCCAACAAGCCCAATTCTTTGTCATAAATGTCTCTAACATATAAAAAGTGTCTTTTCATGTAGTTTAGAATTCTTAATTTTTACATCCAACGGAGCATTCGGAGTGCCAGGGGACAAGATGTCACATCATGTTATATATTCCCAACAAGCCCAATTTCTTGTCAGAAATACCTATAACCAAACAGGCCAACTCCCTCCAATTTATTTTTAGAACTAAAAGATATTAAATTATTTATTTATCATCATAATTAACATCATCAAAGCCTTCTTACAATTAAATTGGGTTTTTTTTTTTGCTAACAGAGGGTTCTCAACCCTTTGGGCTGAACTAATCCATCCGGGCCCAGAGAGAAGCCGGGTAAAACCCCTATGGCCCCCAGATGGTAGCACTAATAGACTCAACCTACAGTTCCTAAAGAGGTGGGAGCCGGGGATCGATACCATAACCTCTAACTCTGGAGGAGAGAGGAACCGTGCTCCTGACCACTCCACCAACCCCTTAGGGTTAATTAAATTGGGTAATTCGCTTTCACCATTTTTTCAGTCTATCCTATATGTCATGCCACGGGCCATTCAATCAAAGATTATTTAAGAGTCCCATGGTAAAACCTTACCACTATCTGTCATTGTCTTACGTCAGACAACTAAAAAATTTCAATTTGCAAGAAGACTTCTAAAGGCACATTTGGATGTATAGTAAATAAGTCAAGAGATCTATCAGCAATACAAATTGTGTGGACATTTTTCTTGACTTCTGTTTTTGCTCCACCTTTTCTCCTTAACTAAAAATGACTCTTAAGTGCTTTTGATGACAGCATATTTCACAAATCTAAATCTAATGGACATTATCATCATATTTCACAAATTGAAATCTAATGAAAATCATCATTCTTTTGAAGTGAAATTCAGGTCATGATAATTAGGAATGTGATATGTGACCTTATTGAATAAGTAGAAGTGTTCCAACTAGCTAATGTCAATTACAGGATATTGCGTGGATTATAAGATCAGTTCTTTTTTTAGACTTCTCTGAAGATTATTTGCTACATCAAAATTCTAAGCTTCGTTTGGTGCAAACTTTATGAATTTTTTCGGTTTCAGAAATTTCATTGCCAAATGCAACTTAAAAAATTCCATGAAATTTTAAGAGAAGATAGCATTCCATATTTCAACTACTTCTGTCCATATAGTCAAAACATTAAATTTAAGATTTTTTTTTGGTTACTCATCCTACGGGGTTGGGAACTTGGGACCCTTTTAGAAGATAGCCTTTCCACCACAGGAAAAAAGTAAAGGTTGATCCTTGAAAAGAGGGGTAAGAAATAGGGTACCGACTAATTGGGCTATAACCGTGTTCTCGTGTAAGAGGTTTTAGGGTGAGAAACATAGCTCTTACGTTCTCATGATGTAAGAGTTGAAACTATAAATTAAAGGGTTAGGACATTTTAAGTGGACAAAGTTTTAATATATTATTAATCTAAGGGTTATGACATTTTAATTGGACAAAGTTTTAATATATTATTAATCGATGGTGTACTTCGGTTGACAAAGCTCATTATTTGAACCTTAAAGTTGCGAGTTTAAGTTACATTTTCACGAAAGAGTCATGTTAAGATAGAGTTTTCTATATTAATCTTTTTTGCAAGAGGGGCTCCCTTCCATATAAAACAACCACAAATCAATACATTGTTGTAGCGCTGATGGTGAGGTACTTTGGTGGGTGGGTGAGTACTTTCCTTTCCAAAATAAAAAAAGAAAAAAAGAAGCAGGTTACATGTCAATTTCGCTTTTCCTCTTCTTTTTTTTACTTTTTTTTGGAAGAAAACCACTTTACATGATCCTTAGCTATAGCTCAACTAATGTTAGGGACATGGGTCTATAAGATCGAATCTCATTCCCAACCCCTCTAGCTGGATTTAAAAAAAAAAAAAAAAGCCCATAGTGGAGCCAATCATAACAACAATTGTAGCCATCAACTTCTACCAAAAAAAAATCTTTTTTTTTTTTAAGCCATCAAACCTGCGTCACCAATTCACCCTGCCTTGGGCAAGTGAAATTATCAATGATGGCCATGCCACAATGGTGGCAATTAGTTGCCAAGCCTGTGTGGCCCAACTAGATCAATCTTACTCCCTCACATCCACTACCAACCCATGATTCTGTACATATCCATTTTGCCTCTCAGATTTTTATTTTCACATCATTGGATTGATAATACAAAGAACACAAAATCTACCACAGGCTATACATAGACCATTTCACCCCACTTGGACGATAATGTAAGCATGTAATTGTCCACTAATTCCAATTAACCAAAATTATTCTAAGCCCTAGCTTTCTACAATAATACCCTTTTTTTTAAATGACATGAATAAGACTCATTCAACATCTAAGAAAAATCCAAACAAACATATAAAAAAAAATTTACAAAATACGACATCTATAAAAAAAAAAACTTAAAACGACATGATCTGATATGGTGATTGCCATAGGAAAACCGGCAGTGCATATGTCATTATCCAAGTATATTCTTCTAATGAGATGTTTATTATATGAGGCCTATAGATTCTTCTACCTTGATCCCCTAAATAAAATAAAAGAAGAGCCATGCATAGAGTTATACAAAACTCTTAACATTTAGGGAAACAGCTGGATCATGACTTGGCTACCTCTTTGGAGGAGAATTAAAAAAAATGAGAAAAAAAATAGAAAGAAAATCATACATTCCATTTGTATGCTTTTGGGGTTAGAAAGGAAGTGGCCCATAGAGAATATTTTCCAGCATTATTTCTGAAGATGGTGCCAAGAAAACTTTGAAAAGCCCAACCAATTTTGTTTGACTTCAGCCCCACATGAAACCTCAGATGGTATTATATCTTCCACAAAAGGTTAGCTGATTCATTCACACAGTTCACACTTCACACACACTGCATTCTAAAAAGGTTAAAGTTGTAGCAGAAAAACAAAAGGTTTAAAGATCCAATGTTAGTCTACTACCATTCAGCAAATGGCTCGCATCAATTTATTAAAATAAGATTCTTTTGTGACCATAGGTGCAGGGGCAGTCCTACATGCATGCTTTTGGGGCAGCTCCCCCGTTGAACTTGGGCCACTTTCAAAAGCCATATGAAAATTTGGATTTATCCTTATGAAGATTTTGGATCTACCCCAAAATCCATATCAGAATTGGGATTTGGCCCCAAAACGCAACTACCTATTCGGGCCTTTCCCTTTCAAACATAATTCTTAGTCTGCACTATTTGGTTTTTCGGGCCTTTCCCTTTCAAACAGAAATTCTTGGTCTGCACTATTTGCATTGATTCATGCCAATCATGGAAAGGATGGATGTGTAGGGTTACAAGCAGATTAGATATAGAAAAAATAGTACGTTATCAGTCTAGTACTGCATCACTTTCTGAGAGGAGTTTATGATCATAAAGTTCATAATATGAAAATCTCATATAAGAACATGAGATCGCTGGAAAAATTAGAGTCTTCATAGAGTATATGGTTTATCATATGACGATTTTCTTATGAGCTATACGCTTCATTGTGCCAGTTCAATCCTTACATAGGGGCTCAGGTGAAATTCAGGGGGCCTTCTCTTTGGGACGGTCTAGATGTGTGGTCCTGTAGGAATATGTGTGCGGGGATTGTCATATTCTAAAACCCACGCATTTTTGTTCAGAGTGCTTGCATGTTGGAAGACCGCTAAACAAAATGCACACAGGTAGTAAGATGGCCTTTGGGCTCTCAGGAGATTTGTTAGATTAGCTATGTATAGAAAAATCTAGTCTCATCAAATGTTACTAGCTGTCAAATGAAAAATATAAATGTGGATAGTTTTGTCATAGTCTCACCTTATTAGTAAAAAATATTTTTACTTCAATCGGAGCCCTTTTCGACATTAAATGGATTACATGTAATACAGGTTAAGTAAAATAGGGAAAGAGACCAAAACACATGCTCTAGTTGGAACAACCCTTATAAAAAAGTAGGATTTTATTTAAGGCATGTTTGTTGGCATGGAACTTGATACGTAGAAATTAATGGTGAAATAAGCTCCTACAAAGGATTATCATAGTGGTCAGGGGTGAAGGGTATAAAGTGGAGATGTTTAGGGTGAAGGGTGTGTATTTATTTTCTATCTTCTCTTATTTTATTTTTCATTAAAGAAGAGGCTAGTTTAGTGTTATTTTTGGATTTTCGACTTTATTTCTTCAATTTTAACCATTTTAAATATATATATCTTGAATTCCTAGAAATTCAAGCGCGTGAAATAAATTGACCCTTAGGAAACATTTGTGTAACCACTTTTCTAAAAGGGAAGAAGACATGGAAAAGCAAGATAGTTTTTTAGCGGAAATGTTCTTCCAATGTTTTGTGTGAAAACTTCTAGCAAAGAAAAGCGCATAAAAGTTGTCCTAACTTTCAGTTTTCCGGCGAAAGTGATACAAACATGTTTTGCCAACGTGCCTATGTAGCCATGTTTATGTGGAAAAGGCGAAAAAAAAAAAAACAAGGACACATTTATGCAGCCACGTTCAGAGAAAAAGTATTTTCAATAGGGGGATAAGAAAATTTCTTTTCTAGCGAAATAGCAAAAGTTTGTAGACCCAATTTTTCATGAATGTTACGAACGTGTCCTAGAGAATGATTTTTTTTTTTATTCCAAGCAATGGAAAAACTTTTCCACAGAATAACATCCTACTTTTCAACAATGTTTGTGTGGAGATCCAAAATAGGATTTGGTCTTGGCAAATTCCTCCCTTATCTTAACCAGGGAGAAGCATGCTAATAAAATCAGTCTCTTCTACAATCTCTGTTTATAATATGTCAGTCCTAAACTCCTGAAAAAGACTATTGATTCTATTGACAAAATCAAGAGGAGGTTCTGGTAGGGGTATGTGGAAGGAAAAAAGAAAATGCATATAATCAAATGGAAGGATATTTGCAAACCCATTGATCAAGCGGAATTTAGGGATTAGGGATACTTGGCCATGTTTGATAACTCTACTCTTTTTCTGATAGACCCAGTAAAAGTAGAACCATAACAAAAAGAGCCATACAAAGAAGAGGCCAAAGCTTTATTTTTCAGCTGCCCACTTTTTGAGCATTTGAATTTTAGAGGATTTGCCTCTAAATGTCTAAGACAGACAGATGCCAGAATGTTGTGCCAAACGCTCTTATTTTCATAACCTCTGTCCGATTTAGACAAGTAGAGGCTGTAAATAGAGGTGTCAAACATGGACTAAATCTATTAATATGGCTCTCTTAACTAAAACTTGTTGGAGACACCTTAGCAATGATGAACTTTCATGCTCCAAAATAGTGTCCCAATAAATCTTTATGGGAGCCAAGAGTTAAAAGGGAAATTTTTTTGTTCTGGAAAGGTTTTGTTGAAAGGGTTGAATTTATAAAGCAAAAGGTTGGATGGGTTATAGGAAGTGGGGATGGTATTAACACTTGGCAATGTAATTGGATTCCATATAAAGAGGGCTTTAGGAAATCCTTTGCATCGATTAGGGACCCTAATCTTTCCGTGTGCGAGCTTCTAAGCCCAAACATGAATTGGGATATAAATAAACTAAAGGTTTATTTTGATAATAAAAAGAATGTGGAGGATATTTTATAACATCTACATCCCTAATATTAATGAAGAATATAAAAGGACTCTGCCATTGACTAAAAATGGTCAACTCACCACCTAGTCGGCTTATAAGCTCGTAATGGATAATAAGGCCCCTAACAATAAAAACCAACTAAATTCAAGAGTTTTTTTGAAATCCCCTCTTCCTCAAAGAGTTTTTTTATTTTATTGAAAATGCATCAATAGTGCTATCATGGTAAGAGAATTTATTAATTTCAAAATCAGTTCTTTTGACGCAAATTGTCCCATTTGTGCTAAAGGGAAGGAAACGGCTACTCATGCCCTATTTCTTTGTGATCATGCAACGGCATGTTGGTTTGGATCATATTTTGGATTTTATCTCATAATTTTTCGGACCAAAGCTTGAGAGATTGGTGGTTAAAGTCTTGTGAAAATAATGCTTCTTCCTCCCCTATAATCAATGATTGGTCTAAGATGAGAATTCTAGTGTCTTGGTGGGTAATTTTGGAAGGCTAGAAATGATTTCACATTTAGAAATATCAAAAGAAATTCCTCCTCAGTTCTTACAATTGTTAATAGTTATATGAGGAATCTTCCAAATTATACTGGTCCCATAAAATCTGGGGATATTCATCCAGTTTCTATTCCTAAAGTGATCTCCCTGACATATGAACGGTGAACCTATTGTTTTAGTGGACGTTGCCCTTAAGGATTTAGATGGTAGGGCTACTTTTGGTTTTTCTATTAAATTGAATAATGATTTTCTTTATGCGGGAGCTATGCGTGGACCCAAGGTCTTTTCCGATAAAGAGGCCGAAGCACTGGCGATCCGACATGCTCGTAAGCTAAAAATATGAATTTAGTATGGGTCTCTATTTAATTTGTCTGATTCAAAGGAGGGGGTGATGGCTTTAGATGGTTCCGGTGACTGATCTATCAATGCTGCTATTTTGGACATTCTAAATCTATTTTCATAATCCGAGCCCGTCGTCTTTAATTTCATCCTTAGAAGGCTTAACAAGGTAGTCCATATTTTGGCGAAAGTTTGTTATTCTATAGGCCTTGATGTTATCGGTCTCTAACTTTATAGCTTTGGTGTGTTCTTCTTTTGTTTGGTCCGCTTGTGTGTTTCTTGTTGTTTGGTTGATTTTTTAGTGTTTTTGTTATTGTTATTGGTTTTGGTTCTGATCTACTTGTTGATTTGTTCCTTCTTTTTAATGAGAAAAAAAACTTAAAAAAAGATGTTTGTGTGGAAAAGCGCTTACACAAACTTGCCTTCGAAAATCTTACTCTCATGCACTCAACCTCGGAGACATTTGTGTTTCTCATGTCCGAAGGTACGCACAGGTACTGGAAAATTAGATTCTCTTATTCAGGGCAAAGAAAGAAAGTAGTTAGGAAGAGAGAGAATCATGCGTTGCCATTGCTGTAAACCATACATGGAGCATTGGAGCCCTCTTTCGAAATTCAAGCTAGTCAAAATTATAATTGTATGTATTCACATCCGGCTAAATTCCACTTTAATCAGACTTGGGCTTGCCTTCAAATCACTGGATTGTGCTCTTGCACTAATATACCATCAAATTTGTCATTAGAGCATACTCTAATTCAAGTAAGACTTCCCTACTGATGGAAAAAAAAAAAAGTAATGACTTGGGCAATTCAGATTTTAGAGGTAAGCGCCCCCCCCCCAAAAAAAAATATATATATATATATATATCAAAATATATATATATATATATAATGACTTGGGCAATTCAGATTTTAGAGGTAAGCCCCCCCCCCCCCCCCCCCCCCCCCCCCCCCCCAAAAAAAAAAAAAAAAAAAAAAATCCGATCAAGAGACTTATAACGAAGAACTCGGAGTATAAGCCTCATGGCCGTGGGGCACAATTCTCCCTAAGCCACAAGTGAACCTTCTATTTTGATGATCATATGATTAATTTATGGTTACTTTGACATGCAAGGAACAATTTACTTGTATAATCAGTATTACTATATTATTATTGTTGTTATTATTTTATCATCATTGTCACAGTCATCGTCATCTACCTGCTACACACAGGCTTTTTTGCTAGATTATTTATTAAAACTAGATGTAGAAGTGGATGCATTAAATTAGTCGAATCCCTCAATTTTGACCGTTGACATGCTAAAAGGATTATTCTCTTTCTTCTTCTTTTTCTAGAGAGAATATATATCAAAATATTGTATTAAGGACCATCAAATATTAAGGATCATAAAAAATAACACATTCAAGGATTACAAGATTATTCTCCTTTTTTGCCTATGTCTTTTGTCAAAACTTTTTGTTAGTGCTCTGGGCGGGGTCGTTTGTCTACACCCATTTACATATGTAAATGGTGAATATGTGTAATATTTACGTATCAATCATGTTTGTCTACAATTATTTACGCATCTTGAGTGTAAATCAGATGTGTAAATGGTGTGAAAATGAGCCCATTTTCACACCAAGATTTGAACACGAGGTGCTCTTTCAAAGAATACCCGTTGTTGGAGGCGGACGGTTTGGTATTGGGGCATTACCGTGAAATAGGTTACAGGTTCAAAACCCTTCCAATGCATTAGAAAAATAATAATAAAAGAGGCCTTAAAGTTTGGGCATTTCCATGAAAGAGGTTCTGGGTTCGAAACCCCCCTCCAACACATTAGAAAAAAAATAATAATAAAAGTGGTCTCCAAACTGATGATTTTAAAGGACAATATTTGTAAGACAAAAAACATATATTAGAAGATTAAAGTGGCTCCAATGATTTTAAGGGATAAAATCTATAAGACAAAATACATACTGATAATAAAAATTTTAAGGGACAATCTATAAGATAAATATCTCAATGATTTTTCTATATCAACTTTTAACTAGTTAATTATCTTATTATTTTAGTTTTCTTCCAATATCTCAATGATTTTTCTAAAGTTATTTATTATTGCAGTACTTTAAAAATCTTTAAACATGTATATATGAATGTAAAAGAGAAGAAATAATGTATTTTATATAGCATTATGGCATTATTTAAAAATAAATATTAGCATAAAGCCTATGAGATGCGTGGGTTAAGTTTTATGCAAATTGAATAATGAATTAATATCAATATTGAATTGAATATCAATTAATAAAAATATTAATAATAATATTATTTGCTTAAGCATCAAAATATAAATTCATATTTAATTAACCAAACATGTTGAAATGTATTTTTGTGAAGGTGATCACTGATAGAAATATTTTTCTTTTAAAAGTATATTTCATGTTGAAAGACATGCTCTTTTTGAAGGATCTAAAATTACAAATGACAATGTTGATATAAAATGGATATTTTTTCTCCTTTTTAAATCATTATATTAAAATTTAATTTAATGAATAAGTATATCATTTATAAAATCTTTTAATACATTTACACATATCATTGAAACAAATATGGAAAAATAAATCACATATGTAAATGATGCAAAAATAGTGTTATTAGACAAACGTTGTAAAAAAAATGCATGTGTAAACGTTACATACTTAAAATTTGAATATTCATCATTTACATGTGTAAATTGTATTTACATATCCCATGTGTAAAAGACAAACGACCCCTAAACTAATCCACCTCTACATTCCCATCCATCAAGAGCACATGGCTAACATCAATGAATCCAAACCATTTATTCATTTTAGCTCCAGCTATATGTACTTTTATGAAAATATGAGAAGTTAAAAAAGTATAAAGGTTTTTAGATACTCTTATTTATAAGTAGCATGTACATTCATTTCACTTGACAGAAATTAGGTATTTGGCACTCCTCTGTCTTGGGCCTAATTTTACACATGTGATTGGGTACTGTCATTTTTTGTGTACACACCTACTTATATCATTTTCATATAAAGCATGTGTTGCAATGAATATTGATGATAACCCCCAAAAAAAATATCTGAGGTGATTTTTTTTTTTTAGAGAATATTCATGACACTGCACATGTACAATGAATATACCGTACTTGGGGTGGTTAATTGTGTCACACAAACACACACCTAATTACAAGGGCGGACCTACGAATTCTTTCTTGTGGGGGCCACTATGAAGATATAAAATTCTTTGCAGTCCCATGCATGAAAAACTTATGTAGTTTTTAAAATATATAATAGCTTTTTTGAAAATTTCAGCGGTCCATATATAAAAAATTATAAAATCTTTTAAAGAAAAACTGGGTTTTCAGAAATCATGGATGGACCATATGTAAAAATCCATAAAACTTTATAAAGAATAAGGGGTTCTCATAAATCTTGGAGGGACCATAGATAAAAATCCATTAAATTCAATTAAGAAAGAAGGGGGTTTTAAAAATCACGGGGGCCATGGCCCTGCCAGCCCTCTAGGTCCCTCTGACCTAAACAAACTCTTTTCTCAAGGAATTCTCCTATAAATGTTGAGTGGTTGAGGTCCAATAAGTAAGGCAACTCCTTTTTTCAATTGTTATTGATTGTAAAGCTGATCAAATGCCTGATTGTTTATCCCTTATTGGATGGTGGAGAGAAATTCAGAAGAGAGGTCAAGAAGAATAAATGTTTATTGGATGGTCAGGAGCACCTTTAGGCCAATACATCTAACCTTTCTTCTGTAAACAGTAGGTCTTGCATGTGACATAACTTTATCATACTAAAATCAAGAAAAATGCCAAAGCAGCTTAAAAATGGTTCCTTTTGTTCTCTTCTCCATTTTTTCTGTGTTTGGCAGGAGCAAACACTCCAGAGAAAGATATTGCTTGCGTGTAGGTCTTGGGTCTATCACTATGTGGGAACCCTGTCTAGTACGTAATTTATATTGAATAAGACAATGTTAACCTAAAATGGCCGGTGCAAGCACATTATTGTGCTGGGTATATTGGCCTATAATATGTATAGGCAGTGTGAGGTGGAGTTCTACATCCAAACAACAACATATTTAATTTTGACCTCACCAAGATACAATTTGTTGATCCTAATTAGTTCTTTAAAACAAATCCCTTGTATATGGATTTCGGGAAAATATTAAAATGTGCTTTGAAAATTTGTTTCTGTGAGTCAAACTAGAAATCTTGCTTGTTGGAAAACTGTGAGTTCCAAAATTGATTTTGGATGGGAGAAGAAGTGTGAGGGAGGATTTTTTAAAAGCCTTCATTCATCTCTATGTAATACAATTTATCATCTCAGATTAGGAAATCAAGTTGATCATCAAGGCCTTCAATCAGTTTGAAGTGTAAGAATTGCGTCTTACCCCAGTGGATAAGACTGGTACTTCTTACTGCCCCCCCTACACTTGCACATTCAAGTTCCTTCTCCTCCCTTATGCGAATTAATGTTCTCTTTATTTGTGTGAGTTTTCTATCTCCTCATGTGCGAGTCTCTCAAGAGTCCCAGCCAGATAGTTGGGTTAAAAAAATCAGTTTGAAGCGTGGGTTTAAGTGACGTTAATTGATTTCAGTTCTGAGTTCTATTTGAAATTTTGAATCCAACAATGTGAATGGCTCAAGCATATATTTTTTTCTTCTTCTTCTTATTCTTCTTAGACATCAATTTTTTCCGAACCAAATTGCCCTTCAACCCCTTTCTCGCGATAGCGAGACTCGACCACATTCGCGCATTGAAGTATTTAAAAGAAATATTATTTTTATATCAATTCTCGAACCCGATAATTTATTCAGGACATCATAAGTAGTTAATATTTATTTTAAACCCATATTCTAAAGCCAAGTCATGATCCAGCTGACGTTGAGAAAATACATCCTCAACTTTGGAGGTAATCCTCTCCATGATATTAGTAAAAGTAGGGTTACAAATAGGGAATAGAGCGGAAAGCAAATTTTAATGTTCCTCAACTTTGGAGGTAATCCTCTCCATGATTTTAGTAAAAGTAGGGTTACAAATAGGGAATAGAGCATAATACAAATTTTAATGTTATTTTTGTTTGTAAATATTTTTTTGAGCAAAATATCTATAAATTGTAGTAAGAAAATGCTCGCGTTGACTACATTCATTATTGAAGAAACTCATAATAGAATGGTTAAACTCATACATCTACATAAATCATTCAGTCATATTCAGAATTGTTAGTCAATCTAAATGCACACCCATGTATCATATTTTTTTGTTAAATTTAACTATTGAACTGTTAAGTTTCTTCTCGGCATCGCAAGTTGTTTCTCGACATCATGACTTAATCATGTTAATGTTCAATTCATGACCGAACTCGCGAATCATATTGGACACATTTATAGAAACAAGATCCTGAGCTTGCGAGTGTTATGTCTCGAATTCGGGAGTCATATCTCGAGCTCGCGAGTGTTATGTCTCGAACTCGCAAGAGATAAAGTGAATGGCAGTTTGGTCTAGAAAAAAAATGAAGTTTGTTGTATAAGATGCTTTCTGGCATTTCATGTATTTGATGATGCTTTTGGATGTATAGGTATATTTGAGGATGCTTTTGATAAAAAAAAAAAACTCTATTATAATATATACATTTATAAGATGGCAATGATATTATTACTGGTCATCATTATTATCATCATAAGATTAGGATATGTATCCTATTGTTTATAATAATAAAATTATAATCTTATTTTGTTATGTTACAAAGAGAATTTAGACATGTTAAATTTAAAAAAAGAGAGCTATAGTCCGATTTTTATGAACATTGGTGTGTACATAGATCATGTGGAATAAAAAAATAGTAAACTCAATGTAGAGAAGAGAATTTCATTTTTACATAAAAAAAAGGGGATGGTATCGATCACTCGTTTTTTTTTTTTCTTTTAATGTTGAGCGGGGAGAGTGGCGATATCACTGCTGAGCAAAAAAAAAAAAAAACGGGCGGGGATATCCTCGTTTAGGGCCTTTTGGCTAATGTTGAGATTTGAGAGTCTTTTTTGTCTTTACCAAATTCAAAAGGATTTTTCGGTAAATTTTTTTTTTCTGCCATTGTATTTGAAGGAATGAGAACTATATCACTTCTAGCTAGTAGGCCAACCTAGCAAATAACAACAAATAAAATCAAGCCTAGATCATGAGCACACTCCATAATAATAAAATAAAATGAAGCGTAAAGCATGAGCACACTCCATAATAATAAAATAAAATGAAGAGTAGAGCATGAGCATTGATGACATGAGATACCCGGGACCATTTGGGGTATCTCCCATTCTCAATGTAGGTATTTTATCCTCACCAAAAGAAAATGTATGTATTTTATTATATTGGCAAGTTCTCATGAATGCTCCTCATTATGCTTCATTTTATGGATCTCTACGTATGATCAAGAAGCAATGATCCTATATTGCATATAAAACTTCTTCATTGGGACCCACCTTTGCTAAATTCAATCCAAGAAATCACAAGTATCCATCCGTACATGAACTCATCCAAATTTCATTTTGACTTGACTGATACACACTGTTTTCTTCTTTTTCTTTCTTTAAGAAAACTGATATACACTATTGATCAATTGAATTTATAAAGATAACATAACCAAATATATCACACATCTAAATCCAATGGTATATATCACTCCCAATTAGAGTCACATTTAGGACAGAGCCTACAAATAAGTATGTGTGGACAGTGAATTGGTTAGATCAAGGAAAGGTGAGCTTCATGAATACAAATTTGTATTATGGCCATTGTTGGTATCAGGTTACCTATCTCTGCACTGCCCCTGCTAACCATGATTTGGGTCACAACAATTTGGATTTTGGATTGATTCTCTTTTAATTGGCAACAATAATTTATAGTTTTTTTTTTTTGTTCATGTTATGAGATCTATTTGAAAATCTAATTCGATTTTTCATAACGTAATGCCCAGATTGCAAATTATATTAAAACTTAATTAAAGGAAGCCAATCAAATCAATGGCTTGAAATGTTAGATTAAGAATACATCCCACTTGTAAATCAAAAAGAATCGTCGAGTGATCTGCATATAAGAATTATCTCATCCTCATCCTATCTTAGCAAATCAGGATCATTAACATAAAGCAAACTGCAACAACCCAAACTCCAAATTGATTGAATCATTTTTTTTTTTTTGCTGACGGAGGATTCCCAATCTTTTGGACTGGACTATTTCCTCCGTGGCCAAAGAGAAGGCGGGTAAAATCCTTGTGGCCCTTAAGTGGTAATACAGGTGGACTCAATCTTCGATTCCTGAAGAGGGGAACCGAGGGTAAACCATTTGCTATTGAGTTTAAGCATCAAAGATCAATATTTAAAGCCTTTGAGTCTTGAGACATTAAGAGTAATATAAAAGATTATTTGATCAGGCTGATTAATATCTGAAACCATTTTATCTGGCTGATATTAGACCACACCTAGTCCACATTCATAGCCACCTATTGCCCTAGCTACTTTCCTTGTCAACCACCCAAATGGGCTGTTGGAAGTCCAACTTATGATAAGGACCTCCACTAAGTTCTAATATTTGACAAATTACAAAAAGAGTGTGTGAAGCAATTGCTCTATGACTTCAGCTGTTGAACATCATTATCTCTCACACGTGAAAAAAGAAAAGTCAATGACTTGCAAGTTGCAAATCTTGAGCAAAGCACAGCCTTAGCCTTAGTCAACTCTTTTATATGTCACAAATATCTGGCAAATTCCTTTAAAAATATTGCAATATTATCACATAGCAATAAATTTCTAGTAATATTAGAATGTTTTTAAATATTTTAAAAAAAATTAAAACATCACAAGAAAATGCAATTAAATTATGATAAAGAAATAGCAGATTAATTTTATTTTCAGTCTTACTATTTTTTACTACTAAAAGATTACTTTGTTTTCATGACACTTATATGACACTCCCACCTAGAAAGAGTAACTTGCAGGTCTGCCACATACAAATGAAGGTGGAAGGGACCAAATGCAATATAAAAAAACCCACTTTCTTCTAATTGTACAGTGCCCATTTGTTATTATTTGAGAATCATAGTCCACAACCTACATGCCACTTGCACTCTTGACATCTTTCTTTCTTGGGTTTGAGTCATGGTTTATAAATTTTTCTAATGAAAGTCACAATAGCACTCGAATTCAAGCATTGTATTGGTCGTATTATTCAAATATTACTTGAACTATCAAAAACATTGAATTGGCATGACAGCCATTTAAATTAGTGAGGAGGAAAGTTTCCAAGTTAAAACCAATGAAAACGAAGTTTTATTCCTTGCAGGACAATGAATTAGTCTTGAGAATCTTTAACTTTGGCATCACATAAGATTTTGTAGTTAAACTACCACATGATTAATCTTCGTGTAGTTCTTCAATTAGGAAAAATGAGTCATGCTCCAAAAAGAAATGTAGAACAAAGTAGACTCTATAAAGTCAGGACCCCGGAGCAAGAAGAAATGTAGAACAAAGTAGACTCTATAAAGCAGGATCCCGGAGCAAGAAGAAATGTAGAACAAAGTAGACTCTATAAAGTCAAGACCCCATCGAACCAAGATGGAGTCTAATGAAGACACTATAGAGTATTTTAGGTCTTTGAATCCGATTGAGTTTTTTAAGGCTTAAAATTAAGGACCTGACTAAAGAATTTGAAAAATCAATAGATTGCAATAATTTCACCATAAATTTATTACGGGAGGAAATCTCAATTTATAGAAAGATAATACAAAACAATCCCTAAATCCAAACTAAATAAAAAAATCATTTATTTATTCAAACTAATTCAAACTAATTCTTATTATCAAGATAACAAGAATCCTAACCACAATTAAATATTCTCTAATACTAACTTGTAATCCTAAAATTCTAAAACTGAAAATAATAGAAAAAGAGAAAAAGAGAGATTTCTCTTTAACACTTCTTGATATACACATCGTCAAACTACATAAATCTTACTGTGTTTTATCGTGTGCTTGTTTGGATTTATATATGCAACATATATGGTTGTGTTTATGTGTCATGGCATAGGTTTCTACCTTGCCCAACAGTATCATGGATTGGAACAAAGGTTTGGGGTGAGGCTCTCAAACGGCCATCTTTGGAGCCCTACCACATTTGAATCCTTTTGTCTTTTGAATTTGGGGACACATCAATTCCACTTACTATTACAAATCAATATGCTAACACAGCAAGTCCCACCAAGTTTCAGTGAAAGTGAACTTTAATGATTGTGTGAACTTCTGTTCGATCTGGTCGGTCGCTTGGAAGTGGTGGGTTCATCACTTTCAGCACCGGAAGCACATCTCATAAATTTATTATCTAGTGGTTCTTCCAACCTACGTACAACACACAATCAAATGGGTGGCTATGGAGTTCCATCATATTCTTAGTGTCATCATAATATGATGAGAATGTGAGGCTTTGTTCATGATAGGTGGCAAAGGGCCAAGACTCAGATAACATCTTGGGATGAAAATGGATGAGTTGGAGTCTAGTACTCCATTAAGATAGTCAGGTTCCCAAATTTAAAGTCAAGAACAAAACCTAAATGCAGATTTTTTTTCTTCTTCTGTGTAGGTAAGCAAGAAGTACATTATTAAGAAACCGAAAAAAAAGAAAAGAAAAAAAACCAACAACAACAACAACATAAACGCATACTTGAATAAAGAATTAGCTTGAGTTTAACCTAAATTGAGCCCTCATACTTACATTGATATAATGTTCTTTAATTGGGAAGTTTTCAAGGGCGCCGTGCCGTGTCTTCAAGCAAGGATGGACTTGGCTTATGGGGCCCACCTAGCCCTTATGATCAACTAGCTGCCCATTTGTTACACCCCGTCCCGAATTAATGATGATTAAGGCTAATTAATTGAGATTTATGCTAATTAAGCATAAGTAATTGAATTAATGTTGGTTAATGACCAAAATGAGATAAACAAGTCTCTAATGACTGAATTGAGCATAATGAAGTGAGATTGAATGAAATTAAGATCATTGAATAGAAATTTGATTAAAATGAGTAGAGATAAGGACTTTTTCGTAAATACGAATTTTCGCGTATTTCGTCAAATACGGTAAAATTGGGTACCAACGCGTATATCTCAAATAATACATTAACTTTCATAACATACACAATTAGTTTTGACTTAAGATTAGTCGAAAGAGCCCTCATTTGACTTAAAGTGTAAATGAGAATAAGAAAGTGGACTTAAATGCAAAAAGTGAGCTTATATAAGCTAAGAGATGCCTCATTTGCTCATTTTCCAAACCCTAGGCAACTTTCTCTTCTCCCTTTCTCTATTCCTTCCATTCCCTCCATCAAGTGTGAGGATTGAGAGCTTGTAAGTGACTTTGGAGAGTGGATTCATCATCTTCATCTTCTTCCTCACCTCATTCTCCATTGTTGGAGCATTTGAAGCTTTGGAAAGAACCCAACCTTCTTCTTTTGTGCTTCAAGTAAGTAGTTTAGACTCTTTATGGGATTTCCAAGTCCCATTAAATGTGTGGAGGTGGTTGTTAGCATTAATGACTCATAAATATCCATTGTCTTGTTTTTATGAAATTAGGGTTTGATTAAAAAGGGGGTTTGACCTCAAATCCAAGATTAGAAAGAGGGGTTTTGCTCTAGAAGCTCAAGAGAGGCAAGTGTATACATTTTCTATGTGATTATGTTAATATTTATGCATTGCCTTGTTTAGAATCAAATGTGAAATTTCATTATTGATTTGAATGGGATTATTGTGAATGAATGATGGATTAGAAATGGGTATTTGAGTATATATGGGTTGGTAAATGAAGGAGGACATGATACCCTAATTAGGGGCATTTGTGAAGTGGAAATGTAGGAAAAATGGAAGAAGAAGAGCAAAAATCGGAGGTTTGGGAACCATTCCCGGACCCGTCCGATCGATCGGCCATCAGGTCCGATCGATCGGACTGCGTCATAACTGAGACATGTTTATGTCCGATCGATCGGACCTGTGCGTCGATCGATCGGACTGTCCCTTAACTGGGACGTGTTTCAGTCCGATCGATCGGACCTGTGCGTCGATCGATCGGATTTCAAGGTTCATTCGATCATGGATGTTTCCTATGAACTTAATTACTCCCTAAACTAGCTTTAAAGCTAATCATTATGAGATTAGAGACCAATTGAATTAATGATAAATAAAAAGGGAGATTTCAAGTGATTGAACCCTAAACTTAATCACGTAACGAATGTTCAATGGATTATAGACTAGACCCCCATGAGTGATAATTACGGGGACTCTATTGTACACATTAATTAAAAGTGATGCCCATCAAGAATAGCACGTACATTAGATAACCAATGATTACACTCGAATGGTTGGTTGGAATCATGAAAGAAATGAGTGGAGTTCCTAATTATCTGAATTCCCTCATTGGTATGTGTTTGTATTGTACACTAATTGCTTTACTAGACTTGCATGTCTTGAATTGAATCTAGAAATAGATTAAAGTGATAACTTGTGAGTTGGCACTACATAGCTATTTCATCAAATGATTATTCCTACTGCAGTAGATGGATTTGGGGGCGTTCCGGAGCTCCGTGGTGATGCTAGTTGCCCCTGGCCCGGGCACTAGTAAGTCCCACAATATTGAATGACTGTCATTGAAAGATTATGACTATACTATTCCTTCCGTTTGGAAGATGAATCCTTCCTTTGAGGGAAGATGGTAAAAGAATGAAATGTAATGAATGCTATGGTAGTTGCCAAATGGTTATGCCCATTAATTGACTAATGACATTATCTATGCAATGAATTGTTAGAATTGATAGAAATACAGTTGAATGAGATTATGTATGCATTAACATGTTATATCACAGAATTATGTATGCATTGTTGAACCGTCGTGTTCATTAGTGTTATTGATGGCATTACAGGCCCAATTGCCCATGCCGACCCTGCAGCGGCCCCAGCGCCAGCGGAGGAGACCGCTCCGGTTCCTCCAGGAGGTTTGATTGAGTGGCATAGACGGGATACTAATTGATATGAGTATCCGAGCGCGTCATGTCATGGGATTCATTTTGGGGTTTTCTTTTGGGAATGATTGATTCTTTTGGGGGAAACTATTTTGGAAATTCAATTTTTGGTCACCTTGTATTGTATGTGAATATACAATGGTTGACAAAACAATTCATGTATAAGAACCTCACTTTTGATTGGGATTATACATTGATAATGGTTGATGTTAAATATATATATATTCCGCAATTTGTATATTTGACAGGTTATTGTATGATCATCCCTTGTGGATCCCGTCTTAATTTCGGTTAATTCGGGGTTTACGGGAGTAAGTATGCGATCGCGATCCGGGGGCTTAACGGATCTCGGGCCCGGGTCGTGACACCATTGGACTTTGTTTAAAGGTTAGAATTTGGATAACTTTGGGACGCTCGAGACTATACCTCCCATGTTCAAATGATCCCTTTTTTTTTTCTCATACAGGTAAAGACTTGATAAAACCTTTCAACCCTTACAGCCCCAAGATCTGCATTTTGGTGTGGTGGTTTTTAGGCTTGATCATTAATGAGACATGCTAGAGTGATGATGCTTTGTTCACAATAAGGATGGAACTAGAAATTTATGGACAATAGACCTTGTATCAATCTATTTAAACTGTTTACTGTTTTTATTTATTTTTATCTTGCTCATACAACATAAACCAAATTTACATAATAATCTATAATAAAGAGAAGTCATACAATGCAGCCAGCAATTTGGTTTAAATGAGCAGCACAGACCATGAAGGGTTGATTGATGAGGTTGTATTTCATGAAAAGTAAAATGTGAACTGAACTCCAAAATGAGGATTTCACCTGAGATTTTGCAGTTCTTTCAATAATGCCTGCTGCATATATATGATAGGTATTTCTGTATCTCATTTTATACTTCCTTGATTATTAGGATAAATAATGTGTCAGGTATCTTCGTTTTGCACAACGTTGTATCATGTCTGACACATGCTTCCATGTCTCAGTTATATGAACAACAGAACAAGGACAGCCACAGATATAGAGCTGATTAAACACCTAAGTAGTTTTTTTCCCCACTAAACAGTTACTGTGCAAGATGAGTACTAGTGAAATGGGATCTAAACCAGCCGAGCTGAGTTTGAACAAGCTTTGAGCTTGGCTTAGGCTCAGGCTCAAGCTCAGCTCAGTTCGAGTTTGATTGTATATAAAGCCAAGCATGCCAAAATTAAGCTTGAGAGGATTTTCTTTTCTTTTTTTTTTCTAAATACGAGAGAGCACCAAGTGTGAAATTAGACAAGAGCTATTCATGCAGCGGCCCATCTCTACATTAATGCCAGATATTCTATTTCACACAGCGAAAGTCAAGCCGTGGGAACGCCCGTAGGAGAAAATTCACATTATAAATATGTCTATTATATATAGGCCCCACCTGAAATATATATACTACATTTAATAATAAATATAGTATAATATATATGTAATAATATATATAAAAATATATAACAAATACAAAAACTAAATTGAGCTAGAACTTGAGCTCAAGCTGAGCCTTTAACTAGCTAATCTTGAGTTGAGCAGAGATAAACAAGCTCTAGCTCTACTTATATAGTCTTGTGAGCTAATCAAGCTATCTCCATTTATAAGTAACTTTTAGAGTTCAGGTTATATTTGGGATTCTGGGTCCAGTTTCATGTCCATGTTTTCATATGCAAGGGCTCAAATATCAATTGCCACAATTATATAGTATATATCAATAGAGCATAAAAAGTATACGTACTGAGTGTATATCATATAGACATGCACTTCTGTTTAATTAGGTCTCAATTCACACATAGATAAAACAAGAGAGAGAGATACAGAGATATGCAAAAATCTAACCCAAAAAAAAAAAAGGGAAATCAAGTTCTTGAAGAAAGCTGGTGCTTATAGAGGATTAATGACTTTGCCACTAAAGTTACATCAAATTTCTGCTTTCTGTTTGCTCCTTTGACAGCCCTTTTCACTCACAAGAGAAGAAGACATGATGCTGTCTCTTTCTTTTAGCTTCATGTTGTTATAACATGTGGGCCTCTTTGATTTTGGAAAAGCAGGTTATTTGAAGTCCAAGCACCTTGCCTGGCCAAGAAAAGCTCAGCCATCTTTAGTGAAGAAAATGATGGTGACATGGTCATAGTGGTGGGCCCAGACTGAGGTCCATGGCCCCACATGCTCATAGATGCCGGTTAGTGGCACAGGAGCACCAACACGATCGATCACCATCACATTTCACCGACCACTCGTGTGCCCCGCCCCATTTTCAACACAAGCAGTACCATGTTCTCATTAGGAGCAGGTTTGGTAGGGATTTTTTCCGGCTTTCCGTATGAATATAAGTTAATATTATTATGGTCTGAGACAGGTTCTTCTTTTATCTAGTGCAAAGCTCGCCGAAGTAGGGTTATGAAAGGATTCAGACCAGACACAAACCTAACATTTGACGGTTTTACACCGAATGACTATTCGCAGGTCTTGAACCTACGTTATCACACATGTGTCATCCGAGACTTTTACCATTGCACGAAAACAATGACCCTGTACAGTGGCGGATGCATGCATATGAATGGGTAGGCTCAAGCCCACCCATTATTTATTTATTTTTAATTACCATATATTAATATATATGTGACCAAGCCCACCCAAAAAAAAATATATACAAAGCCCACCCAAAATATAATAAAGACTCAGTTACGCAATCGAATGGGTGATGAATAGTTGAGTGATATCTTAGTTACATACATAGTGAGAGAAATTTTTGAAAAGATCGACAATGATAATATCATGAAAGGTTTTTAGGATATGAAAACTCGAAGATGTCAATTGTGAAAGTTTGAATGAAATCTCAAGTTTGAATTTTTGTAAATTTTCATCGAATTTTTCAATTATATTATGTTGGATATAATCAAGCCAACAGTTTGATTCCAAAATTTTAAGCACGATAATCTCAAGGCCCCCCCCCCAAAAAAAAATATAATTTCTGGATTCGACACTGACCCTGTGCATGAGTCAAGTTCAGGCCAGGATCTCTTAACTATATTAGATATCCTCTAATGAGTTTTAATATAGAAAACGAGTTTGGATTTAGCTTGACCTGTGCTCAGAGATATAGAAAGGTCATGGCCCTGGTTACATCTTGTATACCTAACCCAACATGTTGGCGTCTGGACCTGATTAGCAATTGGATCTGAAAAATGATCCATACCTGGATTTTTGGGTTGGTTTCAAATTATTTGTGGTACATTTTAACATCCCTATGTATACCTTTAACTGCCCTGACTCACAACCATTCTGCCTAGTCGCTAATTTAGGATTGCCTGTAAAATGGACTGTTGGAACCAGACTTAGATTTGGACTCACGGATGCAGATGTTGACTCGGACCCTCCATATCCAAATTGATCTGGATCCATTTGGATACGACCATTGGCCGAGGCCATCCCACGTGCAGCCGAATTTGGGCTTTATTTGGGCCCATGGTCTGTATCAGAAAACTTTCTGGCCCAATTATCAGATGGGCTGGATTTGAGAAAATATATACTTGAAGGGCTGGCCCATCCCAACATATATAACATTTGTCTTATATGGTTTCAAATGCTTTCTCTCCTGGCCCGTAGGGATTATTCTAGCTAGCCCAAAGGGCTGGAACACCCGACGTTATCAAAAAAAATATATATATATATATATATATGGTTTCAAATGGACTGAGCCTGGGTTTATGCCCTGTGGTTCTGGGTTGAATTTTTAGGCACAACAAATAAATGGGCCAAGCTTTATGGGATGAATTCTAGGCACACAAATAGGTGTGTGTAGCTTGGACAAGCTTTGGTCGGTAGGGATGCTAATTCCTGATACCCAGAAGTCCCCATGATTCAGCGTTTGGGTTGACCCTTTTGATTTTTAGATAGGTCTGGGTCGATATATATTTTTTACCTAATTGATAAATTGGTTGGTTTCAGGTTGAATTCATCAGTTCTATTAGACCTGCCAACCTGGCTCAGCTTGAATAGGTTCCGGTTGACCCTTTTTACTCTTTTTTCTTGTTACGTTCAGGGTGATGTTTTCAACCCAAGTGGTATATGGGTTGAGTTTGGATTGGTCTCACACATATTACTCACAATTCTCAGCTCAACCCAAATAGGCCTCACCTAAGGAAGGGTCATACTAAACCCAGCTCAGGAACTGTCTAGCCTTTTGGGCTCACTGCCCCTTCTTATAATCAATCTAAGCTCTTCACGCTCATTAGCCCTTGATGATGTGTTGGCCTAAATTTGACACTCATCTGAAATTGTAGACCCTTCAAAGGATCCTGCAATACTTGGCACCAATCTCACTTTATCTAATGGCAAAACTTTCAACAACCTTGAACCTCTCAAAGTAGCACTTTTCTAATTTTTGCTAGAGATGTCAATGAAGGTCAGCAACATATAGCTAGAGATGGAAGTTCTTAGGAGTGCTCATGGGCCGGTCCAGCTTGAGCCTAGTTCGCTTCAGTTGGATTTGGATCTTAAAGTTTATTATTCCGGTTGGGCCTGAATCTATAATTTGTGTCGGAGTTGGATTAAGTGATAAAAAGTCTGAAGCTCGGCCTTATCTAGTCCAAATAAGTTGACCTAGCCCAAATAAGTCTGAAGCTCGGCCCGACCTAGCCCAAATAAAGACCGAGGATATCCTGATTGAGTAACGGGTTGGCTTGGGCCTAACATGTTTCAGATGGGCTGCAATTGGGCCAGGCGCTTACGACTTGTCTTGGTCTTGGACTTGAGCTAGATACCGGCCTATGTTTCTAAAGTCGGGCAGAGCCTTAGATATGCCTTTGTCTACCACGACCCTACCATGAACACCTCTAGCCATTCCCATCCCAATCTAGCCCGCATGAACACCTCTAGCCATTCCCATCCCAATCTAGCCCGCCAACCCAACCTAAACTTGTATTGCAATTTGCGTTTGCATACACCCTTTTCATTTCATGCTAGTTTGCATGTACCGCTGTACATTTACTATCTGAGTAGTAAATGGGTTGTGTGACGCATGATGATTGCCTTCCCAACTTGATCTCGATTAAGGGGTCGTTTGTTTCTCCTCATTTACATATGTAAACATCCCACATGTGAAATGGATTCATACCATTTATGTTTGTTTGCAACATTTACACACTATGTTGGTTATGCCTTTTAACTTTACCCTCTAAACTCGGTTCAGTTAAACTTTGTTTAGCCCAATTAATAAGTATATTTAGTAGGAGTTTTATTTTACGATTTAATCATTCTATCAATTCATTTATCTGAGTTCTTTAATTAAACAATTTTCTTCCTCTTTACCATATGTCATTTAGGACCCATCTGTTGCATTAAAGTAATGCATAAGAATTTATGGTCAAATGTGCTCCAAAAAGGTTATCAAAGAGATGAGGGCAAGGATACAACGTGGAAGCTAGGAGTTTCCTCCTCACTCTATTGGGTTGCTTCGTTTTAGTGAAAAACCGAAGAAAATATAGCGTAAACTCGGGTGAGTCAAATATAAGTAATTAATGCTTAGCAATTTTAAAATTATTTATTAAAATGTAATACTTTACTAATATGAATTTATTGCTATTACATGTATATCTAAATTTAATAATTTTTTATCTTTTTTTTTAAACACAATTCTCCCAAGTGATTGAGTTGACTCTTTTTGAGTCTGTATCTTATTGATAAATGAGTTCGGTCCGAGCCACGAGCTTTCCAACCTTGCTAGATATAGATGAGACCATAACTTTATTAGATTTGAAGTACTAGAGTGATGGCTAGGGATTCATTTGTCTCTATCCTTATTCATTTGTCGATAAGAATGTATTTATTTGCATTAGATTATGTAAGAATTGAATACATAGGAATTCATAGTCAAATGAGCTCCACAAAAGAATTGCTAAAGAGGTGAGGTGTGAATGACATAAATTGAAGGTGAAGAATATAACATGGAGATGTAGGTGAGACCTTGCAGTGACGGAGCCAGGGAGGTAAGTGATAGTCAACTGACAGTGGCAAAGCAATATTTTTTCTACAGAGATCAATAATATTTGTTGATTTTTTGCTTATCATTTTAAAATAAATTTATTTATTATTTGATAAACTTTTACTAGTATTTTAAAAAATCTAAATTTGAGAATACTTCAATATTTTTAAGACATAATTTCCGAAAACTATGGGGACAGTTAATTTACAAAAATAATATGGCTAACTATAATGAATCCAAATAACTAAAATAGTCATTTACCCTTTCTTTGAGAACTCAGTTGTATCTCACTCTAATCATAGTAGGATCTATATCGGAATAATAACATGGTGACCAATCTTTTCATAATTAATTAATGGAATATGTTGATTGGTTGCTTATGACCATTTAATAGGCCACGACGCTTACGGTAGACATGGATAGTTGAAAATCCATTGATTTGTTACTTATGATCGTTTGATGAGCTGTGATGACTTTCGTAGGCATGGATTATTGACAGCATGTCACCACTAGCCATTAACCCATGTCATAGAAAGGTGAAGAATCATTGTGTAATATCAATGTTACTTAAAATAATTGGCCTGTTTAAGTGGACTTTCCCCGGATTTTACTCAAATAGGGGTTGGTCCCACCATAGGATTGAGCACATCATATTTTAAATGTATACTTAAATATGGTGGGAACAACTCCTATTTGAATCTAATAATGGATAGCCAAGATGCCCAAATCCATCTATCTCAAAATGTCGTGAAAGAGAAATGTCTCTTGTGAAGACTTCCATCTCGGAGAAAAAAGGGGAGGAAATGAATGAATTGATGATATTAAAAGTTGTTGTTAAAAGCTGTCTGGGCAAGTGGTAACAAGTTGATTGCTAATCCAAATATCTGTTGTCATGTTTGATATGGCCCTACCAACTATTACATTGTAATCTATTTATATACATGTGATTGGATGGACTCATAGAAATAAATGATGGCATAAAAATATTTGAGCCATCACTTTATAACCATCGGATGGGCTCATCTCTAAAATCCAAACCACTTAAAAAACCAACGTCCGACCTTGTTTTATTATTGAGGAGATATTTAATTAGTTATTAAAAAGAATTATGTCCACCATAAATATATTAATGTGATTGAAATAAGAAAAGAATATGATTCAAATAAAGCGCTTTTAGATGTTATAATTTTGACAAATGTCACAAATCCCATTGAAGTGGAGTTTTCTTTAATGATAAATTAGGTAGCATGACATTTTAGTTGCCCTTGTGATTAGATAGAAATTAGTGGATAGGACTTAATTGAAAGAACTATGAAAAAATAGTTATACTAATTTGAAATATTTAATTTTAGCAGGGAGCTGCTATATGCATAGCCGGAGTTGCTCCCTGCACATTCGCCCATGGGACTCTTGATAGACCCTACTGAAAAAGATGAAAACGCCCCTCCCTTTCTTCTCTTCCCTCTCCCTTTTCTTGCTCGGCAGCCCACCTCCCTCCGCTCTCCCTCTCCTTCCTTCTCTTTGCCTCTACCTCTCCCTCCTTTACGCCTCTCCTTCTCCCTCCTAGTATCTCTCCCTCTCCTTCTTAATAGGTAGGTAGGGTCCATCCGGATCATTATATCTCTAAACCCATCCCCATGTGATCTCCACATTAAGGTGCGCATTGGGACCCAACGCACAACTGCCAAATAGTTACATGGGTAAACATGTGAAAACATAAGAGATTAACACTCAACGGTAAAAAGGTAAAGGGAAATATTCACATGCATCCATCTCTCACCTTATTACAGCGAGGACAACATAGTGGAGCCGATTTTATGATACATCCAACTATATATGCACATGGACCTTATGAATTATATGGGATCTATCGAATTTTCACCTATCCGAATGTATTAGACCGTTGGAACGAGGGCCAAGTTCTTTTCTTTAATATAAAGTCGTTAAATTTGTGGGCCACGATTGAAGAGATTCAAGACATGTGATAGACTCCAAACTTGATGTATGAACCCATCCAAGATATCCATTTCCATCCCCCTAGCCCCATTACGTTTTTCGCTCACCATATGGTGAGGGATATATGCATATGAACGTCCCTCAAGGTATATAATTTTTTTTATCCGAATGGATTATATTTCCTTTTTTACATTATGCACAAGAAAACCTTATTATAATATGCCCACTTAAAATAAATTAGGGTTGAATCTTATTGTTATTAAGTTTCTTAAATTAAGAGATTCCTATAATAGAAAACTCTTGTCTTTTCTCTCTCTAATCTTCCATCTCTAAAGTTTTCTCCTTTCTCTAACAAAACTTATAATTATTATCTTTTTTATTCTTCCATTTTCCTTTCCCTTGTTGGAATAAAAACCCTAATCCCTGCTCCTCTGCTACTGCAAAAAATAAGAAAAAACGAAAAAAAGATTCGAACTTGGAACTGTTTCTTCTGCATTTTTTCCTTTCCATTCCATGGCAACTTCTTACGACCGCGGAATCGGTGGAAAGCTCCGAAAACGCTCGTTTCGTAGACCCTCTACTCCATACGACCGCCCTCCAGCCGCCTTACCAAACCCTAGTAACAGCGACGAACGTAACTGGGTCTCCAAGCTCATCGACCCCGCTTCAAGAATAATCTCTGGGAGCGCCGCGAGATTATTCTCTTCGGTGTTCCGCAAGCGCCTCCCTGCTCCCGCACCCCTCCCAGGTCTCTCTCTCTCTTTCTCAAGCCTTTTGTTTTCTGGGTTTTACAACTGTAAAGTTATGATTTTTAACTTTGTAGATTTTGGGGTTCGTTTTTTTATGATTATGAATGGTTCTGGGAATAAAAAGATGCGATTTTGTTGTTGCATTTTAGAGTTATTTGTTCTTTTTATTTGGATTAAAGGTTGTTTGACTGAAATTGTGATTGCTTTGTTGAAAATCTTGGATTTTTGAATTTGGGATTGTTTGGAGAATTCGATTGGGTTTATTGTTAGAAGGATTTGGAGAAATGGGGGATTTTTTTTTCTTGAAGTTTTTCAAAGTTTTCACCTTTTAAAAAAAAAATGTTGGTGAGACTGTTTGGAGAATTTGATTTATTTGATGGAGCATTCATGAAAGATTGGGACTTTGGGTACCCTGGAAAATTGCTTAATTGGATAAATAATGGGATTCGTCTAGAAATTCTACTTGGAATGTTCATTTAACAAGCCCCACAATTGATGGGCCACTTGGGAAGAGCCCTACTGATTTTAGAGTTATACCATTATAGCGTTCATCTCAAAGGGACTATTGCAAGCAATGCTCTGCATTTCATGCATTTTGAATGGATGGTATTGACTGTGTAGTTTTTATCTGTGCGCTTTCTTACACAGTGGACTTATTAGATGATGAGTCCCACCTCGCAATCACCTTCAGATGTGACCCAAGGCCCGGGCCTTTGCGTTTTTCATGAATTTTTATTGGTCAAGGTAGTTTGGTTTCCTGACTGCCATAAAAACAAGTTTGTCGTGGATATTAGGTAATGAACACATTTTTACGGGGTTGTTTATGGCAGATCGCGTTAGAGAGTTAAGTTGCATAGTGCTTGAGACTGTTTCTTTTTGTTTAAAAATATATCATTTACGAGAAGTGGTGTTTAAATGGTGATATTATTTATTGATCAAAGGAGTTTTTTTAGAAGGGTATTCATTCATGTTGTGGGATGAATTTGTTGTTTAACGGAGCATGCAAACGATGTCTTCCTCTCTTTTAGTTGTCTCCACTCTTTTACCTTCCTTTGGTCATAGCTTGAGTACTTACATCGGCGAATATGATGTTTTCTTTACCTAGACACTCTACTCTTTGACCATTCAAAGGGGATTTTTCTTTTACTATTTTCATGATACTTCATTGCCAATGTGTATTTTCGTTTTAAATTATTTCAATCTGTAACCAAGAAATTTCATTTTTTAATTTTTTTTTTTGGATGTATAATGTGAGCAGTGGCCAACCTTGAACCAAGAAATGAGCTTCCTGGAGAGGTTTGCACTGTAAGTAGAAAAGTTATTTTCTTATTAGGTGTCTGAATCAATCTTTTAAACATTGGAGTTTCTTGATGTCTCTTTCCAATTTATTTGCTTATATTTTCTGCTATTTTGGAAGACCATATTACCTTTTGCTATTCTTGTGTGAGCCCAGGTGTTTGTGGGTTTGGGGAGAGGGGCTATGTATTTTGGTTAATCATTTTGTCTTATGTATTTTGAGATCTTGAGTTTTGAACTAAGATGATCTAGACAATAGCCTCCTTTTTTTTGTAAGTGATAAACTGAAGCCCTGAACCATGCAGAACCTTATATCACATAAAAATATATTCCATGCCAAGTTTCTTTCCAAATGTGATTTATTTATTTGTAAAATTTCTTGATGGAATTATTTATGCCTTTGGGCTTCTTTATTTTTATCACAATGATACGTCTCTTGCTAATAATAAACAAGAAAGAAGAAAGAAAGAAACACAACTCTAATTCTAGAAATGATCTTGCTTCCGTGTTACTGTTTAGGGATGTCAACGTCTCTATCCTTTAATATGTATGCCCACTATGGCATAAATACAGCAGGGACATGCCATGACATGGCAGGGACACGGATTTTACACATAAAAACTCTAGTATCAGATACGATACGACATTGTATGTTGCCCATTATGAAGTATCTGCACATCTTTGAACAGTAACACAGAAGGGTTGAAAAGTGCATGGAGGAAGATCCAAGGACCCCAGCCAACCCCATGACTCCTCTTGAAAATCAAATAAAGCTATAGGAGCAAGTAAATTCTCATGTTTTAAATGTTGTAGTAATGCTACGACTCTCATTTTTTATTGTCTAAGTTTTTAATTAGTTTACAATTGTTGCTAGAAAATGTTAAATGGAACTGGCTGAATATTAGTGGAAATGGGAACTCCGCGTGTTTGGCACTTTACTAGTAGACTTAAAGTGAAGTAAAGCCTCCATCATCCAGACAAGAAAAGTCCAAAGGGTCATATGAAGAGTACACAAATTTAAAATTCCATCCTTTAAAAAAAAAATTCGAAAAGCAATCTCCTTTCTCCACTAAATGACAAAAAAAATTCCTCGTTTTACACAAAAAGTAAAAAAGATTCCCTATCATGCCACTAAAAACAAAAGACCATCGTAATCCCTTACATTTTATCCTCTCTTGATTTGATGCTTCACCTCACTTTACATCAATTCACTGTACATCCAAACACGCCCCAATAAGGGCTCATTTGTGCAATGTATGGAAGTGGAAAAGTTTTCACAGGAACATGTTTTGTTTGTTTGGTATAACGAGGCAAAATTTGAAAGGCAACATATCAGTCTGATGTAGCACGATCTGTTCCGTGCTTTACGCGGAAATGCCCCTTGAAGGGGAGGGGACGGAACCTGTATTTCTGCAGAACATGGAATTAGCTTATGTGATGTCTGCAGATTCTTTGCTCTGAAGACACAAAAATGATCTCCGAGACTTGCTTTTTTAATTTTTTCTTTTGGTAGCTCCAATTTTTCCTCTAATAATGAAAGTCTATTGATTACTTTAAACTTTATCATTGCCAATAGATGGTTATCTAAAGTCATGCATGCCACATCCATCGCCTTTATATTTTAACCATTTACATGCATCTAAATCTTGATACCTTTTGCTCTCGATGCCTCTGCATTTGTAATCACCCAGCCCCTCTTTTGCAGTCTACGGAGGGGTATTGCCTGTTTTATTATTCAAGTGGTAACCTTTTTAGCTGATTAGTTAGTCTCTTACAATTTCATACTATCACATACAGAATCCTTCTGGAGCAAAAGAACAAGGAAATGGTGAAGGAGAAAACCAGAAACAGAGTTTTGAAAGCAGTGGAATTAATGAAATTGAGCAACTATTGAAGCAAAAAACATTTACAAGGCAAGTATTTCTGTGAGGGGGAACATTTTGTCATGCGACTTGTGTCCATAATATTTGACTGGATTGTAGTTCAAAGTGCCATGCAGCTTGAATCTTGTTTGAATTTTTTTTTCGGTTAATATTATCTCAGACACTCATAAAGCTTCTTGTATAACATTTACACTTCTTCCTAGTGTAATTGGTACTGTAACTTTTCCAAGCTTTGATAGAAAATGATGGCCCACGTGGATTTACTTTTTGCAAATACTATTATTGTGTTCATGATTGTATATAAAGCTTGGCCATCTCTGTTTATTATATAAGATACCTATCCTTTATTGTTAAATTAAGGCCTGTCATCTATTTTCAATTGTGTGCAATATATGTATGTATGTACGTACGCACGCACGCATGTATATGTAGTATGTATTTTGATCAGTAATGAAAAATAGAGGGAGGCACGAGCTGAAAGGAAGGAGAAGAGTACAAGAGAATGATACTGACACTGTAAAATACAATTATCTGCTCAAAACCAACCATGGATCAAAATAGCATCCGCTTACTTTCCCGCTAGAGGCCGTTACGGACCGCTAGGGGGCCAGCATGGGGTGAGACTGACAGCTACTTTCCAAAATCATTTAAAATACATAGGAAGCCTCTTTTTTTCTTCCTTATTGTCTCCAAACAACATTTCTATGCAATTCTTCTACCCTTCTATGCTTAAAATAACACCAAAAAACACAAGATCTCTCGCCGAATTGAAGCTGATACAGAGAGTTCCTCTCAAGGGCTCTTCTCTAGGTATATCCTGGTAGAGACCCTGCTTGGTAGAGGTATTCTTTTCTCTACTCTCAACAAAAAGACATTGTTTGTTTTGATGAAAGTAAATTGTTTATTTGGTTTGAACCCTAAACTTTATTTAAGCATTATTTTATAATTTATATATCATTTGTTATGTACAATTGTGCTAAATTGCCTTTTGAATTATGAATTTAGAAATGCATAATAGTTCTAACTTAGTATAGCTAACCAACATGAATGCATGGAATTTGGAAAAAAAATAGAGCAATACTATTTTTTTTTTTTTTTTAATAATCATTCAGCGATACGAAACTTCTATCCATTGAAGGGACCGCTACACCCCCATCTTAGTTATTATAGGAAAAAAGCATCAAATTCTAACATCATCCAATATTCTGGATTTGTTGGATATTTTTTCAAAATTTTTTTGACAACCTTTTCCATTCACACCTCTACGCCGTTACGTATTGCCTACTACGTTGTGTTTTGGCCACCATCTGCTACGCCCACCGCAACCGCTATTTTGATCCTTGAAACCAACCAAACTACAAATGAAAGGGCCAGCATAGGAAGAAATCCTGTCCACTTCTTGCTTCTTTGGTTTATCAGGAACCTCATTTGCTTCCTTTTGAATTGTGTGTGAAATATTTATATTTAGTCTAGTTTTTGTATCAAGATGAATTCACTTGATGATTCAAATGAGAGTATTGCCTCTCTCTCTCTCTCTCTCTCTCTCTCTCTCTCTCTCTCCTTCTTCTTTCCCCTTCAATTAATAATTAAATCATGCACTGCACAGAGGACAAGGAAGCAAGTAATGAGGAGTGAGAAAAAACCATAATGATCTTGCGGATGGAAGAGGTGAGTGGATCTGCTAAGTGGCTATGCAGAAGGATCAAGATCATGAGGAAGCACTTGGTTTTGCTGTTTATTTGTATTATCCACATGATTTCTTGCCACATATACACAAAACATGGTTTAAAGCTATTGATGGAGGAAGAGTTTGAGAAATTAGGAAGCAAGGAAATTTCAGCTGAAGGAGGGGCTGGATGTTGCTGAAAAATGTATTGATGTTAAGAAAAGATAACATTGTAAGAAATACGAACATGACGAACAAAGTGGTCATAGCAGAGGAAGCCTTTTTTATTAGGAGTGTATCCTAAGAGGGCATGAGTGGACTGGGCTGAAATTTTGTATGACGAGGAGGTGGAAAATGAGCAAAACAAAGGCAACCAAAGATAAGAAGCTGATTATATCGGGGATGGTCGCCATAGAGACAAAAATAAGGAGATTGATGCTAAAGTTTGGGAGATGGAAGTCGATTTATGAGATGTGCTGCGGTTGAAACTTGAAAGAGCTTCAATCCAAAAGGTGGGTGGAATAGAGGATTGAAGAAGCAAAGTTCTTATCACATCTAATAGGTGACAACAATTCCTTTTCTTTCGGCATCTCTATTTTGTTGCAAGGCCGAGGTGCAGGGACAAGTCCTTTGAGACAAGATTCCTTTTTATTTTGGTGAAACTCCTGGAAATTATTTGAGACATATTCCCCCGAGTTACGGCGGACAATCTCAAGACTCTTGGAGAATTGGTTTTCAATAAGGGCTGAGAATTTTTTAAATGCATCATATACTGCGGACTGTAGTTGCAAGAAATATATCCATGTGTATGGGCTATGATCATCAGTAAAAGTGACAGTATTTATAATGAGCAGGTGAATTGGTGGGTGCAATACCCCAAACATCAGTATGAATGAGGTTCAAAAAAGTAGTGTAAATGCCATCATGTGTTGGAAAAGGAAGATTTTTGCCCTTTCCTATTTTGCAATTAGAGCAATCAACAGAAACAACTTGTAAAGTAAAGTTAGATTTATTCAATAGCAATCCAGAGTTCAACAAAGACAAAAGTTTCTTTGAATTGGGATGTCCTAACCAATTATGCCACAATTGACATTCATTAAAAAATGAAGCAGAAAAGAAAGAAAACACAAGGTTATTCCTATGTATTGCTTGTATCCTAAGAGAAAAAAGTCATTTACATTCAGGCCCCTTCTCGATCAATTTCCTGGATGCCTGATAAGCACAATAGTACCGTAGAAAATGATGCAGGATAGACCTCAGGCCACATGTGTAGGGCCTAAGTCAATTAAGGATTTTTATTTCACTAATTCCCTGTCATTAGTTTTCTAATTTTATTTAAGAGTTGTAATTAGGATAGTTTTTAATTTGGCAATAGTTTTCTAGATTGGTTAGGAGTCTTAGAGCCTAAGTTTTCTTCTATTATTTATATATCATTGTAGAGAAGGAATTCTCAAAGAGTTGATTGATAGAATTGAGTTTTCCCTTTAAGGTGCATCCTTGTTTATGGTCTCTATGGAGACATGTAGTGTCTGCGGACATGTGCTTCGGCATCGGTATTGTGCTTCAAATTGGATGAAACAATCAAATCCAGTTTATGGGCTGTTCATAGATGCTACAGTTCAGTCAACGGATCTAAAGTTTTTCCGATTGATCTTTGCTCCAGGAGGATATTTACCGAACTCATGGTCAAGTTCTCTTGAAGCCGGGGAGAATGATGTAGGATAGACCTCAGGCCACATGTGTAGTGCCCAAGTCAATTTAGGGTTTTTATTTCACTAATTACCTGACATTAGTTTTCTAATTTTATTTAAGAGTTGTAATTAGGATAGTTTCTAATTTGAAATAGTTTCGTAGATTGGTTAGGAGTCTTAGAGCCTAAGTTTTCTTTTTATTATTTATATGTCATTGGAGAGAAGGAATTCTCAGAGAGTTGATTAATAGAATTGAGTTTTCCTTTTGAGGTGCGTTCTCGTTTATGGTCTTTGCGGAGATGTGTAGTGTCTGCGGACACGTGCTTCGGCAACGGTATTGTGCTTCGGCACTTCCCCGCTAATCCTAACCTGTGGGCTTGCATAAAAAAAGAATGAGACTGCAATTTTTATCAACCAATTGTTCTACCGAAAGAAGATGGGTGGACAATAGGGAGCGAAACATGCATGATGCATGGGTAATGAGTGAGGAATGTCTCCAGTGGCCATGACAAGAATACGTTCTCTATCAGCAGTGCGGATTTTTAATAGTCCATTGTAATTTTTTTTTAACATTAGTGAGGTTTGCTGAGGTTGTCATGATTTGAGGCTCCAGAATCAAGATATCAGACTGGGGAAGGAGAGGTTTGTATTATACCTCAAAAGGCGAAGTGTTGCAAAGGCAGATTATAGAATTTGTTGTACCATTTTAGGGGTCAAAGATGTGGAAGGAGAAGGCTGTGCCGACTTAGGAGCAGTGGCAGAGGATGAGGCATCAATCATGGCATGATAAGCACAGTTGTTCTGATTTTGGGGGCACCTTCAGCATGCAGAAGTTATGTTGCCCTTTTATAGTTATTGCAAAATCTTCACTTTATAGTTTTAATTAGACACCGTTGTTCCTCGCGAAGGAGCTCACTGAGGCATGTGTCTTCGGTAGATGGAATGCATGTCGGGAGATAAGATCGCACAGGCTCAAATTTACAACAAAGTTTCGTAAGGAATTGATCCCATTGAGTGGTTTCATGAACCTTCTGAAGAGCTGGTAGAGCGTCATCAGGAACCATGGCATGAATCAATTCCATAAATCTCATTCCAGAGATTCATAAACCCTGAATGATATTTCTTGAATAGTCTTGTTTCCTTGAGAGTCTTCACCCATTTCATATTCCAATTGAAATTGTGGGGAAATTTTGTCTTGACTATATAAGCCCATTTCAAATATTTCCACATGCCTTTTGCAGTTTTCAGATTAAGAATTATCTGAGGGTCAACTGAGTTAAGAATCCAACTAATGATGTGGGCATCTTGGGGCCTGTTTGGCATCATTTCCATGTTGTTCCTGATCCTGTGCTGAGACTAGGTTGTACCGAGATTTGGTTGTGCCGGGAGTTTGCTGGATAGAACTTGTTTGGCAATACGATATCAAATTGTTCCACTAAGAATAAACCGTGCAACACTTGTTTGGTAACATTAAAGCCTGCAAGATATAAAATCCAAAACTATATATAACACTTCCTAAGGCTCACTTATAACGAGACCTTCCTCTAAGATCATCATCATCATCATCAAGTCACCATTTAAAAAGAATTTAGAGATCGATTTCAACCCCCTTTTCAAATACTGATTGGGGAACTTTTTCTCACTTGCAAATCAACCCAACCCACCACGCCCCACCTGTTCTCTCTTCATCATTCATACCACACCCATAGATCAATCCAACCCATCACACACCACCTACAGATCAATCAAACCCATAGCACACCTTACCTCCAGATCAACCCAAATCAACACCACCCCATGATGGCGTAGCCCAGGGGCCACGGTGAAGATCTACACCTCCGATGGTGAGATCGAGCCCTAAGACTCAAAACCCTAAGATCACTTAGGGGAAATACCCCAAAGGGGAACTCACAAGAACAATTCTGAACTCTTATTAAAAATATATCATAAACATTACAATAGGGGACTCCTCTATATATAGAGTAACACTCTTTCTTAATAACCAAGACATTCTAAAATAAGAAACTACCTAATCTTAAACAAAATAGAATTTAGGAAGTAAATATACTAACCAACTCTACTAATTTAGAGACTATCTAAACTAATGATAGGGATCTCAAAATTAGAGATTATGAAGACCCCATCAAGCGGGTCCATCAGGGCCTGCGGGTCCTGATCTTGGAGCTCACTGCATCAACTCTCCCCCTCTTGGAAAAACTCGATTCCGGCAAGTTGAAAGTTTGATAACGCAGGAGAGAATCCGACCACAAGTTCAGAAAGTGTCTGCCTGGGTCGATAATTAAACGCACAAATGTCCACCTCTTCTTTTGATCTGCATCTGCATGGCATAGCATGGGAGTTTGACGCAATGTGTTAAACCATCTAAAAGTAGTTCGGAAGCATCGCTTCTTCTGCTGTCTGCATTTAGTGCGATCTTGCGCTTTTCCTATGAGAGACTGCAGCTGTAAAATCTGCCATATCCGAGTGCAATCTTCAAGCTTCCATTGTTGTTCCCTGAAGATGAAGTGAATGTGAGGGACTGCAACAACTTGATCTTCTTGTGAAACTAGTGGAACAATCGACTTGATTTCTGAAGACCCAATTGAATTAGCTGGAAGTGACATGACAATTGGATCCAACGGATGTCCAATCTTCTTGCTTTCTTGCTAACTTGGTCAGAGTCTTCAATATATGCTTGGCTTTGCTCTGCTTCAACCTTTTATGGCTCTTGACTGACATTACTATGATCAATATTGTTTGTACCCACTAAATCATCATGGCCATGAACTAGCTCTTCAATGTCATCTTTGTTGTTCGAAATCAGCTCTTGTGGTGCAATCAAGACTACTTTTTCAAGGTTTTGCGCCTTTTGTGGCTTTTCTGATGAAGGTGCAGACGACGACAGAGATGGTGATGTCATTGGCATGAGTCTACTCCATCTTCCATTCCTGAAAAGGGTATATGTGTTTGCCTCTGTAGCATGATGCACTTTCCGATAAAAAAGCCATGGACATCCAAGAAGGATTTGAGAAATATTCATACGGATCACATCACACCAATTCTGATCTTCATAGCCGCCAATCTTGAAAGATACCAAGCATCTGTGAGTTACGGGATGACATGACCATTAGACCATGTGACTTGGTAGGACTTAGGAAGCTTCTCAGTTGGCAAATTAAGCTTGTCAATGACCTCTTGTGCGACAAAATTAATCGCACTACCATTGTCAATAACCACATTAACAGCTTTGTCAACGACTATAACCCACGTGTGAAATTTCTTAGCATGTTTCCATTCTTCTTCTTCCTTTTCATTTGTATGGAGGAGTCAGCGAATGACAATAGTGGGATTGTCTTCTCCTGAAAAAACCTTGCCACAATATGAGCTCTTTGTCGACATTGTTGCATGCGAGACTTTCAAGGCATGCGCTCAACACGGATGGCTTCTAAGTATGCATCTTGACTGGTTTTGCAATAAGTCATATTTTCCAAGATATCCGGTCTCAAGCCTTGGACATAACGAGCTAAATCATGCATCTCATCTTCCTCTAATTTGCATATCTCATGCAACTCTCGAAAGTGGCGGGTGTATTCATCAACCGTCCAATTTTCTTGCGTCAAGTTGAGAAATTCTTCAAAATAGAATTCATTTTCAAAATACCAAGTGCCATATTTGTGCTCATACTGAATTCTCTGAATTTTCATGGGGCTCCCAAAAAGTTTCATAGTGACTTGAATCAATTCAAAGATACTGCTTTGCAAATTTCTGCGCTTTTTTTTTTGGGTCGGGTGGGGTTCAGGTCAGACCTGAAGTAAGGCCCAACAGTTGATTGTCACGTGGGACTGTGGGAGAGAAGTTTATCCCTTTTTTTTTTTTACAACTGCAGGTTTGGGCTTGGGCTCAGGTTGGGCCCAAACTTAAGCCCAGAAGAGAAGACACGTGGGAGAGAAGCTTTTCCCTTTTTTTTTCCCCTAACTTGGGTTGGGTTTACCCAAGTTCTGAATGGGTTGGGCCAGCAAACTTAGGCCTAGTATGTGTTATACTTAGATAACTCGTTTGGAATGGCCCTCTTGCCTTTGTCGTGGGTTTTGTGCACACTCATGTAATGAAAAGGGGCTCGAGATGAGTACCTTACTTGTTGAGTTGAAGGAAACAAGAACAAAGGGCTCTGCGCTGGGTGCTTGCTGGCGAAGGTACACTTCTGCCCTCTTCTCTTTCTTTTTTTTCTTCTTTCTTTCTGCTCCCTTTTTTTTCCTGCTCTCTGTTCTATTCTTCTACTGTCTGCCCTTTTTTTTTTTCTCTCTGTTCTCTTCTACTTTCTGTTTTCTCTCTCTGTTTTTTTTTTTTTTGGCGATGAATATCAGAGGTTGGGTTCTGTGGTTGGAGATGGGGGGATGGATTTCGATGGAATATGGTAGGGTTCGGGTTGAATGTTGGCAGGGGATTTGGCATTTCTGTTGAGTGATTTTTGTGAAGGAGGGAAAAGTATGGATTTTTTTGTTTTTCCAAAGTGCTTCAGAAAACCAGTGTATGGAAGGTGTGTTGAATGATGCTCAGGGATTTGGGATTGGGGCTGGGGCTGGGTTCGGTGTGGGGTGTGGGGGTAGTTAGGGATTCTGGGAAAGGGGAAAGGGTGGCAATGGGGCTGGGTGGCTGGATGGTGATGTACTGTGATGGTGATGAACGGCTGGATGTAGTGAAATCTGATGGGAAGATGGATGGCTGTCGTGGTGGTAGATGAATGGTGGGTGTGATGACGGTGATGCAGTGGGATTGCAGAGATGGGGTGTTGAATGACGACAGTGATGGATGATGATGAATGACGGCGAACAGAGATTGGATTCACGGGTTACCTTGAATCAGCGATCGGGACGGCAATCCGAGATTGGATCTTCGCTCTGATACCAATTGATGGAGTAGGCCACGGTGAAGATCTACACCTCCGACGGTGAGATCGAGCCCTAAGACTCAAAACCCTAAGATCACTTAGGGGAAATACCTCCAAGGGGGAATTCAAAAGAACAATTATGAACTCTTATTAAAAATATATCATAAACATTACAATAGGGGACTCCTCTATATATAGAGTAACACTCGTTCTTAATAACCAAGACATTCTAAAATAAGAAACTACCTAATCTTAATCAAAATAGAATTTAGTAAGTAAAAATATACTAAGCAACTCTACTAATTTAGAGACTATCTAAACTAATGATAGGGATCTCAAAATTAGAGATCATGTGGACCCCATCAAGCGGGTCCATCAGGGCCTGCGGGTTCTGATCTTGGAGCTCACTGCATCAACTAGTGAGCTCCAATTGATGCAGTGAGCTCCAAGTTCAGAACCCGCAGGCCCTGATGGACCCGCTTGATGGGGTCCACATGATCTCTAATTTTGAGATCCCTATCATTAGTTTAGATAGTCTCTAAATTAGTAGAGTTGCTTAGTATATTTTTACTTACTAAATTCTATTTTGATTAAGATTAGGTAGTTTCTTATTTTAGAATGTCTTGGTTATTAAGAACGAGTGTTACTCTATATATAGAGGAGTCCCCTATTGTAATGTTTATGATATATTTTTAATAAGAGTTCATAATTGTTCTTTTGAATTCCCCTTTGGGGTATTTCCCCTAAGTGATCTTAGGGTTTTGAGTCTTAGGGCTCGATCTCACCGTCGGAGGTGTAGATCTTCACCGTGGCCTCCGGGCTACGCCATCAATTGGAGATCATGTGGACCCCATCAAGTGGGTCCATCAGGGCCTGCGGGTCCTGATCTTGGAGCTCACTACATCACCCCACCTATAGATCCAACACGTAACCTATCAGAGAAGATGGGCAAAAAGATAAAGAGACAGAGAGAAGAAAACAAAAGGCAATAAAATGGGGTTGTTTGGCCAGAGGTGAGGGGTGAGGGGAAGTAAAAAAAATGCAAGGAGAGAACCAGGGGATTTGTTCAGCAGATGGCCTGGGTAGAGGGGTCGTTCTGCCCTGGGGAGAGGAAAGAGATAGGGATGGGTCGTTGGGGGGGAAAGAAAAGGTAGGAGTGATATGAAGGAAGGAATCTGCGGAGACTGTCATATGTGGCAACGAGACGTTTCCATAAAAAAACAATTGTAAATCGTTCTGAAAATCTTGTTCCATCGGGCAGGATTTTAAAGATCGGTTCGCAGAATCCAAATCAGAAACACTCAATTTATGTCTACCAAACACATTCCCCACCTTCTTATCTGACGGGAACACGGGAACATCCCAGTGGCACAATGCCTAACAGGCCCTTGGGTTTCCCATTGGGCCAGTATGGTGGCCTCTGTAGGTTTTGGTGTTGACTCATCGATATATCCTCATAAATCTTTTCCTTTCACGAACATCTGAAATTGAAATTTCTATGAAAAATAATTTTTTCCATTACAGATGGATAAAATTTCATATTTCTCAACATTAACCATGACAAAGATTTCTCAGCATGCCAATCCACTAGTAGCTCGGTGGTGAGGCACTCAGGCACCTCCCTTCCACGTAAACAACGAGGGATCAATGCCTGGCTGTAGTTCTGTAGGTGAGGGACTTGGGTGTGTGTGTGGTGGTGGTTAGTATTTACCAAAGCAAAGGAAAAAAAAATAAAACTTCTCCAGTTCAAAATACCAAGAGAAATAGTATTCAACAGTGACTTAGAGCAACAGAATGCAAGGAATCCAATTTCCAGAAGTTTCTTATTTTTTTGACCAAAACATAGTGATGGGGACATCATGCCTAATTCCCCCAATTCCTTCAAGGTCTACCAAAGGAGGAAGCGTAGGGTGGCGGATCAAGCTATGATGTGGATGGATGATGTGTATCATGACTTTTCTCGCCAAGATGGCATAAATCCACTGTTGGATTACCATTACGATGATATCGGACGGTTGGATTTTGGCGGATCTACCATTTGAAGGAGAGAAGGCCCCATGTGTGCAATCACATAGAAGGCCCCACTTTGGGAAGTGCCACATGGGTTGAAATAAAAGGGTTTTTAAAGTTGAGAGGGGCCCAAGTTATTTAATGATTAATAAAGTCATAAAAAGGGGCCCATCTTCATTAAAGAAGAGAATAAAGAATAAGGGAGCCACCACTTAAAAGAAAATGGCCTTGGGATTCGTGCGCACAACTCCTCCCTCCCTCTTGTCCGTTTCTTATTGTTTCTTTTTTCTTTTTTTTTTTATTATGTGATGATGTCATCACTTAGGGCTAATATTAATAGACTGTCTTGGTTTCTTTCTTCCTTATGCTATGCTATCTTGTAATGAACTTTGAGATTAATGAAAGGAATGGATTTTCCCTCTTCTTCTCTATTAGTCTCTCTTGGGTTCCCCTTGCTCAAAGGACGTAACGCCTCCGGATCAGAGTTTGGTGAGAGCCCAATTAAAGGTATCCTCTTCTTTTTCTCTATTTCTTTTCCTATGAGCTATCTCCCTGCACTAACCCTAAATCTCCATTTAAGATCCTAATCATCAGATCTACAACCTTGCCATTGGATCTCAACCCCAAGTTTTTCTATTAATCCATCTCACCCAGCCCCTGCCCAGGTAATCACATGGAATACAAGAAAAACGACTTTTGCACAATTGGGCATTCCCTAAGCATTTTGGGAGTTCTATCTTCCATTGGGATCCTACCCATTCATCTGAGAGGGACCTTTAATGCAGGACTGCAAGCCTGTTTTGGGATCAATTACTGATTTTCCCATTAGATTGCAATATTTTTACCAATATGAATGGTGTGTTCAAAGTTCATATTAATTTTAGTTCTAAATCTGATCTCATCATACCATATTAGGTTAGATTTCATTTTGTCCTGCATCAATCTTGGTATCTGAGCTTAGGATTGCTTAGGGATTCATCCATCCAAGTCTTTTTTTTTTCAAAAAAAAAAAAAAAGTGTCGCCCAAGTTGGGTCATCATACATTTTATTGCACTGCATCATTAGGATAGTCATCATAGTCTTTCTTTCTCATTTGCATGCCCACGAGAAGTGCTAAGGACATTCAACCAGAACATCTAAAAATGAATCTTGAGCAGTTGTCTAAGAGTATCCTAGAACAGTTGTTTAGGAGTATCCAAGAAATCTTGGCCAAAAATAAAGAGGACACCGATGCCCGACTGGATACCTTTCTGCAACAGTCACAAGCCCAAACTGAGGAACTCAAGACTCGTCTTGAGAACATTGAGAGGACCCAACACGGTGATATGGCACATCGCTGTAATCGTAATAGGAACCATGAGAGGAACCGAGGTAGTGAGCGCAATGATGATTCTGACCTCGAATCCTAGACTCGGTATGACCGTAGGGCTCGTGGTAGAGAACGAAATGCTGATGAGCAGGCCGTGAAGAGTGTTAAGATAGAAGCACCAACTTTTGATGGTCGCATTGACCCGAGAGCCTATTCCGATTGGGAATCGGACATGGACCACTACTTTAAGTGGTATGACATGTTAGAGGAGAGGAGAATTCGATTTGCCAAAATGAAATTGGTAAGTCAAGCCCGGTTGTATTGGTCGGACGTTGAGCATAGGTTACATCAGCGTCGAGAGGAACCCATTGGTACATGGGATGAGATGAAGTAGCACTTGCGGGTTAAATACCTACCCCAGTCTTACCATGATAGACTTTTAGATCAAAGGTCTAACCTCCGACATGGTAGTATGTCCGTGACTAACTACATCAATAAGTTCGAGGAACTTAACCTTCGATGTAGGGTCCAAGAAGACCTTCCTGCTAGAATTTCCAAATTTAGGACGGGTCTTCGTCAAAAGTTCCAGCGGAAACTAATCACTGTTAAAACTACTAGCTTAGAGGAAATTTACGAAGTAGTGCAAAACCTCGAGTCTACCATGAAAAGTAAACAGGCTAGGCGTAGTGATTACCGCGGAACAGATTCTAAGACTTACTCTTTGAGCGGTAAATCAAATTTTGGAGATCAACCTCCCAAGACCCCCGCGAATTTACCGCCTGCCATCAAGGACAATAAAGGCAAAGGAATCGCTGGTGACAGCTCTAAATGGAGCAATTCAGTTACCTGTCACCGTTGTCACGGATTTGGGCATATCGCCTGTGATTGCCCCACCCGAAACCTTTGCATCGAGGATGTGGAGCGTGAAAGTAATCCAACAGTAGATGACTACATCCTGGATTTTGTGCCTAGTGATGATGAGTGTGATGACCCGGAGGATCGGGTATCCTTTCTTAGATTTGCCCCCTCATGTCATGGAGATGAAAATGCACTGAGCAAAATGGAAGGTGATCCACCTCGTGTGATGGTAGTGAGATGTGCATTGACCCTCCAAGAAAATGAGGACTGGCGTAGGACTTCCATCTTTCATACCTACGTCAAATGCAATGATAAGAGCTGTAAGATCATCATCGACAGTGAAAGTTGTACCGATGTAGTTTCTGCCAACAATTTGTCTCGTTTAGGCTTGACCCCAGTTCCCCATCCCAAGCCTTATCGTGTGTCAACATCTATTCCCGTCACTCTGCGTTGCCTGGTCCCAATTAACATGTCCACTTATCAGGACCAGTTGTGGTGTGATGTGATCCCCATGGACGTGGGACATATTATCTCAGGGAGACCTTGGATCTACGATTTGGATGTCACCAACTTTGGACGTACCAACATCTGCGTCTTTAATTTCAAAGATAAGAAGGTGAAGTTGCATCCATTACCCCCTAAAGATAAAATTGGCAAGAAGGAGAATGATGAGAAAGCCAACACTAGTGCCTCAAGTTCTAAGACAAAAAGCTTACACATTTTGAGTGCTAGTGAGTTCCAGGCTGATTTGGAAGAAAGGACTAGCAAGGGCTCCAAGGAAGACCCATTGTTTATGCCCTAGTGACTACGGAAGTTCCTAAAGAGCCACCTACTACTATTCCACATGAGGTGGAACCTGTCTTCCGGGAGTTTCAGGATGTCTTTTTTGACGAGTTACCAAATGAACTCCCACCCATGCGTGACATCCAACACGCAATTGAGCTTGTCCTAGGAGCGACACTGCCTAACCCGCCTCATTACCGAATGAACCCATCGGAACACGCAAAAATGAAAAGGCAGGTGGATGAACTCCTCAACAAGGGCTTCATTAGGGAGAGCCTAAGCCCTTGTGCTGTATCCGCACTTTTGACTCCAAAGAAAGATGGAACTTGGAGGATGTGCGTGGACAGTCGAGCAATCAATAAGATCACTGTCAAGTATCGGTTTCCGATACCCAGGTTAGATGATATGCTCGACATGATGGCTGGTGCCACTATCTTTTCTAAGATAGATCTTAAGAGTGGCTACCATTAGATTCGAATTCGTCCTGGGAACGAATGGAAAACCGCCTTTAAGACAAAGGACGGGTTGTATGAATGGCTAGTGATGCCATTCGGGTTGTCCAATGCACCAAGTACCTTCATGCGCATCATGACACAAGTATTGAGGCCATTCATTGGAAAATTCTTAATAGTTTACTTCGATGACATTCTCATCTATAGTAATACTAAGGAACAACATCTCAACCACTTGTGGCAAGTTTGTGGTACTCGTACTTTGTAGGGTTGTAAATGGGTCCCCGATTCTCCGATTACCTGAAGGTTCCGACCCGTTAGGTTCCGGGTTTGGGTCCTTATTTTGGTCCCGATAAGTAAATGGTTCCGGTTCCGGATCCTTTTTTTTTTGGAACCGTTACCTAAACGGGCCCGGTTCCGGATCCACAGTGGCTTAGACCCGAGACCCGACCCAATACTCTAACCTAAATACTTTATTATCTATATGTTACATGGGAACCCCTCATTCTAAGTTTCTAACCAAATTTTCCGTCCCCAAACCACATGTTATTGATAGACAAAATGTTACTTTTGCTTTGTAGGTGATCCAATTGAATTATGAAAAATCATGATTGTTTTTTTTTTAAAGGAAAAATACAAGTATTATGGTCCAGACCCGGAACCATACCCGGAACTGGATCCAAACCCGCCTCACATACGGTTCCGGTTCCCATTAATATTATCGGGTCCGGTTCCGGATCCCCCCCTTAGAAAACAGTTCCGGTTCCACTCTGGACCCGGACCGGAACTGACCCGTTTACAGCCCTAGTACTTTGCGAAAGGAGCAACTGTACGCAAACCTTAAGAAAAGCACATTCATGGCAGATTGTGTGGTCTTCTTAGGTTTCGTAGTCTCTGCGGCAGGTATGTCCGCTGATCCTGAAAAGGTGCGTGCGATTGTTGAATGGAAGACTCCATCCAACATTTATGAGGTACGTAGTTTCCATGATCTAGACACGTTTTACCGTCGTTTCATCAAGGGATTCAGTGCCATCATGGCTCCAATTACAGATTGTATGAAAAAGGGAGAGTTTAATTGGAGCCTGGCTGCTACAAAAGCCTTTCAGGAAATCAAAACCAGAATGACAAAAGCTCCTGTCATGTGATTGCCTGACTTTTCTAAGGTTTTTTAAGTAGCCTGCGACGCATCTGGCGTTGGAATAGGAGGTGTTCTGAGTCAGGAGGAACACTCCGTTGCTTATTTTAGTGAGAAATTGAATGAGGCTAAATGGAAGAATTATTCCAACTACGAAAGAGAATTCTATACAATAGTTCAGTCGTTGAAACATTGGCGACATTACCTGTTACCGCAAGAGTTTGTTTTGTACTCGGATCATGAGGCATTGCGGTACTTGAATTCCCAATCCAAGCTAAAAGGGGAACATGTGAAATGGGTCAAACTATTGCAAGAGTACACTTTCGTTTTGAAACACAAAGCAGGAGTGGAGAACAAACCCGCTGATGCGTTAAGTCGCAGAGTCCATTTAATCCACTCCATGAATGTGGAAGTCACTGGGTTTGATCGTTTGAGAGATGATTATCCATCGTGCTCAGACTTTGGGAACTTGTTTGCATCTCTTTCTGATAATCCTTTGCAGATTCACATTGAAAGATGACTATATCTTTCGAGGAAATCAGATTTGTATCCCCCGTACCTCCATGAGAGAATTTCTCATTTGGGAGCTCCACGCTGGTGGAGTAGGCGGCCACTTTGGTCGTGACAAAACCATTCTTCTTGTGGAGGAACGTTTCTACTGGCCGAGTCTCAAGCGAGATGTCGCGCGCATCATTGAACGCTGTCGCACTTGCCAAATGGCGAAACAGCGTAAACAAAACACGGGGTTGTACACTCCATTGCCAGTGCCTCATGCCCCCTGGCAAGACATTAGTATGGATTTTGTGCTTGGGCTTCTGAAAACCAACAAACAACATGATTCCATACTTGTTGTCGTGGATCGTTTTTCTAAAATGGCCCACTTCGGCCCTTGCTCTAAAACATCTGATGCTTCGCATGTTGCGAAAATTTTTATGGAGCGAATTGTTAGTCTTCATGGTGTCCCCAAAACAATTGTGTCTAATCGGGATGTCAAGTTCACTAGTTACTTTTGGAAGACGCTGTGGAAACTGGAAAGTTTTGGGAACAAGACTGCAATTTTCTTTTGCCTACCATCCACAGACCGATGGTCAAACGGAGGTAGTGAACAGGAGTTTGGGTAACCTTCTGAGGTGCCTAGTTGGTGAGCATGCCCGTTAACGGGAGTCTGTGTTACTGATTGCGGAGTTTGCATATAACAGTTCGGTAAATAGATCCATAGGCATGAGTCCTTTTGAAGCTGTCACTGGTTATAAACCTAGGATGCCTGTAGATCTCATCCCCATGTCATCCATTCATCGTCCATCTGAGTCAGCTGATGCATTCATCCATCATATTCATGCATTGCATAATGAGATCAGACAAAGAATTAATAAGCAAAATGAATATTACAAATCATCTGCTGATTCGCACCGTCGGTACATTGAGTTTCAAGTGGGAGATGAAGTTATGGTCCGTGTAAGACCTGAGCGGTTCCCACAAGGAATTGCCAAGAAATTGAAGGCCCGTAGTACTGGTCCATTCAAAATCTTGAAGAGGTTGGGTCCCAATGCATATGTTTTAGACCTTCCATCTGATATGGGAATCAGCTCTACTTTCAATGTAGAGGATCTTGCTCCTTTTCGAGGGTCTTCAACACCTTCTGCCAACCCGTCTCCTAATGCCTCTCCAACTCATGCACCCAAAGACTTTGATCCATCCTTTTCCCAAAGCCAATTCCCACAACCTACCCCGCCTCCCCCTCCTAAAGCTCATAAGAAAGAAATTGTGGAAGACATATTGGATGACCAATTGGTCTCTACCAGACAAGGAGGCATTCAAAAATTCCTTGTCAAGTGGAAGCACTATCTGCAGCATGACAGCACATGGATCACAAGTGATGAGTTGCAGCGTCTCAATCCGGACCTCGTGGAGCGGTATGATAGTTTTATCTCACCAGAGGTGAGATTTTCTCAGGCGAGGGGAATTGATGGGGACATCATGCCTAATTCCCCCAATTCCTTCAAGGTCTACCAAAGGAGGAAGCGTAGGGTGGCGGATCAAGCTATGATGTGGATGGATGATGTGTATCATGACTTTTCTCGCCAAGATGGCATAAATCCACCGTTGGATTATCATTACGATGATATCTGACGGTTGGATTTTGGCGGATCTACTATTTGAAGGAGAGAAGGCCCCATGTGTGCAATCACATAGAAGGCCCCACTTTGGGAAGTGCCACATGGGTTGAAATAAAAGGGTTTTTAAAGTTGAGAGGGGCCCAAGTTATTTAATGATTAATAGTCATAAAAAGGGGCCCGTCTTCATTAAAGAAGAGAATAAAGAATAAAGGGGCCACCACTTAAAAGAAAATGGCCTTGGGATTCGTGCGCACAACTCCTCCCTCCATCTTGTCCGTTTCTTATTGTTTCTTTTTCTTTTTTTTATTATGTGATGATGTCCATAGGGCATACTTGGGCTAATATGCATAGAACTGTGAGAGGGGAGCTTGGCGCGGTAGAGTTGTCCTTTGTGACCTCGTCCGGGTTCGAGCGTGGAAACAACCTTTTGCAAAAAATGCAAGGTAAGGCGCTCGTACACATGTCCCCCTCCCCCGCTTAGCCTGGGAGCACTTTGCAAGCCTTTTTTTTTTATGCATCGAATGAAGAGTAATGAAAGGATTTTCCATCTTCTTCGATCTTCCTATGAGGTCTCTGTGGGTTCCCCTTGCTCAAAGGACCGTTAAACGCCCTCCGGATCGGAGTTTGGTGAGGAGCCCGATCAAAGGTATCCTCTTCTCTTTCTCTATTTCTTTTCCTAGTGAGCTATCTCCCTGCACCTAACCCGAAAAATCTCCATTAAGATCCTATCATCAGATATGCATCCCTTGTCGCTGGATCTCAACCCCAAGTTTTTCCATTAATCCATCTCACCCAGCCCCTGCCCAGGTAATCACATGGAATACATGAAAAACAACATTTTGCACAATTGGCATTCCTTAGGCTTTTGGGAGTTCTATCTTCCATTGGATCCTACCCATTCATCTGAGAGGGACCTTACTGCAGGACTGCAAGCCTGTTTTGGATCAATTACTGATTTTCCCATTAGATTGCAATATTTACCAATATGAATGGTGTGTTCAAAGTTCATATTAATTTTAGTTCTAAATCTGATCTCATCATACCATATTAGGTTAGTTTTCATTTTGTCCTGCATCACATAGCCAGATGACATTACTGCTGAATGAGATGGGCCGCCGATAGATCAAAGAACGGCGGGAATCTTCATCAGACATTATCACAAGATGATGAGGCCTCACACAAACCTAAGTATGAAGTTTCAGACCAAAACCCTAAGAATCCAAGAATTTGAATGTTGTAGATGACAAACGACCCAAACTACCCATAGCTGCTTGAATATTCTCTAAAAACCTTCATCATTTCCCTGGGGTCAGGTGAACCTGCTCTGAAGATTTTGCAGAGTTGCGACCTTCAGTTATGTCCCACCACAGATATAGTAAAGTTCCCAAAGGGCCTTCTTACCGAACTGAAGAAATGACGATGGCGCTTTTCAAAACAGAGGTCAGAGATGCCTCTATTGCTCTATTTAAGATCAGATGACCAGCATAAGCATCGTAGAGGTGTCATAGCAGAATCTGAAGAATTAATCATCAGTGGAAGGCAAGAGTTGACTCAGTGAAAGAGGGCTCAATATCAAGACAGCGGTGAGCTTAGAGAGGAGTGAAAGATTTTTTAGAATGAATTGGGTGATCCCATTCATGGACTGCCTCTTATATATTGTTTTGCCATTTTACACCTTTTTGTCTGATATAATAAAGAACTATGTAATGCATAAAGCAATGAATATTTATCTCTTTTTTTTTTTTTTGAATGGCGGAATGTATATTTATCTGTAATCCTCAGGAAAAATGGTTCATGTTTTTCTGTTTTATGGACAATTATATCTCATAAAATGCATGTTCAAATGCTGGTCTAAACTCCTCTTATCTATCTATTTGGTCTTTAAAATGTATTATATATTTTCCTATAAAAAAAAGTAACATGTATTTTCATTTTGACTGGTCGTGTTATACACTTTTATGCAGCTATAGTTCAGCCTTTTCCATCATTTTGTCTGTCATTGGGTTTTATTCCTAAGATTTTCCTTTTTTCTGATGTACAGAGTTGAATTTGAACGCTTGATAGAACTGCTACGCTCAAGAACTGTTAATTTGCCAAAGGATCATGAAAATAAAAGAACTGAACCAAGTATATCACAACTTGTGGCCGCCGAAGCAAGAGATGAACAATTAATTCCAGCACAAGAAAACAGAGGAGAGAGTAGAATCTCAACACCTACGGGTGGTTTTCTTGTAGGAAAACTCTCTTTTTCATCCCTTTTTAAGTTCATTGTTCATACACTTACATGCTTTGTTCATGTTTGCATGTTTCTCTTTTGGAAGGATGCAGAGTTCTTAGGAAAGTTGACAAAGAGAAGTAGAGAACTGCGGCATTTTAGAATTATTATTTTGGGAGCTAATCTTGGTCTCTGTTGAATGGCGTGCTTTCAATATTATTCGTGTTTGTTTAGTATCCCATTGTCGATATGTTAGTAGGGCTTAACATTAATAATATATATTTATATATATAACAATTAAGGCCAACCTTGGAAAGAATATTAGCCAATGCTACATATTTTGGTTGTGAAAACAAATGCCTTGTAAGTTGATCATCATCATCAAAGCCCTGTCACAACTATGCTGGGGTCGCCTACATGAATTCTGTTTATACATTCCGATCCATCCTAACTCCTAAGCCAAATGCCTCAGTAAGTTATTGGCAAGAAATGTTGAGGTGGACTTTCTTGCCCTAACTATGATGCCTTGACACCCGAAGGGACAGCATGGGTTTTACGCACAAATGAAGTTTTGGATGCAATACGACACATATGCTTGGCATATACTGAAGTTTTTGGGTATTGTAGAATCCAACACCAGCAACACTATGAGCATAGTGTCTCAGAATTCACGTAGATTTGACAAAAGTTTTATGCCGGCTGTCAACAAGATGCAACACTCCTTTATCTGGGCTTTGGATGGGCAGTAAACTGGCTGAGTTCGATGATAATGATGATGAACACTATGAGTATAGTGTTGATTCATTTACCTAAAACCTAGTTTCTTTTCAGCTTACGAGGGGCGTTTGCTTGAATACAATTCAAAGAGGATCTTATTAAGCACAGTAAGATGGTCCTGGTAGACGTGCAAGATGTCCATCATCAGATGGGTCCTCATGAACATATACCCTGCCCTAAAAAGATGTGCAATGTGAAGCACTGATTGTATTCTTTCTAACCATCCATTTTTGTGGTACTTGTATGCATATCTGATGAGTGCACCACCCTGGTTTTTGGAGTGTGCACATCATATGGAAAAGAGGGTGGGCGGAAATATCATTCGTTATGATTGGATGGTGGGTGGCAATATTGACACAAATTTGACTGTATGGAGGAGGCCAAAGTAGGACTCACATCAAAATCAAGGGTACCACATTTGGACAAATCTTTTTTGAAGGAGTATAGCAACAAGACATTGGCCGAAACCCTTTCTAGTTGGTTGTTTTGGTGGAACAAGCTTTGTGTTTTTTGGAGTCCGCTTATGTTAATGTCTATTGTTATTAGTTAGGACTCTTTCTTCACTAATGTTAAAAAGAGTTGGGAAAGCAAAGTCGGAACGACTTTTTAAGTGCAAAAGTACATCTTAAAGTAGAAGTTTTGGTCCCTATGTCTTAGTCAACCAAGGCAAATGTTATTTTGTTGTAGTTTTAGAAAAGCAGGGAAGTGGCCAGATCTTTTGTAAATTGGATTTTCCAATGCCTATTATGCAGCGAAGTTAGAATGGTTTATAGTTCAAAGATTTATGTCATTTCTTTTTGTGCAAAAACCTTGGCTGCATCTTCTAGACATATGGTGCAACTCCTGACCTCCCAGTGCAACTTCGTGAGTTCACAGCAAGATGAAGACTGAAGTTTGACTCTAAGGCCCTCATCATGCCCCAGATATCTTACAACTGGCCACATCTTGGTATTGCTGATCAAAAGAGAGAAGAAAGAAACATCTTGCACAGATGTACCAGATTGGCATGTGTGCATTCGAGTTCCTCTTCCACTACATTAATGTGATTAATTGAATGTCGTTTGACTTTTATCTTCCTCTTTCTTTGCAATCAGTATCATTACGTTAGGGTTGGTTGTTTGTCCACCTTTGGCATAACTATTGTAAGTAGACTTAGCATCTCGCTGTTTGTTTGTAATCAGAAGAATTTTAGATAAATGTGGTTGATATTTTTGCTTTGCTTATTTATTTATTTTTAATCTTTAGGCAACTTAAGAGGTGCTATTAGTGTTCATTTTTCTCTGAATGATTTTTTTTTTACTACATTCATGTGATTAATTGAATGTCGTTTAACATTTCTCTTCCTCTTTCTTTGCAATGAATATCATTATGTTAGGGTTGGTTAGTTGTCCACCTTTGACATAACTATTGTAAGTAGACTTAGCATCTCACTGTTTGTTTGTAATTAGAAGAATTTCAGATAAATGTAGTTGATAGTTTAGGTTGTGTTTGCTTCTTTCTGTTTTGAGAACCAAGGACATTCTTTCCTTATTTCTGAGAGGAAAAATCATTACAGAATCTTTTCTTTTAAATGGCATGGAACGAAACATAGATATCAGATTAGCCTCCACACAATCTGTGAAAGAAATCTTATCTGAGAATTCCTTTGCTTTGCTTATTTAATTTTAATCTTGAGGAAACTTAAGGTGCGATTAGCGTTCATTTTTCTCTGAATGATTTTGATGTTAAATAATGAGTTCTTATACAAGTTATTCTAGCTCCTATTTTTAATAATTTTCTCATCGAAACATTTTACAGGTTCCTGAAGAAGAAGCTGCTACGCTGGCAGATATTGCAAAAGCCTATATGGGGTCTAGGCCTTCAAAGCTGTCACCATCTTCTTTAGGTTTTCGGAGTCAAATTTTAAGGGAAGATCCACCTTTGCTTAATATTACGCCATTTGCACTGAAGTCACCAAATATGTTGCGTACACCAAGATCTTCCAGACACTTTTCTGGTGTGCCTCAGCCTTCTGAGTATCGCTATATGACTCCAAGACCTCTTCGAAGGTCTGCCATATATAGTATGGCTCGATCTCCTTATACCAAAGCTCATTCCATAGCCATCCACAAGGTCTGTGGTTGAAATTATCATAGTTCTACTGTTGGAATTTGGTAGTTCTAGTTTATTTGTTCTTTCATCCAACTATCTAGGTTTTGTATTTCAGGGTGCTGAGCCTTCTGATGATATCTATGCTGGCTCCCTACAATCTCACTGGACACAAGTGGACAAAACACTTAATGGTGGTAAGCAGGTGGGTCCTTTCCCTGATGTGGATGAAATGTTTTCCATTTTCAATTTTCATTCTGTTGGTGCTACCTTTTGTGAATTTGAATGTCTCAATGAAACCTCCCTATGAACTGTAAGATGACCAAATGTCACTATGGTCTGAGTCATACTCCTCCCTCATCATCTCAGTTCAAGGGAGGGGTAGTTCCAACTGCCAGATGGGTCCCTCATTACAGATTTGCTCAATAACAATGAAATGGATGAGCTATTTCCTGGGTTTGATGTGCTGCAGGAGCGAATCTGACATGGCACCAACTACTTGCCTAAGGGGCTCAGTGAAGCTGTGCCTCTTGGAGCACAATTTTTTTCTTTCTCTAGTGTCATTTTTCCTATCTTGCTGTGTAAATCTTTTGGAGTTGTTTTGCTAAATTTAGAAGAAAAAACATGCCTTTTTTTCACGAGTTAAGTTAGTAAAGAGAAAGCTCCTAGCTATATTAACTGCATAGTAAATGGAGCTGCTGTCACTTTCTCTCTTCAAAGATTAGTTATCTTGAAGTTAGTTGGTTTTACTGAATCAAGATATTCCTTTATATAGAGGTCTTTGTTTCTCTTTGCTTCTGTTGTCGGTAACCTAATCATGCTTTAAGAGGTTGAGGTTCTGATGAATGGTATCAGCCACTGTCCTCCAGAAAATTTATAACTAAATATATTCCTCAAGAAATATGCAGTTGCACATACTTTCACCTTTACAATTGTAGTATCAGGAGTTGGTGAAGCAAGCTCCTATATAGATACATACATCTGATCCCCCCCCCCCCCCCCCCCCCCCCCCACACACACACACACACACACACACAGAGACACACACACACGAGCGCGTGCGTACACATTAGTGACAGTGATGAAGGGGAAAAAAAAGAATATTTTGACCTACCATACCAAGGGAAGGAATGGGAAGCTTCCTGCATGTGTAGTTCTTCAATTACTTTGTATGCTAGATTTAGTGGATTTTAACTTCACAAGCTAATATTATTTATTTGTATATCAAAACACAGGTCTTAAAGCGAACCCGTTCAGTTTTAGATGATGATTCTGGATCTGTTGGCCCCATGCGTAAAATCCGTCAGAAGTCTGGTCTGACGTCTCCTTCAATGTATAATGTACCTGGAAGTCCTTTTCCCAGTCCACAGACACCAGTTGGCTCTTATTCTGTTTGGGGGTCTATATCAACAATGAAGAAGCCACTTTCATTAGATGGACCTAAACACAGTATTTCAAAGTTACAGGCTGCAGAAAATGGAGATTATAAGCTTTCTACAACAAGTTCCGCTTTTGCTTCTAATCAGTCTAGTAAGATAGCCATGAAAATAATGCAGCAGCTTGATAAGCTGGTGCCTTCTCCCAATGAGAAATTATCGGAGTCAAAGGTAGCTATTGCCCCAAATGAGTTGAATCTTGATATGTCAAATGGACGGCCTTTCAAAAGCACAGAGAACAAACATTCGCCCAGGTTGCAGAATGCACAACATAGTGGTACTTTGGATGGTGTGAGTGGGACCCAGTTACCTGCCTCAGGAAATTCTCTGTCTGAAAAGCAAGAGAGAGTTGAAGTGAATGGCCCTGTAAAGAATGTTGACATAGGAATCAGATCATCTTCTGTGGCTGATAGTGTGAAAAATACAGTTAAAGGAACCTTGTCTGATGCAAGGCCTGTGGACTCTGTGATACTTGGTTTTTCTGCCAATCTGCCAGTAAACAAAAGAGCATTCCAGTTGAGTGCACCCGTGGTATGTAATGTTTTTCTTCCTCCATGGTTTATCCAGCAACTTGTACAGTCAGAACTCAGAATAACTTTTTTTTTTTTATTTCTATATTTACATAGTTGATATGATGATAACTCACTTATTCTTAAAATACTTGGCCAAGTTGATCTATTCACCTGCAGTATTTAATCCTGTTTTTCTACCTCCGTGGTTTATTAAGTAAATTGTATGATCAGAAATAAATTTGTTTTTTATTTTAAATTTGATTAAAATATTTGGCCAAGTTGATCTCCTATTCAACTGCAGTGTGTAATATTGTTTTTTCACCCTCCTTCGTGTTTTATTAAGTAAATTGTATGATCAGAAATAAATTTGTTTCTTATTTCTAATTTGACTTAGTTGATATGATGTAGCCAAAATCGAATCCAATTAATGGGAAAACCCAGATCCAACCCTAAAAGTCAGCAAGAAAATAAGTTGTGAATCCACGGAGATTAGGAGGATTACCCATCAATATAGATGGATAACCAGCTGTAGATCTTCAATCTAATGGAGATTACTCAATGCAAGGAGAAGCAACAGAGATAAAATAAAATTTTATTCAAAATAATGATTGAGCTGAATAGAATACTAGGGCGGGACATCCCAATATGATGCTTAAATGGTGTCTAAAACCACTTAAAACTCTGGAATACATCTTAATGCTTGATCAAAGCTCTAAAGCAATAAAAATCCAAAGTAATAGAAGTCCTTGCTAGAATTAAATGACTTGGAAATTAAAGAAAAATGAAAAAGAATGTTGCTGGATGCTGCTGGATCTCTGATATTGTAGGGTGTGTGGGGCCCACGTGGGACACCTGTTGGGTTGAGCGGATCCATTAGATCCAAGCTTACGCGTGGCAACCATAAGGGTTGGGTCAGTTTGGTGGTTTGGGCCCATGATGAGCCTATTGGAATAAGCCAACTAATTTGATATGCTGCTGGGAATTCTGGGCTGTGCCAGGTTGGATTCAGGTCAGGTCATGACTTGTTTGTGACCTGCAGTCTGCTGGCACCTGTTGCTAGTTGTACAATCAAATCAGTTTCTATCAACTATCAATTAAATTTAACAAATATATAGGAATGTTTCTGAGGTCCATTTATCCTAGGATCTCCTAGAGTGTTTCCAGGTCCCTTGTGCTGGATCACAACCATCCAAAAAGAAAACTGCCTGGTCCACTTGTTCTTGATCATCACTGATGGATGCAGGTTGATCCGCACCATGGTATGAAGACAACTTATTTGTTCTATGAATATTTGGCCAAGTGGATCTTCTATTCACTTTTTTTTCTCATTATAAAATTGGAGTTCAGATTGTAGTTCTAGACCTTGACAATTTGTCTCAAAACATAGCTGAGTTGCCTTGACTTGGTTAAATTTCAAGCAAAGTCAGTTTGCAATAAGAAGTTGTTAGTTATATGAATATTTAGGTTTTTTAAACATAGTTAAAGAGGCACAGGCGCACAGCCTCTCTAGATAATTTGTAAGCCTTTATAATAAAGTACATTTTCTTACACCATCTAACAGTAACAGTTAGTGTCAAATTGGATAACTTCCCTGACAGGCTGACCTCTTTAGATTATTTTTAAACCCTTAAAGTGCTTTTTATAATCGACTCAAATAACATCACCAATGACCAACCATCTGTATAGCCCATTGTTTGTCTTGATGGATGCCTTCCACTTGTCACTTGGACAAATAGAGATGTGGTAATATCTGTTATGGAGATTTGGTCCTACCTTAGTATCCAACGTATCATCTAGTTGGGGTCAGAAATTGATACTTAGTGATCATTTTGGTTGCCCTACTATCTCCAGCTACTGTCCTGTGTAAGGAGGGTAGAACAACTTATGGGTTCATGCTTTCATCTGGTAGACAGGAAGGTTCAGGAGGGCTAATCCAGGTACTAGGTCAATATCATGCTGAATGTCCTCATTGCTGGCAACTCCTGTGGAATCTCATTGGGGGTCAAATCCTTTAAGTCAGAGCAAGGACTTAAGCTTTGGTTGTGTGGGACAAGTTGCAAAGTGATGGTGGCTGAATGGGTGAATATTTTGGGGTGGACTTTGTTGGTCAATTGCTACGGTAAAGATTAGGGTTTAATTGGATTGGCATTTGGGGTAAATTGATGTGGTGTGGAAGGGGAACGAGTTGTTTTAGATCTGCTGAACTGAAGGCAGACCAGTCAGGCGAGCTTTAAGTAAGGATTTTGTGAGATTTTGATGTAGATAGGTTCTTATGGGGCTGATTTGTATTCGTGTTTGGGGGACAAGGTTTGGGGTTAGATTAGGACGACTCTGGATCTGATTGGGAAGGTTAATGGGAGATTAAGCAGGCTGTTTAACTGCTGTTGCAATGTAGCAGATAAAACAACAGGGTCTAGGGGTAATTCTGGGACCATTAAAGAAGGGATTATGGGTTTGAATGGATAGAAGCTGGTGGGTAACTCTTTTTTTTTAGTGGCCAAAGCTCTATTTCTAGTAAAATGAATAATACTTACCAAACGTTCTAATATGTATATAAGCTCAAAGTCATAAAATAAGAGCTTGTTTTTAGAGTTCCCAAACAGGCCCTAACACTTGATCCTATCAAACCGATTTGAATTGCTGAGTTCTTGAAAGCAACTTTTGACTCTTTCGTACTTAAAGATTTTTAGATTTTAAAAGGTCATATATATGGTTTGATCCAATGAAGTTGTTTCTCTGTCTTATTCCTGCATTTTGTAGTTTTCTGTTTTTTTCCCCTAATGCGGCAGACATTTGCTCATTCTGATGTTCTGTTTTTAATTTTGAAGGATGTAGTAGAACTTGAAGATGATAATTGCGGCAGTAAGATCACTTCTACTTCACATGCCACTGAAAAAGTAGAACCAGAATCATATATATCAGAGTGCAAGACTATTGTCGCTAAGACAGTTAAAGTAGAGAAACGTGTAGCTTCTTCTGAACGGAAGCCTGCTGTTGCAGAAAACAAAGGTGCTGACACAGTGTCAAGATCTGCTGATTGCTCTATTGTTCCTTCAATAGATGCAGGCTTTGCCTCGACTATCACTTCTGCTGCTGATTCTGTAGAGCCAACACCTCCAATGCCTCCACAGCTATCCTCATTGTTTAACAAGTCTACTCCAAAGGAACAACCTGTCATGACTATGTTTGGTTCTAAAAGTACCAAAAAGGGTCCTGCATTTACTTTTTCTTCAACCTCCAACAATATTAATGGCGCTTCAGGCACCAAATCCATTGATTCTAACTGTGAGATAATGAAGAGGTCAGTTCTTTTTTTTAGAGATCGTATCTGCTAAAGAACTTTTGACTGCCTACTCTCTTTCTTCCTTAAGGTTGTGTTTGGATTGGTGCCTATTCACTGCTTGAAGCAGCACTGTTTTGTCAAGTTGTCAGTTGAAGTTTGTAAGTGTTTTTTTTTTTTCCTGTGCGGAGGGGGGGGGGGGGGGGTCTGAAAATCATGGATAAGTATAGAAAAGGCTAAAACAGTCTTAATTCCGAAACTGCTATCCATATATAGCTTTGGGTGGAAGAAAATGTATGCAAACAACTCTAGTAGATTACTTTAAAGAACTGCAAAGGAGATTTTCTGTATGCTTTCACGTTAAAACTTTGTTTATATGTGTATATGCAGTAATTAAATGGCATGTGAAATTTCTACGCTGAAGTAGTCTACCTATTCCTTCTGAAAAGATTGTCATATACTCATATTATCATCCTTAATTTGTTAACGTGGCTGATGTTCTCTAACAAGTCTTGTTTTCTGCTTTTATTTTCTTTTCGAATGGTAACTGTGATTGTATTAAAAAGAAAAAAAGCTGTTGTTGTGGTTGGTTGCTGATGAACTGCAACTATAATACCGAGCTTTAATTTGTACTATGCAATTCCCAGTTTCTAAACAAATAAAACACTCGACTTTTTTATTTATTGGTGGAATGGTAACAAGATTTTTATGAAAAGACTGAAAATAGCATAAGAGATATATGCTGACAGCTACAAAGATAAGAGCACCCAAAAATAGAAAGCAAGATTAAAAAAACAATTCTCATTAGGAATTAGCATGTTAATAACCAGAAACACCAAAAGCTCGAGCTGTTAGTGAACGACATAAGAATGTATATCAAAGGGTCTTGACAGCCCCCCTCATGTGTGCGGCTCGGCTCCGCACGTGGATAGGAACATCATGCCAAATGACCAACATGGACAGAAACACGCACCCATGGATTCGAAAACACGACCCGCGGCTTTGATACCATGTTAATAACCAGAAACACTAAAAACTCGATACCAAACGATCAACCACTGGGTGGTGTATCTTCTTAGGAACTTCTCCCATCTCATGGCAATGTAAGAAGCAACCAACATTTTACAAATCATCGGTAGAAGCTGAATATAGGTCCATGTCGTTTGCTAGCAGTGAAATTATTTGGCTTTGGTGGCTTCGTCATGAGCTAGGTGTTTTCCTTTGCACTCCTGTCTCTCTCTTCGCTGATAACACTAGTGCCACTCACATAGCAACCAATTCCGTCTTCCGTGAGTGCACCAAGCATATCGAAGTTGATTGTCATTTCATTCGTCAGCATGCTGTCTTGGGTTCTGTTCATCTACCCTATGTTACTTCCATGATCAGTTGGCTGACATCTTTACCAAGTACCAAGGCAATGGCCAAGCATCGTCATGACTATCTAGCAGGCAAATTGATGCTTCGAACAACTCCGCCTCAATTTGAGGGGGAGTGTAAAGAGACAGATAAATCTAAGTTAGAGGATGTGGTTCACAAGGTTCAATCCGAGTTAGAGAGCTAGCCCAAGGCCCAAATTCTAGAATAATTGTGATACCTGTAATATATCCTCACCGATTGTATTTGCTTAGTCAACCTTCCCCACATAGAAATTGTACAATCTGTATAGTTGTTACATACCATACTTAGGATATTTATTTCTTGTAATTTGCCTTAATTAAGGCACCACTGTTAATATGTATATATGGGTTGATCACCACAATGGATGATACAATAATTCTCTCAATTCCTTCTCTCCACTAGATTCTTTCTTTTTGTCAAGTTGTCATAGCAAACTCTGATGCTCGACTCCTTTGCTAAAAATTCGAAGAATATGACAGAAAGGTGCATCAAAGAGAGATCCACAACCTCCACCACATAGCAACTTCCAGGTAGCCTAACAAGAAATAGAAGCATAATGTATGGCATGCCAAGTCACCTCCCACTAAAATATGCCAATGGTTGAGACGTTATGCTTCTTGGAGACCTGCCCTTTGCTAGCATTTTCAGTTCATTACCTGAGCAAAATGCAGCCAGGTTTTTCTGCATTACCGAATATTGCCAGTGATGCCTACTAGGCCAGGATTATCGAAAGCACTCCTATTGAAATTAAGCTTGAAGAAACCCGACACCGGAGGAGACCATGAAGCTGTGATGGAAGGAGATGTCATTCCTGCATTACCAAATGATGCCACCAATACCTACTAACCTAGGATTATCGATTGCACTCCCATTGAAATTAAGCTTGAAGAAATCTGACACTGGAGGAGATCATGAAGCTGTGACGGAAGGAGATGGGGAGGAAAAAGCTACCTTATGCCAACACCTTCTGATTATAGAAACCCCAACATCCTGAAATTATGGAAGAATTGATACCCATTTGGGAACATAGACTTTCACCCTTTCAAATAGTGACTTATAGGAGTATGTTTGCAAAACATCTATTTCTTTCTTTCTAATCACACATATAACAACAAAAAGTGATCTTCCACTTAATTCTCCCTCTTTAAGGACCCACTTTCATTGGATGTGCCAGAAAAAATCCTGAGCGTATTATGGGCAGCCAACTTCACTCAAACCATCTAATAAACCTTCCATCCATATTTTTTACGCCATCCAACACTTAAAAGATGGTCTACCGATTCCTCATCTGCTAAACACATTGGACAAGCATTAATAATTACCAATTTGCACCTCCTTAGGTTATGCTTTGTAAGAATACACCGAAGATAGCTGTCCAAGCAAAAGTAAAGCTCTGGGGAGTGCCGTGAATCTCCCAATACATGCTATGTCAGACAAGGGTTGACGGGTGATAAATTATTTAAAAGATGGAAACCTCCGAGAGCCTGCCAGCATTGAGCCCATCCACACTCTTCTATCCTTCCTTTCAACGGGCCCATAATGCTGCTGATGAGGGAGGGAGGCTGATTCTCTTCCACTTCAAAGAGGTATCTTCTAAAAATAGAACCCTGGCTCACATGTCCTCCAAACCTCTCCATGTAACTGCTCAATGTCGCTTTTGAATTCTGAGCACAGTGAAAAGATCTAGAAATTGGCTGGCCAGTGGATTATCGCCCACCCATGCATCTAACCAGAATCGAATGAGTCTCCATTTCCTACTCTCTATCTGATATTGCTGAAGAAGATACCCTTAGGCCTTAACAAACATGATTCCAAAGAGATGAGTGCCACAATAGTAGGTACCTTAGGATCTTATCCATTCCTCTCCACTCTGTATTTAGCCGATAACACCAGTTTCCAAAGACCACATGAGCCATCATATTGCCTCCATAACCACTTATCTAACAAGGCTTTATCAGTATGATGAAGCTGCCTAAAGCCAAGCTCCCTTTACCTTTCAGACTTGCAAACTGAATTCCAATCCAGAAGATGAGACTTATGCTTAGTTTCTTTCCCTTGCCACAAGAAATTCCGTTTTGATTTTTCCAAGTGATTGGAGACACCATTTGGGCACTAAAAGATTGACATATAGTAAATGGGAAGATTTGAGAGTGACGACTTTAGAAATATATTTCACCTTGCATGAAGATAACTCTCATTCAATCCCAACAAATCTGCTGAGGCAAGAAAAAAACTTTCCTTGATTCTGATACCATTTTGAAGAGATTAACCTTCAACCAAGGAAATGCCTCAAAGCATAATAAAACAACTTTCACATGTAGTACTTGCTTGTCATTAGCCCCTTAAAAAAAATAAAAGTATCGTTAGCAAACTACAGATGACTCACTGTAGGAGCTCCCACTGCTAGCTTGAACCACCACCCCCCCCCCCCCCCCCCCCCCCCCCCCCCCCCCCCCAACCCCCAACCCCCACCACAAAAAAAAAAAAAAAAAAAAAAAAAAAAACATATTTGCATTACACGGTGCTGCCACCATTCAACTTAGAGCTTCTCCAACAAGAATGAAGAGAAAAGGCGGGGGTCTCCTTGATGCAAACCTCTTTTGGCCTGGAAAAAAATAATTGGTTATGTCATTAATTGAAATAGAAAAGGTAGCTAATGAAACACATTCTAACATCCATCTCTGCCATTTTAACTCCAAAGCCCATGCGATCTATCACATGCAAAAGAGAAACCAATCTACGAGATCATAGGAGATCCAGCCTGCAAATTAAGCCAAGCTTCATATCCCTGTACCTTGAATGGATGCATTCATTAGCAATGAGCTTATGATCTAAGATTTATCTACCTCCCATGTACAAAAATATCTCGAGTGAAAGAAACTCTGCTAGGAAAAAAAATCTTTTGGAGCCTCACCACAAGTTGGCAAGAATTTTGTATATGCTCCCGATGAGACTAATAGGCCTAAAGTCCTTATTACCTTCCTATGCAGACTTCTTTGGAATAAGAGCTATAGAGGTTGCACCGATGTGCATAGACAGTCTCCCGTTCATAAGGAACTCTTTGATGGAAGCCAACGGGCCCCAAAGCGTTTTCTACACCAAGGTCAAAGACTGCTGCCCTCACTTCTACTTCATCAAACTCCCTTTCCATCCAATCGGAGTGATGCTCTCATCTATCTGATCAAATGTTAGATTTTCTAGCGTAGGCCTTTTGTTCCTTTTCCTAACAACTTTCTGGAAAAAAATCTAGAACTATGATCTATAATTTCACATGGATCCTGAAGCTATCTATCTGCCCATCATCACCATCATCATCATCAAAGCCTTGTCCCAACTATGTTTGGGTTGGCTACATGAATTATGTTTCTCCATTGCGATCTATCCAGAGCTTTGCACTTCTTTAGATCTATTGTTACTACCATCCACGTCCTTTTCAGCCTAACCATTCCCCTTACCGAGCCATCAACCTATAGAAAAAAATCTTTTCCTCACTGGCGATGTTGTTGGCATGCGTTGGACATGTCCAAACCATTTCAAACGGGTTTCTGTTATTTTATTATCTATTGATGCTAACCCTAAATGCTCTTGAAAGCGCTTATTTCTAACTTCCTAATTTTACCACGCATCCACGTCAACATTCTCATCTTTGCTACTCTCATTTTGTGCATGTCTTGCTTACTGATTGGCCAACATTTTACTCCACAGGTTATTGCTGGTCCTAAATGCTCCCGAAATCACTCATTTTTTTTATTCTATCCTGCCTAGTTTACCACACATCCACCTCAATGTTCTCATCTTTGCTGTACTCATTTTGTGCATGTCTTGCTTCTTGATTGGCCAACATTCTACTCCATAGGTCATTGTTGGTCTATAAAATTCTTCCTTCAATCTAGTTGGTATGTGCCTATCACAAACCACTCTAGAAGCAAGTCTCCGCTTCAACCATCCCACTTTTATCTTATGTTTAACATCTTCCTCAACATAGTTATTCTAATGAGCCTACTTCTTGCCAACGCTGAACCATGGAAGAAGCTTGTATTTTTGCCTTCCTCCTTTCATTCCACCTATATCTAGATCATTGCTTCCATTTAATCTCTTCTTCTTTTATTTCTCCTTTGGACTTTTTCTTTCATTTCATGCCTTATTAACATCTCTGTATGGGAAAGCAATCATTTTTCTTCTTTTATATTCAAATCCTAGATTCACACAACCTTATCAACATCCACTTTCCCGAATTTATGTCTAGCACATTCCTTTTTTTCCCTTCTTTAATCTTTTTTAATTTTGTAGCTAGGTCAAGTCGTGCACCCTCCCTTGACTTTCATCTCTTTTAACCAATTCATGAAAATGTCCGTTAAGTCTCTAAGTCTCTTTCATCCAACAGCATGAGCTTGTATTGAAAGGGCACCAGACCCAATCTTTCATTCATAGAGTTTAAAAAATTCGGACAATGATACGGCATAGGCTTATAGAAAGAGCAATCTGACACACATCTAGATAAGCTTTGGCCAATTTGCAGAAACAAGGACCCCACCTAGGCAAGACATAGGGTGATTTCACCACGTGAAAGAACCACCTTTGAGTTGCAACTTGCAAGTCAATTATGGTTTGTAAATTTATCCAATTGGAAAATTTTTGCATTGCCAAGAGATTTTGCAATCACCCAATTTCATCATCATGATCATGATCATGATCATCAATCATCATCAAAGCCTTGTCGCAACTATGTTGGGGTCGGCTACACGAATTATGTTTCTCCATTTCGATCTATCTTGAGTCATATCCTCAAATAATAATATTCCCAGTTTATCCCCATAGAATCTGATAATATTTTGATTTGGCACTCCATCAACATCATTGCCACCATCATCAATGCCTTGTCCCAACTATGTTGGTGTCAACTTAGGCAGCACGGCCCACTTTCTAATAATATTTCAATTTGGCACTCCATCAACATCATCGCCACCATCATCAAAGCCTTGTCCAAACTATGTTGGGGGTCAACTTAGGCAGCACGGCCCAGCTAAGTGGTGGCCCAGCGGTGCCGTGCTGGCGCGTGAATTTCATGGGCCATGCCTTGCCGTGCCCAAGCCAGCTGGGGCTCAGCCCAGCATGGCCCAAGGCACGGATTTTTCTGTGCCGTGCTGGGTCGTGCCCCCCACGGATTGGCCCACATGCCTCTTCTAATTTTTTAATCTTTTTAAATTTTTTTTATATAAATTGAAAGAGAAATTATGGACTTTTAGGGGTTCTTAACTTGAAATAAAGTTGAAACTATTAAAATAAATGCACAAACATTGATTCTAATTTACAAGTGAATAATAAATCTTTAATTATTTTAAATTTTATTTATATAAAAAAAATTAATTTATATATATGGGCCTTGCTGGGCCGTGCCGTGCGTGGGTGGCCCGGCCCAATTTTCATGCCTAGGTCAACTACATGAATTTTTTTTCTCCATGCCTAGGTCAACTACATGAATTTTTTTTCTCCAATCATAGGCCTAATCCTTGAATAGTTTGCACTTCTTCAGATCTATCCTTGTTACTTCCATGCATGTTGTCTTCGGCCAACCCCCATTCTGAACAAAACAATCTAATGCACGTATGAACAAAATGCTTGATGTTGTTGTACTATTTTGCCTTTGGATCAACTTTCCTTTATTTCCAATATAGTTTCCATTGAAAAATCCTTTAATTTCCTTTTTCTTTAAAAAACGCATTTTTATTACAATGCTAGCCTGAAGAATCCTTCAGTCCCACCCGTTTATTATTATTATTAATTCTGAAATGGGATTGAATTATTTAACCAAAATTATCAACAAATTGGATATAGTTGGTTGTGCTTTGAACACCCACCATTTCTCTCTGCATTGGTCTCTACTCTCTTGCATTATACTAGTTACCATACACATATTACCTGTATAATATGAACTACAAACTACCTAATCAATATGAGATTCCCACTGGGGAAAAAAAGAATAAAAGCTTATTTATCTTATCTCTTTTTTTCTTTTTTTTTTTTTTTTCTTTTTTTTGAAATAAAATTGAATAGCATTTTATATCATTAAGGAACCTCTCTGTTCTGATAGTTTTGGAAAATTTTTCCCGTTCAGAGTTACCAAAAGACGAGTATGAGTCGGCCTTTAGTTTTTTCTACCGTTCCATTTGTTCTTTTTTAAATGAATTAATAACCAATGAAGGAGGAGATTTGTAAATTTTGAATTAACCATTTTATGTGCTCCTTAAACTGCAAATGTGGGACTGACTTCTTTGGGTGATATCATGGCCTTATCTTGTATCGGAGATGCCTCGCAATCTTTCCTATAACACGATTCTACAGATATATGATGGCCGTTGGCTGTTTCCATTTGTCAACTACCATTTAAATTGGAACGTCCCAGAGATTCGTATCCTCTGATCCCCAGTCTACTGGCTTGACTGGTAAGGTGGACCTGGATGTATAATTCCTGATCAGACGAGGACGTTTTTTTTTACCCAGCATCATAAAATAAGCTCATGAAAAATAAATGTTGAGCATTTCTCATATCTGTGCATACCAAGATTCGATCCTCCGATCTTTTAAACTATTTCTACATAGAAAGCCATAAACCATAAGACCGGAGAAGAAATTGGTGAGCATTTCTCATATGATACTTAGCATGGTGATGGTAATTTTTCATATTTTTGGCTTACTGGGAAGTGTTTTTGGAAGAGCAGATGAGCAGAGTGCATGAGTTTTCTGACATTCTCGCTGTTTGATATTCCCTGCAGCACTGCTACTGAAGAGACAAATCCACCAGAAGCCACAGGTTCAGGCAAAAATGAGAAAAATCTCAAGGGTCGAGATCCAAAAAAATCATCGGAGAATGCCATCACAGGCATATCAACATCAGCTACTCCAAAAATCTTCTCTTTTGGTGTTTCTACCAATTCAAATCAAAGCAATGGATCATTAACAACTGTTCCATTGTTCTCAGTTAACGCTGCACCAGAAGCTCCTATTTTTGGAAGTTCAACAAGCCTAATTTTTCACGGCAGTGGTGCTGCCACATCTGGTTGCAGCAGCAGCAGCCCTATGTCAACTGCAGTACCTGTTTTTTCTGCATCATCTGTATTCAAGTTTGGGGCTGGCAACTCTTCAGCTGCCACTTCCACGACAGCAACTTCGAGCCTAGTTTCAGCAGATTCAGAATTGAAAACAAAGCAGGCATCATTGCCCTTAAGTACAATGGGCTCTTCTGTTCTGGCATCAACTGCTGCATCAACACACACCACCAGCAGCGTTTTCAGTTTTGGTGCTTCAGTCTCATCTAGTTGCACTACCAGCTCATTTTCTGCTAGTAACCTGTCACAGAGTTCTACTTTTGGTGCCACTGTTGGTTCTGCATTTGGCACTGCAAGTGGAATTACACCATTTACGCAGAGTATGCAGAGTCAATTTGGATCATCTTCAGCTCCAACATTCGGATTAAGTGGTACTTCTTTTGGCGCTCCCAGTTCTCCATTTGGCTCTTCGTCTTCCAGTTCCAAGTTCAGTTCAGGATCTGGCTCTGGATTAAGTTCTTCTATGTCATCTTCTGCAAGCACTGGTTCTTTTGGTTCTGGTGCTAGCTTTTCATTTGCCCCAGCTAGCATGGCCGCTTCTACTAGTTCATTCAGTTTCGGTTTTCAGCAATCTACGTCCATTTGCAGTTCTGGAGTTGGCTCTACAGCTTCTGCAACGGGGTTTACATTTGGAGTATCCGCTGCAGCTTCTGGTAGTACACCATCGACATTTGGTTCACCTTTTGGCACCTCATCAGGATCTTTGTTCTCATTCACTTCAGGTGCTGCCGCCACTGATGCTTCAACCTCCTCCCTCTCTCAAGCGCAGCCTGTGTTTGGAACAACAAACCCAGCTGTTAATTTTGGATCAGCCTCCCGGGTAAATGATCAAATCATTGAGGACAGCATGGCAGTGGACACAGTCCATGCATCTGTGCCTGTGACTCTCCCGTTGGCTGGTCCTTCGAGCCCATCATCATCGTTGAATTTTGGTTTTGGATCAGCGGCCGCTCCAACTATTGGGCCATCAGCTTTCCAGTTTGGTGGCCATCAGAACACGGCAACTCTACAGAGCCCGTCCACATTCCCTGGGGGAGGATTCTCAGTGGGATCTGGGGGCACTGACAAGTCTAACCGAAGGATTGTGAAAATCAAAAGAGACAAGCACCGGAAGAAGTAGGTTCCATGAAGTCTTAGTGGAAAGAACAATTTGAGCTGTTCTCGCAGGCACTGCACCGATGAATTTTGACGAGTATGGTGGCCTGTTATTCAACAGAGGTGAAACTCTGTATGTTCACTCTCTTCTCTTTCCTTTCACATGCTTGTGCGTTCTTGTTCCAACGAAGGCAAAAATGGTTCGTGGCACTCGAGAATGTGCTGCACGTTGGTTTACTATTAGTCACAGTGAGCTTCCTCTCCAATCTGTTTTGCCTTTTGCCTTCATGGTCATTTTGTTGCGGTTTTGGTTTACTTATTAGCCACAGTGAGAGCATCAGAGGGCAGTTTGCACCTTCTTTTAGTTTTCTTTCTGTTTCGACGAGCACTTTCTGCTGCAGTTGTGCTGATGTACTTCATGGTGTAACATAAACAGGCAAATGCTATGTATCTGTAATCTAAGTTCAGTTTGATCTGAAATTTAAAGGGAAGTTGGAGGGTCAGTGGTTTTTCTTGTATGTGCTGAGTTAGGGACTGAATGATATTAGAGAACCGGACAGGAGTAATTTGAATCATTGTTGACAACGTGAAATTAGCTCTATATAGCTTCAACGATCTGTCCTCCAAAACCAATGACTACTGAGACTCGTAACACGTAAGGGCCCATTTGAATCTGTTTTTGTGTTCTTGATTGTTGATGCATCTGCTTAGCTTGAGTTACTTATAAGTGAGGATTGTTTAATTCCTTGTCATAAATCAGTTATAGCTAAAGCCAGACTTACAGGTAGTTTGATTTTTAATTCTTGGAACATGCAGTTGGACGGTGAGATTGAGGCTTTTCTTATTATCAGTATGGGTTTTGACTTTTGAGTTAAAATTTTAAGTTCTTGGAATTCAGTTGTATGAATCTTCAAACCATTTAAAGCGCTGCCACTAATCTCATTTGTGTAAATGAATTACAATGAGCTAACACTGCAGTTTACTACAATAGTGAACTATTAATTTAAGAATTTCAGCATTGCTTCTGTAATTCTGCCCAAGTTCCAGTAGAAAATACCCTTGGTGGAAGTTTGTTTCCATATATATATATATATATATATTCTAAAAAACGCCACACTTTAATTAGCCCCTTTTTTCACCCCTCTTTTTTTTTTTGTCATGGGATCTATATTGAGTTAATCTAGTCTTTTCACGCACACTACCCCACAATGAATAGTCACAAGTCCAAGTTTGACACTCAATTCAACTTTTCATTTCCGTTGGATTGGAATCATGATAAAATGATGTCTCTAAACCATTAAATTTTTGGGTTATGGATCAAAAGTTAAGGATGATCTTATGGACTCAAGATTTTGCATATAGGTAAGCCTCATATTGATCTTTACATCCAATAGACTTCCATAATCATCAAGCATCCCAATGGGCCCAACTAGGAGGGGTGTTTTCGTGTGTGTGTGTGTTGTATATATATATATATGGGCAATTCTCCAAAATGCCCCACTTTAAAAATATCCCTTTTCTTGCTCTCTTTTTTGTCATGGGGCCCATTTTGAGTCAATCTAGTATTTTCACACGTAGTACCCCTTCATGAATAGTGATAAGAACAAATTTGACACTCATCCAACTTTTTTTCACCATTAGATTGAAATCATAAGAAAATGATGTCTCTAAAATCATTAGATTTTAGGGCCATGGATCAAAGGGTTAGAAAGATTTTGCAGAAAGATCGGTCTTATATAAATCTTTTCATCCAATGGGCTTTCATGATCATCATACATCCCGATGAGTCCTACTAGGAGGGACGTTTTGTGTGTATATACATCACAATAATTAGCCCAGGCATGATGTCCATCTACAATATTGTAGAAACAAATATGTTTAAATATAAAAAATTGTGCAAATTAAAAATTGAGTTCTTTTGTACTATGTGCAGCCATTTCCAAAGGAGGAAGAATTGTCAAAAGAGACATCATGTGGACTTTCTTTTTTTAAGGCACATGGGACCCTCCCCCCCCCCCCCCCTCAACCCAAAGTTGACATAGCTTGAAACCCTAAAACATGATATCTTCTAAAATCATTAAATTTAAGAGCCGCGGATCATAGGTTAGGATGATGTAACAACATTGAAATTTTGCACACATTCACGTCTCATTCATATATTTTGATCCTCCACCTCCCCCACGATTGGCATTGCACCATTGGACCCCACAAGGGATTCCGCATAAACGATCCATATGGATGTTCGCACCAGAACATAGCCCATATATATAACATAACCCATCAAACCAATGTAAAAAAAAAAAAAACTGTGGTTAAAAGACCATTAAAATTTAAGGTTATTAAATCAAGGGCTAGGACAATCTGATGGGGTTATTTTTTGCATAACCCTTATAAGTAAAGAAACCTTTTCACCCATCTTATCTCTAATAATAGAAAAGCATCCAAATGGGTCTCATGAGTTGGACCATCGGCGCATATGTGGTCTGCTCATAGTCATAGGTGAAAAATCCTTCATCCATTTTACGTATCGCAAATTGTCGCACATGATGTGCCCCTTATACCGGGAACTAATACCACTAAATTGATGAATCCAACCGTTGATATGAACACTCGACCAATGAGGCCTAATATGGATACATTTGATTAGTTGTACATTATCTTTTTTTCGTTCTTATACTCCAGCCAAGGGAGCTGGGACCCAAGAGAGAGCCCGCATACACACAGAAAAGTAGTCCACTCAAGTGGGAAGAAAGCCCGCGCATGTGGGAAGAAAGCTCACACAAGTAGAAAGAGGTGATGTACTTGGAGTTCGAACTAGGAATCACCATATACAGCCCTACCTGCTGAGGAAGGTGGATGCTTTAAAACCCAACGTTCCGATCATACCCTTTTGCCATGATCAAGTAATAATGGATGGATTGGATCTTTTGATCAAGGAGTTCGTGTGGTGTCATCTATCCATGTTGTGGCATATTAGATCAATAGCTGAATCAACATGTTGAGGTCCTAGGGTTGTTTCAACTATCTAATTACAGTTTTTTTTATTATCATTATTAGCGGTGTAGTGATTTTCCAAACCACTGATCTGATTGAACAATTATTCATCATTCATGAAGGTCCATTTTTCATCAATCAAGAGGATTGATAACTTGATATGATGTTGATAGGCCTTACTTACAATGCTCCAAAACTGTCTTGGTTAGAATGGGAGACACACAACTCCTGGTGCTTCTGCCTTTTTTGGGGACTCTAGTTGAATTGACGTCTTAAAATGTCATTTGGATACCACGATCAAAACAATGAAACAACACCTTCCCATCCCCACAAATGAAATTTAAGTGGTTCCATTGTTGACCTAGGAATGTAAACGGGTCAGTTTTGGTCTGGATATATGGTTGATCTAAAACCGGAACTGTCAAATGAGAAAATGGAACCGGTTCCAGTTCAGAACTTTTTTCCTGGTTCTGGAACCGTTAATGAGTAGATGGAACCATAACCAGAACCGGTTCTATTTGTGGGATGGGTCCGATTGTGGGTAGAAAATGACTTTGGAAAAAATTGGCTTTTAAGAGGAATTTATGAAAATTGAGGTAATATGTATTTCCTGGGTCTATGGCTCGAAACCAAAGTGGAACAAGACGTGTGGGGTAGAAAATGACCTGGGAAGAAACCATCTTTTAGGAGGGATTTAAAAAATTGAGATACTATGCCTGTCTCGGGTCTAGAAACCAAAGTGGAATCAGATCCAAACTCATTTAAGTTACATGTCCAAAAAGATACCCGGAGCTATTTTCTTATCGGAACCTAAATAGGGCCCAAATCAGGTTATTAACGGATTAACACCTCTGCATAATCGGATAATCGGATCCCATTTGCATCCCTATTGCAATCGAATTGGATCATGTTGATTGTGTGGGCTCATCAAGCGCAGTAATGTGTGGCTTTAGCAAACTCATGAACCGAGGCTAGGATATGGCCCACTTGCTGTCTAGGACAGTGAACGGGAATTGTGGGTAGGGCAAAAGCCTCACATGCTCTAAAACCGCAACTAAGACGGTAGGAGATGACACCATGTTGAGTGAGTTGTGGAAAGACTTGCAACAGTTTCTATTTTAGTGGTTCTAATCGGTTTCTTCAGTTGGTGATGATACGGATCTATTTCTCCTTCACTAAACAAACCTTCAACTCCTTTTATACCGCACGAGCTTCTACTTTCCTCTCAAGAACCAAGAAAACCAAGTCCTTTCTCTCCTTCCAAACAACCCCACAACACTCTCTCTCTCTCTCTCTTTCTTATGGGAGACAGAGTTTTTGTACAAGACGACGAGGGTCTGTTCTCTCTTGCAGAGATGGAAGCTGGATTTCTTGGGAAGAATGCAGAAATGAAAGTTGGGTTTCTTGGGAAGGATGGTGATAGATGCATGAAGGGTTTTCCTTCTATTCTTCCATCAATGTCTGATCTTCTCTCTGATGCATCTTACGGACAACCCGGCTATTTTCTTGACGCTTGCATTTACTGCAAGAACCCCTTCCACCAAGACATGGATATCTTCATGTACAGGTTAGAAATTATTTTTGTTTATTTCTTCTTCAACTTCCAGACTAAATTTCATTTCATTGGTGGTTTGTCTCAAATCCATATCAAGATCACAATATAGATTCACTTGAATCCATTCCAGAGTCCAGACTATGGGGTTGATTTTAAATGGGGTCTTGGACTTCATCTTGCAAGATTCACCCCTGATATCTTAGTGAAAATGATATTGATTTAGCTATTTATAAAGTCTAACGGATAGTTGTTTTTCTTGTATAATGCCCCTTGTTTTCCATTCTTTCTATGCTTTTAGACAATTTCTAAGTGTTTGGCTGTGATTTGTGTCATATGCAGAGACACCCCCTTCTGTAGTGAAGAGTGCAGACAAGAGCATATGGATATTGATGAGGCCATGGAGAGGACCCGGATCATATCCCTCAGGGTCCCTTCTTCCAGTCCGCCGACCTACAAACGCAAATTCCGCGACTTCCTCCAAAGGGTGGGGTCCATCCTTGCTGGGTAGAAGAATGGAAATTGAAATTTAGAGATAGACCCAAGTCCAACACAAATACATACACACAAGGTTTCCATGAAAACAATTACTTGTAGAATAGCATATGTCTAATACCAATTTTGGGTTATCAACTTCTTTAGATTTTAGGTTCAGGACAAGAGAGTGATGCAAGTTTCAGAATGGAACTTTGTATAATTTCGGATGTGTCACCTTTGGGAGTAATTTTTTTTTTTTTAGGAGAGTATAAAGAAAGAATATCTGCTTGGGAGAGTTCCTTTCCACTGTTTCTTTCTTGTTTTTGTTAGTATTTCATTGTCTATAAACTAATTGTGTTTTATAAGAGATGTTTTGAGGGTCAGGCTTTAGGGCTGATTGCCTGTGATGCACCTTTACCCCCTCATCATGCATGGATTGTGTGATCTTAACTGTTATGTATTATGCCTTGTTGTGGATAATTGGTGATCAGTTATATATTCCGAGAGCATTAGCCTAAACTGGATGATTCCCCTTCCAGGAAATTGATGATTGATCCTCATCTGATCAATGGTCTTTTAAGGGTTCTAATAAAATGTCAACTTTTATCTACCAAATGATGTCTGCATGGTATGGAATGGGGTCCATTGGATGGGTTACTGAGTGAGGTTTTCAACAAACCCAAATGATTTATGCGTAACTTGGAATCAAGTTTGTTGGACAGATTATTGAGTTAGCTTTGCAATGATCCCAAATTTGTTAGATTTTGACTTCATTTCGGCGAATGGTATTTTTTTCCTTTTCAGTATCTTTGTTGTTTCATTAGGATTACAAATTGGTATCCAACTATTCAAGTATTTGAACTCTTCTGCTCTGAATAAGGCAGATATGGAACCTGTTTTTGGATCAGAGAAATTCGAATTCCAATCCATGCATTTAGGATCCAAAACATTCAAATCCAAAATAAAAACCGTGTACGTTCTAGAGGATTTGGATTCTTGATGATTACATCCACATATTACAAATATATATATATATATATAGGTTTTAAGAGTCTGCATAGTTTAGTTGTATGCATATTTGAGAATTTACTTAGCTTTAATCATATACCATTTAAAAACCTCAGTTGTATATTTAAAAAAAAAAATATTTTGAAGCTTTTTTATTCAATTATACTTATGGATTCCACATCTTTTTTCGAATCCAGATCCAAATTGGAACTGGATCCATTTTTTTTAGTTTATGATGGATCCGATTACAACTTATAGATCCCAAATAAAATCTGAATTCTGATTGAAATCCGAATCTATAAAAACAAATCTGAGTCCAGATCCACAAGGACTCCGCAGGGATCCGTACATTACTTTTTTCTTTTACTCATGGTGAATTGAAGTAAAGTGAGATAAAGTATCAAATCAAGAGAGAATAATCTTATTTTTAGTTGTTTGGTATGAAATCCTTTTGACTTTTTGTATAGAAAAGTTGAAGCTTTTTTTTATCTTTCAGTAGAGAAAGGGGGTTGTTTTTTTTACTTTTTTTTGAAAAAGATGGAGGAAATTTTGAAATTGTGTTTTTGACATAACCCCTTGTCTTTTCTTGTATAGATAATAGAGGCTTTACCTCACCTCACCACATATCCAAACACGCCCAAGTTTTCCTTTTACAAAAGTCATGTACTCTTTATTGCTTTCATTGTTCTCCTTCTATAGAAGACATTTTCCTTTGCATCTTTCATATTCTCTATGATCGTCTTGTTGTTTTAATTTACTCTTCCTAATAGCTCTCTTGTTAATTTCTACTTAATTATTCCTATTTTTTCTCAATGCATTTTTCATTTTAATCTTACAAATAGATATTTTTCAAAGTATTTTTTTTTCATAATTTTTTTTATTTGTCTGATGGGTTGGGTCAAGCCTCGATGTTTTTTGAGAAGCAAGATGTAAGACATTAGTATTCATAATGATTTATAGTGATCAATCTAACAGTAGACCAAACTTTAAATGGAATGAAATTTAGCAATAGACCATAAAAGATCTAGACATTTGTTTTGAGATGTTCATGCTTTTTCAAAGTGAGCCCAGTCCAACAAAAAAAAATAAAAAACAAAAGAAGAAGAAATGAGCAGATACTGTCATAACAAATTAACAACCACATCAGTATGAGGAAAAGTGTGAAACAATTCAAACATTGAAAGCCAAGGCATTTCCATTCATAAGAGGTGATTGCTCTCTTGATCATTTTTTCGTGAGAACTTATTGAAATCTGTAGTTTGGTCGAGGTTTGTTTCCATGTAAATCTGAGAAAAAAATGTGAATTTCCCGCGCCAAAAATTCTAAAGGAAGGAAAGTAGGAATTTTTGTCAAATTTCTCTGTGAAAAGGACGGGAGCCCATCACGCTACTCCGTTCTCTCTATTCCTGACTCTTTTCACAATGAAAAATTGTTTAAATTTTCAGTGCATCCCTCTTCTCCGTCCTCTCTATCCATAGCTCTTTCCACAGAGGAAAATTGTTCAAATTTTAAGAGCAGTGCAGCCCATTGTACCACTGTTTGCTGCTACATAATTTCCTTGAGAGAGGATTTCAATTTCCCTTGTGAGGGATAGAATGCAGGATTCCTTTTGAGGAAATAAAAATCTGCTGAGAACGGAATCCACTTGTGGCACAAACTGATTTTCTTTTTACCCAGCCAAGACACCATATTGTACTGTGGAAAATTGAAGAGAGGAATCGTCTGTCTTAAAAATTTGCAAAAAAAAAAAAAAAAAAAAAACACGGACACTGCAAGTCATGGATTCCACAGTTTTCTAAAGGTGCCCTAAATCACATGAAGGAAACATGGATAAATGGTCAAGGCGCTATCTGAGGAAATTCCCTCAAGATTTGTGCACATAGTTGGAAGGGCTGGTTTTTTAAAAGGTGCTGTATTTCTCATAACAGTAATGATTTCATATAAATTTACCATTCAAATGGGAAAAAAAAAATTCTCACATGAATTCAAATAGAAAGACCATAACAAAAAAAAAAAAAAAAAAAAAAAAAAAAAACAAATTTTGACTTCCGAAGACAAAACATTATGGCTCATCAATCAATTAAAACATGACAATTGCGTTCTGACCATAACACTGAAAAAGAACATCTAAAACACATGCACTCACTTAAGAGTGCACCAATACGAGGCACATACAAAATTTACTATGACAAGAAAGAAACAACGACCCAAGTTGTTTTACCAAAAACCCATCAACTCCAAGTGGTGGCGACGGAGAGAAGATCAGATGTCATGCATGCCCTTTGAATGCTCACAAACAAATCTGATTGGGCGCATCAAACCATTGCCTGAACCCTGAAACATAACCACATGAGTTTATCATTCAAAAACATTATCACCAGTGCAACTAATACACAAAGGTAAAGAACATGAACATAGATAATTCATGATTGCTTTCATTTGTGCCCACTTGGGAAAGAAAGAGAAAGAAAAGATGTTGCATGGATTGTCATCTCAACAAAATCAACCAGCATATAGGTTATTATTAAAGGCATAAGAACAGCATATGACATCTTTTTTTTTTCTTTTTTGAAGAAGTACCCACGGAAGTAGAAAATGTAGTGGTAAAAATACTGAGAGTTAAGAAGGTGAACAAATGTATAACGTGGCACATAGTTTGAGATAATATCAAAAGAGAATGCTGATACCAGCATCTAAGTGAAAAATCAATGCCAGCAGCAATTATGCAATTACAACATTGAGAAAGAGAAATATGTCCATGCCATCCCCAACATTCAGTCTGGAAGGAAGAGCAGAACCAAAATCAGACGAGGGGCAGAAAAGCTGAGGAATCAGAATCAGGACATTTCAGGCCAATTAAATATATATTGTCACTTGCAATCCATCAAGCATGTTGAGCAAAAATGAAGACAGATAACCATTTCAAAGATAACAGGCATTCCAACCATTTCAAAGATTACAGGCACTCCTGAAGAAAAGAGGATCGAGCATGCTACAATAACATAACATGAAAACTTGAAACTACCTCTCATGGTAGCACATAAGTTCAGAACGAAAAAGAAAAAAAAATTAAAAACAAAATTCTCAGAGTGCCATGCATGGCTAAGTAGCAGGTTCTGTTTTCGAGAGGTTATTTGACACAAACTCTATTTACAGGATTCAAATGGTAGATGCATGAAATAATTGTTGGGATACAATACAAGGGCGGCGCTACGTATATCACAGTGGGGTCAATTGATGAGAAGCTTTTGACCCCACTCACCCACATTTTTGTGACAAATTTATCCTTGCAAAGAGTCAAATATTACTAGTTTGTCCTTGACCCCACTCACCCACATATGCTTTCCCATTTCAACTCTCGACCTAGACATGAAGAGTTGCCCTAGCAGAATTAAGTGCTTGGTCCTCCATCGCCGGAAAGCAATCCAAATTGGTAAGCACGGCTCTCGCCTCTCTTTGTCTTTCTCTCTCTAGATTTGTATATCTTTCTGATAATCTCTCAATCTCCATCTCTCTTGGTTGTCTCTCTACTATTTTCAAACCATACCGGCATACGCATACATGTGCTTGAGTTTGGCTCAATCACATAGAGAGATCAGGTGGGTATGTTTAGAGAGAGAGATCAGAGGTGGGCATTTGAAAATGGGTATGTGGAAATGGGTATGAAAATCAAGAAATGGGTATTTGGAATTGGGTTTTGGAAATCAGGAAATGGGTATTTGGAACTCTCATGAGAGGCATCAATTTCATGATTGTTGGAAATTGGGTTTTAAAAATGAGCTTTTGAAAAAGGATTCTTGCTAATGGGTTTTTGAAAATGGTTTTCTGAAAACTGTTTGTTTCGATGTTGTATACTACATATGTTATTACACATCATAATACAATGGATTCGTTCCTTGCTGTTGTATAGGGCTGTTTTATTTGTTATTGTCTCTGAGTGGGTGTTATCACATATAAATTTATTGGGGATTTGAATTGTTGAATAGATGATTGTTTGGTCACATATATTAAAAAAAGATGTGTTTGCTAGTGTTGATAATGAAGCTATTATGCAACGATTTCAACACATGAAAACCCATCGAGGGCAGTTGTAGGACTTCATGTATTTGGATTTTCCTTTCGGATTAAGAACTTTTAGTAACAATGTATTAAAATTTCTGTTTATTTTTATTTGAGAATTCAATAAATCTTTATCGAATTCTCGGAAATAGATTATTTGATAATTTTATATTATGTTTGTCGAATTATCGAAAGTAGATGACAAATGTTGATAAAGGGGAAAATAAATTTATTCAATTTGCGGAAGATAGGTTTTTTATTGACCCCACTGACTCGAATTCCTGGAGCCGTCCCTGATACAATACCCTATCTCTTTTCACCATAAACAAGTTATTCCCTTCTAGCATGAAATGGCATGTTTATTCTAAATAAAGTAGCAATGCATGTTCTCCAATTTGACATGACCAGCCTAGCCATAAAAATGCCCCATAGTTTATGATCAGTAGTACTGAGAAACGGACTCACATATGAAGTGGGAAGAAAGAAAGCAAATCCTGCATGGAATTAGAGTGAAACCCAACATTATAGACAACAAACAACGGTGAAAGATGCTATAATGCTCAAGAGCGGCACTACGTATATCACAGTGGAGTCAATTGACCCCACTGAGATGTTAAAAAGTCTATTATCAAAATAAAATTTATGTCATGGCTCGAAGTGATGAGAAGCTTTTGACCCCACTCACCCACATATGCTTTCCCATTTCAACTCTCGACCTAGACATAAAGAGTTGCCCGTGTTTGGTCCTCCATCGCCAGAAAGCAATCCAAATGGGTAAGCACGGCTCTTGCCTCTCTGTCTTTCTCTCTCTAGATTTGTATATCTTTCTCATAATCTCTCAATCTCCATCTCTCTTGGTTGTCTCTCTATTTTTTCAAACCATACCAGCATACGCATACATGTGGTTGAGTTTGGCTCAATCACAAAGGAGATCAGGTGGGTATGTTTAGAAAGAGAGATCAGACAAAGGTGGGCATTTGAAAATGGGTATGGAAATCATGGAAATGGGTATGGAAATCAGGAAATGGGTATTTGGAATTGGGTTTTGGAAATCAGGAAATGGGTATTTGGAAATCTCATGAGAGGCATCAATTTCATGATTGTTGGAAATTGGGTTTTAAAAATGGACTTTTGAAAATGGATTCTTGTTAATGGGTTTTTGAAAATGGTTTTCTGAAAACTGTTTGTTTCGATGTTGTATACTACATATGTTATTACACATCATAATACAATGGATTTGTTCCTTGCAGTTGTATAGGGCTGTTTTATTTGTTATTGTCTATGAGTGGGTGTTATCACATATAAATTTATTGAGGATTTGAATTGTTGAATAGATGATTGTTTGGTCACATATATTGAAAATGGTGTGTTTGCTAGTGTTGATAATGAAGCTATTATGCAACAATTTCAACACATGAAAACCCGTCAAAAGCAGCTTTAGGACTTCATGTATTTGGATTTTCCTTTTGGATTAAGAACTATTAGTAACAATATATTAAAATTTCTGTTTATTTTTATTTGAGACCTTTATCGAATTCTCGGAACTAGATTATTTGAGAATTTTATATTATGTTTGTCGAATTATCGAAAGTAGATAACTGATGTTGATAAAGGGGAAAATAATTTTATTCAATTTGCAGAAGATAAGTTTTTTATTGACCCCACCGACTCGAATTCCTGGAGTCGCCCCTGATAATGCTGGTAAAAGCCATCATCAGCATAAAAAATATAGAGATAGGACACAATGCAGGCATGCAAAGATACATAGAATAACATTTGTCATAAAGAAACTACACACATTTAATGTATTGCAGCAATATGGCAAGAGTAAAATTGGTTTTTAATATAATGTTCTATGTATTTATATGCATAAGTACCAATAATAGAACATGACATTTTTGGATACATTAAACACTTATTTCCTCTTTCCACTCTCTTTCCTGAACTAATGTCTTTCACCTATTCCAAATCTATGTAAGATCAAATGTTACATATTTAGAATAGAAGTAAATCCCAATGCAATAATGTAGCCAAATGTAGCATGTGAACCCAAATCTATATAACAAGGGAGCTCAGTTTTTGAATTCCCCATATTTTGGACCCTTGGATTTAAGAGGGGAATGAAAAAAGGGGCTAAAAGTTGGAGAAATTTACAAGTTTTTGCCATCCCCATCAAAAGCACATTCACATCTTGGTTTGTACGGCGCAAAAAGGAGCAGCAAATTTGAGTTATTTACAGTATTGCCATCCCTTCTTCATTTAAAAGAAAAGCAAGAGTGTTTACTTTCTTATTGTTCTGCCATTGATCAAAAAGGTGTCGAAAGCAAAAAAAAAACTTCTTTTGTAAGGGAGCTCAGTTTTTTAATTCCCCATATTTTGGACCCTTGGATTTATGTACATAAATCATAGGGCAGAGATTAAAAGGAGAGGGGTTGAGGGGTTGGATTGGGTCAGGTCTGACGGGTTTAGTTAAGGACCCAATCAGGGTCTGGATCAGAGGTTTGGGGCCCAAAAGGTGGGCTGCAGTGGGGTCCGGTCTGGGCAATAATCATTGGGACCCAGGTTCCGCAGATTTTGATCCGCTCGTCGGATTTCAAAGTTCTATATATGGATGGAAAACCCTCGATGAGTAGATCGCGATGAGCCAACTTTCGGGGTGATCAGGGCCCTATCAGTGATAGGTGATTTTTCAGGTGAGCACCCCGGAGGTGCGGGACCTGCTATTCTGATTTTTTATCCGCCCGTCGGATCTTGAAGTTCTATATATGGACGGAAAGCCCTCGACGAACAGATTGCAATGAGCCAATTCCTAGGGCAATCAAAGATCCAGGAATAATAGGTGATCTTTGAATCGGAACCTAATCAGGACATCGTTAAATAGGGTGGACCGAATTACCCCTCATAGGGTGCCAAAATTCAGGTTAGTTGTTAGGTGATTAAAAAAAGATTAATTAGATTTAGTTGTGCTCAGAACGTGGTGTGCCGTGCCTTCAGGTATGGGCAATCACTAGTACCAATATATAAAGAAACTCAAGACATGAAAGGCAAGTGATCCCTGAAGTAGCAGGAACTTGGTTGAGCTAAGTTGGATGAACACAGGTACGTGAGCCGGGCACAAGGTATCCAATTAGGAAAATTTCAAAAAATAGGATTCGTCTACTTGGCATAATATCAAATTAATTCAAATAGATGATCTCTTTTAAAGTAAAGATAAAAAAAAGCAATGTACAAATCTTACCAGGAAAATATAAGTTATCATCATATTATTTTATTTAGATTTCAAAAGAAGAAAAAAGTGTAATAATATTCTGTCAGTTACAAAACAATGTTAAAACTAGTAACGTGAAGAATCCGACATGAGAACTCATGTCAACACAGTCCAATAACAATGCCTTGCTCATGCAAAGAACCTTGTAACATAGTAGATGGATATAAAATTAAGAGACACGTGATACTAGGTTATCAAAAAAAAGAGACACAAGATACTAGGGCTTTAAATGGGCCAGGCCTAGATTAGTTCGGTCCCTGATTTTGAATTGGTTGGCCTGGGCCCGATGGGCCAAGCCAATTCATATTTTCAACTTTCCCAAGTCCGAGCACAGCCAATTGCCCTGCACACTACACCTCAAAATTAACAGAATACACATTTTATCCCTCAACAATAACACAATACAATATCACCAGCAAGACAACTTTCCACTTTCTCATTATATTTATTCCTTGGTAGAATTTAAGCCCATACTCAACCAAGACTACATGCATCATCATCTTCTTTTTGCCTTCATCTCAATTATAATAAAACATACAGCATCATAAACTTGACAACTTCCACTATGTCATTCTTAAGTTTTACCACAAATCATGCCCTCATTTAATAAAGACTAATATCAAGAGAGTAACGACATCAGTTCAGATGGGGTTACTGTTTTACAATTTAATACAAAAATCTGCTGGGCTGTAACAAAAGATGACCTATGCCGTTGTTCTTGCTTTTTCATTGTGGCTCACATTCAGGCAATTACAGAAAATTCTCCACATTTAACATGGGCAAAATCAGAGGGATTTGTCAGAAACTCTTGGGGGTATGTACCATCTACATCAGGAACAGGCACATGAATAGTTTAGATTGCCACAAAAGTCAGCCCCACATGATTAGTCTGTAGGGTCAAGCAAATTTTGATTGAACGTAGTTCTTAACCCCCCTAAGAGAAACTAACTCCCTCAATCAAATTCTAAACGTATTTGAGATCCACACAAGCAACACCACCATAATCATTGTAGGCCTTATAGGATAAGTAATCTGAACAGGAAATGGAACGCCTAGGAAGTAGCAACACAAGTACAATATCTTGGATAGGTAACAAGGAAGAGCATAATTACCTTTGTATGAAGCTTGCCCTTACACTATAGAACAATTATATGTGCTGCAAAGCTGGAGGAGTGCTGCTTGATTGGCCTGGTCCAGGTAATTTTGTATAATCACAGGGTACTTTCCAGGGGAAGAGGCTGAAAACCTTGACAGTGAAGTCACCAAAAATTCTCTTGGATCCTTTACTTCCTTCAGAGGGTCTTCCTCTTTCTTCCCTGCATTAAACAGACGAACAAAGGTTGCACTATAACCAACAGCCTCTCCGATATCAGGCACTTCAGGTTCATCTTCCACTCTTTCTTGTTCTGGTCGGGCAAGAAGTGTAACAATGCTGTCAAGCATTTTTCCCCAGAGCTCAGCAGAACCATTTAATAGGGCTGGAGACTCACAGATGAGTTTGGTCGAAGCAACAGAAGTTAGTTTCAACTCAATAGTCCCTGTTATCAGTCTAAGATTGGGAATCCAGAACTGCTCAATAATCGTTACAAATATGTTGGCCTGCACCGCATTTATTGAGCCTACAAGCACTGCATGCCCATGCTTAACGAGGAAAAGCGACATGAATAGCACGAGTGACTTCACGAATTTCACAGTCCTGTTTTTCTGCAACCGCATGAAAAGAGCACCCCATATGTGGCCAATATAAGGGGATATCACCTCATAGCTAAGGTTCTCAACAACAGTGTTAAGCACGTAGAAACCAAGTTCCTCTGTGCTTGAAGCCGAGACCAGTTGATTGAATATCCCAAGCACCTGAGCCAGCCTCCCTTCATTGTTCAGCTCATGTGGTGCCTTCTGCAGGAAGGCCTGAAGCAGTCTCACAAGAGCTGGCACATTCGCCGACCGTTTCCAAGTTGCAGGGGAGAGAAGAAGCTCAAAGAGCTGCATGTAATTAGGTGGAAGGGGTGGCGTATGGATATCAACAAGTTGTGCCAAGATCTGAAATGTGTAAGGCCAGAACTCAGTGACATCATTCACTAAGATGGTTTGCAGAACAGGGAAAAGGCACGCCTCATAGACTGAAATAAGAGAAGCGTCCTTCTCGCAGGAACGTCTGACAAGAGCAGCCACCGCCTCGAACAGGTAATGGTTAAAAAATGGATTTTTTGGGTTCTTACAAACCTCACTAAGAACTGCTGTCAGATTGGTAATGCAGGCACCTACAATCTCACCACCAACATCAACGACACCAAGAACCCGCATGATGCACTTCATGATGTACAGGTTCTCTTGAGACTCTGGAAACTTCAGAGAATTGAATAGATTTGGTAACAATAATGGCACCAGAGGGTTGATATCCAATGAAGTATAGCGTGCACGCCCCTCATCTTTGACAAGCAACAGCTTCTCAATACAGTTTGCAGCATATGAGTGAACGACATTTGATTCAGATTGAAGGAATCGAATCACATCAGGCATCATGGTAATTGCGACAGGCTTTGGTATGTGGTTCCGGAAGGTGGTGAAGAACTTCAATGCATCTGCCTTGAGCATGGGAAACCCATTGACATCCTGGGCTTTCAGCTCTGGAACAATAACTGTTGCAAAGAAACTCTCCACTTCAACAAGATCAGTGGTAACCATGCTACCGCCCGCTGTTTTTATCGCAAGAGAGACAACCAAATAAATAGCACAATCCTTCTCCTTCCAATTCCTAGATGGGTTTGTGCCATAAGAAGCCAGCATATTCTGAATCTTCATTGAAACCATTTCCTTGACTTTGTCTCTGTAGTTCGTCGCAATTCCTTTCAAAAGTTCACAAGCAATCCTCCGTCTTGTGTCAAGATCACTCCCCTCGATATCCCTCCTTATATACTCAACATAGTTCATCTCAAAGAGCTCCTCATCCTCTTCCCGGAGCCGAATATTGGGGATGACAATGCTATCAAAAATCTGCTGCAGTATATTCGGGTCACTGAACAAAGAATGATGGACGCTTGTGCTAACCGTGGTCAAGAACTTGATGGCAGTGACAGTTAGCTGATCGCGGCTGGACGATGCAGAAGCAGTCATCAATAGGCTCCAAACTGCAGAAGCAAACCCTGACAAATACCCCTTGAACTCTTCCTCATTCTTCTCCATATAGAGATTAATGTTCTCACACACAGCAGCGCGAAGTCCATCCATAACAGCGAGCCCATTTCCCCTCTTGTCATCCTCAAGAACCGGGTATGTAGTAGTCAGATACGTTTGGAACTCGACCATCCATTCGTTCATGTGATCCTCAAAGAATTCAGGCAGCTCTTGGAAATTGAGGGAGTAAAAAATTCTACAGCAGAGACGCTGCGATTCAATGAGGGGGCGGAGGGTGTCTGCAGAATTGAGGTTTGCAGGGATGAGGGACGCGGTCTTAAGGAAGATTTCGAGCAATGGGGCGGCGAACCCATCAAGACAGTACTTCAGATCAAGGAGAAGATCATTGGTTTTGTACTCATAGCGGAATTTCTTAAAGATCGAATTGGCAGTGCTGAGTATCCCATTGATGGATGGGTAGTCCTGAGCCGTCCGGAGGCTGGCAACAAGCTCAGGGAGGAGGGTGGGCCAGGACTTGGGAAAATCATGCTTGCCAATAATGGCGAGCGCCTCGCTGAGCTGGCTCTGGATGCGAGGGGAGGAGGCGAGCATCAAGCGGACAATGTGCGATTTGATCTCGGATTTTTCTTCATCGGTGATGGGCGGGTGGGGGTCAGAGTCAGGGGAGGGTGCCCAATGGGATCGGAGGTGGTTCTTGAAGTTAACAGCCGCCGCATGGCGGATGAGCTCATCGACGTTTGGGAGGGAGATGAGGCGGAGGACGGCGAGGCCGAACCCAGGGCGGGAGGCGGAGTCGAAGAGGTGGGATTCGGCGCGGCGCCGGGGCTCGGCGTCGGGGGAGAGGGTTTGGAGGAAGCATTGAGAGAGCATTTCTAGGGCTTCTTGGGTCCAATCCATCTCGTGATGGTAATGAAATATGCAATCTCTTTCTCTACAGATTCTCTAACTTGAACTCTATTTCTAGGGTTTTGATGATTGGTTGAAATCACAAACAAAATCAAGCAATGGATCGAAAGAACTTACAGAGAGAAAGAGAGTTATGGAATGATTCCTCTTCTTCTTCTTCACTGTGAGGAGTGCAGCGAGGGCTCAAAAAGCAAACGAGGGATTTTGAATGGAGAAGGTTGAGGCGAGGGTTTAATGCTCACTCTTGCTTATGGTGTTTGGCGTGTTTTCTTGCTTAACGTGTAGAAATTTTATCATGGTGGATGGGTGTAGGGTTTATGACAATCTGGACCGTTGATCTATTTGGACTCACTTGTTTGTAGATTGCCGGATTAGATGAAAAATGGAATTAGGGCAAACCCCAATTATGTAATCAGCTTGCATCCTTTTGAGGTTTGCAAATAGGTATCCGATTATAAGAAAATTCGAGCCTCTTATCCGAATTATAGCGGGTTGGATTTCTATTTTAGAATGGGAGACATTTGGATCTAGATTTAGATCTTATATATTCATGTATATTATAGGATTGATAACATTTGGATCCAAAATCATATCCTGTTGTGTCCTGATTTGAGAATTTGAATGCATGATGATTTCAGTTTTTAAGGGGCTAAATAGCTTGAATTTTTATTCATGTTTGAAAAGTTTATTTAACTTTGATTACACACCATTTATTACTTTTATTTTTATATCTAAAAACTTTATTTTTAAGCACTTTTATCTAAATATATTATCGCAACCTACATCTTATTTCGAAATCGGGTTCAAAACTGAATTCGTTTAAGTTGATGTTAAGACAGAATTTAACCAGAAAAAAAAAAAAAAAAAAGTTTACAATGTCAAGATCCAAGATATAAGATTTAGCTAGTTTAAGTTCATCATGGCCCAACTTACGTTCCAACCGTGAGCATCACTAGCTGAACTCTCATTTGAGTGAAATTTCACTGTTCCATATAAAAATAGAGAATTTTGTGTTTTTCATAGCCCTAGCCTCAAAATTTTCTAAGTAAGAGCCTCTTGTATTATTTATATTTATGGAAGAGTATAGGTTGTTTCGTTGGCCTTCAAGTTTAAAGTATCACTCTTGATTAATGATCCAATTTAACAGTGAAAGTAAAAGTCAAAATATAAATAAAATAAAAATAAAATAGATTAAAGTAAGAGTACACACATTATTATAGTTATAAAAAAAAAGGCAAAGGAAAAGTAAAGCAGCCACTCATACATTCAAATTTTATTTTTCTCTCCACTATTTTCGTCTAAATGGTAATGGAGTAAAAAACATCACATTACCACGTTATTCCTCCCTTCACGATTCATAACATACATAGGTACACACTAGCAACAGAGGCCCGCGTTAAAAATATTCAAGTTTAGTATTTTTTAAATATTATTAATAAAGATAAATATATTAGATAGTAAAACATCTTTGTTAGCATCGAGTCATTCTTTATCATAATAAATTCATTAAAAATATAAAGATAACAAAGTCAATAAAAATAATTGATATTGTGAAAGCGAAAGTTCGTAAGAAAGGAAAACATGAAAAATGAAAGATTAGAAAAAAAGAGATAAGAGCTTTTACTCAATTAAATATCTTTTCATCTTCCATAAAAATTGTAGGACTTCTGTGCAGATACCATGAAGTCATTTCTATCATAATAAACTAGCAAAACATGTCCATGCTTAGCACCTGCAATATAGTTTATAATATTCAAAAAATATATAAATTTTAAATAATATTTAGTCTAAATTATATTGAAATGGTAAAAATTGCAATCAAAATTAAAACCTATAATAATAAAAAAATATATAGTTGGTTAATTTCAAAACGAGAACACTTTAATTTGTTTGAAATTAGTTGAATATTTACTTCAAATATATATTTGAAACCAGAAGAATAAATCCATAATTAAAAAAATAGAACTGAGAAAAACACCATAAAAATACAACATGAAAACAAGAGTCCATAAACAATCAATTAATAAGAACAACATGAAACCCAATGCCTAAAAATAAAAAAATTGAAACAAAAAATAAAAGAAAAACCATAAATCCATGAAAATCTATAACAAAAATAAATAAATAAATAAATAGGACTATGATAAAAGATAACAAAAATTATTAAACACAAGAAAATACATAAAAAAGAAAATGTATAGAAATAAGGAGTGCGACTTACAAGAAACAAAAAACTCATGAGAAACCAATAAAAAAAACTGAAACTAAAAAGAAAAGATAAGAAGCCATCTAAATTGAAAATGACATATAGGGTCTGCAGCCTAATTATTTAAGATATATGGGCCAGGCTCGAATTAATAGGTAGAAAGCTCGAAGTACAGCCGATCCGAATTAGAGGCACTGTTTTAAGTAAAAATAATCTAATCCAGTGAAAAATAGAAATTGAACACATTCTCTCACACACAAACAAACCTCCTAACCAAGTGAGTTACAAATTAGATTGGAAAATATCTTCCCTTTCTATTTATAAATTATAATACACGCGGGCTCGAGCTTAACATATTCTAGATAGGTTGGAGTCGGGGTAGGTACTTATGGCCTAAGTCGGTCTTGGCTCGAGCCTATCAATTAAAAGTCAGGTCAGGCCTGGATATTATTTAGTCTAACTTATGAACACCCTTTGGTCCCATCCCTAAATGGGGTCCACAATTGGGCTCAATAAAAAAGTTTTCATATAATATGTGAGAAGTGAGAACTAGTTCTCACCTGAATATTACCCTAATAAGAAATGGGTAAATCTTATTCAAAAAGCCCTCTTGTTGTTTTAGATTTTCATATCTAATGTGAATGGAAAATTTATGGCTAAATACGATTTGTGATACGATTTCGATGGAGCAGAGAGAGTTGGGGTGGGGCCCTGGGGTTCTACAATGTGATACTAAGTTAGCTGTCCATATTTCAGATCATAATCATTTGGAAAGAATTTTGTAATCGATCATGTTACCCACGATTTGGATGGTCTGGATTGGATTTCGTATAAACACCTCATGTCCGATGTAGATGAGCACCTACGCTTCCTAAAATCCAACCTCCCTCGTTCTTTCTCTGTATGTTCTTTCCCTCCATTTTCGTATCACAATCTCTTCTGCAACCTCCCAAAACCATCCGAATTCGAAACCCTCCCAAAACCCTAACAGATGTCGACGAATCGAAAGCTCTTAATTTCTGCACTCAGATCTCTCAATCGAAGAAATCCGCTCTCAATCCCTCCTCCCTCACTCGAATTCCAACCCAAAACCCAAATTCCTTGTGATTTCTCGGACTCTTCCAGTCACTCCTCCGAAGAAACTAGGGTTTCCAGAGCATTTCACTTCGTTTGCGATCGCTCTCTTGCTTCTAGGATTTCGAGTAGGAGCTTCTGCTCGGAACCCGCAGAAAGAAGCGTGGAAAGATGCTGGAATTGCAGCGCAGCTGCAGAATCGAAGCCGTTCCTCTCTTGCGGAGCATGTAGAAGCGTTCAATCGGTCGATCGGTCCGTGGATTATTTTCAGATCTTTGGACTGTAAGTGTTTGTGAATTGGTTGTTGAATCTTATTGATTTATTATTGTTGTTGTTGCTGCTGCTGCTTTCCTTTATAATATTATGCGAAATCTTTTGAATTCCCGAAGAAAGGCACTTGTTTGGCTATATGGGAAAAGCTCTTACTTTGTTATTCCCCCGAAGATGGCGTGGTTTATTTCAAGGTTTAGACTAATGAGGGAGGTAAGGTGTTGTGTTCCTCATGTAGTCATCGTGCAAGATTTCTGCCATGAAACAAAAACATCTCTTGACAACAGATTTTTCCCCATTTTGCTAAACAGAACCTAGCAGAATTATGTTGGCTTCTGAAATTGCAAGGAAATGAGGAGTATTAGAATGATAAGACTTTCCACTAAATGAGTGATAAAATTGTTGGCAGAGAGTAGGATCGAAGTAGACTGTGCCCCGATTTCTAACCATTAGTATTAGAATGACATGGAGTGTCCTCTTTTCTATTGATTTAGAGATGAGAATATTTCCATGCCGTGATAAGGACAGAGACATGAGCTACTGGGCTGGTTTGGTACACAAAGAGCTTGAAATAGATGAAAATGCACTTCCTGAGACTGGTGTATCTACGCCGTTCAGGTTCACCAGTAAGACGGATGTGGATTTATGTCTCTGATACATCTATAGGGAGGAGCATGAAGGGCATTGGCACACAGGAACCATTGTTATTACACTTCCCAAGTCAAGTTGTAGTCTTATATTTTATTTATTTATTGATTGATTCCTTATTTTACCAACCATCCATATTCTAGCATTTTGAAACCAAACATGCCTATTCAGAGAATACAGGGAAACATACCCAAATACAAAATGTGTATCTAAGGAAGTGTATTTCATGGTCGTATCATTAAATGCGTGCATTTCGACAAGATGCGTTTAGACCTCTTTGCAGAATACCAGACAGCATTGAGAAATGCTGAAGATATTCATGCGAATATAGATCAAACAATTTATGTCACAGCACGTGTGCCAATATGATACACATGCACTGGATCTGGGCATTTATTTGGTCATGGTCAATTGTGTAGATGTACTGTAACTAGGCTGATCTACTCATAGGACACGTCCATGCAGAAAAATGGATGGTCAGAGGAAGGATGATTGGCGTTCTATGTTTTATTAAATTTCCTCCGCTAACCAATCCTACCAAAACCTAGGGTGGAACCTGGTCGGTGCACTTTTGGCAACACGCACATTTCAGCACCAAGTCATTTCTCCTGGGATTCGAACTCGCAGCCAGTTGGCTCTGATACCATATTAAAATTTTTCTGCTCGCCAATCCTTCCAAAACCTCAAGGCATTAGTAGAGGCGGCGAAAATACTTTTCAACATGTTAAACACAATTGTTTCCAATCTGATGAGATCATGAGAGGACATGTCTGCTTTCTGGTAGAGGATGTTTAGTGTGGTAGCTGCATGATAAATGACCTCATTCTTGATATACAAACCATGTTGGCATTGGCACCTTTGATAAACCTCTTAGAGCACTTTCTCATATTTCCGGCTCATCTTAAAAATACAAGCGGTCGGGGACAAGTGTGCCCTGACACATTCTGTGCTTTCTCATGTTGATGTTGCTGGTCTTTTGACTTTAATAGGGAGAAGAGGTATGATATACAGACCGAAAATCTTGAGAGCAAGTACAAAGATTGGCAGAAGAAGCTCCACCCTGATCTAGTCCATTCAAAGTCGGAGGTTAGAGCATGTGCACTTTAATCTGAAATTTTTTGTTCATTTGTTTTCTCCCCAATAACTCTTGGTCTTTTTTCTCCTGTTTTTTTTTTTTTTTTTTTCTTATTGTTTGATAACCTAGAAAGAAAAGGCATATGCTGCAGAACAGTCTGCTCGAGTAATTGACGCCTACCGCACACTTCGGAAGCCCTTGTTAAGGGCAATGTACCTGGTAAGGCTCTTTCAGTTTATGTGTCTTCACCAACAGTCATTGAGAGGTTGTATTGGATCACGATCCACTTTTCAGATAACTAGCAAAATTTATTTGCAGGATATATATATATATATATATTCTACAGTCTCTGCTTCGTGGCCTAATTGTCCAAAAGTCCCTGAGTTCTAAAGATTTATTGTTTAGTAGCTGAGATTTTAAAATCCTTTGAAATTTAGCCTTCTGGTCAAAATGTGAGTACCCATTGTTATAATTGGTATGATCCCTAACTCTACTCCTTGCCTATCACCAAGTTACACCCAAACCTATTTCTAAACAACCCCAGCCCAACCCAACCGTTTCATAAGCATGAAATCATTACTACTACTTTTTTTCCTTTTTTTTTAGTGGTACACATGAGCACAAAATTGATCCTTTAAGGTATCCAATTCATTGAGTGGAGGAAACTAGTTTTTGGAAAAGAAAACAGATGGAACATGGAAGAATAAAGGATAATGGAAATCGACCATGGTATACCTGCTGACAGTAATTCCCTTTTTTTATAAAATGGTACCCAACTTCCTATCCTAGTTTTGGACCCATTGTGGAGGGAGCACACAAAAAGCAGGGATGGCAGATAACTTTCCGTTTATTTGAACTGTGAATAATAATTGCACCGAAGATTTTTTTCAAATGATAATTGCACTGAAGATCATCAAGGCTTTTAGTGGTTGTGGAGTGGATGTGGGCATATTCGTAGGATCAAAGACCACCTTGGTGATTACAGTTTTTCCTGGCATTACTATTACCCAAAATTGTTGGTCAAGACTACTTAAGATTATAAAGAACATTCTTTTGTTGGGCATATGTGATCTCCTTAGGATCTGACTGTTTTAATATTTGGTTATACAAAATAGGGATATATCTTGTCTTTAGCTTCTTTTGAACGTCTTTGTTAATCTTTAGCATAGATGATTCTAATTTGAAAAATACGTGTTTTCATCTAAATGCACCAGAACTGCCTTGCTATATTAATGAAAGTTACTTTTCAAAAAAAAAAAAAAGGAAAAAGAGAAAAAAAATCCAAATGCAACAGAAATGTATTTTAGATCTCTGAGGCTGTCTTTTCATGGGTCTGGGATAATAAGAATAATGCAGTCTTCTTTCTTATCTCTTTTTTTTGGCTCTGTGTATTCCAATTTCCAACTGAAAACTTTACTGCTCTTGCTTCTCTGTAGGCTCAAACTAAAAGAGCTCAGTACATGGCTCTTCTGTTTTTAATTTGATCTTTATACTCTTACCAATGCGAAGTTGTGGTGATAATGTCACATCTAGACAAAATTGTACCATCAGAGTACAACACCATGGAAGCCCTAAGTCAAATTGTACCAATCTGAGTACAACACCATGGAAGCCCTAAGTCCTAATTTTTTCATTGATGTGGACATCTGAATCAACCAGAAGCACAACCATTCTTCTGGTGTTTTAGCCTAGATATTATCCAATACCGAAGCTCATGGTATCTATAATAATTGTAGTTGTAGGTAAATTACTTATGCATGCATGTTTAGTAATTTTAACTTTTTGCTACAGTGGTTTAGTGCACTTACTGCAGCTGAGGCACTTATGCTTTATGTAACTTTCTAAAGTACTTGTGTGTGCTAATGAAGAAATTTCAGAATGTCATTCACAAATGCTCCCACAAAAGAACCCCCCCCCCCGGTCAAAGTTGCTAGCCAGTAATCCCAAAACCAATTGGTGATAGGAAACTGCACAAACAACTACTTAACACCCCCCCTCGGGCGGGACACCGCCTGGATCCGAAGCACACGCCCGCACAAGACTATAACGCGGCATGGGGCCTTTTTGCCCTGCGCATTTTGCACCCGCACAAACACACAACGCGGCATGGGGCATTTTTGCCCTGCGTGGTTTCGAACTCGAGACCTCAGGCTCTGATACCATGTCAAAGTTGCTAGCCAGTAATCCCAAAACCAATTGGTGATAGGAAACTGCACAAACAACTACTTAACACCCCCCACCAGCAGTTTTCTTTTCTATTCTTCCAATTTATGAGTTACAAAGTGAAGGCATTTCTCCCAGCAATTAATGGACATCTGTAAAGGAACTCATTAGTTTTGAGTTCAACTTTAGCCATTGGTGTTGTATGAGTTCTATGCTGTTTCATGGGTATGTTGTTTTTTAGATTTCATTAACATCACCTCAGGGCTGGTAATCAAATGCCCTATCTGTTTCCTTTTCTTTTATGCTTAGAGAGAAATTGTGGTGTTTATTTGCACACTTCAAAATTTTCCATTGCACTGCAAATTTCTATCCATTTTCCCTTTGGCTTCTGGCAGATGCAACTTGAAGGTGAACCTGTGGATGAAGAACAAACAGTTTCAGACCCAGAACTGCTTGCCGAGGTAACTGGCAGAAAATCCAATTTCATCTACCTCGTACATCATGTAATTTCCTTATTTCATTTTTCTTTGAGGAGCAAGCTAGCTTTGAAATCAGTACTTTATATATGTAATTTAAATGTGCTTCTCTATAAAAAAAAAAAAACTTGGGCATAAGATCCTGACAAAATAATCCTGAAAATCAAACACATTAGTGGTAAAGGTGAATAAGATATTTAATAGGCCTGACCATGACTGACTTTGGAGTGTAAATCATGTTTATGAACATCCCAGCCATTGAATTAGCGGCTTACAGCGGGGCAGTAAAAGGCAAAATAGCATTGCCATTCAATGTGCAAGACTGATCATGAATGACCGGGATTTCCAGATTATAGCTAGTTTTGATCAGTTCCCGTTAAAGTTTGGAGCCCACGAGACGTGGTTTGGAACCTCTCTACACATGTGCAACGTTTGTGGTGCAAGAAATAAAAACATAAGATCGTAGTAGTCAATATTATGTGGGTTTGAAACTTGATATAGCACAAGAGGGGTTGCCACAGAATGGGCTTTTGGATAATGGGCCAGATCCTACCAAGACCCACGGGCGAGGCTCGGGCCTATCGAGCCCAAGTTTAAGCCCCACGGCTAGCCTAATAAGCCTAACTGTGTACCATAGGAGGTCCAAGCCTTCCCAATAAGAAATATAATCCGACGACCCTATCATCATCATTGCAATTAGCATCCTTTTTTGTTTCGGTATCATCCCTTTTAAGAATCTTTGTTATTTTGGATCCTTTTATTTCTCTTATAGTCTAAGTTCAATGAATGTATTAAGAAATGAAAGGACTCCATGTGTAAAAGGAAACTTTCTCCTTTGGATAAGAGGCCTATTTAAGGACCTCTCGTGCATTCTTAAAGTTAATTTTCAATAATATGAAGTTTTTTCCCTCCCTTTGGGAAAGAACCCTAAGGGCCGTATGTTTCATGGACTTGAATACATGGGAATTCTGAGAAATGTATTTCTAGAAGTAGCCAAGCTTGAAGAAATAAAGGTGAATATCCATAAATGGATACCAAATAATCTCTCATGTAATGGATGATGAATTAACGGGAGATGTAAAGTCATTTATGTTGGTGATGGCCAGGTATTCATTTACCTCTCCACTCAATTCATTTTCCATTAACGGGGATATTGTTTTATAGACACTGATGAATATTCAACTTTATTTCTTTAATTTTACCCACATTTAGAGATACATTTCTTAGAATTCCTATGTATTCAATTTCATTCAAACATGCAGGCTATGCTAAAAATGGCTTCTAGGTGCCTATATGATTGGGCAGACCCTTCTAAACCAATCCAGCTGCATCAAAATAGAAATTTACCTGAATCATTCTACCCCTTGGGTGCTTGTTTTAGGTTTTCGGTCAAAATTTCATGGGCATTTATTTTTAAAAAATTATCAACTTTAACATTTAGTCTAGTATTTGGGAATAAGGGCTATACATTCTTATGGGTGGTAACAATTTTGTTAGAAGAGGATTAGTTGAACAACCTCATCATCAAAGCCTTGTTCCAACTTGTCACGAAAGTGAATAGACAAAGATATTTGTGGAATACTTGGATGCCTTCAATGGTCGATCCTTCATCCCTTTTATAATATTATTTAGCCTTAATCAAGGCAATTCAAAACTATTACAACCTAAGAATATGGAAAGTAAAAATGTTACAATCTCTGTATATGGAAAGAAGATAAGTCTACAATGTTTTGAGTCTATCTAAATATATCCCACGTGATGTGTTGGGCTGTACAGTTAATGGGCCTGGTGGGCTTTGTGTCAAATGGTGTTAACACCCCCCCCCCCCCCCCCCCCCCCCCCTCTCAAATTGATGATGGTCAAACAGCAACAATTTGCGAATCAAGAACTCATGGCGTGGCCTAGGCAGTCCTTTGGTGAAGATGTCTGCAAGTTGAAGTTCACTGGAGACATGTGGAAGACTAATGACCTTGCGATCATATTCATCTCGAATAAAATGACAATCCACCTCGATATGTTTTGTACGTTCATGAAAAACGGTAGCCAGTAATCCTAAGATCACCCCCCTCGGGCGGGACATCGCCTGGATTCGAAGTACACACCCGCACAAGACTACAACGCGGCATGGGCCCTTCTTGCCCTACGCACTTGCGCCCGCACAAACACATAACACGGCATGGGGCATTTTTGCCCTGCATGGTTTCGAACTCGAGACCTCTGGCTCTGATACTATGTCACGAAAGTGAATAGACAAAGATATTTGTGGAATACTTGGATGCCTTCAATGGTCGATCCTCCATCCTTTCTATAATCTCATTTAGCCTTAATCAAGGCAATTCAAAACTATTACAACAAGTATATGGAAAGTAAAGCTGTTACAATCTCTGTATATGGAAAGAAGATAAGTCTACAATGTTTTGAGTCTATCTAAATATATCCCACGTGATGTGTTGGGCTGTACAGTTAATGGGCCTGGTGGGCTTTGTGTCAACTGGTGTTGACACAACTATGTTGGGGCCATCTACATGAATTATGTTTCTCCGTTTTGATCTATCCTGAGCCAGATTCTTGGATAGGTTGCACCTCCTTGGATCTATTGTTATTACTTCCATCCATATCCTCTTCGACCTACCCCATCCCCTTGGTGAGCCATCAACCTGCATAGAAATTTTTTTCCTTCTTGCCTTACCATTTCTAGAGAAGAAGCGAATCATATGTTCTATAGGAGAATCAGTAGGGAAGAAGTTAAAGAAGTATTGAAAAGAATGAAGAATGGGAAAGCGGTTGGGCCAGATGGTATCCCTATTGAGGTATGGAGGTGCTTGGGGGAGGATGGTATTAGTTGGTTGACAAAGCTTTTTAATGTAGTGCTAAAGAGCAAGAAGATGCCTAATGCATGGAGGAAAAGTATTCTTATACCCATATACAAGAACAAAGGAGATATTCAGAACTGTGCGAACTACCGCGGGATTAAATTGATGAGCCATACGATGAAATTATGGGAGAGAGTTATTGAGAGAAGACTAAGAAGAACAACAAATATTTCAGAGAATCAATTTGGTTTCATGCCTGGGAGATCAACCATGGAGGCTATCTTTCTCCTGAGGAGGTTAATGGAACAGTATAGAGAAGGTAAGAGAGATTTACATATGGTGTTCATTGACTTGGAGAAGGCTTATGACCGGGTTCCTAGGGAGATTCTTTGGAAAGTTTTGGAAAAGAAAAGAGTTTGTGTCGCTTATATTGAGGCGATAAAGGATATGTATGATAGAGTCGTGACATCTATAAGGACGACTGGCGGCGAAACTAAGGAGTTTCCTATCACGATTGGTCTACACCAAGGCTCAGCGTTAAGCCCGTACTTGTTTGCCCTAGTTATGGATGAGATTACAAGACATATCCAGGATGAGGTGCCGTGGTGTATGTTATTTGCAGATGACATTGTTTTAGTGGATGAGACGAGAGAAGGAGTGAATGCTAAACTTGAATTATGGCGGAAAACATTAGAGACAAAAGGGTTTAGGCTAAGTCGATGCAAAACGGAATATATGGAATGCAAGTTTAGTCAAAGTAGGACACCTGGTAACATAGAAGTAAGTTTGGGCACACAAAAGATAGTAGAAAAAGAAAACTTTAGGTACCTTGGATCTATGGTGCAACAGGATGGAGGGATTGATACTGATGTAAGTCACAGGATTCAAGCCGGGTGGACCAAATGGAGGAGTGCTTCGGGGGTCTTGTGTGATCGGAAAGTCCCCCTCAAGGTTAAAGGAAAGTATTATAAGGTGGCGGTACGGCCAGCGTTGTTATATGGATCAGAGTGTTGGGCAGTAAAGCATAATCATGTCAAGAAGATGGAAGTTGCGGAGATGAGAATGCTAAGATGGATGTGCGGGATCACAAGGAGAGATAGGATTAGGAATGAGGAAATTAGGGGCATAGTAGGAATAGCACCGATTGGAGATAAAATGAGAGAAAATCGACTGAGATGGTTCGGCCATGTTAGAAGGCGTCCAACAGAGGCACCTGTTAAAAGGTGTGAAAGCATGGAGTTTGCCAAGAGTAGGAGAGGGAGAGGGAGACCCAAGAGAAGTTGGAAAGAAACTATTAAACATGATCTTGCCTACATGGATCTAACGGAGGACATGGCCCTAAACAGATTTGATTGGCGTCGTCAAATCCATATAGCCGACCCCACCTAGTGGGAAAAGGCTTGGTTTGGTTTGGTTTGGTTTGGTTTGCGTCAATGTTTGCCTGCGTTAGACATGTCCAAACCATTTCAAATGGATTTTTCTTATTTTATCACCTATTGATGCTACCCCTAAATGCTCTCAAAACTCAAAAGCACCCATTTCTAAATTCTATCCTTCCTAGTTTACCTCACATCCACCTCAACATTACCCTTTTGCTACACTCATTTTGTGCACGTGTGGCTTCTTGAATGGCAAACATTTTACTCAATAGGACATAGCTGGTCTAATCGTTGCCTTGTAAATATTGTGATGATATAAACAAAACCAAAACCATAAAGAGTAATACAGAGGGCATGCTACCGACCTCAAAAAAACTCAAAAAGATTCTTGACTTTCCGAAAACAGAAGACCAACCTGAACAACCAAATATCCGCTTTGCGATTGCCACTTCATAGAATGTGCCAGAATGAGAGTAAAATCTTCTCAGCTAACCATGAATCTCTTCAACAACATCGGCAAGCCTCCGAGGTAAAGGACTGATCCAGCTAGCCTTTTGATTCTGAATGCCACTAAAGAATCAGCTTTCAATGATTAATCAAGGGACACCCAACCTAATTACATCCAAGAGGCTGGTTCAAAAAACTTGAGTTCTGACTCATTCATAGAAACCGCAAGGACAGGATAGTAAATTGTTAATCATAAAGTGAAATTCACCTTGATTGTAGATTACAGGTGCTAAATGGAAGTTTTGATGGAGGTGGCTGCATGTATATATGTGTGACGCAGACACGGCATGGGTATTGATGGAACCCAAAACAATAGCCGAACTTGCTATGAGACTGCTGTAATAGCATATCTGTGGACTGCTCTTCCCTTTTCTGGTACAATACAAGGATAAAAGTGGTCGGCTCACCCTAGATCTTCAATTCCAATGTAAAAACACCAATTACAATGGAGAAGAAGGATCAACAATGGAGAAACAGGTAAAAAGAAAGTGCTTGAAGAAGCTATATTCAAAGATTGTTGACTGAACTGCCCAGCTGAACACAGAACATTCATAAAACCCTAATTAGTCAAAGCCACACATTATAAGTTCTGAAATAGTGGCTCCCTAAAGTATACAAGTGTTTAATGGAAAGAGATTATTCAAAACAAACCAATAAAAAAGGAAATTAATGGAAAAATTGCCAGCTGGTCACGTCCTGAACTATGATTTGAGAGCTATGGCCCCCACATGGCCCACCTTCTGTTGATGTGGGTCCCAGCTATTTTTAGGCCACCCATGGGTGACACAAAGGGTATAGGTACCTTGTGGGCTTGGGCCCTCTTTGGCTCATTTCTTTAGGCCCAAAAGTACTTCCTGTTTGCTGTTTGTTTCTGCAAATTGCAGAAAATCCCCTGAAGTTTCAGAAAATTAAAACAGCCCTCTTTAACAATGTACAGGACAACTATGGAACTTTTTATGGGACTTGTGGCTTTTCCCCAACTGAGCTGAACTTTTTACACATGGGTTTGGTCCCCATGTGCTCGATCAAAATCCTCCATATATGCTAAAGCTTGCCCAATTATGTGATCTTCGTGTTTGTCATTGCCATCTGCATCAATGTGGAAGTTTGAATGTTTTCAATCCGATGGTGGATGTCACTCTGATTAGTGTGAGAGTTTAGCAGTCATGGTTGGGCTCCTCAAAATGATTGCACCTGTGATTTAGTCTAATGTGGTTCTATCTGGCTTGTGAGCTCCCTGTTTTTCTTTTGCAAAATTCTCTTGGCAGCTCCAATCTGTCACCAAAAAATCTACTTTGTGGTCCACTTCATGTCTCTTTTTTTGAATGGTTGGTCCGCTTCTTGTCATGGTAGGTAGTTGAATTAAAAGCAGGCCCTCTGAATGGCTAATGGCTATCACTTGAAGTGATATTCACCACTGGAATTGAAGTCATCCTCATCACATATAATCTCACACTTTATCTTGTTTTGACAAGGATCATTTTAGGTAAACTCCACTACTTAGGAATTGGAGATTCTATTTATGCCAAGGTTCAGGGAGGTCTTAGACTTGATCTTAGAGGTGCTTCTGTTGGATATAGGAATAAAGATAGATTAACCTGTTGTCATAGACGTGTGCCCTAGTGTTCAGCTTCTGGACCTAACACCTTGGTTTTATGGGGGAGAAAAGGGCTGTTGTTATGTAGGTATTTCTAAGTACAATGGTTTTTGTTCAGATAATGGAGGTCAGAGAAGCTGTTGAAGAGGCTTGCGACTCTCAAGCATTGAAGCAAATCCAGACGCAGGTAAAGTTGCATTCCATTTTTCAGAGCTTCCTTTCTATCAGTTCATGTATAGTTTGGATTGTCTGGTTTTCTGAGGCAGCATCAATCAATTGAAATTGGAAATGCAGTCACAAGTGCAGAATCTCACGGTTATCCATTTTCTGTGACTAGGTACAACGGAAACTGGAAAACTGGTCTAATTCCTTTGGAACTGCATTACAAAACCGTGAATTTGAAAGCGCGGCAACATCAATCCAGAGAATGACATATTACGAACGTGTACTTGAAGAGATTGTCAAGAAGCTTTGATATAGGTACACTGCTGATAAATCCCTTTACTACACGAATAAATGGGAAATTCGCTGACTACTATTTCATCGCATCAACAAGCCATTCTGTATTCACTTGCCATTTTCTCATAACATCAACAAACCATTCTTTGTTCTTATAACAGTAAAAATTATTTTGTCCCTCCTACTTTAGGGTGAGCTATTTGTTGTTGTAAGAGTTATGTTTGTTTCCTATACAAGATGTGCAATGTTTCACCAAAAAAAGGAAGAGAGGAATTCTCTCAATTATCACATTTTAGTCTGTGTGAAAGCCAACTTATTTATTTATTTATTTTTGATGCAATGTGTGAGCCAACTTGGAGTGTGGGCTTTGGCATGAATGATATTTGGCTCTAAGATTTAAGGGCGCAGATGAATGGAGATTTAACTTCGGTGTGCATGATGCAGGCCAGACATTAATGGGTTGGCCGATCTATTGTCTGGCCTGCATTAGTGCACCACTCATTTCCAATACACTAGGATTTAGGTACACTTATAGCTAGGTTTATAAACCCGACATTTGATGACAACACATGTCTGGGTTTACTTAAAACTCTCTTCTGATTTTTTAAATCTTTTTTAATCTGTATTTGGATTTGAGAAAGTGAGTTATGCCCAAAACTAATTTTTACGGGTGGCAATGGGACAGATCAATGTCAGCTTGGTGCTTTCCTGTAATTTCGACCCACTTGATTTTTTAATCAAGCCAGCTGATGGCAGCCGTCAACAGACCTTGATTAGGGCTCTGGATGGGCTTCAATTGAAAATGCCCTTTGGTGTACTTGGAAACCCAATGACCCTAATGATTCTTGGAGCTAAGGATCTACATGATTGAGATTTTAAACATTTTGGCAAACTTGGAAGCCCAATGACCCTAATGATTCTTGGGGCCAAGGATCTACATGATTGCGATTTTAAACATTGGCTATAAATAATAAGAAATTGCTGTCGCTAGTACATGTTTTGTAAATGCTGCTGAATGTTGCTGTTGGATTCTTATTTCTAGGCAAATGATAGCTTCTTGAGACAAAAAGCCTGATTAATGGCCACTACTCTGCTACTCTCTGTCAACATTAAGATGAAAATAGTGAAGACTCTAGGGGCACTGGTAAGGGAAATACATGAACTATGAAATAGAGTTTCCTATTATAAATGTTGATGGCCTCTTCCAATTTTACTCATTTCCGGCTGTATAAGCTGTTTTTTCTCAAAATCGTGTTTCCTTGTGCCTTTTGACATCTAAACTTTCCCTTCTATGGAGAAAAGTAGAAGATGTGGAATTTTGATTATTGAGGGTGTTTGGGTCTTTGACGTCTATGCTGATTTTGGGAAGAGTGATAATTTTATTTTGCTTTTGCAGAAAATGGTATTGTTTTCTCTGAGCTCTGTTTGCTGAGTAATGGAATTCTATAATTCAATTGCAAATTTACATATTCATAGAACCCATCAAAGGTAGATGGCTGGGATTATTTCAGAAATAATGGAGAATCAGAATCTTGCTAATGTGATAGAAGAGGAACAGAGAGGAACTTGTCGCAACCAAAAAAAAAAGGGGAAAAAATAATTATTAAAAAGGATATTATGATGTCAAGAACCAATGTACCCATTGCGATACAATAGAGTTGCAATTCACTAGTTATGTTATTCCTGATGCTTGCCAAATCCCTGACATGAAAGTAGGGTTTGAATATCTTATAATTTTGATTATTTCCTTCACTGAAACTCTAATCTCTCCTGGCAGACAAAGGAAAAATTGCAGCTACCACCAAATTTCCAATAGCAAAAACTCATATCAGTTTTTTCTCATGCCACTCCCACACTTGAAGTGATGCTAGGATGCTCGGATATGGCAGGAACTTGGCAGGGACACTGATTTTATACACAAAAAGATTTGTATCCAATACAATGTTGCCTATTTTGCTGTATCTGGTTTTCCTGTAAAGGAGGCCCTAAAAGAATTTTTGCATTAATCTTATTCAAATGAAGAAAATAAATCCCTCCGGTGAAGAACAAGAGGCGGTCATGAGAATCTTATGGTTGCAGTCAATGCCCTGAAAATTTGTAAAAGTAGGAATGATGCTTTGAACTTGAAGATCCAAGACCTATCCATGGGCATGGGTGTGATACTAAGGTGTCAACATCACTCAATCATGATTGTGTTGGGATGATAGCAAGCTGTTGATGAGGGGAAGGAGGGGGGATGCAGCGGGCTGATTGATGCTTCTTGGAAAGTGTTGCCACAAAAATTTGGTAAACTGACATCCTGAAAGGAGGTGCTCAATAGGTTCATTTCCCTCTGTACAAAACCTTTCAAGTTCATTTGCCTTGTGGACATCAAGTTGGCACATTACAGTTCTTAAAGAGGTTTTTACTTTTCGTTTAAAAAAATTTGTTACTTCCTATTAAGTATATTTAAACCTATGTATATTTCACCCCTCTTTAATAATCCTTTTTTGAAGCTCATTTGACCGTAAATTTGTATATATGGGCTTTTAGTGAAAGTCAGATATATATTTTTTTTAACATTTTAAGCCAGATAATCTCAAAGTCTTCAGCCTCGTGTTGCTATGTTGAACAAATAAACATAGGTAACATAAACAATATATGCAGAAAAAAACCAAAAATCATCGAGTGGCCTCCATCTTGATTTATCCCCATAGCAGTTTGGTGGCTTGGTTTTCTATTGAACATTCATACATAAAATTCAATTACATACGAGTTCATGGTCAAATGGTCTTTAAGTTCGCACATTGCGGTTCTTAAAGAGTTTTTTTTTTTTTTAATTTAAATTGTTAATTCCAATATAAGTATATTCAAATTTTATTTCAACAATTCTTTTATGTAGCCGACTGTGACACTTGCAACAATCCGCAACCTTTCTGCTGAGGTTGAACCAAACCACTGCTTAATAGAAATGTTCTTCGAAGTAAACCTTTTTCATCATTTGGTGTAAATAATTTTTTACGAGAAAAAAAAACATAAAAAGTAGTGTAATTTTTTATAAATCTACATAAAATGACGGCGAGATAAGGAAAACTATTTTGCAGAAAACCAAAAATCCAGGGATGCTGCACAACTGTTGCCCTAAAGTTGGATATGCAGCTTCATTGCAAAAATGCTGTCATTCATCAGGTGGTCCTGCATCGATTACCCACTCTATATAAATTCTAGGGCATTTATTTGATGTTTGAAAGCTGTTTGAATTTTTTCTTTTTTTTTTCCACCGGAATCTGATGTTGGAAAGGTTACTCGTTAAAAGGAACTCGGATAAGAAGAAGAACAATAAAGGCATTTGAGTTCTTAGCCAAAAAAAGGACATTGAATGAAGGCATCATGATGAATTTGTTGAGTTAATGATAACATGACTCTAGGGTTGTTTGGAAAAGTCAACTTACAATGCCTAAAGATGATAATATAATCCAATCGGCCCCACCATTTATTGATTATTAGGGATGTTTTCAAAAGATCTAAATGTATTCAACCCTTTAATTGCCCATCTGCAAATGCTAGACCAAAAAGGAAGAAAAAGACTGTTTGCATGTGCCTCAAATTTGTAGCGATAGATTGGATACACTTACTGGTGTGTATAACCATTGCAAACTGTTGTATAAATTCCAATCTCCTAAATATTTGGGGCTGCATGGGTTTGCATTTCCTTCCCCATACCAAAACTGATGCACTCCAAATGCAAGGTACAGAAATTATAAGAGATTCAGTTGTTTGAAGTTGGTTATATACACTTGCTTTAGTATACAAGTTCAAGTAAAGTGATCATCAGTAAAAGGATGTGTTGCAATTGTGCCATAAAACAAAATAATCAAACAACTCACCACAAGAGAAGAAAGTAGGGGCAAGAGATTAATGCTTTCATACTATTATAATTAGATGTTAGTGAGTACAAGAGGCACTAAACTCTGAGTCATTCTAAGTTTCTAACATCCACTGATGTTTCTTTTATCTGAGACAATGTGTATGGCCAAAAGAAAGGAAAAATACAATAATAGAGTCTCCTCCAAGCTCACCCTTTTCAGTGTCAAACAAGAGCAAGTAGGGAAGGTCTGCAATTAGTTGGGGCAAAGATGGAGATGAGTAGGATAAAAAAGGTCTCCTAAAGTCCAAAAATAAGTCCTCCATTACTTGGCATTGCTTGCCATTTAAATATATCAGCTTTAGTACTAGGGTTTTTCAGGAGACTGGCTAATTGATGCAGGCAAATGAGTCCTAGGTGAACCTGATTGCAGTAATGATGGCTTGGATCTAATACAACATAAATATCCAATGTTTTTGTATAGCCTAGACCACCAAGTCACATACTCAGATCCACTACAATCTAAACAAACCAGAATAAATCAGAATATAACCTCCAACGTTTTCATTCCAGCAAATGTATTTTCACAATTTGATTTAAACCCTCTTAATGGAGTCTTAGAACGTAGAACAGCCACATACCTGATTCATTAGCTTTTACTAGCAACAATTGAATCACGTCAAGGAGAATGAATCAGCGGTCAAAACCTTGTGATTAGAATGTTCATAGCAAGTCATGTTGTTACATGATCACATGAAAGATGTAAACAAAGGTATGCTGGTAGTAGAAATCCTATGCACAATTCAAGGTTCTAACAGAATCATCAATAAGGCGTTTTTGCAAAAAAAAATAATTATCTATATAACATATTTTGTTCTCCAAATAACAGAATTAGGAGTCTCTAATCCACTGCACCATATTTATTGGTGTTACACAAGAAACAAAACCCAAAATCAAACTATACACACTGATATAATCATAACCTTATCCTTGCCCTCAAATGTAACTTACAATAAGCTTACTAAATTGGAGCTCTAACCTTCTTTAATAAGGGAATAAATAAATGATTAGAAAGGATCTTGCCCCTTGCATGTGGAACGTAGAGGAAAGATATGGTCAAGCATTGAGCCCCACTTGAATTTTGGTGCCAGAATCAGGTCGTTTGGACTTGCATGACTAAAACAATTATAGATTGGCTAGTAACAAGAAAATATTTCTAACTGGTGAAATAATGTAATCTGGATGGCTCTGCCAAGGCAAGCCATTTAACAATGGTTGAAGCATTTATTTAAAAGTGAAATTGATTTAATTATTGAATGGATTAACTATGACACACTTTAGACAGATCATAGTAGCAAACATGTGATTCAGTCATAATAGTAATAAAACTGTCAAATTGGGATTTTAGTATAAAAAATTACATAACATGAGTAATCCATCCCAAATCTTGCAATCTAAAATGCGAAGTATAAAGCTGAAAGTAATCGTCGTCATCGTCATCATCATCATCAAAGCCTTGTCCCAACTATGTTGGGGTCAGTTACATGAATTATGTTTCTCAATTCCGATCTATCTTGAAGAGCCAAATCATCAAATAAGATGCAATTCCAATCTATCCCGAATCCCAAGTATAAAGCTGAAAGTAGCAGTCACAATTGTTATATGGTCCAATTTGAGTGAAACACAATTATCATATGCAAGATTGTCATGAAAGAAAGTTAGGATCCCATAGATACAGTACAAATTCAAATGGCGATGGAGTAGCCTTCAAGGAAAGCTTCAATAGTTTCAATGCTGTAATTAGTATAGAGTTACAATCCTTCGAGGCAAGACATTTTAGAATGACCTGAGGGAGCTGTTTAAGAGTCAAAGTTGTCCAGTTTATTGGGAAAACGGAACTAAAACTCAAAGTAGTGCGTTATCCTGCACAGTAGCAAATCCATAATGATATTCACCAGAAAAGAAAGCTTAGCTGAAATGTTCAAGCTGAGGAAAATAATTAGAAAGCCAGACGCTATTGCTGGTTCAATCAACAGGAAAAGAATCTAAAAGTTATAATTAGAACTAAAGAGAGTTGGCCACCTGCTTATTCAAATCTTCATGGGGCTTCAGAGAATGGCACAGGCCTCTGGAAGTAGTGCTCAAAGTTTCGATGTTGTGTCTACACCGAGCCTGGACTTTCTATTCAAGCATAAGTCTCATATAACAGGTGGGCAGAAATGGTGGCGGTTTTGAAGACTGTCTTTAGTTTCAGCAATAATTTACCTTCCAAAGACATGATCAGTCAATATTGATACATTTTTCAAGATGTCGATGCTTTGCTTGATACATCCATTTGGTAACACAGACTTCTCTGAAGCCCTGTAATTATCCTCCCAGCACTTTTCTGGTCTTCTTTCTTTCCTTCTCCCTTTCAATAGAATTTCCACTCTTGAAAAAACAGAAGGAAATAAATAACACTGCAAAGAAACTAGAATGCATAAACAGAGCCTATGCCAAAAACTTTCTTTTTCTTGCAAGGGCCCATTTTGTTTGTAATACAGTGTGTGTTAAATCTTGCTTTCCTTCTCTGTTGAGACCATAGAAGACGGTCCTGAAGTTAATACTACTAGGGACAATTCCAGCCTCCGACATCTCATAGATAAGCTGCAGTGCATCTTCTGATCTGCCTACTCCACAAAGGCAAGTTAAAAACATTGAGTATGTTTTAAAATCAGGAAAAGGTCCTTTCAGTTTCATGCGACGGAAAACATTCCAAGCATCAGAAAACATACCCTCCTTCATGTACCCGCGAATCAAAGCAGAGTAAGTGACAACAGTTGGTTCACAGCCATCAGCTCTCATTTTCTTAAAAATTTCCAGAGCCTTCTGAATTTGTTTCTCCTTGAAGAAATGGACTATCAACGATGTATATACATGGACAGTTGGCAATAACCCTTTTTCCTTCATGGCATTCACCTTCTCTATGGCCTCATTCAACCGTCCTTGTCTTAGTAGCCCGTGAACAAGACTTCCATAAATATATTGATCTGCTGTACATCCTAACATTCCTAGCTCATCTTCTAATGCTAGAGCTTCATCCAAGTTCCCTGCTCTACAAAGAGCTTTAACAAGTAAAGAATAACCAACTTGAATTGCAAACCCGCCACGGCATAGAAATTCAACACACTTTCTAGCAGCCGATAGCTTACCTTCTTCACATAAGCATGCAAGATAAATATCACCCAATTCCCTGTCAGGCATGTATCCTGCGTTAACCATGTCATGGAAGATTTCGATTGCTTTGTCCACCTTCCGGCCTTTCTGCCCACAAAGATGTATGATCAAGTACTTGTAAGTGCTTTCATTTGCCTCACACCCCTCAATTTTCATCTCTTCAAATTTCTTCAAAGCATTCTCTGTCAGACCTGCTCGACCATATTGTGCAATCATGATGGTCCAAGTGTTTGCCGTAACCATGCAGTCTTTCCTCCTCATTTCTAGATAAAGCTTTCTCATGTGCTTGAAATCTTTTGCGCTCCCTGAGATTTTGATGGCCATGTTATAGGTATCTGCAGTGTGGGTGTAAGCAGCTTGCTGTCCTACCCATGAGAAAAACCGTAAGGCAGCAGAACCATGTCTTTGACAACTACGGAGGGTCTCAAGAACCAATTCAGGTGTGTAATGAATTGCATTCTTCTCTAACGCTTCTTGCATTTCCAACCAGTCTTTAGAAGAGGACAAAATCTCACATAGTTCCTGAAGATCACAGTCAACATAAGCCTTCCTCAGTGGTTCTATTAAGCCCAAATCCTCAGTTGATGAGTAACTTGTATTATTGGGTGCATCAACAGTGTGATTCTTGACTTGGAGAGATTGGCAGTCCACTTGTAGATCCTCCAATTCTGCCTCTTGATTTTGAAGTTTAAAGGCTCTAGACATCTGCCTTACTTTCCCTACTTTCTCCCATTTGCCCTGTTTTCCTAAAGAAGAGATGACCATATTAAATACATCATCCCCAGCGTTTATCTTGGAATCCCACATTTCGCTCAAAAGCTTGAAAGCCTCGTCTGGTTTTGAAACTTTACAAAGCTCCTTGATGAAAACTGAATAAGCTTTCCAAGTGGGCTGGAGGCCTTTCCTCTTCATGGCTTCGAAAGCTTTCCATGCTTCTGAAATCCGGTTGTGGCAAACATGTCCTGCAACCATGGCCGTGAATGCCACAATATCCAGCTCAGGACCATTTGCCAACATCTCCTCATAAATCTTGCAAGCTTTTTCATATTCATTTGACCTGCATAGATGTTGGATTATATCAGTACAAGTAGAGACCATGGGTAAATACCCTTTATTTCGCATACTATCACATACTTCAGTGGCCTTGGAAACATCACCACTTCTAAGATACCCATTCACAATAATCCCATAAATCTTCTCATCTACTTCATAATTTTTCTTCATGATATTAACAATGTCCAAAGCATCATTAACTCTACCTGCCCTGCATAACCCTGTCGCCAAAACTTCAAAATCTTTGTGATCACATGTCAGATTTTTTGTTTTAAATTCATGGAACAGCGCTAGAGCTTCCTCAGTTCTTCCTGACATACACAAACTCTTCAGCATACAAGAGTAAACTTCATGTTCAGGAATCTGGGAAATCTTAATCATGTCATCCGCTATCAATCGGACTGTCACTACATCTCCTAATCTTGATAAACAGTTCATGAGAATTGTATACAACTTTATTTCCACTTCCATGTTCTTAGAAACCATTTCCTTGTAAAATTCCATTGCTAGCTCGGCTTTCCCTGCCTTGCACAGAACGCGAATCATTGATTTGTAAGCTACCTTGTCAGGTTGACAGCCGGATTTCCTCATTTTCTCAAAGGCCAATAGTGCCTTTCCCGTCATTTTTGCCTTCCCATAATGAGAAATGAGAATCGTCCATGTGTTAATATTCTTCAGACACAGCTCATTATCCATTTCATCTATCAGTTTCTCTACTAGATTAAATTCCTTTGCCTCTCCAGCTATATATATCATGGTATTGTAAGTCTCAGTCGTGTGGCGAAAGCCAGTTCTGAGCTTGACCCAATTGAAGAAACGATGCGCTAAATGCCCTACTTTAAAACACCTCTTCAACACTTTCTCTACAATATCTGAATCAAATCGAAAACCCAAGGGCTCTAAGCGTGCCTCCATTGAAATCTCCAGGCTTTCAGCCCTAATTATCTCTGTAATCTTATGAACCATTGGGCTATTATCTTCCCCCAGCGCATCTCCCAAGTCGGGTTTTTCCGAAATCAATCTTCCACAAACAATTTCTTCAGATACATGATTGATTCCTTTGTCAATGCCACTAACAAGCGGAGTGCTCTCCTCACAATTTCCACAGACAGCTGGGCTGCAACTGTCACTTCCGGATGTCATCTTCGAATCTCTGAAGTGGGTTCCTTCAAAGATTGCAACTTTCGACGATTTGTCGCTCCCAACCACATTTTCAACTCGTTTGCTCTCTCTGGAATTTTCACAAACAGTTGAGCTGCTGCTGCTGCTGACATGTTGGATACTTATCTCTGAATTTCTGATGTGGGTTTCTTCAAAGATTGGGATCTCTGGTGATTCATTACTAGTTCTAAGATTTTCAGTTCCTACGATCTCTGTAATCGCGCGAAAAAGAGAGCCAATGTCATTTGTTTCACCTGTCTGCGTTTTTCCCATGTGTTTCTCTTCAGATGCTGAGATTTCCTTGGATTGACGAGAGTTTCGAGATTTAGAGTGGGTGGAAACATGGCTAAGCTGGGATTTGAATACCTGAAGAAGGTGATGTTTTTCATTTGAAATGGGAATCAAAGGCCTTAGTTTGGAGAAATACCTCATTTGCTCTTAGAATGTGCAGTAATATCACATCATGCTCACATCCATAGGTTACGGTACATATTCACCTTTCCTCCAAAATTGGAAACACATATATTTACCATTTCCTTCAAATCCATCACTTTATTTTCTCACTCATTGCCAGACATATATGGGCACTATCTCTATCTTCTGAAGATGTAGAAAATGGAGTTTTGGTCTTGTTTTTTAGTTGAATTTCTGCCGGGAACACATCAACTTTGGGAATTTCTAGATATGATGTGATGGGTTGTCCCTTAAAATTTCTAAATTTTATATATCCTCACTAGTATTTTTGGATTCCAGCAACATGAAAGGTCTCTTTTTTAACTTTTGAAAATTCATGACTCTCACTCCGTTTATATTTTGGTAGAATTCCTAGATGCTCAAGCAAGGAGTATCTAGGAATTCCACTATGTCTGGGAATCCAGGAATTCCTGTCTCAGGAATTCCAAAAATTCCAGCAAAGATGTAGGCCCTTTATGTGGTACAAAAATAACTTTTTTTAATAGATGAAAAATGGAGTGGAAGAGGGAGATGAAAGAACTAGCTGGTCCCAGATGGGTGTCGGATCCGAACTCGCCGAGAACCTTGTACGTTCCGGTGTGGGGTAGACCTGTGAACTCGCTACGAATGCTCTCAGATCTACTGGATAATCAAGCAAGGGTTCTCATCTCCCTTATATAGAGCAATCCCTAGGAGTCACGACTACAACGGACTCTACCCCTCCTGGAATCCCACACTCCTGACCAGCGTGGGAATTCTGCCAACTAAGAGTCTGAACTTGATCCAAACTCTACCACCAAGAGTTTGATCCTTATCTGACTCACCAGATCAAGACTTGTTGGGAGTTCATCCGCGGCATACCGCCGGGCTCAATCTGGCGTGGGCCCAATGGCAGTCGGGCCACACAATTTTCCTAACAGGAGATTGGAAGGATAGTTCTGCATGGAAGATGGTAAGGTGAAATTGAAAAAAAAAAATAGTAGGAGGAGAAAATGGAGATGGGTTGCAATAAAACTCATTTTTCAACTCCAAACATGGGTTAAACAAGCAATAGGAAAAGGCAGATTTTTGTGTGACATCCTGTTCCTACCCTTTAAGGATATTGTACATTTTTAAGGCCAGATTTGAAAAAAATCCCGCTTCCTTTGTTGTAAGAACAATTCTGCGAATATTTTTTAAATTTTAATTATTGAGAGGCAAAAGTTAGGTGTTAGGATAATTTGCGGTCAATATTCCTTTTCTTTAATATATTTACCTTGTTGTGTGCTAATATGTGAATTATAAATGGGTAAAACATGTCACTCTTATGAAATTTCATATATAATATGTTCTTTCAATAAGGATTATCTCTTTTATTAACTTTTTAGGATTATTTGTTTGCATTCATCTACATATGTAAATGTTATTTACACATTTATACATTTGTTCAAGCTCATTTATATATCACATGCAAAAAGTGTGAAAATGACGTGCAAATGAGATCATTTTTTGCCAAAGATTTTCAAACCTAAACCTCCCACATCAAATGTGTGGTTAAAATTTGTATCTCATTTTTACATGCAACAGGTCGCGGGACCATTTTTTATTTTTTGCATTGTTATGGCCCCCAAATTTGTAATCTAAACCAGTCAAGTTTTTTATTTGACTAATAAACCCAAGATATTTAGTTTTATATTTTTTTTATAAATCTTGGGAAATATGCTAATATGGAGAAAAAAAATTGAATTCTACCATTTGATTTTATGGACTTTTGTGGGCCTCCAATTCTAACCAATTTAATATTCTCATATAAATGGCAGACCTAAATATATGAAGTTTTGTATCTTAAAGTTCGTAGATTTTGATAAAGATGTAAAAAAGACAAAAAATATATAACTCCTGCTTTTCACATCACCAAAAAAAAAAACCACCCCCGATGTGAAAATACAAAAAAAAATATCTAAGTCTCGCTTTTTCACATTATCTGCACTTTTGTGGAAACCGCCCCCCGCCGCCCCCCCCCCCCCCCACCCCAAAAGAAAAATCATGAATCCCAATGCAGGATTATTTCATGTCGATCCTCATGGGTTTTGAGAAATATGCGGAAAAAGAAAAAAACGCAAGTTAATCCCTTATGCACATTCATGTGTCCCAATTTAGTATTCAAATCATGTGGGTTTGAGACTCACTATTTCCTTTGTAAAAAAGTTTTGGGGTCTTTGAAGCTCACTAAATTGTATAAAAATAGATATAGAAATTTGATATAGAATATTTTATGCTCCACAACTTCTTGCGCGCCCTCTTTATTTAATCATGTGAATATGGCGCTTCCAAATAAACTTGGTAATGTGTTTCACATATTTCAGAAAACTAAAGTCTTATTACCTTCAATCATTCAACCCAAAATCCAAAAAGTGATATCATTCAACCCATAATAGTGCATCAAATCAACCTTTAGAAATTAATAAATTCCCACATTTTTAGAGCCAATATATATGTTGTTTCATAAGTTTTTTACATGAGCCATACAAAGTTGGGAACCATGAATTAAAAATGCACATCCAAACTCTTTTGAGCCAAGAAATGTACAAATCATTTAGTAAATTTGGATTTTTTAAAATCAATAATTTAAATATGAGCATGATTCTAAAACCCTATGGAATCTAAGAATGAAGAGGAAGATTGTCACGCCCCCGGACCGAGGACCCGATAATCAAATCCTTAATCCGGGGTCGTGGCTTGGCGAGCCAGAAAATTCCGCCCGCACACGCTTGTTTTCCACAGGTTTCCGCGGTAAGGATCCTCGAAGTTTGATCCATCACTATATAACAATCACATTCTCAATATGTAAAACTCGCGGAAGCATTGTAGCAAACAATTAATTACAACTATATAAATAAAATGGACATTTAAGACTAGTATCAAAATGAGAAACATATCATATATGGGCCCGAAAGTTAATTCAAATTTATACAAATAAAAGTTGTTTAGAGTTTACATTCCAATTCCCAAAAGAAAACAAGCCAACAATGGCTATAAACAAAACCCATCAAAACATTCGACCCCAAAAGTGATTCGTAGCGCAAGGTGCGACTCGATGTTTAAATAACATCCTCGGGTTACCACTCACGTTTGGTCTACACTAAACCTTCCTCCTCAAGCTGCGCCTCAATAGCTGAGGGGTCAAGATCTGGTACCAAACAATAAAAGGGTCAGACACGATGGTCTGGCAAGCAAATAGAACAGGTAACAAGGTAACGAGATTTATAAAATATTATAAAAAAAGTATAAATACATTTGAAATCCTAATCAAAGGTAGAAATAATATGAAGAACATTTACGAAACATTAAATAATTTGTAAAGTATAAAGATTAGAAGAAACGATGACAATTTAGTGAACCAATGGCATTCAAATAAAATGATGACATTCGAATAAAACACTTAGCAACCACGTATGCTACATTCCCCTATTACCGAGGTAAAAGGAGCACTCACTTATAATGTACTGCAAAAGTACTCAATCAATACGTACTTCATTTATCGAAGTAATGAAAGTACTCGATCAATTATAAACCATGCAAAATGGAAGAAAAGACCTCACCGTCGCCATGGTCGGAAACACTCGCTCATATAGAGCTCCAAACTGCAGTTGGCAAAGTACAATTTAAGGATTTCAAGTCGGGTGATCAATCCAACAAGGGTCTCAAGCTTAGTGGTGCCGGACGAAGAACATAAATCGATGCATTCGAAATCATTCAAAATACTTTTATCGATAAAGCAACTACTCTAACAATTTGCAAACAAACATTTCACTCACTCAATCGAGTAGTTTTATCGATACTTTCAAATCGTGGCGAACCACTCACTTCATTTTGAAAATCAATTTATATGCTGAAGCATATACATTTCGATAATTTAGAAACGGAATAGTGCATGATGAATCAATGACTTACCGGGGAAAGTCTTAATGCACACTTAATATCCAAAAGTTGAGTTACAAATATGAGTTTGGCACCAATGACAATCCTAAATACTTTGAGATAAATAAGTGCATTTTAAGACTAAGAAACATCCCGGTAATATTTCACATCAACATTCTTTCATTCAATTTCCACATTTCAAGCATCACTTTTTATCCAATTCTTTCATGGACTTTTAGGCATTCAATAGGAGATAAATGGGCTTTAGAACGAAGAGAAAGAACGGGCTCAAAGAGTTTAAAACAGGTCTAGAATAGACCCCTAAAACAGCCAAGAAAAAAGCCCTCAAAATGGACCTCAAAGGGCCCCAAACCAGACCATTAGGCATGCTGAAACAGGCCATGCCAGAAGCCTGGCTCGCTATAGCGAGCTCCAAGCTGCAATAGCGAGCTGGTCTGCTGTCCAGCCCGCGCTGGGAGCATTTCTCCCCTGATTTTTGGGCTTCTTCCTCTCTATTTGATTTCTCTTTCCTTCCCTCCTTCACTTCCATATATTTCTATAAATATGAGGTTCTCCTATCCTCATAAAACTCCATCGAAGCAACCCTACACTATTTCATTTCATTCCATCCAACAAAAAAAATCAAATGCCAACAAAGTTTCTCCATTCATCAAGATGTCAAGAATTTTTGAATAAAAAGGGCTGATACAAAGCAGATGAATCCAAGAACATAGACATTTCAAAGGAAAAATAAGCATAAAGCATTTCATAAAACACTTCAAGATAAAAAATTGACATGAAATGGAGAAGAAACATATAAAGAAGAATTTCATAGAACTATTCACATTGAAAAAATCACATGTTGGCTGAAATATTAACTTGCCTTGGTCAAGGTTAGGGGCAAAATACATTAAAATGTCCTCTCAAGAGTCCCAAGCCTCCAATCTACAAAAGCCCTAAAAATAGCCAAGAGAAAAATCCTAGAAAAATCAATCATTTGACAAACTTCAAGAAACTTCTTGCATGTTTGAGAAAAACACTACAAATGGCTTGAAAAACCAAGATTTCACAAAAGAAAAACAATGGCTAACATATTGTAGCTTCAACAAGAGAGAAGAGCTTGAAGGAGAGGGTTGCCTAGCTCAAATCTTTTGAGAAATGGTATCCTTGAGAAGCTTGGAAAGTGGGGAAGAGTTCTTGGAGATCAATCCCTTGCTTTGGCTTAAAAAAAAATGGTAAACAAGAGGAGAGAGAAAGTGCTGGAGCAAAAGAAACCCTAGGCCCTCTTCAATATTGCAGAAAATGAAATGGGAGAAGAAGAAGAAGGAGGCCCTTTTATACTAAGTGATAAGTGGGCTCCAATCTTCTTAAGGCTGAAAAGAACATTTGCGGGCCCCGAACGAAGACGAAGAAGAAGACAAAATCGCTCAACGAAAAATCTACTTTCCAAAAAGTATATTTTTGCCAATTTCTGAAATTTTTGAAATTTAGGTACAGATTTTGTGTGAAAGGTCGATTTTGCCCTTTTTCTCGAAAAATGTGATTTCTGAGCCTCAAATGAAATTTGATAAAACATGAAAGTTATCTAAAATAATAAAATGAGTTGAAAAAAGTGAAAATTGAAATTTTTACAAACAAAAATAAATTCCCCCAATCTCACACACAACACACGGGTGCCCCGGCCCGCGTCAAACTAAATTTATTGGTTATCGAAAATCACAAAGCTATTCAAAAGTCTATTCTAGCTTAAAATTAAGCTAATTGTCCTCTAAACCCACTTATACACTAATCGTTATTAAAATAATAATTGAAAATACCGAACCTGGGTTCGGGTCTGACAGAGATGATGATGATGATAAGCCGATAAAAAGGGAGAGCGAGAGAAGAAGATGATGACAAGATAAAGATAATATTACAACACTTGTTGCCGAAAAGAAGAACAAGAATTATCGAACTAAGAAAGGGAAAATAAAAGCCATATCCTTTTTAAATATAATGGGCAAATAGGTTGAGTCCACAGATCAAGCCTTGTAATGATTCGGAACCGGACCTATTTAGAAATTGAAACCTAAATTAGATTCCATATCCAAACCCAATTATGAATGGAAACCTAAATTATATTTCAAACTCAGTTTTTTTACTGATTGGATGATTGGATATTCTTTTGCATCCATATCCTGCCCCCTACCAATCCATTGGTAGCTTACTTATAGTGAAGCACTTTACTTCCACCAAAACAACTAGAGATAGCATTGATGGTAAGGGACATGGTAAGTGTATTGTGACTATGAGTATTACCATATAAAGGCACATTTGTGTAGCACCAAATATACAAAAAAAAAAAGGGAGACATGGATCAGATTTTTTTTGCATTAAGTTTTTTCTCTTCGTGTAGTGGAGCTGTACTCTCCGTGGAACCATACTTTATTTTAGTGTTATTTGTCTCCTGAGAAATGATTTTTGAATCCAATCTATGTAATTAGGCCCAGGAAAGAAAAGAAGAGAGAATCATTGAAAAAATCACCTTTGATGTCACTGAAAAGGCCCTCATAGTTCCTCCATAATAGTAAAGGCACTCCCGCCAATTGTTAGTACTTCTGTTGATCAACGATATTGTCATTCGTGTCAGACGATATCATCGTTCATCTATTTTTTCTTCCTCTTCTATCTCTTCTCTCTATCTCCCTTGCTCCATTTCTCATTCATCCATGGTTGAAAAAAATCGGCCAATACTAATTCATGTTGGCAGTTACAAACTGTTATCAGCCGATACCGAATAGATAATTTGATAATTTTTTATTTCAGTATTGTATCGCCAAAATAACCCCAGATTATCGGCCGATACAACGAATAATTACAAATTATCAGCCTCGGCCGATACATTGGCTGATAATTTTAATTTATCGACCAGCAGTCCTAAAACCCTTTTTTTCCCATTTTTCTTATTTTTCTCCCCATTTGAATTAATTTCCTCCAAACACCAGCTTTTCCTCTTCCATCTTAACACTTTTAACACCTCTCAAGCCATCAAAAACACATTTTTTTTGCGAATTTAGTGAGAAAAAACAACATACAATTCTACCAAAGTTAATATTTTATATTTTTTTAGATTTGCCGAGAAATAACCTAGAAACGATGATTGCATACCCTCCTTTTATTATGGATATGTTTCATTCTCTTAGATCTACACATTTTGATACTACATCTATATATTGCGGGTTTTAAAAATGGGTTATTTTTTATGATTATATTTTATAAATTTTATGATATTCTACTTAATTTGGTATATAGATATTTTTATTTAATTTTAAAAATCAATCATATAATTTCAAATAAGATAACGATTCATATAAATTTAGGGGCTTTTACCGGAAAAGTCCCAAAATATGGGCATTTACCCGGTATAGTACTGGCCCAATTCTCATCACTAATTGGGTCTTCCCGCCAAATTTCTTTTTTTTTCTATGATATTCATAGCGACGATAGCGTCACTTGATATAATATTGAGTGACGCTATCGTCACTTTGCGCAACCTTTAAATACTCGCGTCGTCCCCTGGTTTCAATCTTCTTCTACCCAATGGCTCTTAAAAAATCTTGTTTGGCTAGAAATGAAGCATGACTGGTCTATGGGCTTCTATTTTCGAGTGTAATCCGTCACTTTGATTCCATTTTTGTGGCTGTTGATCTCCATGAAAGAGGTTTGTACATTTATGTATATCTTTGCATGGTAACATGAAAAGAAATGAAGATAATGTATTTTTTTTTTGTTGCTTTTCCTTTTACTCTGGGTGTCCATGATGTTAAAGATTGTCACGCACGTGAATGTTGTATTTTGGAAAGTGAACATTATTCTTCTGAACAAATGTTAGTCAAAAAATCTACTCTGGCTCCAACTGATGTGTGACAGTTTTATGTGATTTTTTGTATTCAAGTGTAATCCGTCATTTTCTTAACATTTCTGTGGCTGTTGATGTACATTATTGAAGGTTTGTGCATTTATGTCTATCTTTGCATAGTAACATGGGAAAAAATTGAATATAACGATCATTTGTGATGCCTTTTCATTTACTTTTGGTATCAATGAAGTTAGAGACTATCACACACACTTGTATGTTGTGTTTTGGAGTGTGAAACTGAGTGTTTGTATTGTTTGTAATCTTGCATATATTTTTTATATTGTTTGTAACCCTAGACACTTTCAAAAATTGTGGATTGTAAGCTGTTCTAAGCCATAGATGCCCCTCCACTGTGTTACGTCTTTGGCCATTTGTAAATATCACACTTCTTTGGTCAATGAGGTGCTTGTCCCCATTTTTCATATATGTTTGTACAAAAATAATGCCTAAATAATTATTTCTGTCCTGAAATAGGATGTCGGATGGTGAGTTGATTGTGATTTTTCATTATGACGGAGAATTTAAATATGACATGATTCACCCGGTATACGAAGGCGGAAATCAGAAGATGAGGTCCATTCAAAGTGACATAACATACTCAGAATTGATGAACATAGCTCTTCAAACTACACAGTGGGAAGAAACCTGTGAGAACATAAGCATACGTTATCTTCATCACAATGGGCACGTGTTTTCATTGGCTGCCATAGAGGATGATAGCGACATCAAGTGCATGTTAACACTTTCACAACACAATACAAATGGGATATTACTATACATCAATAGAAGTTCGAATGGTTCTTCCAATAAGATAAGAGAACCTAGAAGGTACATAAGATCTTTTTTTTATGTATTTTATATATAATGCTTAATACTATTTCTAGTAGTCTAATGTAAATATTTCCATGTGTTTATCTTGAGCAGGTCATTTGAGATGGACATGCGTTCTTTACGAGGCAAACAAATTGATTTTTCTGGGAGCAATCACAATGATAAGCGCAAAGTACCTTCCAGGGAAAGTCATGAAATTCCTACTGTCAATCTATGCGAAGACAATGACATTCATTTTTCAGCAGTCCAAGACATTGGTGGTAATGAATTTGCGAAAGAAAGTAGTATTGTACTCATTGATCATGTTGAGAAAGTTAACATGCCTGATGAAATAGAGTTTGTCAATGTTGAATCTGGGAACACGGAAACCAATCTTGCAGGGTTTTCAAAGGCAAGAGGCCAAAGACCTTCTATGTACAATGTTGGAGAACAAAGCTACCATAATCGGAAAGTTATATTCGAAGATGACATGGTCCCGGAGTGGTTCCTCGCCAATCTGTCTGTATCATTGGGAGAACTTACAGATTTGACAATTGTCTCCGATCGACAGAAGGGCCTTGTTCCCGCGTTGGCAAACGTGATTCCAAGTGCACGTCATTCTTACTGTTGTCGTCATCTTGCGGAAAACATTAAGTCAACCTTCAAAGATCCGGCAATTGTGATGAAATTCTGGTGTGCTGCAAAGGCATACAGAGCATGTGAATATGAGGCGTTTATGGAAGACATCAGGGCTGTCAATCAAGATGCATATAATTATATAAACGAATTTGGCCGGCAGCATTGGGCAAATGCCTTTGTCGAAGGTCGACGATATGACATGCTTACAAGTAATGCCGCTGAGTGCACCAACAGCATGCTGAAAGATACTCGCGCTTTACCAATTGTCAAGCAAGTGGAAGAGATAAGAGCTAGATTGATGGAGTTCTTCCAAAAAAGACAAGCTGAAAATCTCTGCATTAACAGTCGTTTGACTCCATACGCTGAGAAGTTGCTAGGACATGAAACAGAAGAAGCCCGAAGGTTGCACGTACGCGTTGCCGGACTCGTCGAGTTTCAAGTTCAGTCTGCACAGTATGTGGACATTGTTCATCTAGATCGTCGAACTTGCACGTGTCGCAAATGGGAAGTACTTGGGATACCATGCTCACATGCAATCGCTTCAATGCGAGTGAGAAAATATAATCCATATGAATTTTGCGACAATTGGTATCTAACAAGTGTACTACATGCCACGTACAATGAGGTGATTCACGCCACTCGTGATAGCAAACAATGGGAGCATATTTCGAACGAAAGAGTTATCACTCCTCTTGCAACTAAACAGCCCGGGAGACCAAAGAAGAATCGAATACGAACTGAGGATCGTTACAGGGAACGGAGGGTGTTCACATGCTCCAATTGCAACGAGAAAGGCCACAATCGTCAGAGTTGTCAAAATCCCCCGGCTCAACATCGACAGACTTAGTCTCAATTATTTCTGTGAACTGTCGCCAACACAATACTCTCTTTGTTTTTTTGTGAGAAATTGTGTTCATGATGATGGACCATAATCCTGTGCCACTATTTATGTTCATATGTAAAGAACATACTTTTTTGTTTTGTTTTCATGATGATGGACCATAATCCTGTGAGTTTGTTTATGTTCATCTGTAAAGAACATACTTTTTTGGCCTTCACTTTCTGTAAGAATTATTTTGGAATATTGAAGTCAAAACATTACAAGTATGACATGAACCTTTGTGAACTATGAATGTTAAGCTATCCATCGTTGCCATACTGTATGTGGTTTACTTTTAAGTTCCTGCATTAAGGTCAGGGAAATTCTCACTGATAGCAGTGACGCTAGCGTAAAAAAAAAAATGGTTCGATACAGAGTTAGTGACGCTAGCGTCACTTATGTCAGGAAGTCATCACAGAAAGCAATTTTTTTGACGCTAGCGTCACTTATGTCAGGCGCTAAAGTCATTACAGAAAGCAAAGTTTTTGACGCTAGCGTCACATATGTCAGGCGATAAAGTTATCACAGAGAGCAAAGTTTTTGACGCTAGCGTCACTGATATGATACAGAAACCATAATTGAGTGACGCTAGCGTCACGTATGTCAGGCTTTATACTGAACACAGAAGGCAAACTTTTTGACGCTAGCGTCACTACTATGATACAGAAACCACAAATGAGTGACGCTAGCGTCACTTGATACAGTGGGAAAAAAAAAAGGAAACCACAGTTGTAAAATTCATTGCAAATTTTACATTCATGCTATACATTGTGACAACCTGTAGCATTCATTCCCATTAAAAATAATCGTTCAAATTGCCACAACAAAATGATAAACTGAAAGAAGTTGAAGCTATAAAATAAGACATTAAGCAACTCCATCTAACCTAAACGAAATTTATGGACATCAAAACTGATTTCTATCAGTTGCAAAAATAAAGATGAAAAATTCCATGTTCTTGGACAGTCATTGAGTAAGTGGATCAATCGGCAATCGATCGCTATTCAACTCCCAGCTTCGACCATAGATGTCTACAACGATCTTGCTTCTATAATACGGTATATCAGTCGATGTGAATGCAATCGGCATACGGGCTGCAAGATGTTCTGCGTACGCTAGCGCGAAGACCCCGCAATCGTTGCCATTATCTTGATAAGGTATCTTCGTTTTCACAAGTAGTGTCCACACGCCAGTGTCGTACCAACCATAATTAGCATATTGATTGCCGAGGAAGTCAATCTGTTCATAGAAGATGTCAAAACTGATTAGATGAATTTAATAAAAGAAAATGCGAGATGATATACCACACTTCAACAATTGCCTACACAAATTAATTAGTGTACTGTGCTTACGAATTCTTTAGCCACATTAACAGTCGTCCTGTCAGACTTCAAGCTATTGTAATACTCCCATCGTCTTTCTTCATTAAATCCTACGAGCAAACTGAAATGATGTTCATGCCACAATACGAGCACCATCAACCGCTTTTCCTTTGCTTCCCAAACCCTCATCCCATCTTTACCCCAACAGTTATCTTGCAATGCCTTTGTGTTTTTGGACTGCCACCAACTCTGTGGACGCGAAGAACAATATAATTAATGCAGACATATGATCACTGAGGAAAATGAGACATATTGTAGTAGAGAAGGTTGAAAATACAGCGCCAACAAGAAGCACTTACACAGATACTTGGATCGTAAAAATAAACATCCGGGTATCGGACCTTTAGAACCTCAAACCACCAATACATGATGTTTGTGTCTAACCAAGTGCCGTCATCGAGCACTTTTTTCAAGGATCCAGCGGAAACCATCGTGCAGTATATATCAAGCTCATCCCGCCTGCAAATATCATAAGAACATACAAAATTCGTGGTTACTTTTCATTGTACTCCTGAAGACTAGTAAGGTATCTGAGTTTATTTATGGCGTTAAGATCACAAATTAATATTACTTTTCTTTGTAGAATCCAAGGAACCCCTCCAGTAGAGTCAACTCTTCTTCCGTCAAAGCGTATGCCGACCGCACCAGCTGATGGTCATAATCCTCGAAATAACGAGGGATCTTCCTCTCACGATGCAATCTCTTTATACGCCAGATCAATGTGTTGATATCAGACTTCGGTGTGTGCATCACTATTTGCAGAGAGGGACTTGCACCAGCTGGAGTAGTCAAGACATCGTCTAAATATGGCACGACGGGCGATGCGAAACTAGCTGCTGGAGGGTCATCATCATTTATTGGCTCATTATCATGTATTGGCTCATTATCGATTCTTTTCCCTTCCGAATATTGTAATCTCCTAGCAGTCGGCGACAAGTTTTGCCGCTCCCTCCCCTTTGGGACTGCCCTTTTCCTTGATAATGATGACGAACCCTGCATTGACCAAAAAAATGCCAAAAAAGTAAACAAAAAAGAATATTGGTGGAATTAAGAAAGCACATGGGACAATTACCTCCTTATCATCATCCACCTCCTTATCATCATCCGACTGAGAGGTAGAAGCAGATTCTGTTCCAAACCCTTCGAAAGCGGTAGCGAATGCATCTCTAAAGCTTTTGATCTTCTTCCGCAATCGGGTTGTAAAATCTCCCAATTTAATCTTCTTGCGATCAGCACGCAAGGATGACCGCTCCACATACTCCAAAAAATGGAACACCTGATACAAACATCAAGGAAGACATGTCAATTTGTTAAACTGTAACAGCAACGGTTTTTAAATTAAATTGAAAAACGTATATAATGATTGGATGCTCACATGTTTTCTTGTAGCATCATCCTTTAAATGCTCTGATCCCTTGCTGACTTTCTCCTCTACCACTTTCTGAGGACTTGCTGTTTCTTTGATCGGTGAGCCCCGTCCTTCACCATGGGCACCACATACTATCTCCATAATATTGTTCAAGCCATACCATAAAAGATAATCATCACTATGTGTTTTGGTAGAGTCCTTCTTCCCGGAGAGTACAAAAGTATGCCTTGACTCCCATAACTTGAAAACATCTGGATGATTTTGACTATAATCAATCACACATCGCTCTATGCGCTCGTTCCGCTTGAATGGCACCTCGAATGGTGGGGGAACTGACTGTTTAATGCCAAATTGCTTGGTCACACGATTTGCATTATGCCTCTCGAACACCCAATAATGAATGAGGACTGTGCATGACGTAAACAATTTCTTGTCCCCTTTTGGCACACTTTGGAGCAGTTTTTTTGGCATCTCCTTGTATGGTTGCCATAAGAACTACACAGAGAATAAAACCATTAGCAACCTCTATAATTAAACTAAAGGTTATGAGACAAATGACGAAGTAACAATTGAAGTAAATGAGTACCCCATCTTCCTTCAGACCGTTGATTTGAACGCGTATTTCCTTCATGTTTGTTAACTTCTTGTATTCTTTAAGTCTTTTCTCCCATGTCTTAAACAATGAAAATTGAAGATCCTTCTGCCAACTAGGATCAGGCTTAGGGCACCTCCCAATAGCCATCCTAGAGTAGGCCCATATCTACAAGTAAGAAACAACAGAGACACCAAAAAAGTCATGTAAAATTGCAAGAGAGTAATGAACATAGAAGTATGTTGACCAAATTAAAAAAGAATAACCTGTATCAGCTGTAGAGGGCCTGTTACGGTCTTGAGCAGGGTAAGTTTACCACTTTTTTTTTTCTCCTCAACTTCCCCTCCCTCTTCACTCTCCTCTTCACCTCTTAATAGCCTAGTAGCCCTTGAAAGCATTCTGTACAAACTTGCAAGGCAAGCTGGACCCCATGCATAGGGCTTGAACTCCCTAAAGAGCTCTAACTGCCACGCTGGTCCCCTTGCACCAGAAGAGTTTGCAAAGATCTGTCCAGACACCAGGAAAAATAGATATGCTCTGGTCTTGCATATATCACTCCTCTGCTTGGAGGGCTTGAAATTCTTCTCCAACCATTTGAATTTTATTGTTAGTCCGATCGTGTCTTTTCCCGGACGTGGGGCAAGGCCTAGCAACTCTTTACAAACTTCCGGGACGAATGCATTATTGAAGGTTCTTCCCGTTACCGGTTCACCATCAATAGGGAGTCCATAGATATAAGCAACGTCCTCCAAAGTGATCGTTGCCTCACCCGTTGGTAGGTGAAACGTATTAGTCTCGGGCCTCCATCTTTCAACTAACCCGGATATTAGGGCATGGTCTATCCTCATATAGTCTATCTCTGACAAATATGATAGACCAGCATCCCTCACATGCTCCTTCTGTTTTTCCGTCAATACCCATATCTTCTTGTCAGGGTTGGTATTGATGCACCTGTAACATCCAGGTTCAGCCCCATTTAATATTGTCTTTGAAACATGTTGATCTTGATCATACAATAACTCCCCCTCATCATCAGAAGACACGTCTTTCGCCATCTGTTCAGTTCAAAGGCATGTAACAGTGAGCATATACAGGTATGAGTTGAGGAGAGGATAAAATCAGCCACATTCATAAACGGAAATATACTAAAGAGTTATTGTATGATCATTAGAAAAATAAGACGGCAATTAGTAGTATAATTCTACTCAACATAAACTCATAAAATATAATTAGTATTTTCCACAAATCAGGAGCAATCAACATTTACCGAATTAATCAAAATGCTCTCATACTGCTTATGATTGTTCTTGTTAGCAACCTGTTACACTTCGGCTTTCCCCTTGTATCGTTTTTTTTTTTTTTTTTTTTTTTTTTGTAGAATTAACAATGTTTTTATTGCAAAAATGAACTGTACAAAGAGACAGTCCATCACTGTCCATCAAGGGTTAGAAACATTGGGTTGACCTGAAACTTCATATTTGGAGATTTCCATCCACCACTGTCCCATGATCTGCAGGGTCCGGTTGGGGCCAAGCAGCTGGTATGCATAGTAAGCCATGCACTCCGGATGCATGAGCATTTCCTCTGTATAAACCAATAGGCAATGATGCTATCATATTAATGAGCATGTTTGTGGTGAAATAGTTTCAACACTGTGGTTCCCTCCCCCAACCACCTATGAATAGAGTAATTCTAAAACAGAGATCTTATAGATAGTGTTATGGGCATTTTTGCTTATCATTGTTATCATCAAGTCCCACAATGTTCTTAACTGGTTTCTTCTTAAGTGGTTTCTTAATCTTATTAAATTGCCCTAAGATCTAAACTTATCTTCTACCAGCATCTCATCTCATCTAGGTCTATATAGTGAGGGCAAATGATTCGAAGTAGTGGATGGTGTAAATTGGATTTTGTTGATGAAGAATCAATACAGGTACTTGGCCTCTGTTAGATACTCTGTTACTACATATCAATTATTGTTATATTTAGTTTTGTCTTTTGTGTGCAGGTATCTGTGCCAAACATGTCCATAAAATGTCAAACGATATGGCACTCAAAGCCATGATTTGAACATGTAAACCCACCTTTTCACTGTTCCAATTAAGAATTCCACATTAATCATTTAACTAATCAAAGGCTTTTTTCTCTCTTCTATGGTCATAAGGAATGAGAGTGGTGTGACTCCTTATTGGTGGCCAACCATTTTAATTAATTCATCTAGATAAAAAAGAAACTTACTAGGTAGTTACAAGTAGACTATACATAAACTGGATTATCCTATCAATTGTTTCTCAAGGCATGTTGAATGGCATCTTTTAGGCCTTCTAGGAGCATGTAGCCCCACCAAGCTTTCCATTTTGGATTCCTCAAACCCTGACTTGCATCCATTTCTTTGTCGTCCCTTTCCAACATAATTGCATTATAAAACACTCAACTCCTCCCTCATGGAAGCCTTCATTTACCTATTAAAACCATTTCTCTTCCATGTTTAGTAAAAATGGTTAAGATAACTATCTTATTTATTTACAAATCTCGTTGATGAAAATGAATCTAAAAAATAAAAAACCTCTACTTTCTTGATTAATAAAAGCCAATGTTAGGATAGAACAAATAACCTTCTCTATTGAAGGTGAAGTCAAGTCTGAGTATTGCTTCCAATACCATTTTATTTTCTTTTTTTGCACAATGAACGTAGAGGAGGTGTAAATTCCCTAACTAATGAAAATGGTAGAAGGTAGTATCTCTTTTGCGATAATCATAAGTTGAAACCTACATTGTCCCATTTCATCGAACAAATAGTGTGCGTGAGAGCAAACAATGTGAAAAAGAGAAAATGATATAACCAGAAATACATGATGGCTTACAAGAACAAAACAAATGAAGAATGGAGACTCCAAACAAACATTATGCTTGAAAAAAGAAAGGATGATGGATTATACCATACACAGCGGATCAAGAACTCGAAATACACTTAATGATCCGGAAATATTATGCGGAAACGGGGCTAAAGGGACATACCTTCACGTGGATGTGCGATATCGGATCAAGGATGATGGATGATAGAGAAGGAAGAAGTATGGAGCAGCGCCGTCGTCGTTCTGAAGAAGGAGAAGAAGTTACAAATGGTGAAAATGGGGATGGGTGGGTTAAATAGGTATAGCGATGGACGACGCTAGCGTCACTTTAATCAGAGCTTAGTGACGCTAGCGTCACTCACCCCAAATATAAAAAAAAAATACAAAAACGCACTAACGGACTTCGTTAGTGTCCACAATTTGGCTGGGACCAGCAGGATAAATGCCTAAATTTTGGAATTTTTCCAGTAAAATCCCCTATAATTTAATTGTAAATTTAGATTTTCCGGTAATCGCCTCAAAACAAAACCGTCTTCCCGAAATTTTTCGTCACGCAACAGTGCCGCTAGTAAGTAGTAACTACTAACTAGTGTGCGGAAAACCGAGAACGAACTTTTACGCTAAAACGAAAAAAAGGACACGTGTCATGCTTGCACGTTATAGGCGCGAGAAAAAAGCTTATATAAAGAACAAACCAATCTCCAAATTCGTTCGTAACTTGCGCGAAAAGCTGGGACTCGAGAAAGAGAGATGGGTTGGAATTGGCGGGGCGATTCTTCTTCTTCAGTTCTTCCTCTAGGGTTTGGCGAAACCAGCGATTTAGGAAACCCTAACCCTAGACAGGAAGGGGACAGACGCCCGACGAGTAGGATCGTGAAATCCAAGTGCAAGACCGAAGAGATCGAGCCCGGAAAGTTTGTACGCAAGTGTGAGAAAACCGAGCAGCTTCTTAGGGAATCCGTGGGAAGGTCTGTTCTGAATCCTCTTGAATGAATCTTTTGCTGTTTTTGCATTTCTGATTTGATTTGGATTGGTTGATTTGATTCATTGTTTTGATTTTTTCTTCTTATTGATTAGGATTGAGTAATGTTTTGGGTTTATGTTGATTTTTCTGGATTTTTGTTTCTTTTTCTTGTGATTTTTTTTTTTGAAACGAACTTTGATGCTTTGATGATGTTTGTAGAATCAGGTTTTGTATCTATCTGTTGTGTGAAGTTGTTGAACCAGGTTTAGTTAAACCTGTGTTCTTCTTGATTGGCTTGGAGGGTTTTTTTTATATGAATTAGATGAGTAATGGGGTTGCATCATGTTTCTTTTTTGATAGTTTTACCTTTTGAATCTAGATTGTTGTTGGGGGTGAACTGATGTGTAGGCTTGTTGGATGTATGTGGACTGATGAATAGGCTTGTGTATAATTCCAGTTTTATATCTAGGTCAGTGGAGGTATTGAGAGGCAAGCGTCTTTTGATAGTAATTTGGCGCACCCAGTCTTGCCATAAAATTGGACTAGGTTATCTATTGGATTATTGTATCGAATAAAAGAATGAAAAAAAAAATAAATAAAAATCCTTTAGTGTTGTATGTCCAATTGTATTCTTAGCATATTCATTTTTAGCTTCTATTGTACAGTTGCTTGATGTCGGATTGTGACTTTTGAGCGGTGAACTTGATGAGATGAAGGTGACTGGGTTTATTTGTGTCATTCAGTATTTAGGAATCTCTAGGAGGATAATGGAATGAGGGAAACTAGGACCAATTGAGTGGAATAATGAGTGAAATTGTACATTGCCCGCCCTGAAAGAGGGAGAGAAGGCTGGGTTTGAGAGTATATTCATGCTTATTTTGGGCCTCTATGTGGATAGTATAGGTAGTGATCATGCTAGAAAATAAAAGTGACAGACCATCTATGTTCCTGTGGTTAGGAAATGAATTTGTCATGCTTCATGTTGAAAATATGCCTTGTTGAATCGTTTCCGTATTTTTTTGTGTTAAAAATCTACTATTCATTTCTATGTTCAATCCCAACAATAATGTAAGCTTGGAACGTCTTAAATCATTTTGGGATCAAATGGATACCTTTGATATTTGTTGTGAAATATTAGGTGGTTGGGTAATGGTGGGGTTTGGAGATGATGGCAGTGATTCTTTTGGAGAATCCTCAGGCTCTTCTTTGGCATTTAGATGGACTGAATAATGGGAACTTTTGTTTTCGAATATTACCATAAAAAGGAAAAGAAAAGGTCAAGCATTTATCCTATAGTGGGCGTGGCCCGCGTGGGTAGCAGAAAGGTGTGGACTTCTAAGACCTAATGTATGTAGTACACTGTGTTTGGGTCTGCTTTTGTGCGTGTTAGGGACATTTTGCAAAGGAGGTTGATGTGAACACTTCAAAATGTACCTTGGTAAGTTTGTCCCTAGGACTTCATCATATTAGATTGAGCTTGCTGCTCTTAAAAGAATTTTAAAAATGGAAGCTTTGTTCGCAGTCCTGGTCTATTGGTCTGGTTTCCATTATTAGAGGTTATCAATATTTAGTGGAAAAAAGAAACTCAATAAGAAAATGAAAATAAAACCTCTTCTCCATTTTCCAAAATTTCTTGAATTCTGTTCAACAAGTCAACTGCTCATCTGTACGCTGTGTGTTCCTAAGGGGATTGGAATCATCGATATATTCTTAAGTTATTGAAATATTAGGGGCTTTTAGTTTTCTCAAGTAGAGTTTAATCATGATTCTTCGTGAAGCAAATTAAGTTGCTAATAGTCTTGTTACATTAAGGAGCTTTGTGTATCCTATTGTTGTCCCGTTCTATTGATTATATGAATTAGTTACTTATATAAAATTGCTAGTGAATTTTAATGTCAAGATCTTCAAAATTTAAATCAAGTTGCCTAGTTAATCTCTCTATCTCCTGGATAAGGCACTCGACTATTTTCTTTCTATCCACAATGATATGTTGTAGTGGGAAATGAGTTGTATATCAATACCAATTGCGAGATTTGTTTGTGTCCAGATGCACTCTGCACATGGAAATGATTACCTGAATGGCATTTCCACAAGTGATAAGATAGGAAGGACTATGCATGGGTAAGAGAATCCTGAGTAATAATTCCAATCTGAACCCAAAAGGTGTGTTTTATAGGGCCTCCAACCAAATCAGTGCTGAGAAAATATTAGTTCATTTCCCTCAAGTGGTGTGCAATTGGAATGAAAGTTGGGGCTAGTGCTGATTCATAGGGAGTATTAGCATGATTAGGATAAAGAGCGTGAGAAGCGAATAAGAGTTAGAAGTTTCCAAAAGTGGGCCTCTTCTCATTTAAGCTTTTATGGGGGGATGCCTCTAATTTGAACTTCCTTGGGTGCTTTGTATATGTATGTATATATGTATGTTACACACATGTACATTTTACATTTGTGTGTTTATGAGGTTAATGGTATATTTTTTTCCTGGAAAGAGGACAAGTACATCTGTACATGTGCTATTTAATCACGATATTTCGCACAAATAAGTTTGTGAGGGATACTTAAATAGTTCGACATCTGTGATTTACCTCTCAGCAAAATGTTACAGCTGAAAGGAAAAAGATTTTGGATGGAGTGCCAACATAAGTTAGTTCCAAACACTATTTACAGGTTATGAAGTGGAAGACAAACAATCTTTGAGAGCTACAGCCTTGGGGTCTTTATGTCGCATACTTATTGGCGCAGCCCTGGATCCATGATAAAAAAAAAATAGATTAATGTCCCAAGGGATTGATCGAATCCAAGGATGGATTCGGCTTCTAGGGCACACTCACCACAACAGAGATGAACTCCTGAATTGGAGAGAATTCAGAGAAATCTTTGTTTAATTGATAATGAGCATGAGTTTACAATGAAGCTTGTCAATCCTTACATAGAGGAGTAGGATCAATCCCTCTTCTTACTTAGCAACTAAGAGTTTCTAAAATTAAAGAGGTCCAGCTAATAGAAACTAGATAATAGCAATCCCAATTAAACAATAACATAAAATAGTAATAGAAATAGGATAGACTGGGTTGGGCTTGTGGGCGGAACCCAATGGACTGGGTTGACCTATGTGTCAATGCCCGGTGGACTTGGGCCTAGTTGGTACTGCATCACTTTTCCGAACTTATTATTATATACACGTTGGATAGCATGGTTGAATGTATTCCATAGCATAGTTGGAAGGTGCTTAATGTTTTATCTGCAAGGGTGCAGGTTCAAGTCATGTTACCATTAAAAAAAAAAGGAAAAGAAAAACACATATCTGTAAGATTCCAAGAGCTTATCTTGTAGATCATGGATGCTTGATTGAAGTTATATCCGGAGATGTCCCATTTATAGAAATTAAGAACCCAGGTTAGAAGACAGCCAAATGGACAGGACATTGCATTGTCTAAAATTCTAGAAGTGGCATTGTTGAGCAGTGGGGGATGGGAACCATTAAGTAATTTCCTATCATTGGTGATGTTAGTGGGAGCAATCTCGTGGTTGAAGTAGTGCCTCGTAGAAGTGCTTAAGGAGTACTAACAAATATTTTGGAATAGGGGAAATGTATTATTGTGTAGAAGAAGTGGGCTAGAAGATGAGGACCAATCTAATCCTTATCAAGATGCCCAATCCCCTTCCCAATCAGATCTATATATCACGGATGAAAAGATCATTTCAATGAACAAAGCTGTGTCTGGGGTCTCATAAGCCTGCTCATAGCAGAAAGATGGCGTTTGCAAATGGATTCGTCTATACTTACAATAGGAACAAATGGATTTGGTGGAATTATAAGGCTTGTTTGTTGCAAAGAGTTTCATGCAAAATTGAGGGATTCAACTTTTAAGGTACCAGCTTCGTACATGTGATGTTTTGGTTCATTTGGGTCATTCCACTTATCGTTGCATCCTTAGGCTTGGAGTTATATTAGATAGATGTAACGACATCAATTTTGAATGGTGATATGACAGAAAATTTGTATAGAATAACCTGTTGGTTATGTTTCAGAGGGGCTAAAAACAAGGTATGCAAGTTGCTGAAGTCTTTTATAGGAACTATATTTAATGCACAAACAGTCTCTTAAGACAATAATTTAGGGAAATTTACCGTACGGACGGCCCAAAACCCGACATTTACCCAATACCAGATGAAAGACTGGAAATTGCTGGATAGAAGATCGTACATAAAAGGACACCTAAAGTGGGACAGTTTTACCCTTTATCCTGCGATATCCTAGGGTTGTAGGATATCCTAGGATTCAATATCCTAGGCTCATAGGATATCCCAGGATTCGATATCCTAGGCCTGTAGGATATCGCACAGTTACCTACTCCCACCCCATCACATTTCACATTTTTTCACCACAAACTGAAGACCTTATTCTCGCTATAGTGAGACTGCTCTCTGAACTATTCTTGCTATAGCGAGAACAGAAAGACTGTTATACTCGCTATATCGAGTATAGCGAGACCACTCTCTGGAAACAGCGGAACAGGGGGGGTCTGTGACTATTTCCTCCACAATTTTTTTTAATTGTTTTTAACAAACAAATAGGAAAAAAACTTGTTTCCCATCTACAAAAATATGCACGGAGAAGAGTGAAAATACACAATTCAACTGAAACCAAGTGAATGTGTGTGAAAAATGAACTGTATTATGTGTAAGTTTTGGTGGCGCATGATGTAGTCCCAGAAAGGTCTCTTTAAACAGCTCCTAAAGCATCCAAAAGTCTTCAAGTCTCTTCTCGAATAATCAGAATTTGTCTTTCACCGTTACAGGGTTCTTTCACAGTCCTCTTCTAAACAAAATATAAATTACAACTCAATTAGGACTTAAGTTTTGTTGGCAACTAGGAGAATTAGCCAACTATAATACTAACATATACTAATTTTTTAGAACTATTCTTTACATTGCTGCAAGTTAAACAAAACAACCTTTGGAACTAAAAAACTCCATATACATGTATACTAAAAATTGAACTGTTCTCTACATTGCTGCAAGTTAAACAAAACAACCTTTGGAACTAAAAAACTCTATATACATGTATACTAAAAATTGAACTGTTCTCTACATTGCTGCAAGTTAAACAAAACAGCATTTGGAACTAAAAAACTCCATATACATGTATACTAAAAATTGAACTGTTCTCTACATTGTTGCAAGTTAAACAAGTAAGCCTTTGGAACTAAAAAACTCCCTTGCTTGATTTTGGCCTTTGAAACCAAAATTTAAGTGCTCTTTACATCATATTGAACCTATCATATACAAAAACTCCATATATATGTAACTAAAAAACTATTATGGTGTCTACATCCCTCGACGGCTCTCTCAGCATGGCTGCCCTCCATCATCTGTCGTAAATTCGAGGAAACTATTGTTTTCCCATTGCTTGTAATATACGTCATGTACGATCTTTTGTTTGTAAAACCACATGTCTGATTGTGTGAACTGCAAGGGTCAGTCAAGTACTAGATGCTCAGCGTATGCCATCACAAATAATCCACAATCATCCCTGCACAAATTTTAGCATATGAGAACATGCATCCCATCATCCAATAATGCAAACACTTAATATTTGCAACTTAAAGTACCCATAAAAACTAAACTTACACCAAACCCACCCCACGAAAGATCTCTTTAGCTCTGTAATTTATGTGACAAGCTTTTTTTGTTAAACGTGTGGGTGTGGCCCACATGACCACACGCCCCTACGAGCAGACTCCACTTGAATGGAAAAATGCATGTTTTTTTTTTTTGGTATCCGAATGGCAAAATGCATTGGATAATTATAAAGGGGCGCCTATTAAAACCTACTAAAAGGGACACTTTCCTGGTTAGCGGGGTCTTATTTCAGTGCTTTTTAAAATTGATACAAACCCTTGGGTTTTAAATGGTTCCCAAAACTAAAACCCAAGTCAAGAAATTTTCAAGAACAGCCAGACTATTTGTAGCTCAGGAACCATTCAGCCTATTAAGGCCCACCTAGCTCCCTATGATCAATCTAACCCCTTCCATTCAGTCTTCCATCTACCACCCTGCAACTACCACATGCCCAATTGAGACTCATTTAGGGCCAACTACCACATGCCCAATTGAGACTCATTAGGGCCTTCTATCATACTCACCCATTCCACAATGTACCTGCACATGAAAATTATCATCACAAACATAAGATGAGACTATGACATCCTTAATTAGGTGACCACTTTTCCTGTCAATCCACTTTTATTCAAACCTTTCTTCAGTTGCTCTTTATTTTGTACATCTAGCCTCACCATTGATAAACTTAAGCCATTCACGGTCACCACTTGGATAAGTGTCAAATTGAGTATGGTATCAATGAATTTGAGGTTGGCGAGTGTGAATGATCATGAAGTGTCATTCCCAAAGGCGCGGGCCACTGTAAAAATGAAGAGGAACATGAAAAAGGCTTCAATAAGAAGTGGGTTGATACTATAAAAACCCCATTTATTGTGATTTCGTTTGTAAATCCTTGTCAGTCAGCCTTTATAGCGCCTGCTTTTCAGATGGTCACGTGCTCTGTTAAGAATCTTTTTATCGTAATCAACCTTTGTTCTTCTGCATTGGCGTGAACCATAGTGACACAACATGGGTCCACTAATAACGGAATGATGATATATGGGATGGTCCACTAATTAAAAAACACCACTTTATTAACAACAGATAGTGACCCTTGAATTTTATATGGGTATATTATTCAAGATCGTGGGTTTATTATGTAAAAAAGTGATATAAGTTTAACTAGAATCTGAGCCATTCGTTCGTGGTTAGCCCATGAATGGTTTAGAAGTAACAGCCCAAAAAAGCACCCTGGTTACCGCCATTTTAATTGTCTTCTTGATCTTTTGCAGGAAAACATCGAGTGATTAGTTTAAAAACTTGGATGAGGGGTTGGCAACATGGCCTGCCTATCCATCACAGAAACAACTTGCATGGACAACTGTTGTGTGCATTTTTAGGGTCGGGGTCTGACCCACACGACTTGTCGACTCAGAAGAAAATTACTCCTAAGCACAATCCCATTCAGAAAGAATGAAAAGTGTATGTAGATGAAAACAAAAACACAAAATAATATTTTAGTTTAGTTTAGACTGTTTGATTCATGTCCCCACTTCAACCTTTCCCACTAACAACAATATCTTCCATGGAAAAATGGTAAAATAAGCAGACAACAACATCACTACTAAATTTTTTGCAAGGGATCTCCAATAATCAGAGAGTGGAAGATGAATAAGATTCGTAGCAACATCACACGATGCAACCCCCAAATAATAATAAAAACCCAAATGCCCAGCCTTAAAAAAAGCCCTAATCCAGAAAAAAGACTAAAACAAATAAAGAGATAAAAGGAAAAACAATACTTCTTTCCCATGCCTTAACCTGCTGAAGAGTGGGTATATTTCTCACACTAAAACCCTACACAGTTGAAGATCCACAACGTTGCTTCGAACGACGAAGGAGAATGCAGTGGAAGGTTGTGTTCCTGCAATATCCATAGCAAGATGATGAGAAGAACACAAAGGAAAAACCATTGGAGGATCGAAGAAGATGATCACAGTAAAAGGGGTTTTTTATTGAGTTATCTCCGTCCCTGTTTAACCTAAGTTGAAAGGAGAAGGTAAAATTTTTACAGAGATATCCCATAGATGTAGGATATCTAACTGTGCAATATCCTACGGGCCTAGGATATCGAATCCTGGGATATCCTACAGCCCTAGGATATCGCAGGATAAAGGGTAAAACCATCCCACTTTCGGTGTCCTTTTATGTACGAGCTTCTATCCGGCAATTTCCAGTCTTTCGTCTGGTATTGGGCAATTGTCAGGTTTTGGGCTGTCCATACGGTATTTTTCCCAATAATTTATGAAGTTTCACTTGGCAGCGTCTTTTGGGTGTGCAATGTGCAGAGTTGATTCGATACCAAGAAAAAAGCATGAAGAAATTTGCTGCATAGAAGTTAATCATGATGGCTAATTGTTTTTTCCTCCCTATATTTTGTTGATGTTCTGATAGTTGGGCCTGCTTATGGTGTTGGTTAATTAATGGTTACTATATTAAGAATTGGGCGTTGTGGTAGTTACTTTTCTATGAATATATATATATTGGGTTGGTGGGGAGGAGTTTAAGACTTTAAGTTGATCTCCTGCTTTCTTTTATCACTGTCATGGCAAGAAGGGATGATGGTTAGTTTTGCTTGTTAGCCCCTTGGTTTGGTTGCCTCTTTCTAGGAGATTGCTAAAGTTAAACTTTGATGGTAGTTTTTAACTGGTAAGTATGAGGGCTGAGATTGGTGGTTTAATTAGAAACTGTGAGAGTTTTATTCTAAGCTACTCTAAAGCACGTTCTTATAGATAAAATTTAAGTCGACCTTTAGAGCATTTTTGGTGGTTGCCAGGGGCTACAGAAAATATCTATTGACTCATTCTATCATCGAGTGCTTTGTTCCCACAATTAATTGGACATCCTTTGCGGATATATGCAGGGTTTCAAAACTCATCTGAGTCGACTCAGACTCTCCCATACCGAGTTGAGTAGGGGCTGACTTGGCTGAGTCCTTTTTTTTTTCCACTGTTTTTTTACTTTTTCCTTTTTCCTTTTTCTTTCACTAATTTAGGGAATGTCCTAGTGGCAGTTTAGGAAGAAAATGCAGAAGTGCCCACTCTTTCTAATACACCTAGAAAACTTAATGAGAGAAAAGGGGACTGCTACTGCCCCTCCCACAGCTATGTATCTTTCCCTCCCATCCTCCCTCCGTCTAATCTGCTGAGAAAACCCAATCAGAGAAAAGGGGGCTGCTCTAATTGGAAGGCTGTACATTAATAGAGTAAGCATAGTTGGGCTGGTTGACCATGTGTTTGGCCTAATGGATCAATCATCCGTGCTGGTTGTGGGCCTATTTTTCTGGGCCTCCATTTAGCCCTTTGGCCTGTGATGCACTTGGGCTGCATCAAGTAAGGACCTGGTCGTGCACTCATAGGCCTGTCAGTAAAATTATTCATATTATATATCCAAGTGTGGATGGGTATAGTCAACACCTCTTCTTGATTGTAGAAGAGTAGTCCACAAAAGAACTGATGGTTAAAGAAAATTTAATTTGGGTCTGGGAAAAAGGGTCAAAGATTTGATGATTGAGGACATTCTATTCTGGAGTATAACTGGGATGTCAAATCTTTTAGTTTTTATCCCTCAGGCTGCAAGTCACCCTTTATCACAAGGGACTTGAGCTATAAGAAGAGAGGAAGGGGAACCCTTGAAGGTTCTTATTGTTTGTTACTTTCTGAACAGTGAACACCATTAGACATAGCATGAGGTAGTGTTTCAATAGGTGGAAAGTTGTCGAGATGTTCAATATCAAAATGTGTGGTTTACCCCCTTTGTCGTTTGCATTGAATTTTTATGGCAATATAAGTTGGTGTTCCAAATGTAACTTTTTTTTTTTTTTTTAAATCTTGCTAGGCCAGTTGAGGTGGTTGAATCCAAAACAGAGTATACTGAGCATGATGTTACAGATGAGATAGCGAGGGGCTCTCTACCGTCCTCTGGAATTGGACCTGGACCTTTCGCCTTTCCTGGGCTCCGCGGTGATGTTGAAACTCTTGAGCGTTTTATGTCTGGTGGACTGAGCCAATTCCTTGATTCTGCATTTGAAGACGTGAAGAACGGGTTTTTCCAAGCTTTTGGCACCCTGTCTGAACATGACAGGGAGCGGTCATTCTATCAAAGGAAACCGGCAGATGGGTTCTTTGAGAAAGAAGCTTCGAAGCAGAAAAATGAATCTGAATATACTGAATTTGCTGGGAAGTATACGGATGTTTGAAAGATTCTTACTCTGTTCTTCAATAGTGTTTTTGCTGAGATGGTAATTGTGACATGTAGAATGCGTGTGCTTTTTGTTCTCAATAGTGATCGCTTTTAATGGATCTTTTCTTTTACCCCACTTTATTTTTGAACTTTTTTGTTTTATATTTGTTCCAATGGATCATTGAGTGGGTGTTTGTACAAATTCATCTCATTTGCTTATTGGAAAGGCGTTTGCGTTTCTGTGAATGAGCAATCCTGTTAACAGCCATGCCTGCAACCTGCAGCCTGCAGGAGAGAGTTGAGAACCTGACCACTCTATACCTAACAGTTCGTTGTAAAATTTTACAAATAATATATAAAGTAGCTATATTTACTCCAATATTTGCAACATTTCTGAGATTCTGCTGTAGACGAAACTGTGAGAGAAGTTCTTATTCGTTGAGGGCTGCCCTATGGGGCATGGGCGGACTTTACTCATCATCATGGGATCATTGTCGGACAAATCACCTCTAAAGCGCATGTTGCTTTGTATATTAAATAGTTTCATGTGTAAACTTTACACATGTAAATCCCGTTTTCATATATGCATACTAGTCGATCAACCCCTCATATAGATGCCATGTAGGAAAGACAAATGACCCATCAATATATCATACAAATATATGGACTTTGGACTATGATGTCCAAATACGATATGTATATGACAAAGACACACCGTAGAAATTACAGGGATGTGGTTTTACACATAAAAAGTGAAGCAACAAATACGAAGCGACACGATAGGTTGTCCTATTTAAAATATCCATGCGCTCTACGGTCCAACTAGGGGTGTAAAAGAAAATCGAGAAACCGTATAATCGAATCAACCCGAACTGAACCGTAGTTAATAACCGTGTTTCACGGTTCGGTCACGATTACAGTTATTGAAATCGGAAAATCGTACTTCACGGTTCGGTTACGATTTTTGTCTCGACTCACAGTTATTAGAACGAACTGAACCGTTAACCGTGGTTTGGTTAACCGTGATCCGGTTAACCTAACCGTTTTGCTAATAAGAAAAAAACCTAAGGGCTTGAATGAAAATTATTTCATTTTTTTTTTTACAGTAACATATAATGCCATTCTCCAACTATTTTTTTTTTTCACCACAATAAGTTTGATTGTTAAATGGCAAAATTTTCACAATTTTTTTAAGTGGCAATTAACCGTAACCAAACAGTTAACCGCGGTTCAATTTTTAACGATTTTTCACGGTTCGATTACGGTTACGGTTTTTAAAAACAAAAAACCGTGAAGCACGGTTCGGTTAATGATTTTTCCAAAATGAACGGTTAACAGAACTGTTATACCCCCTAGGTCCAATAGATCAGTTCCCCATGCATGACGCTGCAATTTGGGGGGAAGGGCGGTTCGGCCTCGCATAGCATTGCACGAAGGATAATATTTTCCAATATATACGTACACTTCCTTAAGGGCGAACCCCATGTCCCACATTAGGGTTTGGCCCTGGTTTTGTGACAATTGTTCCATTGAGGAACGTTGGATTTCCGATCCTATGAGGCTTTAACGTAGATAAATCTTGAGTTAATGGAGTGGAACTGCGCAATGGGGCTCTCCTCATGATTTAATGGAAGCAAGATCTTTTGAGGGATTTGATCCACAATAACCAAATTGGTCTACCTCATCACCGTGGGCATTCTATGAGGCTTTAACGTTGAGAAATCATAAGTTAATGGAGTGAAACTACATAATGGGGCTCACCTCATGATTTAATGGAATCATGATCTTTTGAGGGATTTGATCCTGAATAACCTAATTGGTCCACCACGTCACCGTGGACAGTTCATGTCTTGAAAAGGGCAGGCTACTTGCTGTGACGTGGCAACTGTGATTGGTCCACTCACGGTCACTATGGGGGTAACGTAGCACTCATAATTTATCTTGGATTTTTTTTTTCTGTACGATCACCTAAACTCATCGATAACTCCCATTTATTATCAAACTAGGCAATTTTACGTACGTCCGTACCGTCCATACCCATGTGCAGGCTAAAAATCGATTTTTCCTTTGCGATATCGCAACTTGAAAAACCCTTTTTCATCCTTTTATTCCTCCCCGTTTCAAGTTTTCCTCATTTTCACTTGCTGTAACTCCATCCCCCAGCCGATTTCACCCTCATCCTCTCTCACCAACCTATTTGCAAATACGCAAGGCCCCCAATGTCCGTTCGACGTTGACGAATCAACATGGTCTCCATTGCCTTCATCGACTAGGGATTTTGGCTCCATTGCCTTAATTGACTAGGGATTTTGGCCTTCATTGTTTCATAATCTGGGCGTTTCTAAGCTTGATGTTGTTGTAGTCGCCCCTAGTATAACCTGGTAATCCTTCTTCCCTCTTTTTTAGCGAGATTCCGGTCTTCTCTTCCCTTTACCTCTTTCTCTATCTATTTATCTATCTTTGTGGGTTTAGAAAACCCTAAATGCTCTTGAACCCTTTCTGGCAAAAATAAATAAAGAAGAATCAGAGTTCTGCATCTCTACTTTCAGTGAATTAGAGATGAAACCATGCGAGTATTGAATGAGGTTTACTGATTGCAGAATTAGTAGAGTTTGTTTAGGTCTAATCATTAAATAGAAGTAAGCTACGTTGGGCACTTGAAGTCTTGTAGAAACTGTATTTCCTTGTTACAACGATATATGGGATCCGGAGTTCGAAATGTGTATCGGCAAGACCCCTAAAAGGAATTACACCGAGATTGTAAATTGTTACATTGCAGAGCTAACAAGATGTCGAATGCCATTCCAAAAAAAAAAAAAAAATCACCGACGTTGATCATCAATACTAAATCGGATAGCTACATCAATACTTAGAATTTGGAAGAATTGTATGCATTCTGCTTAGTGCACGATACATGATTTTTTTTAATATATCTACAATAGGATGTTCAAACGTAATTGGAATTCGGTAGACTGTCAAAAGACATAAGGCTGAATGCCCACATTTTCATCGTGGATGTTTATAAAAAAAGCGAGGCTCTTCAAGCCCCCCATAAGGTCACTAATAATATTTATACACAATGTTTCAAATGTTTATACACGTGGGATTCCTTGTACCCTAATTGCCTTCAAAGACACGAAAGAAGAAAAAAAATAACACAATAAATAAGAGGGAAATAGATACAGGGTGGGAAACAAGGACTGAATATTGTTGATGGATTGGACAATGGTAGCAGAGAAAGATATAGCAGCAGGAGACTCAATGCTATATATGGAAAATGAATGGATTCACTTGCAGAGAACCCAAGCAAAAGATGAAAGCTACACAGAAGAATGAAATTATAAACAAATATACGTTCGTTGACTTTTAACGTAAAACTTTATGCGATATCACAATATAAATTGCGATATCGCAAATTTGTTGTGATATTACAAAGGAAAAATCGACTTTTGGCCTACACAGGGGTACGAACGGTATAAAAAATGTGAATGTAAAATTGCCCAGTTTGATAACAAGAGGGAGTTATCGATGAGTTAAGGTGACTGTACGGAAAAAAATCCCATTTAGCTTTGTTAAAGCTTCCTCGGCCCGTAATTTTGAAGTGTAAATGAGATCCAACGGCCCTTGGCCTTGTGTCAGGCCACTCATCGGGCCTGGCATCAGGCCAATGAGACTTTTTGGATTACAAATGTGAAATGTGGACCCCATCCATCCAAATTCGAACCCGACCCATTTACATATTCCTAACTCCTAAAAAGTTCCAACCCTTCCTCCCCCATCTCTCCCCTCTTTCCCCTTCCTTTTCTTTAATCCCTCCATGAGGGTTAATTATAATTTTCTTCCTAATCAACGAATTTCCCATGAGACTAATAAAAATCATCCCTCCCCGATTTTCCTTAGATTTTCAATGAAAACGTGATATGAGATGTTGGGATTCTTCCCCATTGGAATTCCAATTCATCTTTCAATCTGTAAATTTGCATCCGCCCCATTTTGAATCCAATACTCCTCCCTCTTTATCTTTCTCTTGGTAAATGTGGAATCATTCCTCGGTTTTCCTACATTGGCTGTTGGTCTTAGTCTTTCCCCCCATCTTTTGCAGGTTCGGATTTCATTTCTGGATAGATGCTCCCATGGCATTCGTTTTTCTCTTACGAAAAAAAGGCCAATCTTGATGCAGAATAACTCAATTTCGATACGTTTGGTGATATGTAGCCTTCTTTTGTGATTCCTCTGCTCATAAAGGTTTGGTTTTTGCTTGGATTTTTTTGGGTTTCTCCCCGGAATTGGATTGATTTCATTTATTTATTTTGAATCTTTTGAGGCTTTTGGCATACTGGGATTTGGAATTTGGAATTTATATACGAAGGGCAAAACAGCATTTTATGGATTTTGTCTTATTCTTATTGTGGCGCTGACGTTAGCTAAATTTATGATGTATTCTTTGATTCTTTGCGTCTCTAATTCGAAATTCTATTGGTTTTTATAGAAAATCTCCGCTGAATTTCATATGGGTTCTGTTCAATTTTTGTAATTGGTGCTTTTGGTCCCCTAAGATTGATTGCTTTATTTATTTATTCTGAATTTGGTGATGAATTTGAGATTTAATTCGGCGTTGAATCCCGTTCAGATTTTAATATCTGATATTTGAGAGTAATCCCTGTCAAAGATTCGATTTTTCCTGCAAAACTAAGTGGAATTTTGATTTTGGGTGTACTTCCAATTTCTGGTATATGAGAGAGTACAATCTTGAGGTTTCACCATTCTGCGAATTAGACTTATGTGATATTTGGGATAACGAGGCCACATTTCTTCTGTGAATGCATTTGACAAATCTAGATTTCAATGTTGAGAGTTGAAATGGATTTTGGAAGAATTTGAGAGGTATATCTGATGGGAAATACATGTGCTCGACCAAATGTCACGAAGAACGGATTTTTAGAGTCAGTCTCTGCCGCAGTTTGGCGGACCCCGCCACCTGTAGAGGAAACAACTGCAGGTGGCAATGGCTGTGCAGCGCAGGCTGCTATGGCCTCCAAACCACCAGACAATACAATGCCTGTCCAAAACAATCCTCCGGAGCCTCTCAAGATTGCTGCAGAGGAGAAGGAGCCTCCTTCCAAGCCTAGAAACCCCCACCAATTCAAGAGGGTGGCGAGTGCAGGACTCCAGGTAGACTCGGTATTGCAGCGGAAAACTGGGAATTTGAAGGATGTTTACAACTTGGGACGGAAGCTTGGGCAGGGACAGTTTGGTATGACGTATCTGTGTGTGGAGAAGGTGACAGGGAAGGAATATGCTTGCAAATCCATTGCAAAGAGGAAGCTGATAACGCAAGAGGATGTTGAAGATGTGCGGAGGGAGATTCAGATAATGCACCATCTGGCAGGCCACCCCAATGTTATCTCGATAACTGGAGCTTTTGAGGACGGTGTGGCTGTTCATGTTGTGATGGAGCTGTGTGTGGGGGGTGAGCTCTTTGATAGGATAATTCAGAGGGGGCATTATACGGAAAAGAAGGCAGCTGAATTGGCCCGGGTGATTGTCTCTGTTGTGGAAGCTTGCCATTCTTTAGGAGTTATGCATCGAGATCTGAAGCCTGAAAATTTCCTTTTTGTCAACCAGAAGGAAGAGTCGCTTCTCAAAACGATTGACTTTGGACTGTCAACATTCTTTAAGCCGGGTAAATGCTCCATGATTCTAGCTTCTGATTGTTGAAGGAAACCATTTTGCATCTGTAAATTTACTTCATTTTATAATCTTTGAATTAGGACCCAACATCTTTTGAGAACCATTTGGTTTAAGTGTCTACCATAAAACTGTTGAGCTGCTTTGACAATGGATCAGCCTCTTGGATAATCAATAATCTAAAGTCCTATCTGATTGAATGTTTATAGCTATCCATATCATCAACCATTTTTACAGATTGGAAAAGGAAAGCCAGTACGAGCCGCTTTGTGCAGCTTACCTGGATGAATGCCGATTCTTTATGTGTCGGGGGGGTCCAAGGGGGGCCATCTTGGTTTACTTATTGATGAAATTTCACCCCAGTGGGATGACTATAGTCCTGTACTAAAGGGGTTTCCAAATGGAGAGTTGGAGCAAAATTTCTTTGTCTATTTTCATGGACCATAATCAGTTGCTGTAATCTTTAGCCATCCAGTTGGAGTGGAATTTCACTCATCCCAGTCCATGATGGCCATTTACATCCCCCCGGACCTATGTGAATTAGCATGGATGCACGTGTGCCCCACAAAGTGCCTCTAACTTGCTCCGACAATAAGTGGCTTTCATTACATCATTAATTGCTAGCAATTACTACGTCATTCTTCATCATTACTTGTTTACTACATCATTCTTCATCATTACTTGTTTACTACATCATTATTTGATACATTGGTTGGACATTCAACCATGTCCATCTTTTTGTTTAAAGAAAAAAAATACAGCACGTTTAGTTTTCCTTGTAATGTTGATATCTTAAATATATTCAACTATTTACAGATATATCATTCACACAAGGAAAAGGATGGGTTATGAATAACTGCTTTTTCTTCTTCTTTTTTAATTATTTGCTTTTTCTTCTTCTTTTTAATTATTATTATTATTTTTCATTTTTAGTAGAAAAATAAAAAATTCTATGATTAAGACGATACGATTCGATTCATTCGCTTGAACAATTTGCAATACGATTTCGATTTTGAGAACAATGGGGTGGGTCTTATTTGCTTTTCTCATTGTAGATTGAGGATGAAACTTGAAAGCCTTAACTTGTGCGACATGCTCTTAATTCCACATGCTTGAACTGGCCCTAAAGAAAAGACCAAGTTCCATCATCCAAAAAAAGGCTACCAAGATTGGATCATTTGTCAAGTGTTTAAGGGTGTGTTTCGTCCGACCTTCTAAAAGTGCTTTGTGAGCTTTTGGATTTTGAAAAGTCTAAAAGCTCTTTTAATCGTTAGATTTTTAGTCAAAATTATCTTTTTGATAAAGCATACCTTGACCACTTGCTTTCAAAAAGCTTTTTTTTTTTTTTCACATTTGAGAAAAGTGAACAAAAGTATGGCAGGAAGCATAATTTTTTCCTTTTCAAATCCATCCATAGGTCTATCTAACCGCTCAAGATCAAGATCACCTTGTGTGTTGGTGATTGATAAATTATTAAAAGTGATCAAAATACACAAATCAGAAGCAGTAAATTGACAGTATTTTACATGTGATAAATTTAATGGCAGGCCAAACTTTGAGTGGAGAGAAACTTCTCCTAGAGATAGTACAAGAGTTCTTAATTTTGAGTGATTCAGATATTGTAGATGAGCCTTGCTAATAGATTTATATGCTTGAACATGGGGACCCAAATGATGTAGGTCTTGACTTATTTTCATTATAAAAATTTTAATATATTATTTTGTCATAATACGTTAAAAGATGCTTTATATATATAGGGCTTATCAGACCTAGGGCCTACATTGGGTTGGGTCCGGAGGGGATTTGAAGATCTGGGTGGGACCTACTGGTGTATGATGATGGGGGATCATGTGACCATCCAACCCCATGATCAAAGGTCCACAAGTTTCGACTGTCTAAAATGGGTGCACAGTTGATCCAACGCTCCCATTCATTCACCTGGGTGCAAACCCAAGGGTCCAGTCAATATCTCGGGGAGGGGGGGGGGGGGGGGGGGGGGCGGGGTATGTGTGTGGTGTCATTTGGGTGGACCATCAGGTGGGCCCCACTATGAGGTGCTCACGAGTGTGAACCAAAAAAAGGTGTGCCGGACCGCTTAAACCATAACCAAAACAACAAAGTAACACCATCTATATAAGTTGCTCTAAGAGATTATATAGACAGGCTTCCTCAGAATGATAAAAACACCTTTCTACAACATCTCACCCTGCTTCTCTTTCTTTTTCTAGGGCCAGGGTTCAAAATCGTGTAGACGCACTTGTTTTCTTTTTATTTATTTTTGTACGGTAACGGTAAATTAGCCTAAAGATTTAAAGAAGTACAAAATAAAGATAAAAGCACAAGAAAAACACACGAAGGTTGAAGTGTTGAAGGACACACTTATTTCTGGTGAGGAATGTATAAAAAATTTGATGTGTGTTAAGTAGAATTGCATTTTATGTTTAAGTGGTTACATACACTAACATAAAAATTATGTCGGAATTTGATTATTCAAAACATGAAACCTTTGGGGAATCAGGAAGGCCCTCTCTCATCTATTTATTTATTTATATTTTGGATTGGTAGCCTCATTTATCTATTAGCTCCATTTCTTTCTACATTTAAAAGAAAAATGCTAATCTTACACATATCAGGCTCTTTCCTTTTTCTACAAGAATCTCACACATGCAATCTTCATGTGGGGCTCACAAGTGCCAATTCAACCCCATGACATGGGCATAACTTTCTGGAGTGAGTTTGTTTGTTTGGGAAAAAAATATAGGCCCCCTTATTTTTTATTTTATTTAAAAAAGGTCATTACTCAATGCGAGTCCCACCGAAGCAGGGTCCTCGGAGGGTGCAGATTGGAGACAGATCTAACCTTTGGCAATTTTGGGACAAAGTGGCTGCTAGCGCGTCTCAAACCTGCGTTGTCACGCATACCACCTGAGACTTTAGCATTGCACCAAAACAATGACCGTCCATCAATCAGCCATTTTATTTATTTTATTTTTTATATAAACCTTCTGATTTCTAACATGCATGAAATATGACATATGTTGTCCCCCCCATCAATCAGCCATTTAGTTTAAGTGAATGTCAACCCTCTTAAAATCTACTTCATAGAACCAAAAATTAAGGAAATCTATGGATGAGCTGTTTCCTTATTGAACTAATGGAAGGAAACTATCTAGAAGATATTTTCTCTACTTTATTGGAATTATTGTGAGATCCGAAGTGAGTTACTGAACCTATAAAAGCTACACGTAGACTATGATTTAACTAGAAAAATAATTAGTCTTGTGTGTCTATGCGATGCTTTTGTGATAACCTCATTAAGCACTTGATGTCCACCTAAGTTTTTTTTTTTTTCCTCTAGTGGAATGAAGACCTAAGATGATGCTGTAATAGTACCTTTATTTTTCTAGTTTGAATACCATCTTTGTTACAGTTCTCTTTTCAGTGCCATATATTTCAATCTCTTTCTACACCTCGTTGGTGGTTGACAGTCATTTCTTTTCAGGAGATATATTCACTGATGTGGTTGGGAGCCCTTACTATGTTGCACCTGACGTGCTGCGAAAGCGTTATGGTCAGGAAGCTGATATCTGGAGTGCTGGTGTGATCATTTACATTCTGTTGAGTGGGGTCCCTCCATTTTGGGGTGGTGAGAGTCTGACTTTACTTCCTGTTCCTCTTTCTGACCATTTTGTATTTCCCCTGTAGCTTCAACAAAATTCTGTACATGTGTGGATCATCCACACTATTTATTTGATGGCTTCCTTAAAGTGGATGGGTGTAGGGCGATGCTCCATAAAATCACAAGTTTATAACTTTTCAATTGATGGCTTATTTTACTTCGAATGCGAGTTGTAGCTTTGTTCTATTCATACCCATTTGTTTGTGCCCTACCAATTGAAGGTCGCTCTTCCAATCTAAGAGATTTTCGGTGCATTCCCAATTCATGTGGTCCCATTGTCAATGGTGCAGATCACATAACACGGTCCCCGCATGCACAACATTGGGCATCTTAGTAAACTATATGTACTAATATTGATAATCCAGTATTTGCTAATTGTCTGTGGTCCTCTGGAAATGTCATGATCCTTAAATTCACAAGTTTTTTGGTTTTTATTTCTTATGTGATGTTCCAGAAACCGAGCAAGAGATATTTGAACAGGTTTTACATGGCGACCTTGATTTCTCTTTAGATCCATGGCCCGGTATCTCACAGAGTGCTAAAGATCTGATGAAGCGAATGCTTGTTAGAGACCCCAAAAAAAGGATGACAGCCCATGAAGTTCTTTGTGAGTTTAATTTCTTTGATTTTGTTAATATTTAGAGATGGTTAATGATGCGATTTGCATGTTCTGGATTGTTAATTAAATAATTCTTTGGTTTTTCCACAAACAACAGAAATATGCCTCCGTGATACTCTTGAGTGTAGGTAATTAGTTATGCATAGTTTAGGGTCTATTTTGGTTGGAAAATAATCATCAAATCCTCTGTTCATAAAATATACATATATAAATTGTGGGCCGACACTTGACATATCAATTTTGCATTTTCTGTTTGTGGTGTTTCTGTCTTATAAAGCACAATTTTAGGAGAAATTTAAGAGTTAAATACCAAAAGGCAAAACTACCATTTTGTAAGAGCCAGCACACTACAAATGGAAGTCTTACATTGGCATTTTTTTTTTTTTTTGCCAATGGAGAACTTCTCATGGTCAACCAATCCAAAGAGTAGGATACTACACTTTACCATCCCCAGTGAAAACCTGCTCTTGACTAGGTTAGCGCTACAGTCTTTAAGCAAAAATGGATGGGCAATCTAATTGCACAATTAGGAATAACAGAGTCTTCTATCCTTTTAAAATCAATGTGTATTTTTGTTTATTTGGACAACTTATCAATTTGCTATTTTTCCAAGATAACTGAATCATTTAGTTAGGAATGTGGGTTTGGTGATGAATGCTACCAATCCTCGATGCCTAGTTCGTAAGGGCAAGGCACAATGCTCTTATCAGTAAAGCAATCAAGGTTGGTTAGCTAGGAATGACTGTTTTCTTTCATCTTGTTTTTTCTTGCAGCTGCATTAAAGTGCTTGGCTTTTCTTGCAGGTCACCCATGGGTTCAGGTCAATGGTGTGGCTCCTGATAAGCCTCTTGATTCTGCAGTTTTAAGTCGCATGAAGCAATTTTCTGCAATGAACAAGCTCAAGAAAATGGCCCTCAGAGTGAGTTTTTGGCTGACTTTGTCTTTACCATATAACTTAATTTGGGGCATCCTTCATTAAAGTTTTTTTTATCTCTCTCTCTCTACACACATATACACTCATAAGGTGCACATCTGGGCGCACTGGGCCCACTATGGTGGGTTCATTCAATGGACCAAACACAAGGGGGCCCCTGAATTACATTGGATCCATGGGCTTTATACCATCTTAATGGACTGGGCCCTCAGATTGACTGCACTTTTGTTTGTTATAAAGCCATTAAGACTTGTGGAGCCCGGATGAAAGCGATAGAATGATCAAGTGGGCCCCAAAGTTGGTAGGGAGATAGGGCCCACTTAGATCTTTCAATCCCCCAAGTCCAATCCCCAGGTGGGCCTCACAGGAGCTAGATGCGCACTGCACACCCTGTGCAGGTGATCAGGTGTGAGAGAGAGAGAGAGAGAGAGAGAGAGAGAGAGAGAGAGAGAGAGAGCCTTTTTGCTCCCTTATTTTCTTAGGGTGTGGAGCCAACCTTGAGCCAGCAATCTAGTCTTCCCCCCCTTTGATGCAAGACAACACGAAATCTAACCTAGCATTGTGAGATTAGTAGAGAATTAATAATCCAATTCTAATCATAAATCAGCCGATTACACACCATGTAACATTGAGAAATGTGCTGGGAAATTGTGTAAGAGTCCAAGGCTTTATCACAAGTCCTGCAATATCGACCCCTCAAGTAAGAAGGGACGGTTCTAATGGAAGATAGAACTTCCACGTGCTTAGGGATGAGCCGATTCAAGTAGATTAATTGACCCCTTTTTGAGGATTTGAAGTAAAGGCTTGCTTCAACTTGGGTGCAATCGATTCAACATATAATATTGGATTAATCGTTAAAATCCAGATCTGAAATAGCATTCTCACAACAATTATATGGCCCAAAAATAAATTCAGATATGCCAATTTGTGTTGATATAGGGATTGTGTCGTGAAAAGATGAAAAATTGCACTAATTGTGCATGGAGAAGGGATCGACCAATGTTTGGTTTGGTTAATATGGGTTCAGCTGGGTCAAGTGGGGCCCAATAAGGGCTCGGCCAGGTCTGGTGGGACCTACTTCGGGTTTGGTCGAATCGGGGTTGGGTTTAGATGGGTTCGGTTGGTGGGGATCTTGGATCGGACGTTTGGATTTGATGGGATGATGGTCGGCTGAAGTGGGTCTTTGGATTTGGGTGGTTCTTAGGCTGGTGGGTGTTGTACAGGCCTAGATCTGTGGACCTGATGGTTGGATTTGGGATTTTAATGATGGTTTGATGAGAACTAAGGGTTTTATATATATAAGGGTCTGTTGTTTAGATCTAGAAATCGAACGGTTGGATCTTGGCTTGGGTAGCAAGAAACTCCTAGGTATGAGAGTTTACGGTTGACTGATGGGAAAGGTGATGTAGATCTAAAGCTCTTGTGAAAAAGATAACAAGAAGGGAAATAGAAGAAGATAAAAAGGATACCTGACTTGGCCTCTCACCAAATTCCAATCCAGGAGTCGTTATTGAAGATTTCACAAGCACAACAATGGAGAGTCATGGAGAACTTGAGAACAAGGGTTTATTTATTTATTTATTTATTTTCATTCATGTAATAGCATAGTATAATGAAGAAGATACCAAGAGTCCAAGACACTGTCTTTAAACATAAAAGCCCTAACATGATGACATCATCATAACTTAAAATAAAATAAATAGGTCGACAAAGAAGACTTGTGCATGGGATGCCGTGCGCAAGGATGTGTGCACGTATCCCTAGAACCTTTCAACTTAAGTTGTGGGTCCTTCTCTTGGGCCCTCTTTTTAATTCTTTTAGAATTTCTCGTTTTCCTTGGGCCCCTCTGAATTCTCTTTAATTCTTCTAATTCCTGCCATGTGGCACTTTCCAATGTGGGGCCTTTATTGCAATTTCACACCTGGGGCATTCAGTCCATCAGATGTTCAATCCGAAGAGATCCAACCATCGATTGTTGTCAGAATAACAATTCAACGATGGATTCTTGCTCTCTTGACGATTGAAGCTTGGGCAATGCTTGATCTATGATCCTACGCCTTTGTCGTTGGTCAATCTTTGAAGAAGTGGGTAGCTAGGATTGATGCCCCCTCGCCGCCGAATTGGCACAAACCCAAATTTGACACTCATCAAACTTTTACTTACTGTTGGATTCAAATGCTAAGAAAATGATGCCTCCAAAACCTTTAAACTTTAGGGCCCTGGATCAAGGGTTTAGGATGATCTAATGGAATCAAGATTTTGTACACAGGTAGGTCTCATCTAGATCTTTCCATCCAACGACATTACATGGTTGCCATGCACCATAGTGGGCCCCACTGTGAGGGGCCTTTTTGTAAAAACAAAAAACTCTCCGGGAGTTTTCAAGCACTCCTCATATATATATTCCTACGCATCCGGTCTTACTGTGCACACTAACTGTTGGGGCTCATATGGGGGCCCACAGATCATAGGACATGGGGAGTTGGAAAGATCCACTCACGATGGACCTAAATATAAAAAAATGGAGTCAATTATGCCTCTAACCCCTTGATCCATGGTCCACAAGTTTAATGGCTTTATATTAAAGGAAAAAATTGACCCTCAATCCAATGGTCCAATCCATTTGATGGGTGCAAACCCCGGGGTCTGATGACTATTAGGGGGGATCCCATGTGTGTGAACGGTTCAGATCAATCATAAGGTAGGCCCGCTTGAAGTTCTCACCGTAAAACGGAGGGAGTTCTCTCAGGAAGATTTGCATATATGTATAAATGGGTAGGTATTTCTTTTCCATTAATTACGATAAGTGTTGTTTGAGTTGGTTATTTTTAGGCTTAAATAAACTCTTGTGCTGATAAAATTGTATTTGAAAGATTCAATAATTTGCTCTAATGTTACAAATAAATAATGGATTTGAAAATTGCGGTGAGAAACATGCATGAGATGTCCTGGTTGGAGATGAACTGTGAGTAATTACTATTTTTTTTCTTTGTTGGGGAATTACATAAGATGCTTTATAGCTCTTTCTTCTTTTTCTATATTTCTAGCTACTCTTATTGTTATGTGATGCCTTTTTGTTTTCTAATTAGCTAACTAATAGGTAAAAATATATATTTTAAAGCTATCATACTAGTGCAAATGGCTATGATCATTTTGTGTCTGCTCATAAGTTCACTACAATGCTCTTATGTACTTTTTGTTTTCTGTTTGGTTGCCTGTTATATAATGACTTGGGCAAGGGTGCATCTGCGATGAACATGGGTCTAGGGCATCAGTCACAACAACTTTAAGTAGCCTAACATGCTGACATGTGGGTGCAAGTATTTTAAAATAATAAAAATATTATAACTAATATATGAAGAAAATGCCAAAAAGCACAAAAATTTGGTAGCATATCTGCTCATTAATTTGTTTTGGTTTCAATTTTATGATGACTATGGCTAAATGTAACTTTTATATGCAGAGCTGTGTCTGGGAGTTCAAACATGAATGTCCATGTCAACATAATACAAAACCCTGTATTTTTTGCCTATCCTTGTTACATGGGTTACCAAACATGTGTTTGGGTTCATGACTTCATGTCGATTTGTCTTTGTTTGATTCATGATGATAGTAGTTTTTAAGAAATTGTAACATGTTTAGCCATCATATTAATGAATATCTGCTATTTAGGAAATAAAATAAATTGCTCTGATTAGGTCATTGCTGAGAGCCTCTCCGAAGAAGAGATTGCTGGCCTAAAGGAGATGTTCAATATGATAGACGCAGACAACAGTGGCCACATCACTTTTGAAGAACTCAAGTCTGGGTTGAAAAGAGTGGGTGCTAATCTCAAGGAGTCCGAGATTTACTCACTAATGGAAGCGGTATGTGACTCTAGTTTGGTCAGGGCCATGAAGCTTAAGTAGCATATGAGATGGTTTTCATTCTGTTGTGGGGAGGTCGATTGACCATGATTAGGATTGTTTTAGGGAGGGATTAGGTCTGATCATGGCCATGATGAGGCCTATGCCCTATATGGTTTCATTCACCAGTACACATGGCCAAACCCATGGACCATAAATTGAAACCATGACACTGTGGATTACTGATCTTTTTCCATGAGAAAAAAGGTCAAATACTCAAACAACTTAGGAGACAATATAAAGGCTAAAGTAGCATGCCATGCTTTTTCTAGGGGGATACTGAATATACCGGCAGGTTGCTTTTGCCCCAAATGCATTTTCTAATTCTTTCTACTGGAAGGAGCCAACAGAATTTTGAGGCACATAGATGCAAAAGAATCCATTTAGTCTGGTTTCCCTTTTTATGCAGTCCAATGAAATGTCTGTATTAGTCTGAACACATTGGATTCAAGTTCCATAACTGACCAGCATAATTCATCAAGTCCTTAGTTTCAAAAGCATGTCCTACTCACTCCTACCTAACCACACACATACACGGACGTCTTGGAAAGGGCTTCTATATGCTCATTTTGAGCTGAGGGTCATGAGAGATTTCTTTAAAAAAGGATTTGCATGTCCTCATTTTAAGCTAAGGTTCATACATCATAGGTCTCAAACATGTGCCGCTTGCAGTAGTCACTAATAATCAAGGAAATCAAGATGGCTAACACTGTGGGATACTTATTTTGCATTAACCTCTATTTCATATAATTTCTTGTCATTCCTCTTCTCTCAAATCAAATGCAGGCAGATATTGACAATAGTGGCACCATAGACTATAAGGAGTTTATTGCCGCAACTTTACATCTGAACAAAATTGAGAGGGAGGATCATCTATTCGCTGCTTTCTCTTATTTTGACAAAGATGGCAGTGGGTACATAACCCCAGATGAACTCCAACGAGCTTGTGAGGAGTTTGGTATAGAGGATTTTCGGCTTGAAGAAATGATTACAGACGTAGACAAGGACAACGTATGTGGTTTGTTTTCTTGAGTGATTTTCTACACCATGGTTGAAGACGTTGCTTGATCTGTAGTGGCTTTTTAAATTTGCATCAGGATACATTTTGTTTTTATTGCAAACATAACATGGGTAGTTCTGGTGATGTTCCTTCCTGGTGGCCATTAGGTTTATAAATTATCTTTTTGTTGCAAATACAACATGGTTAGTGCTGGCAATGGTCCTGCTGGCCGTTAAGGCATTGTTGGGCTCACAGAATTAGACCTCTGCCGACCTTTTCTTTTCTTTTCTTTTCCATTGCCTTCTAGATCCCTGTCCTGAAAAATGATTATTAACAGGCCTGATGAGTAACAGTTGTGGCCCGGGGTGCCCCAGTTGGCATTGAATCTACAATAGGGTCAAATTTGCATTGTTGTGCATATCATCCAATACGGATTGGTTTTAGAGCTGACTAATAAGTGCTCTGTTGTTACTCTAATTTTTATTCTACACAATAAAAGAAAATGATGATGTTTCGTTGATTGGATATTGTACTAATTTTTTTGCCAGGATGGGCGCATAGACTACAATGAGTTTGTCGAGATGATGCAGAAAGGAAATGCTGCTTTTGGCAAGAAGGGCCTACAGGACAAGAGCATTGGATTTAGGGAGGCATTAAAACTTGGTTGACGCTGGTGGTATAAATTCTGTTTACTGTTCTTTCCCTTTGTTTAATTTATTCGCTTAGGCCATGTTTGTGTAACACTGAGGATTCCACAATGCCATCAAAACTGCTTCAATTTTCTACTATCTGGTGCAATACTTTCTCGTGTAGAAAGAGGAAAATCTTAAACTAATTTTCCTTAGATTTTACATAAAAATCTTCTATTGTGGTCTTTTTACTCTTGGTGGGTGGGTCGGGGGTTCTTTGGGGTTTTTGGAACCGCTTTTTGTGCCCGTGTGGAAGTGGATTTCCACGGTGAACGGAATAACAATGTTACACAAACAAAGCCCTTTTGTGTTGTAAAGATCAGTTGATTCTAATGGAAAGTGATATCTGGCAAATTACCTGCCACACAATGTATTCTATTCATTTTTTCTGGTAAATAAGAAGATTCTGTATAGGCCTATTTGATTGTATAACATTTTCTTTCTCTGACTTCTTTTTCTATCAAACATGCATATTTTATCGACAGTTTTACCATGTACAGAAAACTCTTGTAGATACTACTAATATAAGGTAGAATGGATCATGATTCATTGTTCTACGTGTTTGTGCTGTGCGGATACCAGAGCTAGTAGGTGGAATGCTGTTTTCCTGCTTTTATGTCAACCTACATGATCCGGGGGGTGGAAGAGTCTGATCAATTTAGTTATAGCTGGCTCTTTAAATCAAGGATCAAAATAGTGGTTGCGGCGGAAATAGCGGCCGGTGGCCAAAAGACTACGCAACGGGCGATACATAGCGATATAGTAGTGTGAATCGAATAAGTGGTCAAATTTTTTTGAAAAAATATCCAAAAAATCTAAAATATTGAAAAATGTTAGAATTTGATATATTTTTTTTACATATAGTAACTAAGATATGGGAGTGTAGCCGTCTCTTTAGTACATAGAGGTTCTATATCGCTGAATGATTATTAAATAACAGTATTGATCTATTTTTCTCCATGTCTGGTTAGCTATACTACATTATAAATTATTATACATTTCTAAATTCATAATTCAAATAAGCAATTTAGTAAAACAGTATATAACACAAGAGATAAATTATAAAATAATACTTAGATGAAGTTAAAACCTTAAAGGGTAAACCAACATTGCCCAATCAATAGGTAAAGAGCCCAGGAGATGCATGTCAAGTTGATCTCATCCCCAAGGACTCATTTGGGTCTTTTGTAGGCCGGGTAACTCAGTTTACTGGTAAATGAGAGTTTATGTGTTTGGATAACCAGAGTTAGCAGTGAGTGAAATTTGTTCAGTTCTTTGCCACGACTATTACAAGTGAAGAAAGCTGATTTATAGGTAAATCTGAGTTATGAGGATCCGAGTTACGGTCTGCTACGACTCCGTGGGCAGCCCCTGGGGCAAGCTGCCCACGGTGACGTAACAGACTGTGATTGGGCCACTTACGATCACCGTGGGGAAAATCCTCAGAAAATCCGGACTCAAAATGAAAGCTGAAAACTCACGGGGGCCATAAAAAGTCTCCTCCTTCATAGAAAATGATTATCCATCTATCAAAGTAAATCTTAAAAAAGAGATGACTCCCATATACTTCTGGTTGAATTCCTAGAAATTCAAATGGGTCCTTTTTCTTTTCTCATCTTACTAGTTTCATCTAGCACAGTATTCTCCTGATAATATTGCATCATCAACAAAACATTGCTAAGAATTGATATATCAGAATAATATCGAGATAAAATCACACTAACTTTGAATAAAATAAAACGCTTATAAATATCATTTTAACAGTATTTTCTATGTTGTTTACGTTATTTTTAGTAATTTAATTTAAACTATACACCATCTTTCTAATAATTTGATGAAAACCCAAAATTTGAAAATAATCCCAACAATTTCCCGAAAGCGATATTTGTGACATGGGCTTGATTCTTGGAAGCCCGCCTCCGGCCAATTGCCAATTGCCAATTGGGCCAAGACGTTTGCACTATAATTGGGCCATGCATGAGTTAGGCTCAGTCCAAATCTAAGCTTACTATGACCCATAATCTTGATCTTTGACCCTTCACCAATTTAATCAGAAGAAAGAAATCGAAAGCAGAGAGGTCTTGTGTTCAACACTTACCTTCATTGACCACACGGATAAGAGGGTTTGCACGTGCCCCTAAGAATTAATTATCTGCTGTCCAAAATTAAGTGTACATCGGGCTCAGGGCCAAAGGCCGTTGGACAGGAGATATCCTAGGTTATAAAAAAAAAAAAAAAAAAAAATCCATTTTATCAGGGCATCCTATGTAGAGTAAGTGATGAGTAGCGACGAAATCACATGCTCTGCAAATCCTGTTCTTTCCGGAGAAAACGCCCAAACACTAAAATACCAAAAGTCCCGTACACTTACAGCTGCCATTAGCCCTCAAACAAATCCCTTTCTAAGATTCCCATTTGTGTTAGAATATCAGAAACAATGTATGTTTTCCAGAGGAAAAAGGGAGTAGGAAGAAAACAATCATGTCTGGATGAATGATATGGGTATGATATGACAAATGAGGTATTTGTTTTTAGTGGTATTTAATAGCATTTTAGTTGTAGGATAAGGTACCCCAAGTCCATATCTAAGTGGGGGCACCTAAATCATAATTAAAAAGAAGCATCTCCAACCTCACAAGAAATTAAAAAAGGGTCATACCTATCCAAAGAAGGGAGAGTCATACCCTCCCCACTTCCTACCTATGTTAGTTAATCCGCTACATCAAGGTTTGATGGTCCTGAAAACAAGCAGATTTGACAGTCTCTCTCTTTGGTCCTTCTAACTTTTTTTTTTCTTTCTTAGAACCTTCCCGCTGCCCACTTTCTACTTTTCTATGTAAAATATAAAAAGGGTCACGTTTGGCAATCAAATTTTAGAAAAATGATTTTTCGATTTTTCTAAAGTTGTGGTCAATCCATGTTTGGTAATTATAAATTTATGAGGATTTGGAAGAATGAAAATCTTCATTTGATAGGGTTTTCATATCTAACCACCCTCCATAAGACTTGAAAATCCTCACTTAAGTAAATTTGCACACTGAACCCTATTTTTCTCAGCTATATATATTGATAGACACCAATGTCAATGTGAAATCTTCAACTATACAAACCCCTAGCGAGAAATCTTTATTTCAGTGGTAGTGAAGAATCATCACCTCTTTAGATTCGTGGCCTGTTATCAAGCATGTACATGATTTTACGTGCAAAAAGCAGGGAGAGTAGACAAAGTTTTTCATTGTATAGTAAATTTCATGTTTGGTGTAGAATATATTATGTGAGGAAAAGCAGAAAATTAATTAAATTTTCCATGATTTCTTGGAAAAAGTCTTTTCCAAGGGTCAGAAAATTTTTTGTTCCGTGGAAAAGGAAAAATTCAGCAAAACCGATTTTCCACGAGTAAAGATATATGAAGAGTTTTAGTGTCTCAGGGCATTGCTTATCTAATATTTAAATCTTATTTAATGTCTGACGTGCACTTCTTTTACCTGTCTTTTCATTAAATCAAACCAAATTAGCTGAACAATGTATGTTCACAATCTTCTTTGTTCTCTTCCTTTTGGCAAAGCTAACAAAGACCCACCTTTGACATGTTGTTTAAAGAATTTTCACAATAATCAAACACTCTAGTCCACTAATGCCCTCAATTTGAGATTTAATTATTCCATAGGAACAAGTTCTTGCTGTCACATGGATTTAGTGCTTTTATATTGATACCATTAAATTCTCATTAGAGATTTTTCCATTGAAACTCCTCAATAGTCAAATCTCAAAAGAACATTTGAAATTTCAGGATTTGGACCATTCCATGTGCTTTTTAACTATTTTTTAGTTACTGATTTTTTAAACTTACTCTACCAAATAGAAAACTAGAGGAATTCAGGAGATAAGGTCAGACAGGCATTTAGAATTTCTGGACACTATAAGTACCACTAAAATAATTCACTCATCAAAAGTACCCTTCCAAGTAAGAAATTCCAATAACCAAACAAACCTTTGGAGGAGAGAATTTGAATAGTACTTACATGGAGAGTTTCAAAAACCCTAAAAAATTCATGCCCAATGTTTCTTTTTTCTTTTTTTTTTTTTAATTTAAAATGCTAATTAAAAAGCTTAAAACTTTAAAATCTAGAGCATTCCAGAATTATTTCAACAATTTATTGCAACAAATCCTATGTTATTGTTGTTTTTTTTTTTTTTAGGTATTCTAGCTAAGGGGTTGAGACCATGAGAGACTCACACATGCGAGGTGACGAGAACTCGCGCATGTGAGGAGACACAACTCACATGTGCAAGGTAATCACAACTCATATATAAGGAGTGAGGAGGCCAGATTGGAAGCGTAGGCCTCCAAATGAGAACGGCCGCTTACATATTATATATTATTATAATTATTATTGTTGTTGTTGTTGTTATTATTATATTCTCTTGTCAACCAAAAAGTTGAGAGTTAAGGAAGATATAGTTTGGTGCTCCATTTATTAAGTCTACCTAAGGTTGTTCTGAGTTGCTGGCTCAGCTGACAAGGGATATCAAAATATTCTGCTACAGAGAGGGAGCTAGGTTCAACCCTCCATTTTTCTAAAGAAGGAAAATAAAAATAAGGGAGAAGGTTGGACACGATAGCTTTGAAGGATAAATTAGAATAAATTGGCATGGTGTATTAGGCATTACACTCTAGGCCCCAAGACTTCTTTTCTTTTACCCCAGCAAAAGGGGCTGGGACCCAAGAGAGCCCACACGAATAGGAAGAAGAAGCATACACTATGGAAAAGAGAGCCCACGTACATAGAAAAGAGAAGCGTATGGACCAAAAAGCCCCTTGTTGTCTACACTTTTGAGGAAATTTTTTTTTGGTCTACACTTTGAGTACTTAGAATTGTAAAATAGGATCATTTCATCTGCTAAATATCTCTCATCTATTCCCAAGCCTTTTCATTACTGTGCCATGAATCCAATGGGCCACGCTGAAAGTTGGCAATGTTTTTGTAGGACTCCAGTCCCGGAGCACCCCTCATAAAATTGCAGCACCACAGTTACACAACACCGCACTCTTCATATCTATGATAAATGAGTGGTGCAGGATTTTTAATCCCTAACGTCCTAAAAACGGAAACCCTCCTTCATCATTAATCTTTGAATAACTCGCGGTGTACTGTATGGTTTGCCAAAATAAATTAGGATGGTGACCATAGAATTTTCCATCAAACACTAGGGTCAGTTTTGTCACTTGGAAAGATTCTTTAAGTTTAAAGAGGAAAAAAATGGAAAAGAAAAAAAAAAGTGGGGGTTAGATGGAAAGAGTATAAAAATGTGTTGTTGAGAAGAAGGGCCCACCTAATTTGGGGCGGGACGATTGAAATCAAAGGCCAAGAGATTAAAAAAAACAAAGGAAGATAGGAATAAAGACTTGAGAGGCCCACTCAGTAGCAACTACCTTATCTTATTGATGTAGACTATTTTGAACTAAGCGAATCATAGTAGAATAAAAAAAAAAGGTTGGGAAATGAAATCCTGGGGTTGTTTCCTAGATACTTTGTATTCTATTTTTTTAATAGGAAAGGCCATTTAATGTTTATTTTTAAAAATTAATATTTAATATGAATTCTATATATATTATAATACGAACAATAAGGATTATTTGAATGTTTTCAAGAGATAAGGCCGTGAAGAACATATTTGACATGTGTAAATCACTGTTCCGAATTTTGATATCACGGGAATGAATCTCAAGATCTTAACTCGCTGGCATAAGAAAGTTGAAACGAAAAACCTTTCTAGAATGTTGATATAATAATAATAATAGATATACAACTAACTTCTTGGTATATTTTGTATAGTGTCCTTAATTTGCTTGATATAACATGCATCCATATATAAAAGTATAGGACAAATCTCACTTTCATCGTAGTGATATATACATTAAAATTAATCTTGCATAATAAATCTAACTACAATTTCCCATATGTAAATCCTATATTATACATTACTTTTATTTGGGTGGAAAATTTGGACTACACTTTTATTTGGGTAGAATTTCGACTACTGATTGTACTATGGAGACTTGTGATTTGGGTAGATTGGATGAGGTAAAAGGGAGGCCGACACAAGTTAAATCGGATTTAGTTATTATCACTTTGTACTCTAGATAATATAGAATTGTTCTCACAACAATGAACTCTTGAGAATTCTGGGCATTTTTTGTTGGTGTTGGTTTCAAATTTAGTTGTCTAATTTTGTGCGGCTAATGAGTTATAATCTTCTTATTTGTAATGCTCCTGATAAGTTTTTATAATATTCTTACTTGTAATATTACTAATATACTTTCATCCAGAATGAAGCTCACAATCCTGGTTATGACTAAGAGGGGTGATAATAATCTTTGGTGGAGTGTAATTGGGATAGCTCATGTGTGCTAAGGAAACAAATTTTTTTTTTTTTAACAAAAACACACTAAATTATCATCTATCTAGGGCTGTCAAGGGGCCAAGCATGAGATCATGAGTGAGGGTCTGCTATATGATAGATAATGATGGGGCAACTAAGAAGAAAATGTTTTGGATTTTTAGAGCAAAACCGTATCTCTTTTTCAGAGGCCCAGATTATTAAATTTCTTCTACTAACCATTCCTATCAAAATCTTATTATGTTAGCAGAGACAGTGAAAATATTTTTCAACAATCCTCCTCAAGTGACACCCGGTCGATCGGCGCAGGCACTAGTGGAGGGAATGAAAATACTTTTTAACTTAGACTGGATTTTCACGACCAATGAAATTACAATCATAGCGTGGCGCAAGTGTCTACACAGTCCCAAAAAGTGTCTATTCTGCTGTAGGTTTCATTAAACATTAAAATTTGGTTCCCCCAAAAACTCAACCAAATATGATGGTATGTAAATGATTCGCATATGAGTCATTTACATGTGTAAATGCTCTCAACCAAACAACCCCTTCATGGAGGTGACTACTGAGAAGGGCTTTGGTCGATCATATGGGGCACCATCTGTGCTGTAAAGGTTGGACCATCCTAGCCTAAAAATGGTATAACTATTTTTTATTTAGCCCGACCCTTAAAAACAGCCTTATATTGCACCCCTATTCATGGGAAAATGTTCACCCAAGTGCATATATTGCTTATATGTAATCCAATTCATAGGGCTCACTTTAAATGAATGTCTATCAATGAGAGGGGGATAGATGGAAAGGTCTCTTTATGGTCATAAGGAAAACAAAAGAACTAGCCCCACCAAATTATCCTAGTCATTGATTTAATGGCTTTAAAGTTTAATGGTATTTTAATCTTAGATTTTCCAATCCAATTGTGAGTAAAGGTTCAATGAATACAAAATTAAGTCTGAGCCAAGTCATGTGATGATAATATTATCAAAGGATTTATACTAATTAAAAGTGGGCTCCATATAGCTGAACTGTACTTGCGTTGCCCTAGGAGATCATTCCACATTCTCCTCCTATTCATGAGCCAAATGCTCCTAAAATTTGGTAATGGATTACTTATTTTAACCTTTTTGTCGTGTACACTCTTCATCACTAGCTGAACCAGATAGGGGCTGACGCGGGCCCTCGCCTCCCAAAATTTCAAAAAACCCTTTAAACTTTAAAAAAATTTATACTTTTTTTACACATGCCCCTCCAAGAATTTTAGAAAATCTTCTGAAAACTAAATTCAATTTTTATATATGACCCTCCCACAATTTTTATGTGGTCCCCCAAAGTAAGAATTTCCTTGATTCCACATGCCTTTTTTTTCTTGTCCATTGATTGCTCTAAATTCATCTCTACATATCCCACACAAGATGAACCATCAAATACCACAGATGGTCAGATCTACGCCAACAACAGCCATGATCAAGTGGGGCCCACACCCACTTAATCCATCTGATATGATGGGCCCCACCTCTGTTAAATCTCATCAATCAGCACCAACGTGACGGTTCATTTACAATCCATACACCCGACGTGCACTGCACCCCAACTCGTAAAACAAAAAAAAAAAAAAACCGTCATGTAAATCACCTCCCGACTTTGTCGTGTGCACGTCATTTCCAAGAGCCGAGGGCATTTCCGTCATCCGACAAAAAACCGTGGCATTTCCGTAAATCCACGACCCTTTTATCTTCCTCTCCTCGTTTGAAAAACACCCGAACCTCTTTTTAACACATACTATTTTCGTTTTCTTCTGACCTGAATGCGACTGTAGTTGAAGAAGAAGAAGAAGAAGAGCAGAAGAAGAAAAATCTAGGGTTTCTGATGTTCGCGCTTCTCTCGTTTTGAAAGTTTTCCAGCTCCGGATTCGGATCTCAAGGCCTATATCTCTGCAAATCCATGGAAATCGCGGCATTTCTCGATCGATTCCCCATCATATGAAGCATTTCGATCTCAAACCCTAGCTTTGGTCGAGATTTCTGAGGTGAGCTTGAAATAGTGTTTTTCTTGTTTTTTAATCTCTGTTAGCTACTTGTTTTTCTTCGAGTTTGAGTAGTTTTTTGTGTGGGATTTGGAAATGGAGCTTGTTCTGTTGATTTTTGTATTTTTTAGGATCCATTTGCTTCTGTTTAGGTTAAAATCGCTTCCGATCTCTGCAATCTGGAGTTCTTGTTTTTGAAATTAGGATGCCTAGGTGACATTTCTGCTAATTGTGATTTAGGTGATGAAAATCTGCAGTATAGGGCCTAATTCTCGGTGAGGAAGACCGTTGGATCGAACTATCTTATACTGAATTGTGACTGGTCCTAATATGATTCTCAGAGGAATGATATTTAGCGTTGGATTATAAGCGGTCTCCTTCAATGAGAAGATAAGATTTGAGATATCTTTTGTGTTTTTTTCCCTCCTTACTAAGAAGATGAGTCGCCGAATCCAATCCAACGATGAATACCACTCCACTCTGATGTTAGTGATATTTGGGGCAATATCAATTCTTAATTGTAGTTTAGATTTTATTGTCTCGCTCGAGGTGAAGTAGGCTGTAGGCTCCAGGATGCAGAATTGACTCACCTGTATCCAAACTTAAGGGTATTCTTGCCTAAGTGAAGTCATTCTGTTTTTCGTTTTTGTTTTTTTCTCCTCTGTTACTTTGGGAATGTTGATTCCATTTCCAAGAATGATAATTTTATCTGCATATGTGTAATTTTTATTTTATAAGTTACTCTATGAGCCCTTTTAATCTTTAGCAATTTTGAAAAGGTTAGAGTATAATTGCCTTTGTATGGAGAAGATTAGGATATGTACTGCATCTTGGCTAACTACTCTACAGATGCTTGCTCGGCCAAACATGTTTTTTGGCAATGGGTCCATGTTTTCATTTTGTTTATCAATTGTTGGACGTGGCAGTCTGAAAATTGGGCTGATTTTCAGTTCATAACTGCCTGAACCACCTGCTAATGGTGGGCGGGATGTGTAGGGGATATGGGGTGGGTGAAAATAACCTTATCCGATCAGTCTATCCTTCTGGTCTCAGCCCTTGAAAATTGATATTTTATAAACATTTATTTTTGTGGGGTAACAAGTAATAAGCTTAAGGTGATTGGATGGTGTGATTTTCACCCATTATTGATTTATGCTGGGGCTAAACATCCCACCCACTCCTATCAGACCCCTGTATGGGTCCCACATTTAGTGATTAGGCTGTCTTTCTGTTAGACCATAATGTGAGTGAGTGAAGCTCCTCTCCCATTGGACAATCCATTAAATAATTGGCCTACTGTGTTGATGGTTGGAGAAAAAGGTGAAGGCAACATCCAATATGCATTCGTAGAAGTCCACATTCAGATGGCTGGGGTTTTTTTAGTGATGGAGTTTTTATTTCATTCATTTTACCATAACTGGGCCTACCGGGATAACAGGTCCAATACTAGTCAAATTGCCTTGAAATTCAGATGTGAATGTTGTATAACAGTTCCTTAGGAGTTTTATTTACATTTTGGTTAAAGCTCTCATTGAGATGGTATGAATTGCTGCAGATTTCACTTTCACATTGTCTGGCCATTTAGTTACAGCAATGGATGCTGAAAATAAAATTGCTTCAGAGAATGAAAATGGCACTATTGGGAAAACTCTTTTGGTGGATGGTTTGGGTCCAAGTTTAGGTGAGGAGAATGAGAATGTTGAAGATTGTGTAGACTCGTTGCAAGTGAATGATGTCTCAGAAGATTTGTTGAAAGTTGAGAGTCTTAATTCTAGTATCGCAGAGGGTGGAAATTCTTCTACGGCTGTATCTGAAAGCCAAAGTTCAAATGTTGTGAAGGTATGTTATTGGAAAACTTTCTATCTATATCTATATATTGCTGTTATTCTTTTTTTGATTTATATCCTTTATACATCAAGAATTGGCAATCGATAATGAAATAAAAAATTCTGGATGGAAGAAACCTGGAGCTGAGAGAGTTGATCGTTCAAGGAATGGTAAAACCCCAAAGAATGAAGGGGGTAGGAAAGGTCTAATGCCATTCCCTCGCAACCAGAGAGCAAGCCTTTCTCAGAGTGTTTCATTCCCGACTAGAGGAACTATTATCAGTGGGTCAAGGAAGAGCATTGATGAGAAGCAGATGAAACTTGATGCAAAACATGCCCACATGGACGGTGTGGAAACTGCATCTGTAGTATCCAATGGTTCTCTCGCTTCAACTTCTCGTTCAAACCATTCTAACAGGCAAGGGGAGGGCTCTGTTGATGCAAATGCTGGAAGGGGGCTTTCAGCAAGACGAACTACTTTGGCATCCATGCCTAGCATTCGTCGATCTCTAGTGAGTTGGCAGATTTAATAGTACATTAATCGAAAAGTATATTATGTCTCAAGCAGCTCAAATTTGTAACTTGAATATGTTGGCAAAAAGACTTCTAATTTGATCTATTTTGGTTAACAAACAGCCCACGAAATCTGGTTCATTGAGTGCAAATGTCAATGTCTCATCATCTGAAGCCAATAAGTAAGCTATTGCGATTTTAATTTATTGTTATCTCAGTTAGTTTATATCTTCTATCAAGTACTTTTTTTATTTGCCTTTCTTGCTTGCTTGGCATTCTTAACATACATATTGTGCTTCTTTAGGTCTTTCTTTGCCTCTAGAAGTCGAAGCTTACCTTACCTTTGGCATATGTGGATGTAATTTATGCATTTGTGTATTCATATTTGTATATATGTACTTAAAATCCTTATATGACTTGCATTTAGAAGTCTCATTGGCATTAGATTTCTTGAGTCTGGTTTATCTCACAAGTCACCCCATGTATTTGCGCATGAATTCTGAGAATCTGCATGCTGCTGTGCCAACTTATGTAGGTCTTTCTAGGTTATAAATTCAATCTCCTATAGTTTTGAATGGTTAATATTTCATTGCAGGCCACAGGATCAAATTCAGAAGCCTTCAAGAGAGTGTTTGCCAATCAAAGATGATGAGGATGCCCACTCAACAGCATCGTATTGTTTCTCTCTCGGCTTTTCTTATTTTCTCAAGTGTTGCTGTTATCGACTGTTTAATTTTCCTTCAGTTCCTTTAGAGGCTCATAATGTTTTTTACTTTCAGAAACACTACTCGAAGGAGCAGTGGTTCTGGGTTTGCTTTCAGGTTGGATGAGCGTGCCGAAAAGAGAAAAGAGGTACCATTGGCCATATTTAAAGCTCCTTTCTGTGACATTGTTTATTCATAGGTTAATTTGAATTCTAACTATAGTCTGATGCCCTTTTGTTATAGTTCTTCTTGAAGATGGAAGAGAAGGTTCATGCAAAGGAAGTGGAGAAGTCAAACTTGCAAGAAAAATCAAAGGTGACAACACTTCATGTTATGAGAGTCAAAGGCTTTCAATTATTGGTAATGTTGCAATCCACTCCACGCTGATTCGTCTCTTAGTTCTCCATTGTGTATTTTATAGGAGAGCCAGGAGGCAGAGATCAAGAAACTGAGGAAGAGTTTGACATTCAAAGCTACACCAATGCCAAGTTTTTATCAAGAACCTGCTCCTCCAAAGGTCGAACTGAAAAAGGTAAATTTGTGATGTCACATTTTGTTTGTCACTTTCCATACTTCCTTGTACTCATAATTTTATATCAATCAGTCTGGGACTCTAGATGCTATCTAATCCAAGTATTGTTATGATAATTTTCCTTTCTGAACAGATTTTTTTTTTTTAAATCTTCATTTGTTTAATTCAGCAAATGTTATGTTTTGGGGAAGTTCTTCGTGTTTGAAGATGATGATACTGTTGTCATTGTTGTTCCATGGGCCCAACTCAAAGACAAGCTCCAAACACCAATATGCGAGAATTCCACGAGGGAAATCTCATGGACACTACCTGAGTTTGGTTTTTCATACTGCCATTTAAACACATCTCTGCATGTTGTATAGCCTTGATCCTCATAGAGGAAAGAAAGTGATGTTGGAAAAATCAAGGCTTTTGCCGACCTCTGCAAGGGTCACACCAGAAAGCTATTTAAGCTCTTGCAAAACATCTTGTGCATGGCTCATGCCTATAGTCTTCTAGATCTTCTGTATGAAGCAAACAAGCTTTTCTAGAGAGATGAATCTCCAAAACTTAATACATCTAAAAATCCCTAAATTAGAATTGTAAATGAAAGTAGATCTCCTAGTCCTATCATAATTCTTTCCAACAAAAGGAAACTTATTAATGGACAAATGATGCTTAATCAATTCACTGATTTTTGTTGGATTCTTCATGGTTTTCAAATTGGCTGGAGTTGGGCTTCCATCTTGGGCCACGGTCCAATGACTGCATCAGAAAATCACAGGCTGTTCTTGTCACCCTTATAAAAGTTTGTGAAAAGGCTAAGCAGCTTCACTCCAGACCATTTTGTGCTATCCCGAGCAAGATATCAGCTGAACCAATTCTTCCCTGAACATTAAGGCCTCAACATTTGCCTAGAATGACTTACTTTTTCCCTGTTCCACAAAGTGTGATTATAAACCGCCAAAATTGGAAACTAAAAAGTTAGGATGCTTATCCCTGCCATTATGTTCTTGGAATTTTGCTAAGGAACAACAATAAGAAGTGTATGTGGACCAAGTTTGGGTTTGGTACAGATCAAAATATTCCAAATTGCTCTTGTATGCTTTTAGTTTCTTAATTCAGTGAAAATGCATACATATTGGAACTAAATAGAGTGGTTCTCCATTCAGAGTAGTGAATTTAAGGGCCTGCTTTTTTGTATGGAATTGAATTCCTTGGTATTCTAAGAGATGTATTTCTTAAAGTGGCTAAACTTGAAGAAATAGAGGTGAATATCCATAAATGGCTATCAAATAAATTAAGAGATTAAAAGGGGAGATTATTTGATAGCCGTATATGGATATTCACCTTTATTTCTTCAGTTTTTCTTTTATTAGGTTGGGGATTGATTGTCTTCCCTGCTGACTTTCTTTTTGTGGCTTGTCTGTCTCGCATTTCTTGGTTGTTTTTTTCTGTTTCCTTCATTGTATAGCCCTCTTGTACTGCTTGCTTTTGATTAATGAAGTTACCATTAGAAAGAAAGAAAGAAAAAAATAATACCCAGGAATTCAATTCATTGAAACTCGTGTTCTCTTAGCTTTAATTTAATTTGGTTACTAGTATTAAAAAAAAATCAATTCCATTCCATGTAACAAACTGGCCTAAGAGAAAAGATGCTTTGAATCTTGACTTTGCATTGCAATAAACAAGTGAATCCAACAATTGATATGTGATTGGTTGCTGATGCATAACTCCTATAGAATGATGAGGTAGATGGCAAGTGTGGTGATGCAGATGTAGCTGTAGATTGGTGGTGCTGTAGGGCAAAGTAGAAGAATTCAGATGAGCAAAACCACTGAAATGACAGTCAAGAGAACCCAATGGAGTGCAAATGAAGATCCAAATAAATCCAAAGATTGATGATCAAATTTGGAGATGTGATCCAGAAATAGATGATCGAAGTTGGAGATTTGATCCAGAAACAGATGATCAAGGTTGCTGATCTGATGTAGATGCTAACTATGAGATCCCATAAAAATTTGGTAGAGAGTTGATCTAATCATAGTTGAATCCAATGAATGGATGATCAAATTCAAAAACTCAATCCCAAGACAATTGTTTTAATCCAAATGTTGGATAACAAAGGCCAAGCAATCAATGAGGCATGACCAAATGGGTCAGAGTAGAGTGCAAATCAGAAATAGAAGATTGAGCTCGGAAATAGAACTAAGCCAAAGATAGAAAATCAGATTAAGAGAAATGATCAGATCCATGTTAATTTCTTCTGAACCAGAACCAACTAAACTGTCTGGATCTCCAATCAAACAGATTAAGGAGACGAACAATCTATGATGGAGTAGGTGAAGAAACTGGTGATAGAAATTTGCAACCATGAACGTGGTGTAGCAAACTAATACGAGAAAGCAAGGGGGCTGGGGCTTATTGAGAGCTTTGAGGGAAAGAATTGTTGGGATTGCAGTGCTATGTTAATTGCCTAAAAGCCCAAAACATTGGTCCAACACTCTAATAAATGCCCCTGGATAATTTCTCCCCCTCTTTGCTTTCAATCATCTATTACGAACTTACAAAATTCAAGTTTCTCCTGGCTATTTAATGAATAAGTCAAGCAGGAGACAGCGGCTACTGTCATGAGTTGTCACTTGTCAGCTTTTACCTTATTCCAGACCTTCCACTGACCTTGATTGAGCAAAAGTGACTGTTGAGGTATCAACTCTGGTGTGAGAAATTGAGGTCTTACAGATGTTATCATAAGACAGGGAATTACTGGCACAGTAGTTTTTGAGACAAAATAAGATATATAGGATAAAAGATTAAAGTTGAAAGTCAGTTATGAGTTATCTATGTTGGCACTATATAGGTCTTACAGTTGAAAAGCCAGGTCCAGTTGCATACATATAGAGGCATTAAACAACAAGAAACATAAATAAAATAAAAGAAAGGAGATGTGAGCAGCACATTGACCGCTTTATTTTGCCTTCTTGTTCCTTCAGCTGTCGATTGTGGTGGCTAATCATTTAACTCACTATCTTCTGGATAAACCCACATGTTTCTTCTAGTCCAAATAAAGGATCCAAATCATTAACATATTATATGATGCTAAGAGTCTAGACGAAGGAAGTGCCTTGTGCTGGGAGAGGATTCTGATAGGTTGATTCTGCTTAGTGAAATCCTTACCCTCACATTATCACAATATTTGTGGTTTTTTTCTAAAATATTGTAATATTGTAACATTATAATGACTTTTAAAAAAAAAAGAGAGGTCAATTTTTAACGATATCTTATATTTATTTTTTATTTTATTTTATTATTTAAAAGTTAACTAGAGAAAATTGAGCATTCTCTCTAGCTTTCCATTGCATGCAGCTATGGGATTGCTTTGGGCATGTTTGTGTACACACTTTTTCGCGGAAAGGGGAAAAGTGTGTGGTTTTCCGCGGAAAACTTAGTTTTCAGGTGTTTGGTGCGGAACAATTCCACGGAAACGCTTTCCTGCCTCGTCAACATTTTCCTTGATAATTGTGGAAATGGGTTTCCTATGGGAGGGTATAGGAAATGAATTTCTTTGGAAAACTCCTCCCATTTTTCCTCACTCGTCCATTTCAACCCAAAACTCCTCAACTCTTTCATTTTTTATTTCTTTAAATAAATTATTATTTAATGTTGAATAAATAATATACATGTTATGTTATTTTTCTTCAAAAAGTTATTTCACCAAATAAGAAAATTTCATTTTCTATAAGGAATCCACAGCCGCACCAAACAACATTAGCACCAATTCAACGAGGAAATTTTTTTTGCACCAAACATAAATTTCTAAATTCTACGGAAATCTTTTTCCAAGGTTTCCATTTCTATGGAATTTGCTGACGTGGCAATTTTCCTTTCCGCGGAAAGGGTGTGTACACAAACGTGCCCTTTCTGTTTTCATTTTTCTGATGAAGTATGTATCAATCTCCCATCCTGCTGCCCAAACAGTACCGACTATACTTCTGTTTCTTATCTCCATTGGTTCTTTATCTGGAGCTGATTATATAATTGTCATGCTTTGACCTTTTTAAAAAGGTTTCTATCATCAACTTTATTATCATTCATAACCGTCAACAAGCCTCATCCCATTGGTCTTGGGTCAGGATCAACTTTGCTAGCATTATCAACTTCTAATATTGTTTGTCGTGCGCAGTGCACTGCCCCTGCAGTCATGCAGACTAAACCTAGAATCAGGTTCATGTTCATCTTTCTGTCTTGGGGAGCCTGATAAAGTGTTGGGCATCTATTTAGCTATGTGATAAGATGTAATATATAAATTAATTATTAGTTGTTATAAGCATAATAGATATGTTTTATGTCTGTCTCGTAGAGCCCCAACATGGCACATCTAAACACTTATATACTGAAATGTACTGATAGAAGTGGAGATACTGAAATGTACTGTCTCCTAGAGAGTCTTGGTGTACACTTCTAAACCTGAAAAACTAAAATGTTTTTGACCAGGAAATCAAGTTTCAGTGTGGTTAACAATCTACTTTGATGCTATAGATACCAACAACCCGCCCCAGATCACCGAAGCTTGGACGCCACAAGCCATCTGTTGCTGCAACAGACAACTCCCCCAAAGTTGGTGGATCTTGTAGGAGTTCACACTCAAGCCTGGACCCAAGCAAGTCGAATGGAGGAATCCAACTAAGCAGTACTGGAGATTCAAAGAAGCCAGTTCGAAGGTCGCTATCTAAGCTACCTTCTAACAAATCATCAGCTGCAAGGCCAGAAGGAAAGCCTATCAGCTCAAAGCCTATTGCAACTAACCCAGAAGGAAAGCCTCATAGCTCAAAGCCGAATATAGAAAATAAAAGTGCAAATTCTTGTAGTGAAGAGAACGAAAACAAATCTATTGAAGACTCTCCCCCTGAAACTGAAGCTAAAACAGAACCAGTTCCTGCTCTGGATGCTGTTGAGGGTGACAAAACAATCCATAACTTCTCAGATTCAGTAAGTACACTAAATGAAGTCTCTGTCATAGGTTGAAGGTGTGGATCTAAGTTGTGTATTTGTGTTTATGCCAACTGAGAGTCTACAGTCAATTCTGATTAGTAAGGGAATGTTTCTTGGACATTTGCATTTGCTTTTGTGCGGAGGTGAATGGATGTCTACTTATTTCTTTCTTTCTTTCTTTATACTCAACAGAATATATGTATAAATGTATACTTTTATTTTTGTTGGTATGATTTTAGTTCCAAATCCTTATTCATGAATTTGTTTTTGTTTCTCTAGCAATTGAACAATAAGATGATTTTATAATTCAAATTTGGCTGGCAATGCTTCTGGCAATGTTTTATGCAATTGTATAGAAGAAATTCTAGGATCCAAATATTTCTGCACAGCTGTCTGCCCTGGTGCATCAAATTTGGTGATCCAGAAGACCATCTGATTGGTCTCACTTCTGAGTGGTGTATTCGTAAGTCCTGTACCAACTTGCTGCGTTAAATATGCGTTTTTGGACACAAGATTGGATTGCCGATGAGTTCCATTGAGGAAGATGTTTCTGGGCAACCCGTATCAACCCATGGCAGGTGTAGTTTGAACGATGAGAGCCAAGCCAAGATTGACAGGGTAGGTTAGAGATCAATCTATTGCTTTGGCCTCGGGTTAATTTAGCTAGGGATGAAAATGGGTTGTGTGACCCGAACATGAGCCTGAATTACTTAACAAGTGGTCACTCATACCTGAACAAAGACTCAGGCCTAGACCCAACTACGGAGAGGTTTTGAAACTGAGACCTTCGTTTTAAGGGGCAGAACTGAACAGAGATGTTAGAGTCCATTCGTCGTTTTTAATATTTATATAATACTTATAGTATACTGCTGAGGCACTAGGTACTCAGGTCTCCAGGATATGAAATCTGAACCCAGACCCGAATAAAAATGGTACCCATACCCTCTTTTTTTTTTTTTTTTCAATTTGAGTACTCGTTGACCTGTTTTCATCCCTAAATTTACAAGAAAAATGAATAGAGGTCAACCAAGTACTGAGTTTCCAAACGCCTGAGATACCTTGATATTGTTGAAACATGTACTAATTTTTCCCCCTGAAAAAGGAAGAGGTGGCAAAAGAGCCCTTATAGTTCCAAAATTCTCCTTGCATCATCTGCGAAGGGTAATGGCCCACACCTGCTATGCTATGCAATTCTTTTATCATATTACATTCTCATCCCCTAAGTTCCTCCATTCACACTGAATCTTTCCACTTTCCAGTCCATCTCCAGCGCATGGTGGCCTCCTCAATCAAAATAAGACGATAACTATCCTTATCATTTATCCTGATGATGATGTTCAACCTTGTCCCATATTCTTGGTGCCTAATTCTACTGTTAGCAATATAAAGGAGGTGTGGCCTCATGACTCATGAGGAGAGCCATTCAAAAGTCACCTACTAGGCCAGTTACCCAGCGACGATTTTTCACCGACCCATCCATCACAGGTGTATGGCAGTGATTATTCCTGCACCCCGAGACATTACAATGATCCTCCCATGATAAGTTGGGAGTTATCTGAATATGCTCTAATGCATCCGAAACTCACAAGTTTAGCATTTGATTTGATTTCTCTTTTGGGCATGGTGCCTCTGTTTAATCCAGATGCAGTTGTCGCTTTTGTTATTGGTTTTTCCCTTAGCCTTTTGGGTTTAACTTCAGTACAAAATGCATCTTATCAAGTGTCATTTTTTCCCAGTATGAATGTGTGCCCCAGTGGCTTTGCACACATTAAATCCTGCCATATGTCATATTTTTGCAGGCCAAAAGGTCTTGTTCCACAAAATTTTGAGTATACTTTCTTATTAAAGTAATACTCCCACTGCATTACCACACAGGGCCACAAGTATATTGCAGTGATTATTCCTGCACCCCGAGACATTACAAAAAAAAAATCATGCCCGAGAAAAAGACCACAGAAAGAAAGAAAGAGAGAGAGAGAAAGAGAGAGAGAGTTGATTAATCATAGTAGTTCGAAATAATCCCATTACCATCAATCAATCATCACAAGTTGCTATCAACACAAAAGAATTTTATTTTCTCCCTCCAATTCTTCGTTTTTTTTATTGGTGGGGACCATAGGGAGACTACTCGCATTGATGTTTTGATCTGTCCATCTTCCAAATGATTCAAGAGACAGCTGCTGGCCTACTACTACAGACAATACAGAAGAATATATAGTCTTTCAATATATTTACTCAATCTTCCCCCCACCTCTTTTTTCATTGAGATTCTGCCAGGCAGGCGGAGCACAGACCATCAAAGCCCACATTACCCACAAGGCAGCATCCCTCTTTCTTCCCAAAAGTATATTACCACTTCCCACAACAACTGTCCCAACAAAAAAATATAATTTTACCAGGAATTAAAAAAAAAAAAATCAGCCTCAGCTTCATTCTCCGTGCGTCTTCTTCTGGGGAAAACCCCACCTTTTTTTTTATACACCCTCCTTCCCCACGGCCTTACCTGCAATTGCCAACAACCAATAAAATTATATTAACAAATCACACATCACTTTCACAGGTCTCTTTTACTACTACTATTATTGTTTTGTGTAAACCCTAATCTATCCTCCCCAAGTTACCCAATCTAACCAATTTTCCTGGCTCACTGATGAACCTGACAACTCTGCCTCCCCTGGAATGGAAGGCTTTGATGTCACTGGACAGCTGAGCTTGCAGCCAGGGATTTCACAAGGTGTTTTAGATGAACCCCCAATCCAGACACATTCAATCAAACAGTGGGACACGTCCCAACAACCAGATTTATTTGGCTGATCCTAAGCCAGTGGGTGGACTTTTTCTTGTCCGGATTTAAACCATGGATATGGTTAAAAGTGTCCCAAAGGGAAAACAGATGTTCTAGGACTCTTTTGGAATTGAATTTCAAGGAATCATTAATCATGAGGGCTTAGCACGGGGAGCATCTAGGAATGCAGAGGGGACCAAGATTGAGGTGCAGATGAGAACATCAAATAAGGATTTAATTTAATAGGAGAATGGGTAGGTAATCAGCCCATCATAAAGAAGACCATTAAATTTACAGAAATGCCCCGCCCCGCCCCGCCTTTCACTGTTTTTCATGAACCACCAATACACCCTTGCCTTGATCATATGTGAACTAAACAATGCACATATAGGTGCTTACAGATTAGAATGATTCTCAAGCATTCAACACTGCATCAAATCCATCAGAGAATTTTTTTTCTTTTCTTTCTTTTGAAAGGAATTTTCTATGGTTTCCACTGGAATGGAAAATGGAATGGTATAGTCAGGGCACGATCATTCCTCATAATACAAGTCCTTTCAGGGCTATCTTCAAATAAGAAGGACAAAAAATGAATAGCTACCTTTCTCTTTTTCTTTGGTTGGCTATTTATTGGCAAGTGGTGAAATGAGAATCTTGTCCAAAGGCACCAAGCATCCGACACGCCACTTCAAGCAACTTCCCTGCATTTATCATGAATTCCAGTAACCTTAGCAACGTAAGAGGCAGGAACAAACATAAAACATTCAATGAATTGATATTTTTAACCTCAACCCAAAAAAAGTACAAGTTATTTGCTAGAATTGATATTTCTAACCTCAACCCCCAAAAAAGTGCAAGTTATATGTTCTTTTCTGATCGTTATGGGAAGCACCACAATGCAATTAGTACATTTCTAAAGCTGAAACCATTCAGGATATGATTTTAAAACATATGCGAAACCAAAATCAAATGAAAAATGTATGCATGAAAAGGTTCATAAAAAATACATGAAAAATATAGAGTATTTTGTATGAACCAAACTATAAAGAATGCAAAAATGCTTAAAATATAAATAGAACAAAACATTACAACTAAAAAATGATACACACGACGTAAAATACAAGGGGAATTAAAAAAAAAAAAACATCAACTAAATAAAAGGATAACTTTGAAGAATGTACTCATTACTTCCAATACATTACATCATCCATTTCTCAACTGCTTCTCAAATGTTTTCCTATGTTCCATGGATGTTCCCAAAGTTGCTTCTTAGATATTTACCAATATGTGTGCTTAAAACTTGCAAGGATCAGATCTCCAAGACAATGGCTTGATCTTCTTGTAAGCGCCTCTCCTTACATCGCTTCCCATTTGACTAGTGAAGTAGAAGGGACCACTTAAAGCATATTTATGATTAAGCCTAAAGGTTCCCTAACAATCAACGTTACTAGATCTACATGAGGATTCTTTATTTGTTATGAAACTTACTTTAATTTAGGCATTGAAAAGATTTAGAATCCTAAGTTTTTGTTAAATAAAGAACCCAAAAAAAATCGTAATGTTAATTGTGTGAATCAAGTGAGGCCCACATGGGTCATGTGGTGGGACCATGGGACTGCTCAAAATAGACACAGCCTTACATTCTCCCACTTGATTTGAACAACCATAACTCTAATCTTTAATTTTGAGGACATTTATTTAACAAAAAAAGATTTTTTCTAATTCCACCGACACCAAATTTTTATTAAAAAGAAAGGAAAAGGCCGAAAATAAAACCGCAAACTAGGTAGTTAATACACCATTGATTAGCATACCAATCCATAGCTACATCACTATATTCCCATTTTAAACAAGGCTTTGTATGAGTATGACACTTTAAACTTCATGGCAGTTCATTAATTGTAAGTTTATTGGTACACCTTGTAACTTCAAAACCACCCTTCTATTTTACTTCATTCATATTTCTTCTATCTATTATAAGTTTATATGAGAAATTCTATTTGCACCCACCTTTCTTACAGAGCACACCCACATATGTACAAATTTTTTCATAGAGGTGCAAATAGAATTTCCCTAAGTTTATAACTGTATAGCACAACCAAAATAGAAGGAAACCAACAGAACCAAAATAGAAGGAAACCAACAGAACCATATGTTGTAATGATTATTACATGCAAACTTTAAATGCATCTTAAACCAACGGTCCTCTAAAATCCCCAAACCGAAACGTATCGGACCACACGTGACACGACACAAACCGATAAATTAAAACCGACACAGAAGGAAAAATAAAACGGAACGGTAAACGAAACTGACCTCTCCTTGGCTTCGCAGTGGCGACCTTGTGATCCACCACCTTGATCTTTGTCGCCGGAACCTCCGTCTCCTCCGGCGGAAACAGCACCTTATCGATCCCCTGCACCGAAATCCGACCGTCCGTATAAATGTCCGGATCAAACAGATACGCCGCCCCCTCGCCGTGCCCGAACTTCACCGATCCGTCCGCCTCCTGCGCCACCACCTTCTGCGGCAGCCTCAGCGTATCGTAACGGACCTTCCCAAACCTCCTCACAGCATTGTACATGCTTTCCTCCGTCTGATACTCCGGTATCAGATGATAATACATGATCTGCTCCGGCGCTCCCGGCTCCGACAGCTGATCCGTCGTCAGCCGCCCCATCGCCTCATCATTCGGCGCCAGCACCGTCAGAACATACCCCTCCGACACCAATTTCCCCATCTCCGTCGCCAGCGACGTCAGATTCACCAAAATATCCGCCATCTCATTGTATCCTCCGTAATGCAGCAGCGTCTGTATGAAGTCCTTCACCTGGCTCTCTCCGTCGAACCATCGCTTCGCTCCGCCTGGCCCCGGCGCCGGAGCCGGAGCTATATCCGGCCCCGGCGCCATCGCGTAGTACACCGGCAGAACCGGCGCCGCGCCGACGGGAACCGCAGCCGGCTTCTTAAGCCGGTTCGTCCGCGGATCCACCTCCGGCGCGCCCTCCGGCAGCACGGCGGAGATCGACACCAGGCTCCGCCTGCGGTTGAAGTCCTCCTGTACGGATTTGGGGATGAGGAGTCGCTCGATGCCGTGGATGACGCCGTCGGGGCGGAGGACGGCATTAGGGTGGATGACGGTGGCGAGATCGATCTTCTGCCGGGAATCTTTGGTGAAGAGGCGGATCTGATCGTTGGAGAGGGTTTGATGGATGTTTTGATGAGATTCCGGCCATTGATCGGCGGAGATCTTGGAGGGGAGGATGTGGAAGAGGAGGAGCGTTTGGAGGGATTTGAGGTTTCTCGGCTCGAGCAGAAAGCGCTTGAACTCGGGGTCGAGGTCGCGTTCGAGCGCTTCGTTCCGTGGAGCGAAGATGGTGAGGTTGTGGGAGGAGACGGAGGTTTCTAGGGTTTGGAGGAGGAGGGCTTTCTCCACCAGCTCTGCGAGGATGGTGTAATGCGAGTCGAGGAGGGCGACTAGGACTGAGTTGGAGTTGATCTGGGAGGAATTGGACGGCTGGGATGAACGCAATGCGGATGAGATGGAGATGAGGGAGAGGATATGGACGGTCAGGATGAGCTTGGAGAAGAAGCCATAGATGTTCAAATCCATGGCCTCAGTTGCAGAGCGAATGAGAAAGAATGCAAGAAAGCAGAGGGGTTTTTTAAGCTTTCGCTTCACTGCAGCAGCAGCAGCCGCCGCCGAGTTTCTGTTTATTTTCTTCTATTGCGCGGATTTGAAATGGGCTATTAACTGGTTTGGAATGGAAAGAGTGGATTCCGGGTGAAGGGAGGTGGACACGTGGCTGGATGTGAATGGCCAGCGACAAGAGGAGTAGCCGAGCTAGGCGCAGTGGCGCATGGCTCGGCTTGTAGTAGTAGTAGTGTTGTTGACTTGAGAAGAGCAGGTGACGCTTGACTTGTAACTGAGTTAGTTTTATTTTAATGACATGTGTTAACACTTTTATCTTGCTTTAATAGCAGGTAATGGAAGTCGTGGAGGAAAATGTTGGATTTTGACTATCGGATGATCATGACAATACACATGGAATTGGACGGTGGAGATTGAAAGGAATCTCTGTCAACGAGGCTGAGAGTATGTGATGAGTTAGCAAATGCAAATGCATGTGAGGAGAGATGGGTGTGGTGAAGCAAATAGTTGTTGTAATAATTGAAGAACTGCATGGCATGAGAGGGCTTGGCAATTATGTGAGGTTTGTGATGAAGGGTGGGGCCAATTTTGTTTTGGGTGAGGAACATTGAGTCATTAATGTTGTTGTTATTGATACGGTAGGTGCAGAAAAAATATGACCCACAATAATCGGGATGCCTTACAGGACTTATCCAAATGAAGAAAATGATCCGCTGCCTGAAAGCCTGAAAGGGAAGAGCAAACGGTCAGAGGACCCTGGCCTGAGCGGCGCAAGGCTCTCCGATGCCTAAGTCAGTGAATGAACTGGAACAAAGGAAGGAGAGGAAGAAGAGAGGCAGAGTAACGACTCTCTGGTTTGGATTGTGCGTACCTTGCATGTGAAATGAGGCTCTATTTATAGACGATTTGGACGATATTTTGGATGATATTTTGGCATGGATCCCGTGTTTTGATAGGGATGTCATCATCAGCCCACAAAGTAATAAATGCGGTCCAATCCAGCCCACTTTGCATTTAATGCCAGTCGGATCAGCCCATATCGCATTAAATGCGCGTCATGTTGGGCCAGATCCTGTTGGACGCCTTTGGCGGTAGGGGGTACCATCGGATCCGCCCTCGGGCCTGCCCTGATTTGGCCTCAGCCGCTGGATGCCGCCCTCTCAGTGATCTGGCGAAGATTGTGGACGACTGGATGTCGCATCTGTCTCACTGGCTCGTGCCCCTATTCCTCCACGTGTCCGATGATGTGGGGGGCGAAGGGCGCGAGTGGAGATTCTCTTCTTGCTTCGGCTTTCGTCCCGGCACCTTTGGCTGAGGTGGAGCTTTCAGCCGAGGTGGGCACCTTAGTAGCCGAGCTCGGCGCTAGCGGCCCAGACCTGTCTGACTTCGGCTGAAGCCTCTGGCCTGGTAGCCGAGGTGAGTCTGGTGCCACCTGGATGGCACACGGATGGCACGTGAGGCACGTGAGAATGCTTAGTACCATCTGATGGTTGTGATTAGCGTAATCCTGGAGCTTTGAAAATCTCTCCGCACAATTGCCCCCTAGCTTTTGACCTCTTAAGCGTCTTAGCCTTTAGGGGTCAGAAGCTAGAGAACCTGTCTGGAGATGCAGCAATCATTGCCTGATGTCGCTTCAACTTTTCTGAGGCAATAAATGCTTCGTCCTGTCCATCCTGGGAAGCGAACCGACGGCTACACGTGTAGCCTCTTCACTGATTGCGCTGTCTCGTTGATGGAACAGGCGCGGATTGCGAAATCCGTCTCTTCAAATTCGAAAGTGGCGTCCCAAGAGGGTTCCCTTTCTATAAATAGGATCGTCTCCTTTCTTTCTTTTTTCTGATTTCTTTTGCCCTTGCCTTCGATTTCTGCTATGCTCTTCGAGATCTCTCTGGCGAGGACAACCGTAGGAGGCGCCCAGATCTGTTTTTTACTCGCCCTCCTGCTTCTGTAAGTAACTTCGTGCCCCTATCTGTTTTTTAGGGCTTTTCCACCTTTAGGGTTTCTTTCCGCCATCTTCTTTTAGACATGGGCACCCCTAGGTTTCGGTTAGATACAGATGAGGGCATAGCTAGGTTTAGGGCTACTTACAACATCCCGGAGGGGGTTCGCCTCAGGCCGGCGAATCCCATCGACTACGCCACGTGCGGCTGGTCCTGCGGCTGGATGCCGTTCTCTCTGATCTCCGTGATCGAGGGTGGGGTCAGATTTCCTCTGCACCCACTGCTTAGGGCTTGCCTTAGCGTGTGGTCGATTACCCCGTGCCAGCTGATGCCCAATGGCTTCAAAGTCATCATGGGCACGGCAAAGCTGAACGAGATCTTGGGGACCAACTTGCATGTCCATGACATCGAGGACGTCTATGACATCTGCAAGGCTGGGGGAGACAATTATTATCTCCGGGTGAAGCAGCGCCGAAGAGGCTTTGTCCTGGCCTTGGAGGACTCTAGTAAGAACACCGAGGAGGACCTCTTCTGTGTGTCAGGGGACTGGGAATTCAGCGCTGGTGAGGACAGGAGACTGATGGTCCCTCGCCACATCGGGGCCGTCCCAAGTAAATACTGCTTCTTTTCTCTGTTTGTTTTGCTCAGCCTTTATGTTGCCGAGCTGATACTCTTTGTTGTTTGTGGCGCAGAACTGCACAAGAGGCGACGCCGGGCTGTGAGCGAAGGCTGGAGGAAGAATGTCGACGACCACAAGAAGGTCGAGAGGTATAAAGGGCACGAGACCAGATCGGCCTGGAAGCTGCTGGGGTACACGCCGAGGTACCGCGGCCATTACAGGAGAATCGGAGCAGCTCCGGAGGACGATCCGCAACCTGATCATCCTCCTGTCACCTTGGCCGTGCCTGCCGGGGTCCCTTTGATCGACCCTGCTGCGAGCCGAGCTGCGTCTGGTGCTGAGGCATCCACTTCTTCCAGCTCGGAGTCGCCGAACCTGAGGGAGATAGTAGACGCTTATTCGTCTTACCAGGAGGAAGGAATGGAGGGAGGCTCGAGAATGCCTGGTACCAAGGATCTGGCGGCCAAGTTCAGGCAAAGATCCTCTTCTTCTGCGACACCATTGTCTGCCAGCACCCGCGTGGCTTCGGGCTCGGGGGGTGCTGCTGCTACTTCTGCTCTTGCCCCTACACCGAGCGAGGGAGCGCGGCGACGCTCGCCGGATCGCCCGAGGGAGGGGTCCCCGCCCAGGAAGAAGTCCAAGGCAGGCGAGAAGGACTCGGGGGCTGAACAGCCTCCGAAGGGTAAGACTGCTGCGCGAGCTCCCGGGGGCAAGGCTCCGCCTGAGAAGAGTGCGCCGGCTAGCAAGGCGACTGGCGGGGCGGCCCGCGAGCTCACCGTTTTGGTAGGGCAAGGGTCCGGATCGGCCTCCGGACTTCGAACTGCCCCAGCGGCATGGAGACCCAGGATGGAGACGCAGCCTGGGAAGCCTCTAAACGTCAAGGACCGACTGATGGGGAACACCGACGTCATTGGAGCCCTCGCAAAAGCTTGTGCCTTGCCGCGAGACATGAAAGTGCACGCGAGGTATGACAACGAAAGCCTGATGGTCTCGGCGATCCAGGCTAATCTTTTGGTAAGTATCTTCAACGCCTTTCTTCAAGTGCTTTAGCTCGGCTGCTTTTATTCGACTTACTTTTTCCTTTTGCAGAACGTACAAAGGCTCCTGGCAGTGATGGAGAGGAGTGACAAGAACGTCGCAAAGGTCACCCAGCTGGAGTCTGAGAGGGACAGACTGAAGAAGGAGCTGGAGGAGGTGAAGAAGGGTAGCGCCGAGGCGACCGCTCAGCTGGATGTAGCTCTGGTCAGCGTCACTAAACTCTCGTCGAAGACTCATCAACTGAAGGGTGATATCTGGACGAAGACCAAGAGGATTGCAGAGCTGGAGTCGGAGCTGGCCAGATCGAGGTCTGAATCGGCGGCTGAGGCGACGAGGCTGCACGGTGAAGTGCTGGCCGGGCGCGCCGAAATAGAGAAGCTGAAGACAGGGAACGCCGAGCTGAAGAAGGAGAAGGCTTCTCTGCTGTCTGAGGCTCAGTCTTCTTTCCAGAGGGGGTGGACCAGGCCACTGAGGAGTATGAGAAGCAGGTGGAGGAAATTACCTCCATTCTGTTCGAGGAAGGGTGCTTGGCCGCACTGAGGCGTGCGGGTGTTCCCGAAGACCACCCGGTCTATCGGAACTTGCCGAAGTACTCGGACCTAGTCCCTGAGCCGAGCTCTGCTCCTTTGGGCGAGAGTGCCCCAGTCGAAGTCCCTGCAGCTGACCCTACCTCGGATGTTGCTCCAACTGCTCCGCCTGCCAGCGATGCCCCGGTCGCGCCTCGGGGTGACGCACCTTCTGCCCCTGCTGCTGGCGATGCATCAGAAAAGGCCGCGGTCGCAGCCGAGCCCGCTGGTTCATCGGAGTCGGTGATCATACTGGTGGAGTCGCCGAAGCCGCAGTGTTACACCTTGCTCTTGCTTTTGCTCTTTGTAACTTTTCTTTTCTATCTTTTGTATGCAACTTTCAGCCCTGTAATACCCTTTGCCTTCAATGAAAAACAGAGCTTCTTTACTTGTGCATTTTCTCTCATTTTCCCTCTTTCCCTTTTGAGTTCGGCTCTTTTGCGCTTGAGTCCGGCTGAATGCCTTTAATGTGACGTGACGTAAGAGCCTTGAGTTGGAGAGAGTACCAAACGATCTTCATAGTTATCTGTGCTGATTCTCCGTATTCTGGAGACCATGAATGGCAGTAAGTGTGGCGGTATGGCCAATGAGGAAAACAAGCAGATGGCCCCACGTGGCGCAATCTGAACCGCTGGTCAGCATATAGGAAGACGTGCACCTCACGTAAGGCGTGGGAGACCTCACCTCATAATTTCCTTCGAAGACCGGGCCCTTCTTCTTCCTATAAATAGGAGTGGTGGGCTCGCCATGGGAGAGAAAAAAGAACTAGGATAGCATAATTCATATAAACAACCTGGCAGCCATGTATGGTAGATCGTTAGGAATATTTGACCCGGGGGGGGGGGAACCCTTGCGCGAGAAGATGGCTTTCTCCGAGGGGGAAAGTCTGTCGTAGTCTGCGCGCTCTCTGAAGACGATCCTCGTGGACTACGCACTCTCTGAACGCGGGTCCATGGCCAACCCTCTCCGGCACGGCTGCATGGGAATCTTTGCAGCTGTGGGCTGGTGGCGCCCCGTGCGTTTGGCGGTCTTGTTTTCGTCCTACAGGATCCTGCGTGGAATCATGCTTCTTGTGGGATGTCAAGACCTCCGAGCGGCGGGCAGGATCGAGAGGTCCCTGGACCGAGGGGGCTCTTTTTTGCAAAGTTCGGTCTAACCGACCATAGGGTATTATAGAGCTCAGTGAGGTCCAGGGTCTTCAAGCTTGCAATCCAGAGGGCGTTGAAGAGCTCAGGGCGCTGGAGACCGGACTGAAGAGTCAGTGAATATCAGAGCCTCCCAGTCTTCATTTCTTTTTCTGTTTTCAGAGGACTGCGAGCCTCCTTGCTGTATTTTGTTTCCTTTTCTGTAACCCTTGTAATGAAGTAATTACAATGAATAAAAAGAACAGTTTTTGTGATCATACAATTTGTGTACAATACTTCTTTTTCGCTTTTTCGAACATACAATTGTGATACTTGTATTTCTGTGCTGCTTTTTTGCACTTTAGTGCTTGCACTGCTCTTTTTCTTTTGAAAACTGTCATCGGCCGAAATGGACCAGCATTGGCCGAGATGAACTGTCTTGCGCCGAGATGAACCCAGAGTCTTGATGATCTCGGCTGTGCGAGAATGAGTTCGGGAACGATCTCGAGGGGTGTATGAACCCGGAATTTAGGAAGCGACCGGTTGTATGACTCCGAAGCCTCTTCCAGGGTTAGGAACCCAAACTTTAGAAAACGACTAAGTGTATGAACTCGAAGCCTTTTTCAGGGTCAAGGACCCAAACTTTAGGAGACGACTGAGTGTATGAACTCGAAGCTTTCTCCAGGGTCAAGGACCCAAACTTTATGTAAGGTCTGTGACCTTACTGGGTCAGTTGGGCCCAAAACCCGGCCCGTTGACCCGTTTTAATTTGTTATTATTTTATTTAATTATATTTTAGATATTTAAGTGGGTTTAGATCATGAGCGAGTTTCTTTTAGCATTAGAATAGTGCCTGCGAAGTTTCGTTCGATTCCAAGTTCGTTTGATCATAGCAGGGGTGTAGTTTGCAATTTAGGAAAAATTAAGTGTTTTTCCGGAATATTCCAAACGCCGTGATTTATGGGTTCGTTGGAAAGGTCTCGTCGTTCTGATGACTTTTGTCTCTTGACTCATCGCGATCCGGCGATCAGAAACCTTTCAAGTGGTCCATTCTTTCACCGGACCCACTTAAAGGGGCGATTCGGTCTTTTCCCCTTAATTATCTTCTTAAACGAAAGCCTAACCCTAAATTCATTTCATTCTCTGCAACCGACGAAGAACCGCAGCCATTTCTTTCTTCCTCTTCCTTTCTCAAGCCAGATCTCAGCCCTAGAAAATCCTATTCGGAGATCCGATCCGCTAAAGTTCATCCTCGCGATCCCCTCTTGCTTCCGGTGTAAGTTTGGTAAGCATTCTCCCACCTTCATCTTTTTCAATCTTATGCCTTTTGGTTAGATTTAGGTCCGATCTTGATTCTTTTTCTTTCTTTCTTCTCCTTGGTGTATTAGGTTGTGTTTATACGGGTTAGATTGTGATTTTGAGGGTAGAAAAACTTCTCCTCAAATTTCACCCATTTTCAATCTTCGTCTTGGTTGAGGCAAGTAGATATGCATTGCATTTTAAACATGTATGTTTGTTTTCATTTGATTGGTTATGATTCTGATAGATTTCCCTTTAATTCCAAGCATGTTTTGATATTGATTTGGGGATTTTTAATGTTAGGTTAGGTTTATGGAATGAATGAGATTAATTGTTAAATTGGTAGCCCTTTATGTTTTAAATTGTTAGAAATGATGAGAATGATGATTGTGATGATTGGGGAGCAGGAGGCTCATTTTCTGCAGGTTTGCCATGGTTTGGCTGGAGGAAAAAGGGGCAGAAAACCCATTTTCGGGTTACAGCACAGTACGTCCGATCGATCGGATTGTACCTCCATCGATCGGACTATGTGTTAACTGAGAGGTGTATAGGTCCGATCGATCGCACAGTACGTCCGATCGATCGGAGGGTAATTTTCTGACAGCACTTGGAAACTTCGAAAACCTGTAACTTTCGATCCGCCCGTTAGATTTCTATGCATAATATACCGCTGGAAAGCCCTTGAGACGTAGAATCCAATGGTTCTGTTTCATCACGATCGGAGGTTGGGAAGTGATGTAAACACTTGGATTATTGATCCAGCTCATGTTTTATTGGAAATAAGACTGTTTAACCTAGGTTTGGGCCTTAGCTGCTGGAAACCATTAACTTACTAGCACATGACCATAAATGGGATTAAAATCGAATCACGTGCTTGGTGTGAATTCGATGGGTTGTCTAGGTATTCGTGTATTACACTTAAAGTAACCGAATGCACATGGAGTTGAATTTAATGATGCTCAACATGATTGTACACCAAGGAATTATCTTAAAAGCATCATTGATCCAATTTCCACATGTACTCTGTTAGAATATGGGGAATACAGGGATGACACCACTTACTTAGGATTGGATTGTAATTCTTCCTTGACTTGTGACTTGTATCCGTTGATAACATCTCCTTGTACACTCCCTTGACATAAAACACGTAATCAATTATGAAACATAAACTCTTATAGAATTTAGGACTTGGACTTGACTTAGAGTGTACCATAGGAACCCGTGTCTTGTATTGATGAACATGACTGGCTAGTAATGGAAGGGGATTATCACATGTTTCACTTGTCTTGTATCGTCTTGAATAAGATAATCCCTAAGAACTTGTCTTGTACTTGGAACTAGCCAGACTTGCTTGTCTTGTCTGTTCTTGAGTCAAAACCACTTTATTATTGTTTGCATATCATGGCCATCTGCAGTTTGGGATTTAATGACGAATCGGTTACTCCGGTTGTCGGGGTGGGCAGTCGGCATAGGACGGCATCCATGGCGTTGAATAGCTGGGAGCGGGCTAGGACCGTGCTGCTATTCTCAGGACAGGGAGCTAGGATCCCACTGGAGCCGGACTATGGTATCAGTAGTCCAAGGGGATTGTTACTGGTACCCCGAGAGGTGGCATAGGACATCCTCGGAGTCTCCCTCTTGCTTGTCTTGCTTGCATTTGCATGGATAGTGGTTATTGTTAGATGATTGCTAGGATTCATGTTATTGTTTCTACAAATTAATCTCGCTTTATGCCTAGCTTCATATTCTTGTATTCATATGATCTTATACTTGTCATTACTCTACACTTGATGCATGTCGTGTTTATTATGTTTTGTATATCTATTGCTCAACATGTCGTTGAATTTGTTCCTTGATGTGCATATACATCAGGTAAGTTCTTCTACGAGGAGCAGGCAGGTGAGGAGATCCCAGAGGATCTCCAACCAGCTGAGGAGGCACGAGAGTGGCGTGCCGATGACGTAGAGTAGCGTCATCATATCCTGGCACGAGAGAGAGATACACTTGGTTTCATTAGATTATCTTTCATTCATTATTTCTCTCGTCGAACCTTATATTACATTGACTCTGTTTCTTTGATTGGCCATGTTTAGTGGGTTGGCCATTGCAATAAATTACTTAACTTTTTAGTTCTGTTTCTCTTTCTTACAAACTTTAATTTAATGAGATTATTATCCATTGCTTGAGATTCTATATATCTAGAGTTGTTTGGACTCTATTTGTATTGTACCACATGAGGTTTGAGGTTTGAAATATTAAATCCTCACCGCGGACTACGATCCGTGGGCCCAAAGGATAAAATTTTTAATTAGTCCTAAAATTCACTCTCCGGATCCGGTTATTTCTTTAATCGGGTTCGGGGGACGTGACACTTTAGGAGACGACTGAGTGTACGAACTCGAAGCCTTCTCCATGGTCAAGGACCCAAACTTTAGGAAACGACTGAGTGTATGAACTCGAAGCCTTTTCCATAGTCAAGGACCCAAACTTTAGGAAACGACTGAGTGTATGAACTCGAAGCCTTTTCCATAGTCAAGGACCCAAACTTTAGGAAACGACTGAGTGTATGAACTCGAAGCCTTTTCCAGGGTCAAGGACCCAAACTTTAGGAAGTGACTGGATGTATGAATCCGAAGTCTCTTCCAGGGTCAAGGACCCAGAGCTGCCGAACTCAGATAAGGAGAGATGACACAGATTGGCGAGAGGGCAAATGCTGCTTTCATTGATTCTGAGACTCATGTTACATCTTTAGAAATAGAATCGCTTCAAGTGGGATGCATTCCACGGTCTCGGCAACGGCTTGCCTTCTAAGTCTTCGAGCTTGTACGAGGATCGTCCTGCCAGTGAGACCAACCTGAATGGGCCATGCCAGTTCGGGGCGAGCTTTCCTTCATTTGGATTTTTGTCAGCTGGCAGGGTCTTCTTCAGAACTAGCTCTCCTAAGGAGAAACTTCTTTCTCTGATTTTTTCATTGTAGCCTCTGGCTAGCCACCGCTGATAGTCAGTCAGTCGTAGGGCTGCTGCTTCTCGACGCTCATCCGCTAGGTCCAACTCCATTGCCAAGTTTGTCTCGTTTCGGCCCTGGTCGACCAATTCTGTCCTCAGGGTGGGGAGGCCAATTTCCAAGGGAATGACCGCCTCCATCCCATAAGCCAGAGAAAAAGGGGTCGCCGAGGTGGATCGCCTTGGAGTCGTTCTGTATGCCCACAGCACGCTGGGAAGCTCCTCTACCCATCTCCCTTTTGCCTTGTCTAACCGCTTCTTCAGGTCGTCCAGGATTATCTTGTTAGAGATTTCGGCTGGCCATTGCTCTGTGGATACGCCAGAGTGGAGTAATGGTTTCTGATGCCATACTCTTGGCAGAAGTCCTTGAAGGATTTGGAGTCAAACTGAGTCCCGTTGTCCGAAATCAGGGTCCTGGGGATGCCGAACCTCGTTATGATGTTTTTCCACACGAAGTTCCTGGAGTCCCTATCCGTGATGGAGGACAGCAGCTCAGCTTCTATCCACTTTGTGAAGTAATCCGTCGCAACAATCAGCCATCTCTTGTTCCCTGGAGCTCGGTGGAGAGGCCCTACAATGTCCAACCCCCATTGAGCGAAGGGCCATGGACTAGAGAGGGGACTCAGGTCTTGCGCTGGCTGATGAAAAGAGTGGGACAACTTCTGGCACTTCTCGCATTTCCTAGCGTATACCTGCGCATCCTTCTGCATGTAGGGCCACCAGTAACCTTGGCTTATTGCCCTGTAGGCCAGTGATCAGCTTTCGATGTGACTGCCACAGATTCCTTCATGGATCTCATACAGGAAGTTGTCCACCTTGCTCGGATGGACGCATTGGAGGTAGGGACCCGTGAAGGATTTTCTATAGAGTTTGCCTTCGGGAGATAGCCAGAATCGAGCTGCCTTAAGTCTGATTCGATGGGCTTCAGTCTTGTCCTCGGGGAGCTGGTCGTCCCTCAAGTAGGAGATGATTGGGTCCATCCAGCTCGGGCCGAGATCAACACAAAGGACTTGCCGAGGTGAGTGGAGCTCAAGGCTTGATCTTGATATCGATCCGACTTCGACGGTCCTTTTCTTTCCTGCTTCGACAGCGGAGGCCAGGTTTGCAAGCGCATCAGCGTGCGTGTTGGTATCTCTGGAGATCTGCCTGACCTCGGCTGTCTGAAAATGGGAGAGCAGTTTTTTCGCGAGGGCTAAGTAGGCCGCCATCCTGTCGTCCCTGGCCTGGTAGTCTCCAGCGAGCTGGCTAGTTACCAGTTGCGAGTCACTGAAGATCACCAAGTGCTGGGCTCCGAGGATTCGGGCGCTGCTCAGCCCTGCTATCAGTGCTTCATACTCTGCTTCATTGTTTGTTGCTTTGAAGTCCAAGGTGAAGGCTTGCTCTATGACCAGTCCCTCTGGCGATTGGAGGACTATGCCGGTGCCAGCTCGCTTGGAGGTGGACAAACTGTCAATAAAGACCTTCCATGCCGAGGCGGGAGCTTGTTCGACCTCGGTGACTTCAGGCTCATGCCCTACGCCCCCCAGTTCCGTGCCGGGCTGGGTCGGAGCCGAGCTTGGCGAGACGAACTCTACAATAAAGTCTGTCAGAATTTGGACTTTGATCGCAGTCCAGGGACGGTACTGAATATCATACTGCCCCAGTTCGACTGCCCACTTGGAGATTCGCCCTGAAAAGTCAGCTTGTTTGAATATAGAGTGGAGTGGATGCTCCATGATCACCACGATGGTGTGGGATTGGAAATAATGGGAGAGCTTGCGGGAGGCGCTGACGAGTACCAGAGCGAGCTTCTCCAACAAAAGGTATATGGTCTCGGCATCGAGCAGGATCTTGCTTGCATAGTAAATTGGCTTTTGAACCCCTTTGTCCTCTCAGACGAGAACGGAGCTCACCGCATGATCCGAGACCGCAAGATAAAGATACAAAATCTCCTCCTGAGTTGGGGTGGAGAGTAAGGGTGGTGAAGACAAATAAGTTTTGAGTGCGGCCAATGCTTGGTCGCACTCAGGGGTCCATAGTAATTTTAATTTTTTTCTCAGAAGCTGAAAAAAAGGCCTGCACTTATCTGATGATCGGCTGATGAAGCCATTGAGTGCTGCAGCCATGCCTGTAAGCTTCTGGACTTCCTTTGTAGTAGATGGGCTCTGGATGCCCAAGATTGCAGTAATCTGGTCTGGGTTGGCCTCTATTCCCCTCCGTGTTACCAGGCTTCCGAGGAACTTGCTAGAAGCTACACCGAAGGCGCACTTGGAAGCATTTAGCTTGAGCTTGAACGCGCGAAGGATGCTGAAGACTTGGGCCAGATCCGCCAGATGGTCGCTGGAGTGCTTGGACTTGACGACCATGTCGTCAATGTAGACCTCCACAGTCTTGTCGAGCTGAGCCTGAAACATCTTTGTCACAAGGCGCTGATATGTTGCCCTCGCGTTCTTCAGCCCGAAGGGCATGACCTTGTAGCAGTAAGTGCCGCTGGGGGTTATAAATGCGGTTTTTTCCTCGTCTGGCTCATACATCGGAATCTGATGGTAGCCTCTGTAGGCGTCGAGGAAGCTCATTCGGTCGTGGCGGGTGGTGGCGTCGATCATCTGATCAATCTTCGGAAGGGGGAAACTATCTTTAGGACAGGCCCTGTTGAGATCGGTGAAGTCCACACACACCCTCCATTTGCCAGTCTTTTTCTTAACCACCACAATATTGGCCAGCCAGACCGGGTACTGGACCTCCCGGATTGCGCCTGCCTCCAGCAACTTGTCGACCTCTTCGACTACTGCGTCTGTCTGCTGTAACCCCGTCCTTCGGGCTCTCTGCACCACTGGTTTGTGGTCGGGATCCACATTGAGCCTGTGGCACATGACCTCGGGGTCGACCCCAGGCATTTCGCTCGGGGTCCGGGCGAAGACATCCACGTTCTGCATTAGAAACCTTGAGAGCTCGGCTTTCTCTTCGTCTGGCAGCTGTGTGCCAATCAGGAAAAATCTATCTGTGTCTGCTGAGTCGAGCCTGACTTCGGCTAGGTCCTCTATACTCTTCTTGTCAGGGTCTCGGCCGATCTCATCCAGACCCTTTTCAAACTCCGCCAGGTTGACGCGCTCTGGCTCCTTCTCTGCGGGGACCACGGACAGCATGCACTGCCTGGCTAGCTGCTGATCTCTTTCCACGGTGACCACCTCCATCTTGCCCTCCTTGCCTTCGAGTACGAACTTTAGCTTCTGGTGGAGGGAAGAGGGGACTGCTTCCAACTTGTGGAGCCACGTTCTGCCCAGGATGACGTTGTAGGGAGAAGGGGCGTCCACGACTAGAAAGTCGGCCAACACGGAGGCTCCGCCCACTTGGGTTTCCAGGGTGATTTTACCCTTGGGATAGACTGGTTTGGTGGATAACCCTAGCAAGGGCGCACGGACCTCCGTGAGGTCGGCTTCTGAGAGGTTCATCTTCTTGAAGCACTCATAGTAGAGGACCTCGGAAGAGCTGCCGGAGTCGACGAGGATCCTCTTCACAGTGAAGTCCATCAGCTTCATGGTCAAGAGCAGAGGGTCGTTGTGGGGGAGCCGGATTCCCTCCCGATCTTTGTCCGAGAAAGAGATTGCTGGTCGGTCGCGGCGCGCTCTCTTGGGTGCTGGCCCAAGTTCGGCTCTCATCACTTCCTTCCCGTGCGAGGCCCGCCTGGCTTAGGGCACCAGGTGGATCACATTGATGATTTTTTCAGATTCTTCACTGTCTGGATCCCTGGCCACGCTCTGATGAGCTTGGCTACCACCGCCGCTGCCGACGTCTCCTGCCTTCACGAACTCCGCAAGATGGCCTTCCTTGGCGAGCCTCTCCAAGTGAAACTTCAGAGTTCTGCACTCCTCGGTCCTGTGCCCGTTACCCTTATGGTAGGCACAGAACTTAGATTGGTCACGGGTGGAGGGATCGCCCGGCAAGGGACGAGGCCATCTGAAGAATGGCTGGGACTTGACTTTGTTCATAACCTGGTGGATTGGCTCCTTGAAGACAATGTTCATAGACTGGTAGGTGTCGGAGGGAGGTCGCTCAAACTGGAGGAGAAGATCTTGCAGTTGAGATGACCCTCGTTCCCCCAAATGGACATCTTTTGGGAGAAATGACGGAGGTGAGCAGACGGGTCAGACAGTCCGTCATAGGGGACGAACCTCGGGACTGAGAACTTCTTGGGCAAGGGAGTTCTCTCGATGTCCCGGGTGAAAGGAGAGGCCCCCAGATCGGTGGGGCCACAGATCTCTTACTGGTCCCGTATCTCCAGGTTGCGCTAGAGAGCTAGCTTGATGCGCTTGTCGAGCCGCTCCTGCTCGTCGTCCTTTTCTGGCGTCAGCGCTCTTGGCCTCCGCTTTGCATGGCCTCGACCATGGTGGCTATGAGCTCGCCCGTCGCGGCCACGATGGCTACGGGTGTTGCTCGAGCCCTCGTCATAGGCATGGCTGCGCTTCTGATCCAGATAGGCTCTTAGATCCTCTCTGGATGGCTGGACTACCTTGCTCTGGACAGCTCTTTTCTCGCCTTGGGGCTCTGAGGGCTGCCTTTGAGAGGCATTTTGCACCGCTCTCAGCTGCTGCTGGAGTTGGCGGATCAGTCGCTCCTGGTCCTGGAGGAGAGCGTTTTGAGCTGCGATGTCTCCTCCAGCATCAGGGGGTTGCACACGGCGTGGCTCCTCCACTGCTGGAGCTTTGCCTTTGAGAGGGTGCTCACGTCGACGCTCCTCCCGCGGGGGAGGCACGACTTCATCGTTAGAGCATGAGGTCTCGACTCCCTCTCGGAAGGGAATCTCGACGAAGGGTCGCGAGGCTACGCGCTCCTCGCCTGCTGACGCACCACGGTCCGCTCCGGGCCACCCCTGAGGAGGGACACGCACGAATATTGCTCTCTGGGACTCTCCGCCTTTCTTAGCTTTCGGAGGCATGGTTTTTAGGAAGATTGGGAAGGTTTGGAAGGTTGGGATAGTACTTCCCATGGGTGGATCTGATCACGACCCCCCGCCGAGGATAGGCGGGGCCCAGATCCCCGGGCCTATTGTGTACACTTCAGGATGTGTAGGATCCATCCGTGCGTTTGTCCCAGGGAGGAGCAGTCTCACGTCCCCAGGGGCCTCCCCAGGTTTCGAGCCCGAGACCTCTCGTATAAGAGGCGGTCTGGGAGAAACAAGTGGTCTCCCTGGGACAAACGCACGGATGGGTCCTACACACCCTGAAGTGTACACAATAGGTCCGGGGATCTGGCCCCGCCTATCCTTGGTGGGGGGTCGTGATCAGATCCACCCCTTACAGATACTATCAGAAAAGAGGTCTATGGGCCACCCTACAAAAATCTCACCTATATCCTAACAAAGTTAATAATTGCAGGGACAAGAAGATAGGGATCTCAACTTCTATGTTTGGAAATACTTCTAATCTGTGGCGGGAACCAAAGGTTGTTGGTGGACCATGACTTCAGGCCTATTTATGTATGAATATGATTTAGCATAGGCAGGAATCATTGGGTTGGTAGATGAAATTGAATATGGAGATGTTCATTTTTTTTTTTTTAAGTTATGCCGACACTTTCCTTTTTAGGCAAACCAAACCTTTGGAAAAATTATCTGAAGGGAGTTTTGCCACTAAGCTCCCCTTTTTCTTTTTCTTTTTCTTTTTTTTTTAATTCTTTCCTTTCTAGATTTTACTTTTGATAGGGATTAATTGGGATCATCTACTGTCAATTCATATATCAAAGTGAAAACCAAAGCTGACTATAGCCTTGCTCATAAGCACCCTTAATTTGTAAAATTAAGATTAGTGTTGATTCAAAGGAAAAATCAACCCGTGGAGAATTCATTTCTTTTTAAATGAAATTTAAAAACTATCTTCATCCATCAACATCGTACTCCATCACGAACTTAAATCAGCCAACTCTTACTCATATTTTAGCCAAACAGGAGGTTGCGAAGATGTCCTTTTGGGAGGCTTTTATTATATAAGAGATGTGGAGGTGGGGTTCAATGCTTTTGTATATCCTTTTGCACCTTTTTTTCTGTATTTTTTTTATTTTCTATTAATAAAAACTTTTTGTTACCGATTAAAAAAAAATTGGATGAGGATTATGTGAACCCTACTTTATTTTTCATGCTCACTAGACTTATCATTGGGTTCAACCTTCCATTGAATTGTCAAATATACCCTCCAATAGCTGACTTAAACCAAGGGCATGCATATTCGTCATACTTGGAAATCAATCCACACAAGTAAACAGCTCCAAATGAGTACGACCATTTTAGCTCGGCTGATACCGAGAGCCATACGAAATGGTGGACCTTTCTCTTCACGTACCGTATACCTTAACACAGGTATTAATTACACTGAGAAAGCTGAGCTGTCACGGTCGAAACATTTGCTCTGAAAGCCCCATCTTTCCGCTTTTAAATTGACAAAAACGGAAGAATACAACGTAACGGAGGATGATGGACGGCGACGTCACTCCTAATGGAAGACCGTTAGTCTCCGTCATTTTAACCAGGGATCTGGTAGGTAAGTAACCAGGGTTAGGTCGCGGGTCTCCGACACTTGTGTCGGTGGCATGTCTGCCTCTCGCGCTCGGGTCGCCCGTATCGGAATCGGATCTATCTCTTGCATTTTGTTTTGTTTTGTTTTACAAGCCCCATGCGCACGTTGCGACAGGAGAAAGGTACGGACCCGTTTTTTGCAATCGTGTTTCTTCTTTTAAATATGATTAGCAGATGATTAGGTCCAATTATTTTGTGGGTCCCACAACCCAAAGCAGTTTCTCAATGGTGTCGGTGGAACTCGGGTGGGGCCCACATGGCTACAGTGATTTGAAGGACTAGTAGAACAAAGGATGGTTCAATTGGTTTAAAGGAATTGGAAATGGAGGCCTCTAGCTTTGGATTTGTTTGGAGACTATTTCTTTGCTGATTTGTGAAACTTAAAGTCTTTTTTTTTTTTTTTGTAATTTCAAATGCTAAAATTTTTAAGTTTTTTTTTAATTTACCAGTTCATTAATACTGGTTGCGTTAGATAGATTATTGGTCATGGTAAGATTTTGTTACAATCCAAATATGAATTCGTTGACCCTAATATATTTGGGATAAGACTTTGATGATGATTTGAGACCTGATTAGTCACAGAATGCAACACTCAAGCCAAGGGCACCTTATAAATCAAGAAAACGAGATTCCTATTTTATAAAACCTTGGGCCCCAAATAATTTATATTTTTAGAAGATGTAAGAACCCTATGCAACCCCAAGTCCAAACAATCTGAAAGCTCGGTTCACAAATGCTCGAAGACTCATGACTATTTTAAAAGCTAGAGATTTTAGAAATTGAAGAATTTTATAAGCCAAAAGGTTAATTCACAAGGATGAATTTTAAAATACTCATCAATCAAACGGGGATATATAAATGTTGAGACATGCACAGAAGCTCCCAATATGGGGTAAAAACATCGTATCATGAGTTCTACCATTGCTAGAGTGTCTTCAAAGTCTTCTTCATCTGTATGATTAGGGGGCTCTACAAATACCGGTACATATCCTTCTTTAAAAGGTAGTGGAGAGTAATATATTGCAAAAATAGAGGGTTTGAGTCTTTCTAACACAGCCATTAACAAAATATGGTAAGGACTATACTATGGTATAATACGAATTCAAAATAAAAAATATATAAACAAATCTGCTTATTAAAAAATTGTTAAGAAGTGTATATAAATATGCTCAAGTTGAAGTTTTCTTGATAATTAATACTATATATCTATGAGTCTTTTATTTTCACATTAACTATAATTTTATATGAAGATATTTTGAAGTTATATATATATAAGGATCAGCTCTCCTAAGCTACCTTATCCTAAGATGAAACAGTGTTGGTCCCACAAATCAAAATCGATTATCGTTGTTTTTTGCATCATGATCGTCTCCAAAATTAAGATAAATCCAGTTAGAATTGGATTTTCCAGTTCCATCATGCCAAAAACAGATATAATCAACTTTGATTTGTGAGACTAGTAACACTATTCTAGCTTAGGACAAGGTAAGCTTCGACTCAGGAGATTCTTCTATACGGAGATTTGAGCAATGATAGACTTGAATGGTTAAACACAATTCCCATAGTCCTCTTTCCCTAAAAAAGAAACAATTCGGGAGAAGACTTTGATGATGACAATTCAAATTCTTTAATAGAAAAGATGGATTGACCATGCTAGTATATAAAAATTGGGGCCTCAGTGTAGGCCCATTAACCTTGACCCTCAAGTAAAATACATGGGACCCGGAAATAAAAAATATGGGTTGCCATTTTGTCCTTTTGGTTGCTTTCTCTCCACTGCAAGTCTCACCAGTCCCTTCTCATAAAATAAAAAAGAGTGATTTTGCTTATCCTTTCTTAGAGATTGTGCACCACATTGGGCCCACTCAGATGCTTGGCAATCAAAATTACTTGAGGAACAAATAGATTTAAGCGGACAAAAGATGAACATGAGATCAGATGAAGAAGATGAACAAGTGATGAAGTTCAATCAAACGATCTTAGTTGTAATTAAACTCAACAATAACTTATTATTTGATCAATGTCAAATTAAAACTAGAATTAATTGAAATTCACCCGAACATGTGTACGAAGGGATTGGATAGATCACAGGTCGGCCCACGAAAAGCAAGAAATAGACATTAAGCAATATGGGGTTTCTTAAAACCTATCTTCAAGTAAAAAAAAAAAAAAACTTTGGAGAATGATACTTTCTAACCTACATGCGTCTGCAATTCGTTTGTTTAAGAGGGTGACTGGATTGATGTAATGTCATGGTTTTCAATGTCAGTTAATGCACCGTATCGACCAATACAATTCAACTGTTTTAAGACACTAAAATAGAGTATCATATCATCAATGTGGCATCAAATTATTCACAATATCTTGATGCGGACCACCAATACAGGCCAATATATTTCATTGTCACCTGGTTTTTATGGAGCTCAGTCATGACTTGCCAAAAAGTGAAGGGTGTAATAAAATTGTCAGACTCAAGCTGGTGGTTTCCATTCTATATGATGGTTCGATTGATTGGGCCGGTTGAGCTGGTCTCAATTGTTTTACAAGGTCTGATTGTCCCATGTAATTGAATTCCTAGAAATTCTATGACTTTGTATTTCTAATTTTTTATAGGTTGTTAAAAATGAAGAACCTTAAGGTGACCATCAAACGACCTCTTCTCCGAAGGGAAATTGAATCAAAGGATGATAGGAAGATGATGGGATGATAGGAAGATAGTTATTCTCTGAAATTGGAATTTACCCATTTTATTGCATTTGTGTTTGAAACTGTGGTTGTCATGCTTCGAATGAATGAATTACTTTATAAACATAGTTTAGATTCATGTGAATCCGATTTAACAGTTTGTGATGGTTTCCTAGCAAAATCCTTTCATGGGTTCAGGTCTGCCGAACAGCATGATGCATGATGCAAACCCTGCATGCAGAGTCTCTTTACCAACATATATGCTCTTTTTCATTCCACCTCCATGTGGACTGTGATTTGCATCCTTATTAATGAAAGGGGCATGTCCTAAGCAAACAATCTTCGTGTGAATTAACTTTAAAAATCAGATACAAAAGTTGACACTAACCAACGGTGGCCTTTTGAAAACAAAAAGTCTAAATAGACTAACTCATTGAGTTAGTCTATGGACTAACCCTATGATATCCATGGGGATATCATATCATATCACAAGATATTCCCATGAAAATCATAGGGTTAGTCCATGGACTAACTCATTGAGTTAGTCCATATAGCATAACTGTTTGAAAAAGCTTTCTTCGTCCTGCTCAAGGAATGATACAGTTCCTTTTGAATGGTTCTGCAGCAAGTATTAATTACTTGGGAAGACTTGATGGCCATTGAAGAACAATAAAGACAGTAGCCCCAGTGCCTTGCCCAGCTGATTTGCAGCAGTCAGCTGAAACATAGGACCACAGGGAAGATGCTGAGAGGGATACAGGCATTAGTGTGTTGGCCATGGAGAAAATCCATCTTCACACTTGAAAAGAGGGCAATGAAAAAACAGCATTTTTATTTTTTCTTGGTGGTGGTTCAAAGTTCAAACAGATAAAACTGAGGATTTCAAATTAGAGCTAGGATTTCTGCAAAAAAAGGACTAGGATTATTTGATTGTAATGACATTTAGCCAACCCTTAAATCCACTTCCAGATAACATTCAGTTAAGAAAATGCTAAATCAATGGCAGACCACTGCTAAGGCCTAAGAGTCATTGGCCAGGATGTAGTTTCTATAAAGTCCAAATATACTCCTTGGGTCCATTTCTATCCCGGCTAAGGTTGAGATCAATCTTCTGCTATCCAGGGAGAGTTAGGTTTCCCTGCACTTATTTTACAAGTAAATCTAATTACTTGTTTACAATAATTAGTCATGGCAAAGAATAAAACACCACCCCTTACACATGAAACCTCATTTACACAAACCGAGTCGCCTGCACACTCAGGCTATGACAATCAAAATGGGGCTCAAGGCCAACTGCTGAGATAGGCATCTCATGCAAACAACAAAAACAACAAAATCAGCAGTGTGTCATAGGAATATTATGGTCAATTGTAGAGAGTCAGCAAGCAGCTGTCTCCTTATTTATATATTTTAATCTGCTCTGAGAATTTCTTAATTACTCCTCTTGCCAGGGAACTGGGGAGTAGTAAAGTTGGCAAAATATAAATAGATTCTCTATAGACAAATATACAAATAAGAAACATGAAGTTCAAATGGAGCTTGTTCCTGTTCTCTCACTTCCTCTCTACTTCTCTCTTTTGACTCAAGACTCATAGGAATCAGATCTTCGTCGGACTGGTAGCAAAGCAAAAGCATATTTAGCCCTTCACCTCCACACCTCCACCATCTGGAAAGGTACATTTACCACCTGAAATAGGAACACAAACTTTTCTAAGGTAAATACACCGAGGCAATGAGTGCATGGGTTTGAGTCACCAATGTCGCCCGCAAATATATTTAAAAAAAGTACATCCAGTAATGTTTCAACTGCATGTTAGGAGCCATATACATAAATTAGAGCAATCTTTGTGCATTATTCTTCTATGAACGAAAAAAAGAAAGGAAACCCACTAAGGGTCCTTAGCTGGCATAATGATGATGCGAGATGATTATTAATTAGTACAATAACTCTATACTTCAAAGTGCACGTTTTCATATCATTCTCTTAAGACATAAGTAGAAGGTGCTATATAGAGATCTAGACAATATAAAATGCCTTCATAGATTTTTACTGATTTCTTTCACTGAAAAGGGAGAACCCTAGTTTGATGTAAACAATACATGAATAATAAGATGATGATGAAAGAGGGAAATGCCTCACAAAGATTGGTCAACATTTACCCAACACATGACTAGTGCCATTGCAAAGGCATTGCCCAGATTAGGAGACCACCAACTGCAGGCAGGTACATAAGGACCATACTGAAAAAAGAAAATAGAGAATATCCAATATTTTCGTTGCACTAAACCAGGTATTATAATGAACGAGAAGATGAAATAAGGTCATGCAAATACTTGAACATGACATCTGATTGAAGGGACAAGGCACTGCTGATGTCAAATGCTTAAAAAGCAGCAAAAACTTTTGGAAATAAGCTATTATGACGGAAATTTTTTTGAAATAAAAAGTCAAGAAACAACCAAAAAAGTAGAACGATAAAAGCAAAACAACTATCCATTTGGTAGTTTTTCAATTTCCTTTCGCGTTGTGTTTTGCTTTGACTTTAGAAAACATTTAGGTCAGTTTGGTGTTTCATTTCAGAGTTCCACTTAGGAAATGCTCCTGTGAGAGGTACCTCTCACTGTCTTAGGTGAGAGGTAGCTTGATGGGGCCCACCTAGGGCCCCACTGATCATAGAGACCAGTGGAATGGAAAGGGCCATCTTAGATGGGCCCAAATATCAAATCTGGGGTCAATCTCATGCCTCTAACCACTTCATCCTTGGCCCACAAGTTTAATGACTTATATTAAAGAAAAACAATTGACCCTTGATCCAACAGTCCAATCCAGTGGGATGGGTGCAAACCCATGGGCTCCCGTGTAATTCAGAGGTCTCGTGTGTGCGGATAGTTCAGATTGGTGATAGGTGGGCAGCATTTTCCTTATTTTTAAAAAGGAGCAGGCTTTCACCTTAGTAAACTAAATCATAGTGAATAAACAATATCTATTAATACGTTTGGGATTTTTTTTTTTTTTTTTGTGTGTGCGTGTTGGTGTGTTGCTCACTTGGTTTTGGGTGTTGGGGAGGGGGTTGGCCACACATGCTAAAATCCTTTCCATTCACAGAAAACCAAAAGACCTCAAGTTGCCCAAATTGATGGAATCTTGTCACAAAAAGAAAAAAAAAAGAAGCATTCACAAAAGATTCAGCCGAAAGTAAGGAATTCAAATATAAAAGCCAAGTTCCTACCAAAGAGCTCAGAATTTCAGACCAAATATTTTATGAGAGGTTTGTTTCGGTACACTAACTTAACTGGAAATTTGGTTAAAAAAAGAACCAAATTTGACTACAATGCAATGGACACATCTCCCCCTACCATGGAGATAAATGACTTCCTATGAACGACTCATCTCTCAGGCTCCAGGTTTGACTGATGCATCTATCATTTTGTGAAGTTCTGTTGGAAAAGGCAAACATGACATGATTAGAAAATGCTAACCATCTAATTTCATTAACGATAAAACCAAGTATTAGAAGAGTTTCAACTCAGCCTTCCAACTACTTATTGTGCTTTCTGAATCCACTGCCTCCCAACAATGTACCCTGTAAGTTTATTTAAGTCCAAATCTCCTTTAATTGCCAATATTCCACCCTATGCCTGCCAACCCAGAGAGGATCAACTTCACCCAATTTCATTTTTATTAAACCCTATAAAGCTCAATGACAGAAGTGGGCTGGTCGAACTGGGTCACTATCAGTGATGGAAACCAAAACTACAAACCATGGCAACCAGCTTGCCTGTTTGCTAAGTAGGGCAATCAACGCTTTAAAGCAAAGCATTATTTAGAAATATCATTGTACATGACAAAGTTGCTGGCCAGTAATCCCAAAACCAATTGGTGATAGGAAACTAGATAAACAACTACTTAACAGTACATAAGACCTGTTGTCACGCCAATTCGTGAAATACTGAAATGAGAGCACATTTATGTGTAAACTTATTCACATCTAGCCAATGGCCACCAGTCACTGGTTTGTTGAGTATCCATCAACTTACTAGGCTGAAACACAAACTTTGCAATAAACTTATTAGTGAAGCTGGCCATTCAGTTTTAACACATTCTGTTTAAGACATTTGCAGAATCACTCTCCACCCACAATGGGCCATGGAAAGAAGCCAAAAAGATCTGAAGAGCTTCCAAAATAGCCAACACCTATGAATAGATCCATAGAGATTTATTTTATTGCCAGTCTAAGTTAAAACCTGGACTGTCTTTGTCCAAACCTCTTGTACAATTTTAATTTTAATCAACAGTGCCTCACTCTCACCTGTTCCACCATTAGTTATGCCTAAAATAGCACCAAGTCATAGACTATGCAATTTGCAGCTGGAAGCTTCATGCTACCAGTGCCATGTGGCAAAGACCATGGATCTCTGCCTTCACTGAAGAATTTAAATCTACTGTGAAGCTCAGCTTCTCAAATCACTGAAATCATGCTGGTTATAGATGAAAACACAGCTGGCACTGTGAGCATGGAGTGAACCAACCCCCACACCCACAACAACTCTCTTTTCCCCTTTCTCCTCCTCCACCCCTGATGCGGAGAAGGGTACCAGGTGTAGGGCCAGTAGTGTAGACTAGAGATGGAGGCTGGAAGGGATATGTTAGGCGGAAGCTTGGAAATTGGCCTCACATCAAACTCCCCATAGCGAGCAAGGAAGAAGAGAGAACCTGGGAAACTCCAAAATCACTCAATTTTTTTTTTCATTAATCATTATCAGAACCTCCAAGAGGCATTGCAATGCTTTTATAATTGAAAACCAGACCTAGATTCAATCTGAACCATCCTAACATATCGATGACCAGGATTAAAACACCCAATATAAAACATACATAATTAAATAAAACTCTAAATAGACTAAAGATAAGTCGGCTGGGCCCAATGAATAGGTCGAGATGGATGGGTTGGGCCCATTGGCGGGTGGACCCATGGGGACCATGGGTCTATCCTGCATCAACCCCTCCCCCAAAGAAAGTGCAGACGGTGCACGAACAAAAAATAAAATAAAATAATAGAGTGAAGAAAAGGAATATCATCACATCATCATCAAAGCCTTGCCCCAACTACATTGGGATCGGCTACACAAATCCTATTTCTCCATTCCGATCTATCTTGAGCCAAATCCTCAGATAGGTTGCACTTATTCAGATCTATTTTTACTACCTCCGTGAAGAAAGGGAATATATAATTGATAAAAAAAGGGGAACAGCTACAAACAACCAAAACTCAAGCACCAACATTAAGAATGCGCACCTTACACAATAAAAGCTGATGATGCATGCAACTGATGAACTGCAGTACAAGTTAATTAGGGCTAGAACTTGCAGCACAAGAAGCAGATGGGTTGCTGCTATTTGGACGATTACTACCATGAGCCTCAGCAGTCCTCTGATTGCTTGGTTCTGTAACTAAGCCATCTGTGCCATGAGATGCAGAAGCAGTACTTGCCCTACTATTGTCTCTGGCCTCAATACGCTCTATCATGCGTGATACAGTAGCATGTACCTCTCTCCTAACTTCAGAACCAATATCTGCTACAGAAGCATTGCGTGAGACTGAGGACAGCCTTTCCTTCCATCCTCTTGTACTCTTTGATATCGATTCTTTGCACCTTGAACACAATAAAACTAAATTGAACGCCAGAACTACACACTAATTCAGAGTGCAACAATTTCTAAACACTAATGGCAATGGGACTCTTTTGCAGATGAACTGTACCTCATTGAGACGGCATTAAGTCGGGACTTCAACGACTCTGACAAGGATTGGAATTCAGATGGTCCTGCTCTATCTTGGCTTGATTGGGATGTTTGAAGATTGGCACTCCTACAATAAAATGAACAACCGGTAAGAAGCTTCAGGCCATAAAATGCATTCAAAGAACTGATCATTCAATAACTAATCAGAATATATAGGAATCAAGGTTGATCGTATACAGTACCGAGTATGAGCAAGCCCAGGCCTGTTATCCACAACAGCATTGTCCCCAGATGCTGATGGCTGAACCTGTTCGACTTGGGCAGGAGGTAGCGGTGTTAACTGCTGTGAGGGATCCTCACCAACAGCAGGAGGCACTGATGTAATTTCTGGAGTGACAACAGAAGCCTGTTCATCTTCCCCTCCTCTTTGACCCAGGATAGCAGAAACAGGACCTACCGAAGGTGCATTGGGATGTGTAGAGAAGACCAGAAACTGTGGACGACCTTGAGCAGTTGACCTATTGCGCTGGCCTTCCCTTCTAGCCATATGATGTGCTCTGCCCATTGCAGCAGCAGCAGCCAAATGCTGGATTATTCGCTCTTCAAGTTCAGAATCACTTCCACCTACAGGTAACTGTATTGGGAGAACTTTAAGTACAATACATATGCTAAATGAAAATATTATATGGTTGATCAAAAGATATTGTATACATGATATCAAGAAACAAGAATGGAGACATGCTAGGGAAGTGAGTAGAACTACAGACATGTTGTAATTCAAAATCCCCAAGGGTGGGATGATGAAATATTGTGGCATTTCGTGATTGATTAAACCTAATGCTCCTTTCCCGTTCCACTGCCTCAAGTAGTTCTTGGCTGCAAAAAAAAGAACAAACTAGTCAATTATAACAACTAATGCAAAAATCAGGAAATATTTTTCAAGAGTACAGTCAGTTGAATGAACCTCGTAGGATCTTTCAAGCTTATGTCTTGCCAACACATGGGACACTGGGAGCTTCTTTGACACCTGCAAGAAAATACAAAGCACTGAATATTACATTTCAAACTTGCAATAGAAAAAGAAAATCAGTCGATTCACTGAGATGCTAAGCAGTTCTACTTGGAGGTAAAATGAAAGAGCACACCGCATTAGTCCTATTAAAACTAAGCGCTTTAAACAAATTAGGTAGCAGAAAACGTGAGACTTAGAAGTCTTAATCTTTTGCAAGTTTTAAGATGGGTACAACACTAATTCTTGTAAGCAATAACCATCATAGCCACCAAGTTTTCCACACATCAAATTCAATTCCTTCCTAAGCATAATCCAATGCACCTTTAAAAAAAAAAAGACCTTGTGGCAACCCATCAATGTGGTGCAAAGGAGCATGCTGATCCAGACAGTCCAAAAGAGAACCTCATGCCAATCCTGTTCCTTTTCTTCTAAAATGGTAACAGATTCATTATAAAAAAGGGAAGATACAGGCCTCAAAGGTTGCAATACAAATGGAAAAAGAATATCAAAACTCCATGAAGTTGAAAGGTAAGATTCCACCCAACACTGCCTCAAATCCGATGCAAAAAGACTAAATAATAATTAAGCTCAAGAACCCATTCTACAACTCTTACCCAAGCTTCGAGACCAACATTTATAAAAGTATCAAATTTATAATTGAAAACCCCATTATTTATCTCCAACCAATGAGACCAAAATTAGTGCCCCCAGCAAGCAGTCCCGAACTTATCCTCGTTTGTTAATAAACCTACAAAGCTAGCTGTCCACTATTTTCATCAATGTATTAGGCTACACCCGCTTTACCGCGGATGATTTCATGAAATAATCTCAAAGTTCTCAAGCAAAAGGCAATACATGAATTCAGGAAGATATCCTCCACACTCATTAAACAAAGGCTGCACACATCGACAATAATCACTTGACTGTGTGACATAGAACCCTAGGGGGTTAGGGTTTGCGTGAAAAGTGCCGAAGCATGATAAAGGTCTCCACAGAGACTATCACATGAAGACGCACCCCAAAGGGAACAAAACCCACAAAACATTATTAAACTTCTCAACTTTGAGATCCAATCTCTTCAATGCCATATATATAAGAAAAGAAAACTTGGCTAAGTCACCTAATCAAACTAGGAAAATGATGCAAGACAAGATGGATTCTAGCCTAATATGGAATGAAGAGATCAATCCGAAAATTAATAATTAATGCTGAATTATAAATTACACCATCCCCACCATCTAGCATTGAAAATTAAATGGATAATTTCATAATGTTTCGAGGCAATGTTGCAAGTCCTGCAATAAAGGTCCCTCTAGTAATGAAAGGGAGGGATCCTTGTGGAAGTTAGAACTTCCACCTGCTTAGGGGCAGTCTAATTCAAGTAAATTATTTGTCCCTTCACGAGGATTTGAACAAATGGCTTAGTTCAACTTGGGCGTAATTGAACAATGTGTAATTTGGGGCTAAGTATTAAATTCAGATCTGAAATTAGTGTTCCCACAGCATGTTCAAGGCCCAAGTTAATTTCAGACTTATGGGATTGAATTGAATTAAGGGTTGTGATGGTGAAGTAATGGAAAATCCGCCAAATATATGATGGATCAGGTTTGGCCAATGGATTTGAAGGAGCTGATTGGTTCAATTGGGCTGTTTTAGGTCTGATGGGAGTTCGAATAGGGCTGGTTGGATGTTCAGCCACTAGATCTTGAAGACCCAATGTTGGCGGCTGGGATTAAATGGGTTGTAGGTGGATCGAATGGCAGGGAACGGAGGTTTTGATGGTCGGATGATGGGATCTTGTGGCTGGTGGTCTGGATCAAATGGTTCAGAGGTCAGTTCACGGTGGGGATGATGTAGATCTAAGGGCTAGTGGTTCATATCTAGAAATCTAGTGGTTGGATCTTGGCTTGGTCAGCAAGAAACTCCTATATCTGAAAGTATAGGGTTGACTAACGAAAAAGGTTATGCATTACTGAAGATCCCGTGAGCACACAGTGGATACTCAAGGAGAGGATTTGTTTTATGGCATGGGAGACAACCATACTTCAAAATGAAGCTAAGTCAGACGACAATGTGATTATGAAGGTTCGATAGTTGTTATAACGACTCATTTGGCAAATCTGACCGGTTTGAAACAGAGCCAATTCAAATAGATCTGTTCGAAATGGAGCTGTTTCAAATTAGACCACTTTACAAATAGACCATTTGGTAAGGCACACAGTATATCTAATTCAGTTAGATCTATTTGGAAAGCCTTGTTTGGAAAACATACAAATAAGAGCTTATCACGGGCATTTGTTGTCTTTTTTCAAAAAATAAATTTATCATAAAAGTTGATTACCACATTCATCATATTGTTTGATAATTGTCTTTTCTTTTAAAACAAACCAAAATTGGTAACCCTTCAACCGTTGGCCTGCAAATAGAGATTGGGACAAGGATTGAATACTTGATTAATGGAGAATTTTTGGGCCTTGACCATCAGATCAGTATGAATCACCAACCATGGCTGCACTTCGACATCCCATGTTCAATGACAGTATGACACTCTACATTTATTAGAGCTCAGAAGCGTATAATTCATCTAAATGAGTAAGATCTTCCAACCAATATGTAGAAGATTTTCAAGGATCAAATGTTGGGTGCTTCATTACCAAATTAAGATTTAAAATTAAAAAAAAAAAAACTCTATTGATCAATTACAAAAGACGCAGTATTCATTACTTTCAAAATTCTAAAATACCCATAACAATAAAAATCCCAAGTTTCAACCCAGAAAAGGCAAAATCAACCAAACCAACACCCATCAGGACTGTTTTCCATCATTGATTTTGAGGCCACATCCAAGTTTAGCCCTTTCCACGCTCCTCCAAAGTGGGACGTTGTGCTCTCAGCCATGAAACCTTGAGTGAGAACGAAATCATAGAGAGTCGGGAAATGGAATAATGGTTTCAAGAAGCTCATGGCAGTGATGACCACTAAAACCATCTAGGCAAATCAAATGAACCATTTCTTCTTCCTATTTCTACTAAAATGATCGTTCACACACACACAGGGTGCAAAGGGATTCACGGGAATACACTGGAGAGAGCGCCTCAAGGAAGAGGAGCTGTCAATGAAGGCCTTTACTAGGGTTTCTGTCTCTGTGTGTGTGTGTGCGCGAGAGAGAGATGGGCAAAGTTGCCATTTCATAAAAGTTTTAAGGGCAAACTTGTACAAAAGGAGAGAAAATATCTGCCCTCTCTAGACATTCGATGTCTGATTCGATTCTACTTCCTACCTCCTTTTCAAAATCCTTTTTGAAACAAATGAAAAACAGCTCAACACTGATACAATTGGATATGCAAATTGACATTTCCCAAACAGCCTATTTCCCGCAAATATCTATTTGAATCAATTTTAAGTGAAATAGGCCTAAAATTAGGTGGCATGTGGCAAGCCTATTACCTAGGTCTATTTCACTTAAAACTAATTGAAACAGACATTTGAATGCTTCAGACCGTTTGGGAAATGTTTATTTCTTGTCTTTTTGAATCAGTAATAAGACATTTTTCCCTCCATTTGAAAAAGTAATGAGTGGAGAGAATTGAATCAAAGGAAAACGTCTAAAGCGGACAGACATTTCTACTATTTATTGGGCAAATTTTCCCCTACGTTTTTTACCTTATGACCTCTCTCTCTCTCTCTCTCTCTCTCTCTCTCTCTCTCTCTCTCTCTCTCTCTCTCTCTCCACACACACATGTATGTATATTTCTTTGCACTTTGGATTGATGGGGGCTTCGGGTTTTGAAAGGACTTTATGGCTTCAGGTGTTTGATTTAGGGGTTGTTTGATATAATTTTGGGGGTTTGGGGTTTTGCATTTCAATTTGGGGGTTTGGGGTTTTGATCGGACTTTAGGGAAGCAAGAAATGGCATGTTGCTGTTGTTGGTGATGGTGGAGTTGAAGCAGTTGTTGTGGTTATTATTTGTTGCTATTGTTGGTCCCATTAAAAAATAATAATAATGTTGCGATTGATGTTGTAATCATTGTTGTCGGTGATCGTGGAGTTGAACCCATTACTTTTCTAACATGAAATATTGAACTTGTATTTGTTTATGGTATCCAATTACTCAGTTTCTCTGCATTCAATTTCCTTGCATGTTTAATTGCATATAATTAACTCTATTGTCGGTGGATGGTTCACGGACAATGGGTATGAAGTCTGAGTACTACTTAGATGGACATCAACCTGAAAACAATTTTTCTCATTAAATTAGAGCATTTGGGAGCAATGTGCATATTTTAACCTGACATCAAATGTCAAAGAAAAGCGAAATGTGTATAACTGGCATCAAGTGGAAAGAAGCAGAAACTAGTGGCCAATCTGTTGAAATCTTTGACTAACATGAAATTAAACAAAAATGTTCGGCCATCTCAGCCCTCTTGGTCTTGGGTAAACTACAATGTCTTCATCTTGTTTAAATTTTCCACTATTAATGAAATTCAGCCAGTTTTAGTTTGGGATGTGTTCTTTGTCTACAATATCCAACTTGGACATTTGTTGTTTGGGCAATCTGGAACTCAACTAGAAAAAATCTCAGTTCCTCCTCTACAAAATTCTAGCTCAGATTCTGATCAGGTTCTAGAGTTGTAACTGTTTACAAAAATTTCATGCATATGCTGTGCTAACGGTCAGATTTTCCTAAGAAATATTAGATGGATTTATCCAATTGAAAGAAAGGTGTTTGTACTTGTCAGTCACAGCGAAAGAATTTCAAATATAAAAGCCCATCAATGGCCAACTAATGGCATAGCCATGCGCACTGTGCGCCAAGACCATTCAAGAGGCAGGGCCCACCAATGCAAACACACCTGCTGCAACTCCAATGCACAGTGTGCAGGAGAATATTCTCCTACAACTCAGATATATTCATTAATTTCTCAGTAGGGGATGATCTAGAGAATGTTGCTTGTAGATGTCAACATAGTGCATAATATCCCCATCTTCACTCTAGTTAAAAACTAAAAAGGTAGAGAAATGAGCAATGGAAGAATTCTATGGAGATAATATTAGTCATTCCTTCTCTAAAGATAAACATGATTAATGGTTTTTTTTCTCTATGTTCTTATAATTGGTTATCTATGACACGATTATAGATGGACAATGATATTTGTGGAATTCTTGGATCCCTTCAATGGACGATCCTTCCACCCTTTTATAATCTCATGTAGTCTTAATCAAGGCAATTCAATCTTAATACAATCTATCTGTTACGGTGAGAAAGCTATTACAGTGATTTGAGTATATCCTAAACGTATCCCACATGATGGGTTGATTTGTTACAATGAATGGGTCTGGGCCTGGGCCTGGGCCTGGTGGGCTTTGTGTCACTTGTGTTAACACCCCCCCTCAAATTGATGATGGTCAAACAGCAGCAATTTGCGAATCAAGAACTCATGGCGTGGCCAAGGCAGTCCTTCGGTGAAGATATCCGCAAGTTGAAGTTCACTCGAAACATGTGGAAGACTAATGACCTTGCGATCATATTCACCTCGAATAAAATGACAATCCACCTCAATATGTTTTGCCCATTCATGGAAGACTAGATTCTCAGTGATACGGATGGAACTAGTATTGTCCGCATGAAGTGGGGTAGCTGAGATCTGAAGAAACCCAAGATCTGCAAGTAAGCCACGAAGCCAAAGGATTTTGGAACAGGCAGAGGACATGGCACGATATTCGGATTCAGTGGAAGATATGGAGACCCTTTCTTGCTTTTTGCATTTCCAAGAGATGAGCAATTCACCCAATTACATACACCAGCATGTAGTAGATCGATGAGTATACGGGCCTCCGACCCAGTCGGCATCAGAATATGCTTATAGTGTGAGTCGTGTGCCAACTGGAAAAACTAAGCCTCATATCGAAGAACCAAGAATGTACCGAATGATCCGTTTGACTGCCTATGATGCACGGATACTTCAAAATGGGCAACGTATCGTATCCGATACTTCACTTTTTATGTGTAAAATCCGTGTCCCTGCCGTGTCTATGGCATGTCCTTGCCGTATCCATGTCGTATCCGTGCATCATAGTTGACTGCAACCAGATGATGATGCCGTGGTGCTGACATGAATTGACTAACAACATTCACAGCATATGAGATGTCCGGTCGAGTGATGGTCAAGTAGACTAGACTCCCGACCAAGTGTCTGTAGGAGGTGGGGTCGGAGAGGAGGTCCCCATCATCTTTCCGGATATTCACATTGACTTCTAATGGAGTGTCCACAGGTGGTGCATCCTTTAGTCCAGCAAGATCAATGGGATCAGTAGCTACTTATGCTGATGTAAAAACAGTCCCTTCCTAGACTGTTGTACCTCAAGACCCAAGAAATATGTTAACGGACCCAAGTCTTTCATATGGAATGCAGCTTGAAGTGATGATTGAAGACTATGGATCATTTTACTATGAGTGCCTGTGATGAGAATGTCATCCACATATACGAGAAGTATGGTGGTAGCTTGAGTAGTGTTATTCGGGAACAATGACGAATCATATGGACTTTGAGCAAATCCAAGATGAAGTAAAGTAGAACGAAATTTCTCAAACCAAGCTCTAGGTGCTTGTTTGAGTCCATACAGCGAGCGACGGAGCCGCGCCACCTCGTTTTTAGTAGTATCATATCGGAAGACGCATGTACACTTCCTCTTTAAGATCTCTGTGGACAATGTTGTAAAAATCGCTAGGCGGACGCTAGGCGGTGGGCATGGATTAGGGATCAATTCCCGATTAATCCCCGCCTAGTCCGATTAATCCCCGCCTAGCGCCTAGGCGGAGATTAATCGGCCGCCTAGGCCGATTTCTGCAACAGTGTCTGTGGAGGAAGGCATTCTTCACATATTGGGAAGTCCCACATCTCACATCGCCTAAGTAATAGGCTTGACATGTCTTAATATACTTGTATGGGCCTTTCACCTATTAGCTTAAGCTTGTGGGTTGGTATATAGTTTCTTACATGGTATCAAAGCGGGTTCCGATCCCGTTGTTCTTGTGTAGCCACGTGGCCGTCATTCTTGTGTAGCCCACGTGACAGGCCCGTCCACGAAATCTATTGGGCCTGCACGTGAGGGGGAGTGTTGGGAAGTCCCACATCCAGATCACCTAAGTAATAGGCTTGACATGTCTTAATATACTTATATGGGCCTTCCACCTATCAGCTTAAGCTTTTGGGTTGGAATATAGTTTCTTACAGAACCAAGTCTCGCCCAATTTGGATGAGAATCCGAGAAATTGGACGGCTGAGATGAAAACTACTGTAAAAAAACAGAAATACCACAAAGGTGTTCAGAAACCCTACCTCGAGGCAGCAAAAAATTATGTAAAAATACCAGAATTCCCAGGATAATCAGTCGACTGTTATAGATAGGATTATTGAGTGTATCTTGATCATCGCAGGTGGGCCACCGTTGTAACTGGGCTGATACGAAGGTTGTGCCTTGTCGATGACCAAAAAAAACTCCAGGATTACAGATCTAGATCTGTATTGATCAAGCTATGAGTGAGATTTAGTGATCATTATTAGAGAAGATGTAAACATGAACCTTTTTCCAAGCTTTGATACCATGACACGATTATAGATGGACAATGATACTTGTGGAATTCTTGGATCCCTTCAATGGACGATCCTTCCTCCCTTTTATAATCTCATTTAGCCTTAATCAAGGCAATTCAATCTTAATACTTTCTATCTATTATGGTAAGAAAGCTGGTATAGTGATTTGAGTATATCCTAGACGTATCCCACATGATGGGTTGATTTGTTACAATGAATGGGCCTAGGCTTGTTGGGCTTTGTGTCACTTGTGTTAACAATCTATAGAATCGGTTTCATCGATTATGACATTGATTTCAAAACCTAGACATCTTTTTATAGTTACTCTCATTTTATTACCTCTGATGCTCGAACGGCAAGCAATGTCCAATAAGTAAAAATCATTTAAATTTAGAATAAGGTTTGATGATATATATTTTATTACTTTTGATGATCAAATGACGAACAATGTCCAACCAAAAGAGTCTTTACCCATGATCTGTATTGTTGTAACTCAAATAGCAGGTTAAGGGTGGTATAGACATATACACAAACGTGATATGGATCATTAGGGTGATTGATAACTAATGATATGCTTTTCATTGGAGAATTAATGGTTAACATTGTCCACCCACAAACTCTAGAAAACATAGAGAAACGATTACCAAACAATTTAGAATGTGACAATCAAATTCTATAATAAGTTATTTTTGTGAGAAAAGACAATGATTAGAATTGCCAAACGGAACCTAAGTAGGCCACAGTTTCTAAAGAATTTATAGATATTTCTGCATCAGATTTATAGTGGTCTTGGTTGGAATGTTTTCAAGCATCTACTATGCTATTTTTCCCTGCTGTGCATTGGGCTAGTCCTCCAAAAGGAGGTCTAAAGTTCGTTTTTGATGGAAATGAAATTAAGGGTCTAGGTAGAGATACTATTGAAGGTGTTGTTCGGTACTAGGAGAGGTGTTAAGGAATTACACAAGTGCTACAAAATAGGAATTCAAATGAGGCAAAGGTTTTCTCATTAATTTACTCATTGGGCGTAGGAAGTTAGACAAAATGGGCACCATGCATCCAGAGGTGAGAGGTGTAATTCTCTATGCACTATAAATATGATCATCCATGAAGGGAGACTGATTGGATAGAAGAAAATAACCATTTGGTGACTATTGACAGCTTTTTCTTCACTCATATTTTCGGTAATTCTGAAGTAAATCATTAAGAAAATGGGGATGTTTCCTTGACTATTTGATGACTGATGCATGGTTACCTAGTTCACTGATGAGGCCTTCGAATTGTGAACATTCCATTTCGAACAATTTGCAGCTCGATTCTCGAACTGTTGGTAAACTATTCTCATAAAGTTCTCAAAGCTAAATCCATAAATCCATCAGTAGGTAACTAACTCAAAATCCGATTTGCTCTAAAGTATTGCACCCCAAATATATTAACACTAGTCCATAACTAACTCTAATTGGAGTTGGCCCCACCTTGAGATTGATCACCAGTGATACATGAACTTTGGCTGTGGTCATATTTTAGCCATCTGTTTTTCCCATGATCTGTCTGATTGTAAGCCCAACTCTAATTGAAGTAAAATTTGGCCGAGAGTAAATATAAAGAATAAAAGTTATTTTGAATGGTTTTGGTTTTTCAAGTATGTCCAAGTGATGGACTTAAGGACACAGATGAATTAGCTCATCAAACTTGTCAAACTTAAACTCCAAGTCAAACAAATTGAAAAGTGAATCAAATGACAAGACATTGATTAGGAAATGTGACTCCCACGTCACATTCTTAATTTCTTTGTATATCTTTCTCATCTCTTATTAATCTTATTACTATTGATAAGAAAGAGGTCATCCTTGTAACAATTACTAAGCATGCCACTTCAGTGAAAGTTCTCATTCATAATAAATATCCATAAACAGAAAGATCTGAACAGGCCATACCACTCAAGGATGCATTGAAGATGAAACTCATGCTTGCAACCAGTCACCTGCAAAATAAAAATAAATTCAGTTCCAGGAAAATCTCATCATCTTTTTTAAAAAAATGAAAAAGGCCTTCACTATAATCCAGAAGCTAAAAACATGAAACCCTTTTGAAAAAAGGCCAGATCAGAGATAAAAAAAAAAACCCATAATTAATTAATTCAAATGCCTCAAAAAGAAAACTCTTTTTGTTTTTTTTTTACCGTCGATGGATCACTGTCGCAGAAGGCTTCAAGGCAGATGCTACAAGCATCATCACAGGCATCTTGTATGCCTCCTTCCACAAAAGCAGCCGCAGAAGTCAGATGGGTCTCCATCTTCTTTGTCTCATCCATCCCTACAAAACCCAACACCAATATAACTAAAAGCAGACACCATTGCAGAAATTCCAATAAGCTACATCATTCTAACAAAGGAACCCCACAAAAATACAGAGAAATCGAAGGAATGAAAGAAACCAGCCACTCGATGCAGTGATTCTCAATCTTCCTATGCTCGTAAATTCAATCCCCAGCACAGTAAAGGCCGCACCTTTCAAAATACCATCCAAGCCACAAACCTTTCAAAATACCATCCAAGCCACAACACCCAAAATAAAAATCCCAATGCTTTCACAGAAATTCAAGCAACCGCACCACTCCAAACAAAGAAATCGATCAAGGAATCAAAAATAGTACTTCAGACAGCAAAAAAAAAAAATCACAAAATCACAGATCCGATAAGGAAAACAGTGAGCAGTAGAGATCGATCCGAATCAAACCCTCCAGCTAAAAAAAAATCTCAAAAACACTGAGATTGAGAAAGAAACCACAGCAAACACATGGGTGGATCACAAATCGGGGAAAAGACCCTAGATCATACACAAAAACATATCTTTTCTTACTAGATCGATAGAATCAGGCCAAACCTTTGATGAACTGACCACTGCAAGGGTTAGAATCAGGCAAATTGGAGTCAAATCTCAGAATCGAGCTCGAATCCCACTGATTGCAGAGAGATCAAAGCCTATGAAATCAAAGAAAACCCTGTAGAGAGAGAAAGGCTTTGGAATGAGTGTTGGAGCAAATGAGACTAGAGAGAGAGAGAGAGTGTGGATGAGGAGACAAATGGCATTTCTTGGCTTTTCATGGCCTTATACTATGAATGAATGTATCGTACCGGATATTTCGGGTCATGTTATTATATTTTTCTGGATCCGTTTTCGTGACGACATGGAACGTAACAACAAATGATAAAAAAGAGAGACGAGGTACAGCTTAGTTTTTACACTGTGAACGACGGAGTTGTCAGGATCACGATTTTTTTTTTTATAATACTGATCCTCGATTTTTCTTGTTTGCAATTTTTCTTCTTTAAAAATTAAAGATTGTGTCCACTTATGCCATCACCTATGACTTTTCTGCCGGGAGGGAATAATCCCGTCTTTTTGGAAATAATTAGGGGGTATTTGACACTTTACTTTATTAAAGTAAAGTGAGGTGAATTCAGATAATAAAGTACAATGGGTCATATCAAACCTCCTTTTTCCACAAAAAAGTAATAAAGCAATCCCTTTTTAAAAGACAAAAAAACTTCACTTTTTTATACAAAAAGTCAAAAAGATTCCATATCAAACAACTAAAAACAAAACACCATCATAACACCTTATATTTTATTCTCTCTTGATTTGATGCTTCACCTCACCATACTTTAATTCACCACACATCCAAACAGGCACGGCCGGCTCGAGGTAATTCGAGGCCTAAAGCGACAATCCTAAATGAGGTATTTTTTATGTTTTAATATTATTATAAATATTTTATTTAGAATTTATTTTTTTTGCTTTTTTGTGATGCAAAATTACTAATTAAGTTTTTATATTCAAGTTTTGTTAATCTGTCTTAAGTCCACCTCTAAAACCTACGTGAAGACTTTGGACCCATCCCCAAAACTCACATGGCAATCTTGGTCCCCCCCCACCCCCACTCGTTAAAAAAAAAAAAATCTTGAATATGCCATTGGTGGGGCTGGAAGCATTTTCACCTACGCACGGTGCATGAGTGATCAGGACCATCTAAGATAGACTTCAGAGTTGTGCCCCACGTATTGGATGTTCCAAATGCACGGTGCTCATATGCACTGGCGGGGGCCCATTGTTTATCTTAAATTTTAAGATCTATTATTAGGGCTGAAATCCCAAGCTATGGATCTATTATAACAACATCATGGATCAAATCTGAATGGGCCCCTATTGAAATAGGATACACAAAAATAATAAAAAAGGCTTGTCAAGCAAATTCATGAGTGAATGTATGGTTGAGATTTGATACACATGGACTGCTAAAAATATACTGGTGTGCTAAAATCAATTGAACTCCTAACAATAGTAATATAAAGGGCAGATTTGGAAATATGATAGGCCATAAATGACACTTTAAGGTCCCATAAAAATCTTTATTGTATCTTTTCATAAGAGAATTATTATGGGGCCTTATATTTTGGGGAGAAAAGAAAATGATGATACTTGACATATTTGATTTTTTGAAATTTCAAAAGATACCAGCTATTATGGGGCCTTTTTTTAAGCCTTATTTCTTGGGGCCTAAAGCAAAGGCTTTATTGGCCTTATGCTAGAGCCGGCCCTGCAAACAGGCCCTTATAGCGAAAAAAAAAATGTGGCCATCGCTACACTACACAGTGTGCACGCCAAGCACGCACCACATTAAAAAGGAGCATCATGGGCTGGCCTTGTGTATGAAACTCAAATGAAATTCATTGTAAATTGGTTTTCAACAAAAGAAAAAAAAAACAGATTATTGTAGGATATAAGGTGAAGATATACTGATATAGAATAAAAAGATCTGTTTTGGGAGCGCAGATCCAAACCGTCTACAAAGGTGGGAACACCGTATTGATGCATTGATATAAATGGAGTGTAGAGTGCAGGAGAAAATCAGCCAAATAAAAGATAGATCCTGGCCTTTCAAAATATCTGATTTATTGGATGATGACTAGGTATTTATTTACGATTAGATTAGATTAGAGATTATTTACTGAACATTCGTAGGTCTTCACTCTTTTTCCTTTACAAGATATTAAAACTCAAGCACCCACAACCATCACATTATGTCACCAACAGCGAAAACTTGAAGGTAAAGATCCAACATAATTTGTCAAATAGTTTCCTTTTCTCACCAAAATAATATATCTTTCACTGTGGAATGATTATTCACTCATAACCTTAGTACATTAGATCTCCACCATCTATATCTCTACCTTAGACCCTTTATTCTTCACTCTTTAGTACTTTTCTGATAAGAACCCTATTTACCATATTTTTTTAAGAATTAGACATATTAATGCATTTTTTTGTGGAAATCCCAACATGAATTCCTTGTGTTGGAGAATTTTAATAGCAATATCAATTGTGCTATCTATAAAGCATGTGAGATTTGTTGCTTATTTTTAAAAATTTTAAAAACTTAGCCTTTTGAAATATCATTTTTAGAATTTTCTTCAAATTTTAAAATTCGTAGGATTTAGAAACATGTTGGGGACAACATTTAAAAAATATTAAATTCTCTCTGAGGAAGTCTCCAAATTCCCACAAAATAAAATGCAATAAACTTTATAAGAGCTTGTTTGAATACAAGCATAGCTGTTGGAAATCCCCGTTATTGGGAATTCTTGATAGTTGTTGTAGGTCCTATCTCAATAGAAACCCGAATTCCCTATTTGATTAAGGAGAGTTCATAAAAGATTGCATTTTGAATGACACTTTTGCCATATAAAATTCTCATAAATCCAGCATTCCAAAGGCCAGTAACCCCTAAGCATTTTAAAACTTTACCTATGGGATAGAATTTGAAGAATTGCAGAATGCTCCTGACAAAAAATGTCCAAATGCTTGCAATCAAATAAACCAAAAAGATGAGTTACTTTTGTATACGTTGTGCCAATTTCCAATGAGACTGGTCCTTGTTTGTTTGCATTGGAGCCTGTTTGTTTGCATTGGAGCCTATTTGTTTGCATTAACGGAGGAATAGAAGAGGAGTAGGAAGTCACATTCATATAAAGTTAAGTTAAAAGAGGAGTGGATTGAAATAAATGAGTAGATGAATTACTTTTTATTTGTTTCAATTGATTGCTGGTGTAAAGTAAAAGGATTTAAATTTCCATTTCCTTAGATAAAGGGAATGTGGAATGAGTTACTATACACCCTTTATTAAGGTATTTATGAGTAGTCGTGGGTTGGAGTAACTGCGTGCTAGGCAAGACATATTTACTTTAATGCAAACAAACACCTTATGGGGTAAAAAATTCCAACTTTATGAACTTACTTTAATGCAAACAAACACCTCATGGGGTAAGAAAATCCAGATTTATGAATTTATTTCAACCCTCATTCACTTTACTCTTCTATAAACAGATAGTTGTCTAGGATGTAGGTTTGGTCACACTCTCAATTTTAACCAAATTGAGTGGACTTGGACTTTTAAAGGTCACATAGGTAAAGTGGACATCCTTGGCTCACCCTAAAGAGGATTTTCAAACCCTACTTATGCTAGAATTTGAAACTTAAATGAGAAATTTTATAGTCCTAAAATGATATGAAAAGAAAATGGGAATCCAAAGAAATTACATAAAATGATATCTATATAAAGTATCTCATGAAAAACCAAACAAATACTAGAAAATAACTAGTTCAATACACGGGATACCATGAAAAAAAAAAAAAAAAAACTAAATGATGACAACCACAACCACAATAATATGATTATTATGTTATGGTTGACTTAATGTTAGATAAAAAAAAAAAGGTTGCACCAAAAGATGTAAACACCATAATAAATCTCAACAGTAGAAGTATATCATACAGCCTACTTAATGATATAAAGAGTAGTGGGGCCCATGTATTGATGAAAGCATTATGACTGTACAAATAAACAAAACCTTGGTAGGCCTATTTAACAATGGAAATACAGTGGAGACAATAAATGATGAGAAAATATCAAATGGTACTGGAGCCGAAATTCTCTTCATTGTTAGATGGACTTCAATATCATTGAGTCTGCTACACTATATCCTCATTACCCAAGGTCACCTTGGTTTTCAAGGTTGAGGAAGGCTAACTTTTAATTTTTTTTATTTTGACTGGATTCATTGTGAATGGATTATCTTGTGAATTGATCACTATTAGCAAGGGTTCATTAAATGGCTAAAATAACCTTCTAAAATTATAGAGTGGGTTTAAAATGGCATCTGGATCATATTAAATGATAAGTTTTTTGGTACCGAGTTTAAGGGGATTGGGATCCGAGCCCTCTTGTGAGAAAAGTAGACCTCGGGTTAGGTGAGGAAGCCTTCGAATAATGGAAGAAGACCTCGGATTTGAAATAAAACAGTCCTTAGATGAGAAAAGGTGGCTGCCTTGATTGGATACTAACATTATCGATTAAATTTGGTTTGCTACTTATATTGCAAGGTAGAGCTTGCAAATGAATCTGTTGATTTGTTCCAAGTTATCATGTTTAGAGTCCTCCCCTCAGTCAAGATCAGACTTTTTCTCTATCCTAGTCAAGGTGGTTGTGGCCTGTGGGTGGTAAGAACTTTCCATGAACCCTTACATGAGGTACTGCAATGACTTCAGAGTAGATTCAAAACCGTCCAAGTCAAACCTTTCCTGCATCACACTCTACCTCAGCATCCAAAGAAAATTTGTTTGGTGGACTTCTATTCATTTAGAGGATTATTTTTTCTTACCCTCACCTGTAGAAAGTGTTTTTATTTTTATATGTAGAGTCATGAAAAATCAAACTCCTTTTAACACTTATTTTTATAGAAAAAGTGTTCACATTAAATGATAAAAAAATATTAATGAAAAAGAATCCCACTTTGTCTAGCATTTTCTGCCAAGATGTAACTATACGTATGTTTTCTAAGTATGCAGTATCAATCATTTTATATATTATATTTTTATTTTAAAATAACTAAATTGTCCCATATATTGCTTAGCTAGATATGGGCACATGCATGAATTCGAGTGCTTCCAAAGAAAAAAGAAAATACAAAAATGAAAAATGACCACCAAATAACTTCCTCTTTAATAGAAAGTCAATCAAAAGAGGATATAAAATGAATACCATCAAATAACATCCTCTTTAATAGAAAGTCAATCAAAAGAGGATATAAAATGAATACCCAACCATCACCTTAGTAATTCAAATCCTATGAAAGTTGAAACTCGTTGCATTGTTACTTTATTTCATTCACCATTGATCTCGCCATTCACTCAACACCTCATTAATAATTCTTTCAATAGAATTTATTTGACGGGGAATTCCTATGTATTCAGATGCAAACAAAATCTCTAAATGAATGATTGTGGAAGAAAAAACTGCTAAGGTGGGATTTGATATTTCATTTTGGAAGAATTATCAAAGATTTTTCCATCCATAGCATAAAGGGCCATACAAGTAAAGTAAGCAATTGTGGCCACAGGAAATGTATCATATGCATTTTGTGGGGAATTATTGGATGGCTCTGCCGACTGATGTGGTGGGACCGACAATTGGTGAGTGGATGACCTAAAAAGTTTCCCAAATTAGAACTAGGAGGATGATTACTGATTAGGCATTAAAAAACATAGGTCTGAAGAGTAGACTTAGCCCAACCCAGACCTGACCCATCGTATTCGAATTGAATTTTGATGTTTAGGTCCGAGCCCATCCCAAATCGGAGAAGCCCACCCAAATTAGGGTTTTGGTAGAGTTTGGGTTGGGAAGAGTCCAAGTTGCAATCCCAAAATTTGGGCTATGGACTTTGGTGCATTAGGATATTTAATGTATTTCATCTCTCATGTAAGTTTTGCTTTTTGTATCACATGTTTAGTGTAAGTTAGGGTGCAACTCGGACCAAATAGGGTTTGGGTCAAGTCCAAGTTGGCACCGCTAATAATGGGTGGGGTCAAGTCAAGTTCAGGTTCATCAACAATGGAGCTCATCTGTGCACCACTCAAGCTTCATGCTTTGCGAAAACTGTTTTCCCATGGGTGTAGAAAAACGGTTTTAACCCGTTCCTAAGCAAAGGTGTTCGATATATGTAATTGAGAAAAATAAATTCATACTTTTCCTCCTTGTTTATGTAAAAGAAATCGCACTAAACTATAAAAATTTAGTTCATGCAAAAACTAGAATATTTTCAACAGCATCATGGAATCTTCCATGTGACACAAATGTGGTCTAAATTTCAATCCCCAACTTGGAAGACATTGGACTAATACAGTCTTGGGCATTAACTAGATCCTGGTGTACCCTATATTTAGGATATCTTTGGGTGATTAAATAAGGTGCACATCCATTTTCTTGAAACTTCTACATGTGCCCAAAGGAAACTTTATTCAAGGGGGTCTCTCTAAACTTCTTCTATTTGCTCCTTTTGGGCTACTTTCTCTTTTACTTGGTTCCTATGCTATTTTTGTCAATTGTAATTTGTATCAAGTTACATGAGAGGAATTGGAAAGATGCATCTAAATTTAATTTAGAACCTAGATCAAGTTGATGTCCAAAATCTATGATTAGATAGGTCAAAATCGGTATTTTGGGATGCACCTAAATACATGACAATAAAAAAACAATAGAGGGATAAATGAATTTGAATATTGATGAAGTATATTCTCTACATCAGTTTGATCACATCATCTTAGCCATTAATTTAAAGACCTCTACGTTTGGGTGGCTTTAGATAGTGCAAATGACTTTTGTGCTTGACTCCAACAAAGGATAATAGTGCAAATTGGGACCACACGCTTTTCACAGAATTGATTTCTCTATTTGAAAACATATAAAAGTTGAAGACTTGGCCTTTGTATCAATCTAATTATTTAATTCACATATAATCACAATGGGTCACATCAAATTGACTTGGCCAGTTGGCCTTGTCCTCAATTACGGATTAGAGGGCTAAAATGCGTTACTTTTTATAAGGGAAAAAGAGGAGGCATTGAGCTGTATGCTTTCTAAAAGAAAGACCTATGCAATCAAGATAGGGATGGCAACGGTGCGGTGCGGGGCGGGTGCGAGGGCGGGTATGCCTTTCCTATCTCCGTCTGTGAACTCCATCACCGTCCCTGTCCCCATCCCCATCTCTGAATCCATCGTCGTCCCCTTGAGATTCAAGGATCTCCGAATCCGACGGGGACAGGGAACACCCCGCATCCATCCCCGCAACGTAGTCTTGCATACTTTTTTTTTAAAGAATAATAGTCTTACACACTTAATACATATATTGTATTTATATTTATATATGTGTATGTTTAATTATTTATATATAAATATATATTACATATATAAGTATCGGGACCGATTTGGGGGCGGGGATGTCAAAATCCCCGAGCCCGAAAAGCGCCCCCCCCTAACCCGCCCCGATTGGGGCGGCACCCGCGGGGCTCCGAACCCGCGGATGAAATTGCCATCCCTAAACCAAGAGAAACTTCAACATTGTTGGCTTCCATTTCCATCTCCCGTTAGTTCAGTTTTATCATAACCAGTATTGAAGTCTTGTTTACAATTCTTTGAGTTTGCAACGGAAAGCACACCTGAACATCCATTGAATGGATGCAATTAATTTTAATTTTGTAAAATAATTATAATTTTTCTTTTTTTTGTAAATCTAAAAAGAATAACTGGCGCAGAGAAATTGCCGATGACTTTTTATTTATTTATTTATTTATTGCAATCCTAGGGATGGCAACTGGTTAAGTGTCAGGATAAACTTTAACTTGCCCGTAATGGGTTTTTATGATTTGTAATATTGAATTTGCTCCATGAGGGTGAAATATGATATTAGAATGTTTTTTATTAAGAAATATTATAAGAATATCATTAACCGAGGGAAAGCTCAATTGGCTTAATACCACGGTTTGCACCCGCAGATTGAGAGTTTAAAATTGCACAACCACACTGGGGCCACAGGGTATTTACCCGGTTTCCCCTAGGTCCGTAGGGGTTTTTCTGATCCAAAGGGCTGGGACACCTTCCGTTACAATAACAATAATAATAAAAAAATATTTTCTCTTTGATGGAAAAGGATTTGTCCCCACGACTCGAATCCCCTACTGAAACTATTTGAGATGTCTTCAGTGACCATGCCGCACAAGAGGACTGTAGCACCACAAAATGTGTCAAGTTTATAAATAGGGCACCAAAGGTGGTTCAAATCCAATCTTATCTTAAATCCAACTCGGGTCAAAAGCTATATATCTATGTTTACACCGAATTGTTAAAAAAAAAAACTATAAAACCCGCCCCTAAGAGGAGCAAGTAGGGCATTTCATTCTTAATCCTTATGTTAGATATGACCTTTTTTTTTTTTCTTTTTTCTTTTTTTTGGGTAGAAGTAGATATGACCTTATAGTTAAAAATTAGGAAAACTAAAACCTTATCACATGCCATTAAAAAGAAAGTTAGGACACAACAAGCAACATATGATTTTATATCCGGTTGTCTTTTGTGTGGAATGAGGCCCACTCCCCATCTATTGTTCTTCATTTCTTGACCGTTTTCCAACCAATGATTGAGCTCCCCAACTACATGTATTTCCACTTAAATAATCTTCTAGATTATACGAGTAAACCTTATTATATTCTGGTCTTCAAAATTTTATAATAATAGTTGGAAGCAATACTATTCAAGGGAGAAATTATCAAAACTATTATCATGAATCTTACAAGATTGAAGAGCCCATATAGACTATTATGGTCCAAACGAGGCTTAATTAAGAATAAAAAAACCATATACACTATCCTGTGCTATTCGACTTGCTAAACGATCCCGCCATTTTTATAAAAAATAAATAAAAAGAAGTTAAAAAAAAGAGGATTTTACCGGAAAAAACACTTTATCCGGTCATGTTACGCAATCAAACATTTTAGCGAGTGCAGCACCAATTAGCGCAATTGGGTGCGAATTTCATTTTTTTTTACCAGAAGAGCATATCGTCATCGCCGACCTTATTTACACTTGAATAAGGTCGGTGATGACCTTATGTGGCCTTGAAATTTTTTTTTTTACATAAAGAGCGCATCGTCGGCGCCGACCATATTTATACTTGAATAAGGTCGGCGATGACGCTGTTCAGGATCCTTTTTTAGGGCTAGAATCTCTGTTTCGCTCACTATTCTCTTCTCCTTTCCACCATTGCGTCGAGACTGACCTAGGACGAGGGCGAAGAGCAGTTGCTTCCATCGATCCACAACCACCAGCGTTGTAACTGAATTTCTCAACATCTGCTCATAATCTCATCGTTTTTTCAATCAACTGTGATTGAAACCGACGCTCCAGAGGTTTGGAATCCTTGAATCCTTGTCAATTTTTTTGTATTTTCACTTTCTTTTGTTTTCCCGCCTTCCCGCATATGATATCTAACTGCATGGTTTGTTATCTTCGGCGTTGTATTCGATTTGTACATTTGTTGTTTGCATTGATTAGGGTTTTTCATATTTCAAATTTTTGGTTTTTTTGGTTTAGAAGGAGGATGGATGAATGGGTTTTGTTTTAACACTAGTTGAAAGGTTTGAGTGAGTTATTTTTTTTTTCCAAACTTGAGGATGTTGTATGCGGTCAAATGACAGTAGTGGTTCATTCGTTCCTTTTTGTGTTTCTTCATTTTGACAATGTGAATGGGTTGCTCATTCTGTTTCTTGAATTTGATTTTATGAACTTGGAAGTACTCTGGACATAGCATGTGTAAATCGCACATCATCCTTGTAGGTCTAACTCCCTAAAGCCGACAAGGTGTACCCAAACAAGTGTAGGACTATATTATCTGCACACTCCCAAACAAGTGTAGTCAAATGCTTACATATAAGCACAAATTTACTCTAGAATCTTAAATAATCAACACTGAACCACTAAGGATTGTTTCAGGCAGAGATAATTAAGGAACTACATTGTTAGTTCTTTGGACAACTAAATCAGTCATTTTATACTTATCTAAGCCTTTAAGAATTATTCCTCAGAGGATGCATTTGGATGTGCCAAAACTACAATTTAGTTGGAAACACTGGTAGAATAGATGGCTATCACTTTAGCTTGGGATTTGTGATGGTGAAGGGATGATACTACATCCCAGAGTTTCTGCTAAGAAATCAAGAAAAGAAGTTTTTCCTTTATGTGGTGTCCAATTTTTATTCTGCTCCGGACACATACCAGCAACAGATGGTAACAATCTCTTTTGCAAAAAACTTATAATCAGCTGCATTTCATGGTTCATCCAAACAACCCATAAACTTCTGATGGTGTATTATTTGTTTGTTTTGGCTGCTTAGTTAATGTGAATATCAAGCATGTTGAGTTATGCCGTACTATTGAATGCCAAACCATTCAAACTCATTCAACATTATTGATTGATTTTATTAGGGTTTAAATTACTACAGTGATATGTGTTTTCATTTACCATTATAGGGGAGAGTACTGTGTGGTCGATTTTGGATATTCGGCTTTCATAGTGTATTCATGCTTGCCTTGATAACATTCAATGCTATCATGTCTATTTTGGATGTACACAGATGTCTAAAGAGAAAACAAGCAATGTTGAAATGCCCCACAGCGAGGCTACTACCTCAAATAAAGCTAGTACCTCAAACCCACAGCTAGATATTTTATTGTGCGACCAAGAGCATCACAGCTTCGCCGCTATTGAACAAGGCTTGGTATACTCTCTTCCGCAAAACCTATTTTCAATTGAACTTCCTTAATGATCTATGGCTAACGTTATTGAAACTGTATATTTTTTCGCAGGAGTTTGGCACATATAGATGCTTTCCCACGAACCCTGATTATGGGAAGTGGGACTTGAACGAGAGACAGATGGAGTGGGTGCGGAAAGCCGAGCTATACCATCTTACTCAAATGAGATGGATGAGGATTGACCATGCATTGATCATGGGCCTCATTGAGCGATGGAGGCCGGAGACGAACACATTTCATTTCCTATCCGGCGAGGCGACAATCACTTTGGAGGATGTAGTGTACATCTACGGCCTACCTATTGATGGTCCGCCCATGACCGGCCGAACATACACTCATTATGAGATTGCAGATCTCTGTCGGGAGCTCCTTGGAAAGGTTCCCATAAATAAACAAGATTACAATGGGATCTCCCTCAAGTTCACATGGCTGGAACGAGTATTTCGTCCCACACCGGAGCAGTTGAGAGAGAAGGAGATCCCGAATAAGGGAAAGAAAAAAAAGGGCAAAGGAGGGGCAAAGAAGATGATGACATCAGAGGCAGATGATAAGTGTAGAACTCGTGCCTATTGTTTTTTTTTTTTGTGGCTGGACAGATTTTGTGTAATTCTTCAGGGGCACGAGGCCCCTTTTATATTCTAAATTTGTTTAGAGAGTTTAGGCCCTACTCATGGGCCTCCACGTGTTTAGCGAACCTATATAGAATGCTAAACAAGGGTGTACAGTGGGAAGGGGCTAAGAAGCGTGAGACGCCCGACCCTACCGATGAGGGGGATTTTGTTGACCTTAAGCATAAGTCTCTTTCTGGGCCCCTCCAGCTTCTTCAGGTGAGCTTCAATTATTTATATCTTATTACTTGTACTATTTATATGTTAATGTTCTAATGATTCCGTCTCTTTTAACAGATCTGGGCGTACACCATGAAGATTGGTCGAGGTTTTAGTCCAAATATGTGCCAAAACCACAACATAAGGTTTCCCATAATGGTGACATGGGCTAACCGACTTGAGGGTCTGACCGATCTTACGATAGTGAGAGAAGTGCGAAAGCAACTCAATTACCTCACGTCCAAAGAGGTACAAAGAATGCATTTCAATTTTCCTATAACTTTCATACTTACTTTATTAGTTCTAACTTACCCAATGCTTCATGCGCAGTTTGAATGGCAACCGTACAAAAAGTACGGTAAGGAATTTCTAAACCATGTGTTAAAGGCTGAGCGATCACTCTTCAGAATAGATTCTCCCCTTATATCTTATTGGGTGTTGGAGCGTCACCCTATCCATAGGGTCATGAGGCAGTTTGGGCTGAGACAGACGGTGCCTCCACGTTTCGTTAGGCCCTTCATGCGGAAAGAAAATAAGGGGAGATCTGTGATTGATTGGTGTCTGGTGCATGATGAGGAGGTCAAGTCATGGGAGGCTCGGGTAAACAATGTGATGAAGAGAAGAGGAAAAACAAAAGGCGGGGAGGATGAAGAGGAATACATGAGATGGTATGAAACGAATACCATCATGCGTATTGGCCGTGTCAGAGCACGTGACGGGCCACAAGCGAATCCTTCCCCACAGCCCGATGCCCAAGGTCCTACCATCCCACAGACTCGGGTATGACGTTAACACTCTTTGTATCCCTTAATTTGCTTCACATTTATTTAGTTAATATATTGTCTAATGGGATTGTTTCAATATGTCTTAATGCAGGTCTCTCTCTTCCTCGACCACATCCTTCGGTCATGCGATCGTTCCCTCTCTGTAAATGTTCACCTTCTCTCCTTCACAAATTCGATTAAGAAAAAGGTCGAGAGATTTAGGTCCAGATTTGGGACTACGTTCAAGGACTACGTCGAGACGTGTACTACTTCGGCATCTTCTGGAGATGATGAAACTCTCGTAAGGATTTTAATAATATTTAGCATAACTTTTTGCAAATTGATGAATTAAATTGCCTTGCTTTCCTCACCCTTGCTATGCTTCATTTTGCAGACCGTCAGAACGCCTAAACGTGCAAAGATTAAGGGTAAGTACTAAAAAAGCACAGCAAAGATGCCTCGATTTAATATCGATTCTCCCTTAGCAATAGAGTACTCCCAAGGGCAGGCATCAACCTCTCACACTTTCGATGAGGATGAAAAAGAAGAAGTTCATGCCCCCAATCTAGACGCGACCTTCGGTGAAGATGATGACATCCCTATCGAGGATCTTATCTCTGTCTCGCCCAGTCCTGAAGGACATAAAACACCTCCGAATATCACTTCCCAGGCAATCGTTGTATCCCCTGCATGGGCTACAATTGATTCATTGATATGGAGGTGCAAGCACATACCGAGGCTGAGGAAGATCCCGGATAGGTTTCTTGATTATCAGCATCCATTACCACAGTCGGATTACATTTTGACTGATGTGGAGAAGGAAATTTTGATGGATTTTTACAAATATTACACGCATAGGTATCCACATTTGTTGAAAATACTTCCGTAGTAATTCTCTCTTTGTTTGATATTTTACTAATTGAATGGTCACAACACTCATTGCATTGACAGGAAAGAAGAGTTGGATATGATAATCTCGTGCGTCAATTCTAAGTCCCTCAGAGATTTATTGGAAGAGGGCACTTGGATGGACTAGACTATCATATATTTTTGGTTTGAAGTCATATGGGAAAGGTGCAAGATGCATACTTCGCTGACCCTAGTATATGCGTAAGTGCAATAAAAAATCACTTTAACTATGGCCTCAATAGGTTAAATATCCTACTTGTTTGATGTATGTGATGGTTCTCTTGCAGAGGTACTGGGAAAAGGGTCTAAAGACAGGAGATGACATGGCTTTCGGGCCAAAGGGAGAACGAGTTATGGACGCGGCTGAGTGCAAGACTCTGGTCTATGTAATTCACGCTCACAACCATTGGTCCTTACTCGTAGGATATGTCGATGAGCATCGCTGGGAATACTATAATAGTTCGAAGGGAGAGCTTTGGGGCCATAAAACCTGTGAAAGATTTATAAGTATATAATTGCTATTTTCTTGTCAGGATAATGTTCGGATAGTAAATAGGATTTGAAAATTGAAGTATCACTCATCTTCACTATGTCATGGATAGGTATTGTGGCTTCAACAGAGATTCATGGATCACGGGTGGTCGGCCCCTATGCTGTGGACGATGACAACTAATACGAATATCCCATTTCAAGACAATGAAAATGACTGCAGGATATTCGCCTGTGCATTTGTAGAGCATTGCGTATATCGTCGTCCCATCCAGTTTTCCAATGCAGACATCCCTTATTTCAGATGTAGAATTGTCATCGACATTTTTTAGAATAATTGGATTCGAAATGCTTCAAGGCTTAACCTCCCTCCATTACCTGTCTTGCCCCCTGATTTGCAGTAAATATTTCCCGGGTTTTTAACATTCTTCCAAATGTGTTGTAATGTAATTTGTGGAACTAATGAATTACCGTGGTTTGTTTCTGGGTTTCACATGAAGGAAATAGTTGTTGTCTGTATATGGGATGTAATTTTATATTGGATGTTGAGTGAATGTCAATTGAATGCGTATATTTGTCATTGAATGTTGTCCACCATGATTTTATTCTTATTTCGCATTCTAGAGCTGTATTTATGTTCAACTTGTCATACCTGCACTATAGCAGCAAAAATAAAGCATAAAAAAGTTACAACTTTTAGTGAAAAAACTTTATAGCTCCGTCGGTGATGACCTTGTCTTCTTTAAATAAGGTCATCACTGAAGCTGTATGCGATTTCGGCAAAAAAAATTACAACTTTTGTTTAAAAATAATAGACCTCTGCGTTGGTGATGACCTTAATGTACAAACATAATGTCATCACCGACGCTGTATTCGATATCCCTGTAAAAAAGTTACAACTTTTGATAAAATAAGGTATTTCTGCATCGGTGATGACCTTATTTCACAAAGCTAAGGTCATCACCGATGCTGCATTCGAATTCGCTTGAAAAAAGTTACAACTTTTGGTTGCCTCTGCGTCGGTGATGACCTTATTTTACGAAGCTAACGTCATCACCGACGTCACTTAGAAATTTGACCAAAAAATAGCCTGAAATAAGTTACAACTTTTGATATTAATAAAATATTTCTGCGTCGGTGATGACCTTATTTCACAAAGCTAAGGTTATCACCGACGCTGCATTCGAATTCGCTTGAAAAAAGTTATAACTTTTGGTTGCCTCTGCGTCGTGATGACCTTATTTTACGAAGCTAACGTCATCACCGACGTCACTTAGAAATTTTACCAAAAAATAGCCTGAAACAAGTTACAACTTTTAATATTAATAAAATGTTTCTGCGTCGGTGATGACCTTATTTCACAAAGCTAAGGTCATCACCGACGCTGCATTCGAATTCGCTTGAAAAAAGTTACAACTTTTGGTTGCCTCTGCATCGGTGATGACCTTATTTTACGAAGCTAACGTCATCACCGACGTCACTTAGAAATTTTACCAAAAAACAGCTTGAAATAAGTTACAACTTTTGATATTAATAAAATATTTCTGCGTCGGTGATGACCTTATTTCACAAAGCTGTAGTCATCACAGACGCTGTATCCGATTTCCCTTAAATATAAGTTATAGCTTTTGTTGAAAATAAGTTACTTCTGTGTCGGTGATGACCTTAATGTACAAAGCTAAGGTCATCACCGACCCTGTAATGAGTTCCATGAGCTGCATGGCTAAAATTCCATGCATAGCCTTTTACGTCGCGTACATGCATTACATATCTTCCACGACAAAATATTGGGTTCCACAACAACTCTTTTGAAAAATAATAATTTATACAAATAGATGCCATCTTTTCAAAAAAATAATGGTGGTACTTTATAAACATAAAAAAATACAGCAAAAACCATCACGGCCATTTTAATAAAGTTCCCATAAACATTCAAAAAAGAAAAACTCTCTAAAAAAAAATAGAAAACTAAAAAATATTACATGAGTAGCCCCAAAACATCAAATCCATCAACGTCATTGTGTAACTGGTGGATTTTTACAGCTCCCACGGTTGTGACCCCTCTCTCTACATGACGAATAAGTTACCACTCGTCGCTTGCGATTTCTATCTTCGACTCGGATCCTGTTCTTCTTTGGTCGACCCGGTTGCTTGCTGGCAAATGGTGGAAGGACTCTCCTGGTGGTTAAAACATGTTCCCATTGCTTTCTATCACGGGTGGCGTGAATGATATCTCTGTACGTCTTCTGATACGTGTTTGTAAGGTACCAGTGCTCGCAAAACTCATATGGATTCATATTCCGCGCTTTCATGGCGGCAACAGTATGGCAACATGGGAGCCCAATGACGTCCCATTTTCGGCACGAGCATGACCTGCTATCTAGATTAACTACATCGACATACTCTGAAAATTGCACTTGATATTCATTCAATGCCGCTACCCGTACCATCAGCCTTCGTGATTCTTCCATCTCTGTCGCTAGGTACTTCTCTGCGTACGGAGTTAGTAGTGAAGTGATGCTCTGTACTTGACTTGACCGTCTTTGAAAGAATTCCATAAGTTTTGCACGTATCTCTTCCACTTGCTTCGTAATCGGGAGCACTCGCGTGTCTTTTAGGAGACTATTTGTGCACTCTGGTAATAAAATGTTTGTAAGGTACGATGCTTGCAGCATTGCTGGTAAGCATGTCATACCTGCGTCCATGAGCAAATGCCGTTGCCCAGAACTGAGAGCCGATCGCATGGATGTAATTATATGCACGTTCATCTAAACTTTTTATGTGGTCCATGCAAGCATCGTACTCACAAGGTCGGTATGCCCTCGCGGCGCTCCAGAATGTTCTTATAATGCCGTGGTCGTTGAAAGCCGCCTTTATGTTTTCCGCTATATGATGGCAACAAAAACAATACTTTGCACTGGGCATCATGGCTTGTACTGCCGGAATCAGACCTTTCTGACGGTCTGATACAATTGTCAGATTTTTTGGTTCACCCAACGATAAAGACAAGTGTGCAAGAAACCACTCCCAACTATCACGCCGCTCCGCTTCAGCAAAGGCAAATGCAATGGGGAATAGATGATGATTTGCATCATGTGTTACGGCCACCATTAGCACTCCTGGATATTTGCCACGAAGGTATGATCCATCCACTGCTATCAATGGCCTTAGAGACGTTTGGAATGACCTTAAGCATGGACCAAAGGACCAAAAGAAGCGTCTAAATCGGTCGTCCGACCTGATGTCCAACGCAGTGTACGAACCGGGGTTGGTTCTATGTAATTCGTTGCAATATAGCGGCAATATCATAAAAGACTCCTCATACGATCCACGCACTTTGCAAAGTGCAAGCTCCTTTGCCATATGGGCTCTCCTGTAAGTAATGCGGGTCCCAAACTCAATCTGAAATTCATTGATGATCTCCTTGGGCCTAAGATCGTTATTGCATCGCACCTTCTCTTCAATGAACTCTGCTACTAGCTTCGCGGTTGCTTGCCGATGTGCTGTTCCCATAAGTGGTTTAGAGCAACAATGTTTGTCCTTAAACTTTCAAACTCTGAAGTGTGGACCAGAATCTACCATGGAGGCATGTAATCGCCAGGGACAATCGACTCCTTTACAACTCACTGTAACCATCTTCATGTTAGTTCTATCATGTTTCAAAGTAAAGTTATTGTATATTGCGTACTTCGCTATATCTCTCTTAAAAGCTTCACGATCAGGAAACTCCATACCTAGCCACATCTCCCTACCTGAACAGGTCTTTTCTTCAGGCACGACACTATAAGGGACCATCGTGTCCACGAGGGGAGCTTTTGAAAAGCTTTCAACACCTGATTTAATTAGTTCGTCAGTTGCTGAATGGAGTCATCATCGTCTGCAAAATAAGACAATGTTGTTGGAAATTTGATATCGTGATCCTCCTCTATATCGACCATGTGAGTTTCTTTAAAAGGTGGTGGTGACGATGGCAGCACACCCTTTAATTTTTTATCAGACAGTGTAGTGCTGGGAGTGTCTCGAATGATCTCGTTTCTTTCATCCTGTATAGACCTGCAATATAGAGTTATGAGAAAAAAATTTACTTTCGATCTAGGCTGAATATATTGCAATATAGTTTTAACTTCTAAACATACCTATTGCCACGAATTTGTTGAAAACTGCTTCCATCGCATTGCCTCCTTGAAACGAATAATAATATCCCTTTTGTTTCGCCTCTTGACGATTTTAACATACCATTGATATCATTGTCATCGTCGATATCTATCAACGAAAAAAAACTCCCATTATGTATAAGATATTTTAGAGTTATCTCATCAGACGTTGTTGCCCAACTCGACGCTTCCAAAGCAATTTTCAAAAGCTCCTTCAACCATGGTTTAAAATCTCGGTATCGGTCGCGGTATCGGCCGGGCCGAAAAACCGATACGTTGCGGATATCGTCGCGGATATCGGTCCGTTGCGGTCGTCGCGGTGTGAATTTTTTTTTTAATCCAAAAAAAATCCGCAAAAATATTCAAAAAATCCAGAATATTAGAAAATGTTGGAAAACAATATTTTTTTCCATTAGTAACAACAATAAATCAAAATCTCGGTCACCTTAAGTTATGAGTCCTGTCTGTATCGCTGTTCGCTTTATTCTCCAGTATTTTATATAATGCAACCATTATTGATGCTCATGATCAATAAGATGAAATATCATAAATCTGACATAATGCAACCACAATTTTTGGCAAAAACTCATACTTTTTTATTTCAAAAGTATAGATCTATTTTAAACTAACACATTATCAATGCATTTGAACACTAATGTGAAAAAATGTAATTGATTTCAAGAAAAGCCCCAAATTTTGGAAATAAAAAAATTTAGATCTACACTTTAAAATACTAGATCTAGGGAAAAATAAGTGAGTAACATCGAATCTAACTCAGTATAAAGCCTTTTGGTTCATGAATTAGCATATTACACAATCTTTACTACTATATCATTCCAAACATAATTAAATAGGTTTAATATCATATCTAGTAGTTTATGATAATAATAGACATCCAAGCACAAAAAAAAAAGAAAGACAATTAGCAAAAGAGTCCTAGCTATCATGGTCAAGTAGATCATTTTGTCTTCTTGAATTTTGATTGCCACTTATCTAAAACATGCGCTTCGCAGAGGGGGTCCGGGGATATCCCCCGGCGGGGGTCGAGCTGACCGGTCAGCTCGCGGGGGTCCAGGGGGCAGCGCCCCCGAAAAAAAAAAAAAAAAAAAGGAGATCGGCCGATATTTTCAAAATATCGGCCGAGATATCGTCACGGCCGATATTTTGAAAATATCGGCCGATATATCGCGATATTTTGGCGATATTTCACTCGGTATCGCCGATACCGATATCTCAGCGAGATATCGGTTCGGTGTCGGCCGATACCGGTACGTATCGGCCGATACGTACCGGTATCGGCCGAGAATTTGAACCATGCCTTCAACGTGACATTGCTCGAAAGATATCTCAACTTCTGCCTTCCCCCCTTGTATTGAGGATGATTGAGCTCAAATTCAAACTCACCGTCATAGTGAAGGATTATTTGGTGCTCAACGTCTGACATGCTACTAGAACATCATAAAAAACATAAATTACTTTGATATTATCCTCCTTATTACAAATGAATTATGTTTAAAGTACTTTCGTTGTTGACATTTAAGTCAATGTAATATTATGTATTACATTGAAGAGTGCAAAATAGTAAATAGGGCTCCTGTGCAAAAGATACCATATTCAATGAAACAGACAATAAACAGCATACAGTGAAAGAGAACATGCATCCATACATTAAATGATAGTATATGCATTATAAGTTCTCAATAGAAAGAGGAGATTGACATCTAGGGTTCCATCTTGTGAAGAGAAGTTGATTTTCATTAACCCATTCATCCATCCTCCTTCTCAACCGAAAAAACCAAAAATTTGAAATATACAAACCCTAATCAATGCAAACAACAAATATACAAATTGAATACAACGCTGAAGATAACAAACCATGCAGTTAGATATCATATGCGGGAAGACGGGAAAACAAAAGGAAGTGAAAATACAAAAAATTTGACAAGGATTCAAGGATTCCAAACCTCTGGAGCGTCGGTTTCAATCACAGTTGATTGAAAAAACGATGAGATTATGAGCAGATGTTGAGAAATTCAGTTACAACGTGGTGGTTGTGGATAGATGAAAGCAACTGCTCCTCGCCCTCGTCCTAAGTCAGTCTCGACGCAATGGTGGAAGGGAGAAGAGAATAGTGAGCGAAACAGAGATTCTAGCCCTAAAAAAGGATCCCGAACAGCGTCATCGCCGACCTTATTCAAGTAAAAATAAGGTCGGCGCCGACGATGCGCTCTATATGTAAAAAAAAATTCAAGGCCACATAAGGTCATCGCCGACCTTATTCAAGTGTAAATAAGGTCGGCGATGACGATATGCTCTTCTGGTAAAAGAAATGAAATTCGCACCCAATTGCGCTAATTGGTGCTGCACTCGCTAAAATGTTTGATTGCGTAACATGACCGGATAAAGTGTTTTTTCAGGTAAAATCCTCTAAAAAAAAAAAAACCCTAATGACCAAACCGACCTGAGCTAACTCGAGGTTTTAATGTTTTTGAGTTCAAAGATTTTAACTCGACTATGAACGGGTTGAGTTTAGACTGGATAAACAAGTTGCCTTTAAAGGTCAATCCGATCCGACCCGACCCGACCCATCGCCAACTCTAGAGTTGAGTCTTGTAACTATGGGTGATATAAGTTAGAAAGAGTCCTCAAGAGTTTATTGATAAACTTGAGAGAATATATTAGGAGAAGACTGTGTCTCTTCCTTTGCATGACTTCTGTAATAAATAGTACATTACATTCTAAGTGTACAATCGACAGTATCAATTAAGAATGATGAGATCCTAAATCTATGAACTAAATATAGACGACAGTATCAATTAAGAGTGATGAGATCCTAAATCTATGAACTAAATATAGAATATACACTTGGTCAAAGATGTACATGAATCACAGAAAATCTACAACTAATCTAATAGGATATTTACACCACTATTACTCCCCCTCAAGTTGGAGCATGCAAATCACAAATGCCCAACTTGCGTAACAAATGACCAAACTGCTGACGCCCAAGAGCCTTTGTCAAAATATCAGCCACTTGACGACCAGTAGGAACATATGCTGTGGAAATATTCCCAGCTTGCAGCTCATCAAGAACAAAATGGCAATCTGCCTCAATATGCTTCGTACGCTCATGAAAGACAGGATTCTTCACAATATGCAGGGCAGACTGACTATCACAAAATAACCTCATTGGCTTAGAATGAATAACACCAAGAGAATGTAACAATGACTTTAACCACTTAAGCTCACAGGTTGTAACAGCCATAGCACAATTCTCTGCTTCGGCAGACGAGCAGGACACTGTAGGTTGTTTCTTGGTTTTCCAGGAAACAGGAGAACTACCAAGAAGCACAAAATAACCAGACAATGACCGACGGGTCAAGGGACAAGCTGCCCAATCACTATCACAAAAAGCATTCAACTGCATAGTACTAGGATGCAATAAAATTCTCTGACCAGGTTGTCCTTTAATATACCGTAAAACACGAATAGCAGCATCCCAATGAGCTATCTGCGGGTTGCTCAGAAACTGAGCAAGAGTATGAACAGAATAACTAAACTCAGGGCGAGTAACAGACAGATACACCAAACGCCCCCACCAAACACCTATACTGTTCCGGATGCTCGTAGGGATCACCTCTTGCATACGCAAGACGATGATTCTGCTCCATCGGAGTATCAATAGGCTTACAACCCAACATACCTGCTTCTGTCAGAATATCCAAAGCATACTTACGTTGGGAAAGAAATAATCCCTCATTACCAAGAGCCACTTCAATACCCAGAAAATATTTTAACACACCAAGATCCTTCATATGAAAACAGGAACTTAAATATTGCTTGAACCTCAAAATCACATCATGAGAGGAACCTGCAATTATCAAATCATCCACATAAACAAGAACGTGCAGGGAGACATTACCCTGCTGATAACTGAACAAGGAATAATCTGTATATGACTGTACGAACCCAAATTTCCTCAAAGCAGCAGACAACTTAGCAAACCACTATCGAGGAGCCTGTCGTAAGCCATACAAGACTCACGTAACCTGCACACCTTCCCTGGAATAGGACTATTGTACCCTGGAGGGAGCTGCATATATACTTCCTCCTCCAAATCTCCATGAAGAAAAGCATTGCAAACATCCATCTGATGTAACTCCCAATTTTGTGCTACAGCAATGATAAGAAAAATACGAACTGTTCCCATTTTAGCAACAGGAGCAAAAATTTCATTATAATCAATACCTGCCACTTGACGATTACCAAAGACAACGAGACGTCCCTTAAGACGTTCAACATCACCATTTGCGTGATATTTAATTTTATACACCCAACTACTACCAATCGCCTTCTTACTAGGAGGCAAGTCTTCCAGAGTCCACGTACCACTAAGTTCAAGGGCATCAATCTCCTCTTTCATAGCCTAAAGCCAACCTGAATCTTTAACTGCTTCTTTGAAGGAAGTAGGCTCTTTACGCTTAGTAATTGCTGCCAAAAAACGTTTATGTCTCATAGAAAATTTATTATAATCCACATAACAAGCTATATTGAACTGTTTACTTGAGGAACGAGATGAAGCAGGAGAAGCGGTAGATGATGCAGGGGGGTCTATCTTTCGAACAACAGTGTTGGTAACAAAACCACGAAGCCTCATAGAAGGCACACGAACCCAATGACCCTTACCGAGCTCTTCATTATTTTGAAATGGAACAGTAAGTTCTACATTTTCTCCAATTTCTGGACTCCCCCTTAAATGCAAAGATGTCGTAGTATCACAAGGCACCTCACCAACCATCACCGTACTTGGACTCGGTGGATCCATCAAACCACCACTATACGTCACGCCAGCGGTATCTGACGCCACACTCCCTGACACAGCGCCACCAACGTCTACAGCACCTTCACCACTCACTCCAGCACTACGCACTTCGCCAGCCTTAGGCGCACCATCCAACTCACTAAATTCATCAATCAAAGTATCTTGTGACAAATATTTTTCAAGGTGTACAGTAGTAGAACTAGGCTCAGGTTCAGGTTTGAAAAAAAGGAAAAACATGTTCCACGAACTTCACATCTCGACTAACAAAATAATCATGGGTATCCAAATCATACAATCTCCAACCTTTTTGACCATATGGGTATCCCACAAACACACACCTCCTAGAATGGGGTCTGAATTTATCTTTAACACGAGATCTATTAGCAGCATAACATAAACACCCAAATACCTTTAAAGCAGTCAAAGGGGCTGGACTCCCAAAAAGAATCTCATAAGGGGTTTTACCATTCAAAACAGGGGTTGGTGTCCGATTAATAAGATGACAAGCAGTCCAAGCACATTCACCCCAAAAATCAATAGGCAACTGAGCTTAAAAGCGCAAAGCACGTGCAACATTAAGAACATGTTGATGTTTTCGCTCCACTCTACCATTTTGTTGTGGAGTATCCACACAAGAAGTTTGATGCAAAATTCCCATTTGAGCAAAAAATTCTTTTAAACATAAAAATTCTTGCCCATTATCAGACCGTAACACCTTAACATGCTTATTAAATTGAGTTTTGACCATTACACAAAAGTTTTTAATCAATTGGCCAACTTCATACTTTCCAACCATCAAATACACCCATGTAGCTCGAGAACAATCATCAACAATGGTTAAAAAATAATGAGCACCACAGCTAGAAGCAACACGATACGAACCCCAAATATCGCAATGTATCAAATCAAACAAATCAGATGCTTTATTCGTACTTAAAGGAAAGGAGTTATGAGGCTGCTTAGCCAAAAAGCACACTTGACAATCGTCATCACAAAACTTATTCAAACTACTACTACTTGCCACTTCAGGTAAAGAACGCACCACCTTCATAGATGGGTGACCCAAACGCCTATGCCATACCAAAGCTGAGTCTGCAACTGTTGAATTATTTGCTTGAATACTACGAAGAGGACGAAAAAGATAGACCCCATTACACTGCTCCCCCGCTCCAATCAGGTTCCTCAAACTCCGGTCCTGAATAGTACATAGCTTGTCAGTGAAAGAAAAAATAAATTTATGTTTTTCTAAAAATTGAGACACAGACAGCAAATTACAATTTAGAGCAGGAACATATAACACATTTTCCAGAATTAAGTGTTCACTTAATTTAATACGACCTTCTTTAGTTGCAATAGTATGTTTACCATTAGGAAGACCAACAGGTTCCGAAGAAATATCGTGTACATCAAAAAATAAATCAATGTTACTGGACATATGGTTTGATGCACCTATATCAATAATCCATTGCTCTAGATTTTTCTTACCATGCAACTTTGGAGTCGAAGTCGAGACCTTAGAAGAAGTTAAAGCAGCCACTAATTGCTGGATTTGAGCATCAGATAGGGTAGGTACACTTGCACGATCTACCTCACTAGCACCATTCAACGAAGCCTGACGAGTGCTGTCCACAGCAGCAGCAAAACCACCTCTCCCACGGCCTCCTCCACGGCCATTATTTCCTAGGCCTCCTCGGCCACTCGACCTACCACCACCACGACTACCACGACCACCATTACCAGCCCACTCGGGCCACCCAATCAACTCAAAACTCTTGTCTTTCTCATGACCTTTTCGGCCACAATGAGAGCACACACGAACATCAACACCACCCTGCGCCCTACTTTGCACCGCACCATCAACTGCAAACCCTACCACATCATTACGAGAATCTTGAGCATCAGTCACAGATTGATGTCTCTCTGCAGAGAGCACCTTACCATGCGCATAGGAGAGCTAAGGCAAAGGATCAAGCATCAACAAACCAGAAGCAACGTCACGATATTTTTTTTGAATCAAGACCCATTAGAAACTGATGCAATTTTTCGTTTTCTTATAGGATATTGTACTCACCAGCAGCGGAACACGTGCAAGAAGATAACTTTATTGCACTAGCCAATTCCTCCCACAAAGTACGCAATTCACCATAATACTCAGCAATATATCTACCACGTTGTTTGCAATCAGCAATTATATTTTTGAGTTCATGAATGCGAGGACCATTACGAAGAGAGTATCGATCACATAGATCATCCCACAATACTTTAACTTGATCAGGAAAAGGAACAATTTTTCTTATTGAAACATCAAGAGTGTTAAAAATCCAAGCCACAAGCATAGAATTAACTATTCCCCATTGATCATAATCCGGAGATTTAGCATCCGGTGCAGGAATAGTCCCATCAACAAATCCTAATTTATTTTTAGCATGCAAATTATTGTGAAGGGAACGTACCCACTCATCATAATTATTCCCTTTCAATAAAATAGGACTAATCACAGACCCCGTACCTTCCGATGGATGAAGATAATAAGGAGTAAAATGGTCATATCGAGAGGAAGGCGGTGGAGTTTTATCATCACCAGTCATGATAGCTGCACACAACTACACACCCTCACTAGGTTTTTTTAATAATAGCATGTGTAGGAGACTTGAATCCACAACAGGCAATGCAGATGCAAGGTTTCCTTTACCTTTATCGTTAGCGGTTGCTTTTTTGTGTAAAAGTAACGAAAGTGAAAATGATTTTCTACACCACTAAATTTCAAGTTTGGTGCGGCCACTTTTTATGAAAAAAAAATAAAAAAATGAAGTAACTTTTCTGCGATTTCAAGAAAAACCGTTTTCAATTAGGGGCAGTCTTACTTGGTTTCCCGTGTAACACAAAAAAAGATCAGCCACAATACTCCTGGGCGGAATTACGAAAAAAGACGACGAAGAAGAAAAAGAAGAAGAATAATAATAATAATTTAGACAATTAATAAACTTTGGTACAAGGTTAAAATAAGACATCTTAGGGCACTATTGGTTTGAGGAGCATTATGGATGTGTTTGATCAGGATCGCTTATATATGATTGATCTGATCTATATGCTTTGTCGAGTGTCATCAACAAAGATCCAGTGAGGTAATGGCTGTATTTTATGTACAAGAATTTCCAGGTCTTTGCTAGCTCTCAGACGTAAATTTTAGGGAGCACAAAGTGTTGTAAATCGTGTGGCCCATCATGCCAAATTGCTCACGTCCAAATTAAGCAAAACTAAATAAAATAGCCTCCCAATCAAAGACCTAAAGAGAGTTTGGTTGAGATCTCAGTAAGTGGCCAAAGAGCCGTTTTGTTGCATGTAATTGAATTCCTGGGATTTGTATTTCTTTGTTAAAATAAGGAACCAAAGGTGGATATCCAAAAGTGACCATAAATAACCACCGCTTTAATGGAGTCTAAACGCGGGAAGGTGGAGAATAAATATCCATCCATTATCCTATCAATTCAATACCTAGGGAAGCCAATGTTCCATTTACATCTCCAACTTATATCTTTCACCCCTCACCTCTTTAATTATCTTTTGGTGGATCTCATTTTACCATGAATCATAATGTATTCGACTCCTATTTATTTTAAGCGAACAAATATGACCTAAAAAATTTCCGATCCTAGTCGGACTCAGTTTGAGATAAGGATTACGGATACAACAAGGAGACTCCATGGGAACACTATATAGAAGAGATTGGAACCTAAGATCACGTTTGCGACCAAATCCTCTGGGATTTCTTACCGAATTTTTTTGGATTTGGAAAATCCACATTTCGTAACTGTAAATCCTCAAGGATTTGGGACAGTAAAAATCCTTATTTTATAGGATTTTCAAGTAAGATCCTCAATTTCGTGGATTTACATACCAACACTAATTTTTCTCAGCCATATGCATCGATACGTACTAAAATTGATGTAAAATCACCAGCTATACTAATCTTGAGTGAAGAATCCTTAAATCTATGGTAGTGAGGAAATCTCAAATCTACGGATTCCCCACCTATTACTAAATGTGCCCTTAGTGCAATTAATAATCCAGATCTTGAATGTTTTTAGGAGATTGTCGCAAACACCAAGTTGGCAGTCAACAACTACAACAATGTACTTTATGGTAAAGGCTAGAAAACCTTGGAGACACATGCATAGATTCTTGGTACTCTTTAGGACTGGTTTGTGAAATGAGAGGATTTCGTGCTCCACATATTTCTATTTCTCCTAGAGAGAGACGAATCTCACATTCCCACATCTCCTAGAAAAAAAAATCTTTTCTATCAAGGAAAATCGATTTATTTTTTCCTTTTTTCATGAGGAAACTATGTCGTAAAAACGAGGAAAGAGTAGGCTGCATGAGAAGTCAGAACAATTTCTTTATTTACAGCAGAATTCTATCATCACACAAACGCATCCTTTCAATGTGACTATAGGTCCATCGCATGCTAATAAGATATTTTAAGAATCCAAGGTTACATTGAAATTTGCTTGTGAGAGCTATAAGTCCATGACATAATATAGATTCATCACACATGGCATCAGATACATGATGTAGGTTTAGAACTCAAATAGGATGGGATAGGGGCTTCTTAAGGCCCTACACATTTATTCCGCAGGCGAAGCCCAATACTTAGCTCAGATCTTGCCTATGGAATTAGAAGTTCAAAGACTAGTTTGAATGTACAAATTTTCAATATGAGACTTCTTCTTCTTCTTTATTTGGGCTAAGAAGGGGATTTATCACACAGAAACAGAGAATAGTACAACACAAACCAAAACATCCAAATCAAACCATGAAAACAGAACCTAGAGAGCTGTCCTATATCACAGATATCATAATTGTTGAACCTAGACAGCTCTCCTACATCACTGATATCATAGTTGTTATTTACATTACATGTCAAAATATAATTCTCATTGCTTCCAAAAGCTGCCGGATGATGCTGCAGACATGCAGTTACCATGAAGCTGAGCCAAAAACTGTTTGAGAATCCCTGCCAGCATTCACTACCTGCCTATCCTGCACATATAAATTCTGAATGTAAATAGGAAGTGGAGTGAATGTATGCTTGCATTCCCACCTGCAGAAGGAGACTTTCCAAATGAAGTTTGTCATGGAGAATATTAGAATTTGTCTCCATAGTGGCATAAAAGACTATGATAAGGTCAGATTGGAGTGAATGTATGCTAGTGTAGGAATCCCCTTCAATAATGAGAGTTTTAAGTTATATCTTCAACCCGCATGGGCTTTGACAATCTGCAAGAGAGATGGTTGAGAAGTGGGAAGTAATGGTCGAAAGATCTTTGTGGTCCAATTTGAAGCTTTTTGTTGACAAGGAGACATATGAAGCCATGGATTTGTTTGCAAAGCTCCAAAACAAGAATGTTCACCAGTCATCCTCAACTTCTTTGCTGCTGAGCAAAATGGTAAAAGCAAGTGAACGGTCCCTTCTTGACTAATTGGCTATGGATGCTGTAAGTGGCTAAAATTATACGGACTTGAAAGTATGGATCGGGATGAGGTTAGCTCTCCTTGATGCAGATGATGTGCCTGAAACCTGAAAAGGGGAGATGAAGGCAGTCAAGGATCTTGGCGGTAGTCAGCGCAAGGCTCTCCGATACCTAAGTCAGTTCAACAACTCAACAAAGGATCGAGAATTAAAGAGACAGAGTGACGGCACTATAAGTGTAGTTGTGTGTTACCTGGGTTGGAGAGAGCTTCCCTATTTATAGAAGAAGGAAGTTGACCTTGGATGGTGAGCCCCATAATTTGATCCTGGTACTTGAGAATTACAGTCTCATCAGCTCACCTTTCATTAAATGGTTGTCCCATCGGGCCTTATCCTGTTGACTTTTGGGCTGAGTCCCATCGGGCCTTGCTAGGACCTATACCCTTGATGTGGATGTAGCCGCTGGATGCCGTTCTATCAGGAATTATGGGCGGCATGGTGTACCTCTATGAGTGCCCATGTCTTGTCACACGTTCCATAACGTGGTTGTGCACAGCTGTCAGTGTCTGTCTCGGCTAGCTTTATGGCACCATTGCCGAGATGCGTTACCGAGGTTGAGACATGATGCCGAGCTCGAGAATGACCTTGATCTCGGTGGGCGCCTTGGCACTGTTGCCGAGGTGTGCGTGGCCGAGGTCGAGACATGATTAGCTGGTAACCTTACCGAAGCTAATGTAATCTCGGTATCTTGCAAATATTCCCATACAGATGCTTTCCACAACTTTGTTGGCAGGCAAAATGGCTGAAGTACATTATCTGCATCTTTCTCTCCAGTGAAATCATCTGGTTTTGAGGATGAACTTACCCTTTTTGGGAATCTGAATCATGGAGTTTGTAAGAGTGTGCCACATTTTTTTAAAACTTATTTTCAATATAAGACTCTAGTTTTCAATATAAGACTCTAGTTTTCAAGAAAAAAACCACCCTTGGGAAACTAATAGTTGGCAATTTATTTCCTTTAGATATTACTATGCTGATCTAATCACTATAGAGAATATAGTGATATGAATCCAATGTCTATTGGCCTAACTATTCATAGTGCTAAACTGTGATTAACGGATTATCCTTGTCACCTTTTGAGTTCAATAGCAGACCTGGATTTGACCCAGATCCAACAACAAAATCTGAACCCAGACCTGTGACCACCGAGCCAGAGCCAGCCTGAAACAACTGGGCAATGTGCCTTCTTGGACATCTTCAATGTTCTATCCAGGTGCACCCAGATTATTAACGACGGATCCATAGTTTGTGAGGCCCATACGGTTATTAAAGTTGGCCAAAACCACATGTATGTCCCATAAAAACAGGTTTTAATCATTAATCAGTGTTTTTTTTCTGTATTATTCCTTGATCTGATACAGTGTCTTAAACCGTTATTTAGAACCATACTGGACCATTGGTTTGGATATCCACAAAAATCTCCCCATTGGAGATCCTAACCCTTGTACAGAATACTTGCATGGTATTGGATCAGAAGCTCATCTTCCCTCCTGAGAGTCCATTGGTTTGGGTATTTTGTAACTTTAGGCAGAGATGGACATGGCCAGTTGGTTGGGCTCAAGCAAAGTTTGTGTAGGCCCAACCCATTTAGTTTTCTTTAAAATTGATCGCGCTTGTGTGAACAATTTTTGTAATTTGTTACCCTGTTTTGGCCATAAGTCCCTAGGTTTTTGCCTCCACAGATCTTCTTCTCTAATTAGCAATTGTTATAATTTATCAACTTTAGTTTGATTTCTTCAGTTATTGTTATTTTACTGGGTCACAAACTTTTGTTAATTAGCTCGATTTGCCTCGATATTTTTATTAACCTTTTCAAATTTATTTTTATCCCAATGACTAAGCTCTCTTTTAATCTTATGAAGTATATTAACAGATATTATTTAAACCTTGCCATTGCCCATTTAGTTTTTCCCTTTCCCTCAAACTTGTTGGACCGGGCTGGACCTATAATGGGCCTTTTTAAGTATATGTAGGACCACTTAGCTATGGGACAAAAATACACCTGATAGCCTACACAACCCTATGGCATTTTTTTATAGCTATGGGACACTTTACATTTCTTAAGGGCATACGCTGATCGTATGATTAGTAACCTTTGATGGGTTAATCCAATGGTATATACATTCACAATGAAGAAAATCTGGCACAGTCCTATACATAGGAAAGCATGGTATATGATTAGACAGGATAAAGAATAGATGGGTCCTACATATATCAAATCAAGTAGTCTTCTTCAGTATTCTTTTGTGGCATTTATCGTAATATAGCATAGTTATTAATTTTTTTCGTTTCGGTCAAGTGGCCGAAACAAGTTTTAGTCAAAACTTTTCACTTTGAATTTCAGTCAATTTCAGCAGAAACTCAAGATTTCGGCCCATTTCGGCCAAAATGGTATTTTACATAATTAATTTTTTTTACTTTTTTTTACACATATATACTTTGTATTTCTTATATTTTCCCAAAATGTAATTCCAAGAAATTTACTAGAATGGATCAAATCTATATTTATTACTTTTTTATTTTTTTTTACATATGTATATATGTATATATATTATATTATGTTTTTCCCGAAATATAATTCTGAAAAGTTTCGCCGAAATTCCGAATTGGCCAAAACTTTTCATTTTATAGGCCAAAGCGAAATGGGGTCCGAAACGATATTGAAAACTATATAATATAGCCCTTTAATATAAATAATATAAAGAGGTATTATTGACAGATGCTAATCAAAGGATATGTGTTGCTTAGAATCGGGAGTGGCAAAATGTGACCCAAAACATATTCGACTTGCATTTGACCTGCAAAACCCTACCCGCAAAAAATATGAATTAAGAAAACCTGATCAAACCACTAGGTTGGATGTGTGTCTGTTGACTGCTTACTTGTTGGCCTTTACTTGATTTGTAACTAATCTATTGGTGAGCAGCTTGCGTGGACCGTATAAATATGGAACCGGATCCCCTGTTTGGTCCAAACAGGAAGACCCTGTCTGGTGCCACATCAAGGGGCGGAGCCGGGGTAGAAGAAAGAGAATATTTTCTCTTTCTTCAACCCCGCCCCCATGAGTGGCGCCCCCTGATTGGTCCAAACAGGGTCTCCCTGTTTACACTGTCTGGACCAAATAGGGGATCCGTTTCCTATAAATATACTTGGATTGTATACATTAACAGTTTGCTACAACTTAGTGGTGGGACCGGAGGTGTTCATGAGAAGGGCAGGTCTGACCCAGAATACTTTTTGGGCCTGGTTGTAAGCCTGGATCCAGCTCACAGGCCCAAAGGTTAGACCCAAAAGTAACCCAGTTTTTCTTTATTTCTTTCTTTGGTTTTTTCTTTATTTTTTTGAAAGGTAACTAAGTTGCATAATATACAGACTAGTCCATAGTGTTAAATATGTTGGGCCACCCATCCTTTGAGCATTTACATATGCAGATCCAACCCATTTAACAATGGAGTTAAAAAAAATCAGGGAAAGGTAATGCCTATGGCCCTAAAACAGAACCCAAATCAACCTAATGTGGGTTGGTCAAGATCAGCTTGGTCTGAATTGACCATGATCACCAATAGTGAGAGTAATACAGGTTGGAATAGGGATGGCAATGAGTCTTAAACCAAGGATCCATCCGCTCCTATTAGGGTTGGGTTTTGGTAGTGTGTGATTTAGATTTGGGGCAATTATAGTTTCTAGATTCTGACTGAACTTTTTTTTTTTTTTTTTGCCTTTTGCCTTAGTAAATACTCACGCTCGCACTTAGACAAAAATACACGAGTCCTTAATCAATAGGGATACAACCGGAGATTGATCCCTGGTAGTGGTATCTCTGTAGAAATAGGATGCCTTAAAATAAAACCATCCTAATTGGTGACATAACCTACAACCTTAGTTCTTAAAAAAAAAAAAAGCTACAACTTTAGTATTTCCCGCAAATGCACCAATATTTATTTATTTATTTTTGTCAAGTTGACTTTCGAAACCGAAGGAAAGTGGGCCAGAATGGGCCCCACTGGGTAAGATGGTTTGAATGTGACCAAGATCCATCGATGATGATAAAGTAAAGAGTAGATTTTTTTTAATGGTTTGCTAATTGTTGATTTTATTACGAGAATTCACGCTTCTGGATATTGGTCAGATGGAGGTAACCACCCAAAAAAAGCTCCATAGCTTGATCAAAGATTTTTTTTTTTTGATAACATAGGAATCCGCAGACCCCCCCATCGATTGATCATTGGTAAACCTACGGATACATAAAACCACCCACTAGCCCTATATATCGGTTAAAGCCTTAAAGGGATTCGAAGGCATGACCTCCATAGCTTGATCAACGAATTTGAACAGATTGACCAGGATAAATTGACATCTACTAGCAGAGGCAGGTAGATTTTAGGGATTTTATCGGAAAAATTCTCTTAAAGTGGTTGAAGATCAAAAATGCCCTTAAACTTTAATATAGACCATTAAAGCTCTCCTACCACTTCTTTTTATTTTTTTTATTATTTTGTTGAGTAGCAATATCATTCCTCGTGTATAACGTGAGTGGCAATATCATTGATCGTGTCATATTTTTCTTCGCTCACATTCGAGGCTAATACCAGACTCTGACGAGATTGATTCGCCCCTAGGACTTCTGATTGTTTGGAGATAATTTGAGAAAATAAAATGGGTCGTTACTCAATTAAACGAGTGAAGAGTGAAAATGGAAGAGTCAAAATGGAAAGGGGAGAAAAAGGTGATGCAGTGAGTATCAATCCTCAAGCATACACCTCGTTGCTCACTACAAGAAGAAGAAGAAGAAGAGGAAGAAGAAGAAGAAGAAGAAAAGGGCTGCAGGGATAAGTGTGGTGGATGTAAAGCTTTAAGGACCTTTTTGATCTCCACCAAATTTAAAGAGATTTTTTTCAATAAAATCCCCTAAATTTTTTATTGTGGTAACCCTTCTTCACCAAAAGAGCAAAGCAACACACAGTGAATGGTTGAATGAGGCTGAATCTTCATTTGCCGCCTCTTTTAACTCACTTACTCTGCCAGTAAAGAAAACTCTATAATCATAGCCACGGTGGATGAGGACGATGTATAATGAGACTATCGGAAGTTTTGAAGACAGTAGCTAGATAATGCTCTCCCGTACAAGTACAAATATGCCATCAGGGGAAGTGGGCCCTACTCCTCTATCATATGGGAAGTGGGATCCAATTTCATTTAGAGGTGTCCCCACAGTCTGCTCCCAAGGTACATAGTTGCAAAAGGACAATGACAAGTTTACTTTAGGCCCCCACCAAGTATAGAAAAACATCTGCCCAGGGGCCAGGAGTCCTCTCTCTGATTCTGATGGGTTTGTCCATCAAAGGGTCCCACAGGTTCCAGTCATTGTCAGCCAAATTGTGTACTGCTTGCTTGGTAAATTACTTTTGATTCTGGTTACAAGTAAAGCCCCAAACAGAGGGAATTTTCGGACAAATATGTAGGGGATCCACACCATTCATTTTAAGGGTTTTACTTTAAATAGGCCAGGGCACATAATCAAATCATATTGATCAGATAATGTAAGTCTGAAAGGATCACTGGATCCTGAACATGATTTTATGAACTTTCTATTTGCTTCTCAGAGCATGGTTAGAATTGTTCGACCACTGTGCATTTTCAGCTATGTCACGTCCACTTGAACAAAAGATCCATAGTCGACGATGGTTTTGGATTGTTAAGCCATGACCTATGTATGTACACTTTTTAAGCTTTGTCGTAGAGCATGTCCATATCATCAAAATAAGTACATATGCATCATGAGGCATATATTGAGATATGATTTGATCTTAGTTTCCTATCTTAGATCATTCTTGCTGTACATTGTAATCTTTAATTATAGCATGATTGTAGGATTGGGAATGATTGTAGGAAGGGGATTGGTAATCTGTCCCTATATAAAGTCCTTACATTGTATTATAAAGATATATGAATGAAAGTATTTTATCATGGTATCAAAGCTTATGGTTGAATGCGATCGAAGGGATCAGATTGGATCTCATATAGAGGATTGACTCTTGATCATCGTGAGATTTACAGATCACACGATTGAAAATCAGAAGACTCTGTGGGCCATATCTGTGCACGATCCAGTTGCAGAGATGAAACTCTGGGGATTCGTTGCATCTCTTCGTTGCACCTCGTTGCTCGCCTGAGAAGAGGGAAATCGCAGCAGATCTGGACACTCGGCCTGCTGCCGTCGCCCAACCGCCCTCGCCCTCGCTGCTAATCGCCGAGCAGTGGACGAGGAAGAAAGAGATCTGGGCATTCGGCAGCAGATCTGGACATTCGGCGAGCCATCATCGCTGCATGCTGTCATCGCCCAGGATCGGAGCTGAAATCGCTTGCCAATTTGTTTCCCTGATATCGTTGCATCAGAACCCCTTTCCTGCAGAAGGTGGGCCACGCAGATCGACTGAGATTAGAACCCCTTTCCTGCAGAAGGTGGGCCACGCAGATCGACTGAGATTAGAACCCCTTTCCTGCAGAAGGTGGGCCACGCAGATCGACTGAGATTACCGGATCCCAGCCGATCATCGTCGCCGGACTCGCTGCTGTTATCTATGTGCGCAAGCACCACGCAGCACCACGCAGCCGTTCATCATCGTCGGATCGGAGCTGAAATCGGTGCATCAAGTTCAACCCCTTTCCTGCAGAAGGTGGGCCACGCAGATCGGTGCATCAGTTCGTCGTCGGACCGGAGTTGAAAGTGTCGCGCCGCAGTCATCGCCGGACCGGAGATCAAGATCGACCTTTTTTTTTTCTGTTGCAGAACTCATTCGAAGAAGAAGACAGACCCTTCTGGGTCAGTTTCCAGGCCAGGTCAACTTCGGGTCAGTTCTGACCTGACCTTCTACGTGAAGCCCAGCCCACAATCCAGGTCGGTTTTCAGGTCAATTCCGACCCGGCCTAGTTTGTGCAGGAGAAGCCCAGCTATACCCAAGCCCAGCTATACCGTCATCCTCAAACCATAAACCATGTCAGAATCTGAGACTTCTGGCACCAAATCTGCTCCCATTATCATTCAATCTGAAAGTTCATCGTTCAATGCGGGAATTGTACTCACTGAGACCAATTATGATTTGTGGTCTCAAATCCTAGAGATGCATATTGCTGAGAAGGAGAAACTCTCTTTCATTCGTGGCAGTTTACAGCCGCCAACTAAGAAGGATGACGGATATGAGAAGTGGTATGCCGACAATCAAAAAGTCAAAAGATGGTTGTTGATCTCTATGTCCCCAGAAATTATGAAGCGATATATTCGTCTTCCCACTGCTCGCGATATTTGGAAAGCTCTTTCTAAAGCTTTTTATGATGGAGCGGACGAATTGCAAGTTTTTTCCTTGAACCAAAGAGCTTTCTCTGCCAAACAGAATGGCAGAGCACTCTCTGTGTATTATGGAGAGTTAACTGAAATTTTCAGTGAATTGGATCATCGTGATAAAGTGATTATGGAGAGTGAGAAAGATGTTGCCTCCTATAAAAAATCAGTTCAACGACAAAGGGTGTACATTTTCCTTGCTGGATTAGATGGTGAATTCGAACAAATTCGTGGTGAAATTTTGAGAAAAGATCCTACACCCGAGTTGGAAGAATGTTTTGCACTAATCCGCCGTGAATCTGTTCGGCGGGAAACAATGAGTATTGAACCTGGAAATTCTGAAGCTTCTGCCATGGTGACTCGAAATCGATCCAATCAGAATTGGCCTCCTCAACACCAGCAGGACCGAACAAAGCCCAGCCATCCTAAGCCCACTAGTGGTGTTGACAAATCTTCTTCCAAATGCACTCACTGTGGTCAATCTGGTCATACCAAAGATCGGTGCTTCGAACTTGTGGGCTATCCAGAATGGTGGAACCATAGTCGTGATCCACGGAAGAGGAATTCCAAGACACCCTCCACTGCTGCGTTCGTTGACGCAAAAACAGCGGATGCTATGGCTGGACAGGTCTCGGCACTAACAACAGCGGCAGGAAAAGGTGGTAAGTTTTTAAATATTTCTGCACCTGTTTCTAATAGTGCATGGATAATTGATTCTGGTGCTACAGATCATATGACATTTGATTCTAGACAAGTCTTGCCTCTTACACCTTCCTCACAGAAATTTGTTTCCACTGCCAATGGTACCTCCATTCCAATCGTTGGGGAAGGACCCTTATCCCTCACTGACGCTTTGAATTTAGATTCTGTCTTAGTTGTTCCTTCCCTGAATTATAATCTTTTGTCAGTCTCTCAAATAACCACTGCCTTATTTTGTGTTGTCATTTTTTGGCCTGAATTTTGTGTGTTTAAGGACATCCGAACAAGGCAGACGATTGGTTATGGTGTTAGGCGAGGGAAGCTATACTACTTGGACTTGGTGTCAAAGAGTTCAGACATGATGCGTCATGCTTTGAAGACAGGATGTTCTGAAATGGAGAAATCTGACATATGGTTATGGCACCGACGTCTAGGGCATGCGTCATTTGGTTACTTAAAAAAATTATTTCCTAGTTTATTTGCAAAAGTTGATGTTTCTAGTCTCAAATGTGAAGTTTGTGAACTTGCAAAGAGCCATCGTGCTTCATTTCCATTAGTTTTGAATAAAAGTCCAGTTCCTTTTATGGTCATACATTCTGATGTTTGGGGCCCTTCTCAAGTTACTACCGTGGATGGATCACGTTGGTTTGTTACTTTTATTGATGATTGTACCAGGATGACTTGGGTGTGCTTGATGAAGTCCAAAAGTGCAGTCAATTTATTATTTCAAAATTTTCATAAAATGGTTTGTAGTCAGTACAATTCACAGGTTCAGGTTCTTCGGAGTGATAATGGCGGTGAATATCTAAGTCTTGAATTGCAACAATATTTGAAAAACAATGGAATTGTGCATCACACCACTTGTACTGATACACCTCAACAGAATGGGGTGGCGGAACGAAAAAATCGACACTTGTTGGAGGTTGTCCGTGCTTCATTGATAGAAGCCCATATGCCGGTTTCATATTGGGGGTACGCACTCACCTCTGCAGCATATTTGATCAATCGAGTTCCTTCCAGTACCATTGTTTTTCAGACGCCATCTGAGGCTCTTACTACAGCAGTTGTTGCTCCAGTCATCCCAAATTTGCCTCCTCATGTCTTTGGTTGTGTAGCATTCGTACATCTTCATAAGCATCAGCGTAACAAATTGACTCCTCGAGCATTGAGATGTGTCTTTCTCGGGTATGCTGCTTCTCAAAAGGGATACCGATGCTATCATCCTCCCACCAAACGAATGTTTGTTACATTGGATGTGGTATTTCATGAAGATACAATGTATTTTCCCTCTGAGCCTGAACTTCAGGGGGAGTACCGGGAAGAGGAAGTTCAAGCTCTAGACTATGATTTCTTGCTCTCTACAGAAGGGGAACTCTCTGAACCAGGTAACACAGATGTAAATGAATTGGATTCGAGTTCGAGTGGTATAACTTTGGACCAAAGTAGTGATGAACACCCAGAATCTGAAGATGAAGTTGTGGCTCCACCTCTCTCTGACTCCCTCGCATCACAGACAACTGATACACCAATCCAATTGCCTGCTGAGGATGCTCCTGAACTAGTGTCTGAACCATCTCGAAAACAGTTACCACCCCGTCAAACTAGAGGTATTCCTAAATCCACATATGAACCTGAACTTTCTAGTAAAGTCAAATACCCCATGAGTCATTATGTGTCTAATCATCGTTTGTCAGAATCAAATAAATCATTTGTAAATCAATTATCTACTGTATCTATTCCTAACAGTGTGCAGGAAGCCTTAGCTGACCAAAGGTGGAAAGCCGCTATGAATGAAGAGATGAAATCCTTACAAAAAATGAAACTTGGGAACTTGTTGATCGTCCGCCAGGGAAGAAACCAGTTGGATGTCGGTGGGTTTATACTGTGAAGCACAAAGCAGATGGTACGATTGAACGCTTTAAAGCGAGGCTTGTGGCAAAAGGGTATACTCAAACCTATGGGATTGATTATACGGACACGTTTGCACCTGTAGCTAAAATCAACACAGTCCGAGTCTTGTTGTCTCTAGCTGCAAATCTGGATTGGCCATTGCAACAATTTGATGTGAAGAACGCCTTTTTACATGGCGAGTTATCTGAAGAAGTCTGCATGGACTTGCCACCAGGATGTGTGATTCCGGAAGGGGATTGTAGTAAGGTGTGCAAATTAAAGAAATCTCTATATGGGTTGAAACAGTCTCCAAGAGCATGGTTCGGACGGTTCACAAAATCTATGAGAACCTTTGGCTACCATCAAAGTAATTCCGACCACACTTTATTCCTAAAAAGGAGGCAGGGTAAGATCACTGCCCTTATCGTGTATGTTTGATGATATGGTAGTTACTGGAAATGATCATGAAGAAAGAAAGGCTCACCGGCGTTACTTGTCCAAAGAGTTTGAAATGAAAGATCTTGGTCACTTGCGATATTTCCTTGGGATTGAAGTCTCTCGATCCAATAAAGGAATTTTGTTGTCTCAAAGGAAATATGCCTTGGATTTGTTGCATGAAACTGGTATGTCAGCATGTCAACCAGCTAACACACCAATCGAAGAAGGACTGAAGTTGTGCATTGAGACTAATCAGGTGCCTGTTGATAAAATGAGATATCAGAGACTCGTAGGAAGATTGATGTACTTAGCCCACACAAGGCCAGACCTTGCCTATGTATTAAGTATTGTTAGCCAATTTCTGCATAATCCTGGAGAGCAACATATGAATGCAGTTATGCGCATAATGAGGTATCTGAAGTCTGCTCCTGGAAAAGGAATTTTATTCACTAAAAATGAAAATTGTCGAAGTGTGGATGCATATACTGATGCTGATTGGGCTGGAGCAATAGATGACAGACGATCTACTTCAGGATATTTCACTTTTGTAGGTGGCAACCTTGTTACATGGAGAAGCAAGAAACAAAATGTTGTTGCACGTTCGAGCGCAGAGGCTGAATTCAGAGGTATGGCACTTGGAATATGTGAAACATTATGGATACGACATCTCTTGAGGGATTTGGGTTATCCTCTTCGGCAACCAATTCGCCTTTATTGTGACAATAAAGCCGCATGTGATATTGCTCATAATCCGGTTCAACATGATCGTACAAAGCATGTGGAGGTCGACAGATTCTTCATTAAGGAGAAGTTGGATGAGAAAAATTGTGGAGTTGCCAAAGATCAGATCAGAATATCAGTTGGCCGATATTCTAACCAAAGCAGTGTCAAGTCGAGTGTTCTCGACTTTTTTGAGCAAGTTGGGCATGTGTGACATCTATGCACCAACTTGAGGGGGAGTGTTGAGATATGATTTGATCTTAGTTTCCTATCTTAGATCATTCTTGCTGTACATTGTAATCTTTAATTATAGCATGATTGTAGGATTGGGAATGATTGTAGGAAGGGGATTGGTAATCTGTCCCTATATAAAGTCCTTACATTGTATTATAAAGATAAATGAATGAAAGTATTTTATCAGCATACTCAGATTAAAAATTATGGCCATTTGAAGTTAAACACATAGTCGAAACCTTTCAACTAGATTTCTTACTATTTACTTGTTACAGAAGTTGTTGATCCATTTATTCTACCTTAGACTCACATTTGTTTGTTGAAGGGGTATCTCATTGAGTTGCTCAATCCCATATCACAGAAGGTCATGTTTGGCATTTGACAGAAAAGCATTTTCTTTTTCACAATTTGCGCTTTTTTTTTTTCATTTTCTTTTTCGGTCGGAATTCCTACTTTTTCTTTCGGCTCCTCCACCCTATTTATCCATATCTGGTTTGCGCCATTTTCCAAATAAAGCAACACTAACCATTATATCAAAGAATATATAGGATTACCATAGTAATTAATGATTTACTGATAAATTTATTTCAAAAACAATGTTCAAAATATGATAATTTTGATAATGTCCCACCACATTTCCACAAGAGTTACAACGAACACAAGCCATTTTGAATAGACCATGTAGAGGTTGAGCTAGATGCGGACAAAGTTATCTACATTACAAATTCGAATTAAGTATCCTTGCCGGGAACTCCTAACTCCTAAGTTCAAGATCTTACTTTGATTTTAGAGATTATTTCAGGATTTTTGATAAACCTCTAATTAGGGGTGTTCATGGGCCTGGCTAAGGCATATCCAGGCCCGGCTTTATAAACGGGCTATAAAAGTTAGGCCCGAGCCCGCCCATTTAATCAATCAAGTTCGGACTGAACCGGGTTTTTCATCACCTTTATGGGAATTAGAGCACTAATTAAATTAAATTACATGCTCGGGTTGGCCCAGGCCATGAGCACCCCTACCTCTAATCAGAGTACTTAAGTGAACTTAAAGTAGAGGGAAAGCTCAGAATGAGAAAGTGATCAATTTCATATTGCTTTTTCAAATAAGGGCAATGTTCTCCTATGAAAAGACTGCATATTGCTTATATACCGTCCAGCTCATGAGGCCCACTTAGTTGCCTTTTATAAATGGAAGTCGAGTTCACATAAAAGTCTACTTATAGATAAGCGTCTAGAAAGAATCATTTTGTCAGATTATTCTAGCCCTTGATTTAGTAGCATTAATATTTAGTCGTCTTTTAACCAATAGATTTTTATGAAATTCAATCCAATGATGGATAAAGGTTTAATGATAGTGAAATTGAGCATGATACCATGTCATGAAGAGATGTGAGCGGGCATATATCGATCAAAGTTACGCCCTAGTGGGCTCCACATAGCTGGACTACTAATGTTGTTGCTAGATCGAAGGAGAACATTTCCCTTTTAAAATGAAAACAAGAGCATGGCATATTTACTTATGTTTTAGAAAAATAATATCCATGGTAAAAATAGGTTTATTCCCTAAAACTCCTGCAAGCCCCATCACACACTTCCCTTTTGGCACAATTCTAATTATACTTAAAATTATATTTTGAAAAGTTACAAGAAACTAAGGCCCTATTTGGTAACTCTATTCTATCTAACAAGAGCTAATTAAATTGAAGTCTAATTTTTAAGTTCAAATTTATAATTAGACTGTTTGGTAAAATTATAGAAAATTTTTTTTATAATTGAGTGTTTGATAACTATCTAAAAAAGTCATCCTCATCGTCTTCCTTGGAATAGTCGTGTCAAGAGAAAAGTAGCAGAGAAAGAAATCGTGAAATAGCTTCTCCGACTTTAGAAAAAACAGTTACGAAAAAAAGCTACTCAAAGCAGCTTATGTGTAAGAGCTTAAAATCAATTATTCCTAAGTATGAATTCTAATTTTAAATTATGATTAGAGCTTTATCAAACACTTTAAATTTTAATAAGCTCTAAATCATTTAATAAGTGCTTATTTTTAGAGTTACCAAACATGCCCTAAGTCCTCTTACAAGCTCTTATTTGTATGTTTACATAACATACTACTCTGAAATAAGAAACTTTCCTTAGAATTTTACCAAATGGACTAAAAACTCTTAATAAACCTCTTCAAAGATAATTACTTTATTTCAAGTTGACAGTTTTATTATAAAAATCTCAGTAATCTATCCCTTTTGAATTGTTCGATGAGAACCGGTACCTTAATCAGTCCGATTAGGGTATTGGTTAGAAACTGGTCAAATCATTAAATTGGATGTTGAAGTAGTTTGACAAAACCATTACTTACTGTGAAATAATTTTGTATTCTTAATTTTATTTCAACAACATCATGGTCAAGCTAACAAAATGCAAACCAGCTTACTAAAACCAAAAACCAAAAACCAAAAACCACAGCAATAATCTTCAATGTGCTGCAATCAAGCCTCTGAATTGTCACTAAAATCCAATGAGCCTACCCCAAATAAGGTATAAGGCTAAAATAGCAATGAGTCTCTTATCAAAGACTGCACTCAATGCCAATGACAAAATGATGCATGTTATCATCAATTTTTCATTGAGCAAAACTCCACACCTGATATGTACATACCGAGAGTAAAAAACAGCATCTCTACTTTACTACTACTTCTACCTTGTAACCCGAAACGACACAACAGCGACAGGTCACACGAGGGAGCCTGATGTCACAGAAGTTGACAAGTCACGCAAAGAGACAGATGGAGTGGAAGTCACGGAAAAAAAAAGTTACCTCAACAGGCCCTGACCGCTTCCACCGTTAGTGCTCCCTCTCCGAAGGGCTCCTCCAGAATCCTGTTCCATTCAGCTTCGTCCACATCACCTCCATTTCCGACACCGCCTCCGAGGGCGGTTTATCGGGCCACTTTCCGGGCGATATTTCGGCCGACCCGATACAATCCTCCCGTTCCGCATCTTCTCTGCTGCCTTTCGTTTGATGCTGCAAGATCGATACCTTCCTCTTCCTTCCCTGCTTCTTGATCGCTTTCCGGCAGAGTGCCGCCGGCAACCGGACGAAGGCGAGGACGGCGAGGTTGAGGAGGCCGAATGGGCAGCAGCAGCAGACAGCCGCACACTCCGCCGCCGTCTCGCCGGCCACCTCGGCGCAACGCTTTCTCATCGGAGGCCTACGCAATTTAACAGCAGGATCTCTTTGTTGAGAGCTTCTACCGATGTAACGGCTTGGAGGATCGGCGGAGGATGATCTGACTTGGCATCGCATCCGCCGTCGGATCGCTGATAGATCGGGCGCTGTCTTAACGGCGATTTCTGGCGCGAGATCGTAACGGAAGCCGTTTACATTTTCTGAGAAGTGTGTGTCCAGGTACGAGACTTGCTCGAGAATATATCAGTTCACAGCAAAGGAAATGGAGATTCTTGAGTGAAATCTGTTTGATGGAAAGCGAATCGGGCAAACAGAGAATAATCCGCTGTTAACGATGATTTCAAAGATCTTTCTTCTCTTTTCCTTTCTCCTGTTTGTCTGCAATCTTTTCGTAGACGGAATCGCCGAGAAATCACCAATCAAGAAAATCGCAAATCTTTTCCTTTCGTTTCGATTCCTTTCCTGCTGTCAAACTCGAATCAAATCACGAAAAAACTCCAATTTCAGCAGAAGATCGAAACCTCTCGGTTTCGAATCAAATCACGAAATATCAACGAACGAGTAGTCTTGAATTCTTGATCTTCTCGAGAATCTCCGAACGGTCTCTTTCCCAGCCGCGGAAAGAACAGGCGGCAGGAAAGATTCCAGTTCGGAGAGAGAGAGAGAGAGATCCTGGCCGTCGGATCAGAAACTCCGATCAGGAGAAGGCCGTTTTCGATCAGAGACTCGTCGTCCAGACTCAAATCAGCAGCGTTTTTCGAGCTTCTTTTCTCGATCGATCATGAAAAAATCGTCGAATTCTCCAGCTCTGTTCAGGTCCTTCAGGACAGTGTTCGAAACAAAAACCCTAAAAATGAGAGAGAGAGAGAGAGAGAGAGAGAGAGAGAGAGAGAGAGATTTCCTGTTTTTATAGGATAGAGGAGCAGAGAGCGAGAGATATTTTTCTGAAATTAAGAAGAAACGGTGATGATCATACGGAGAATGATCAAGTACGTAATCAAGAGGCCAAGGCACCATCGCCACCGTTCATTTCACGCTGATCAGAGATATTAGCCGTCCACCTGTACTCGTTCATGCAAAAACAGTATACTGCAGCAGTGGACGATGTCACCCATATATTCTTCCGAAGGATTGTCTTTTACAAGGACTTCGTTTTGAAATGCATCATCCATGATTCAGTTGTGTGGGCCCCACGAATTGAAAGGTTGGGGATGGTCAGATGTGGGAATTAATGGTCTGTGGATCGTCCGATGTAGGATGGGTGGCCACGATTGTTCCAGAAGAAGTCAGTTTTTGGAGGCTGAAATGGTTTGGTTTGGACTTTGGAGTGATGATGTTGTTGCAATTGCAATTGCAATTGGTGAGAAGAATACAGAAATACGTGTGGGAGAGAGAGAGAGAAAAAGGATGCAGACTGCAGAGAGAGAAATGTGAACATGTTTGTTTGTTTGAAAAGGCCGAGTTGGAAACAGACGCTGGTCACGTCAGAGCTGATGTGACAGGAATCACCGGCCATGGTTTTCTTGCCACGTGGCGTGTCAGATTTTTCGAGGTTACATTTCACACGATATGGACTGAAATGTTCGGCACGTCTGGCTTCAACTTGAGTTAGAGGAGTAGAACTCAAAATGGGGCTCATTTACTGAAAATCTGAATCGGTTCTAACTAGGGTTGTTCATGGGCTGGATTCAGGTGTGGGCCAGCCGATCTATGAACACACCAACTTCCGGCTTATTTAGAGGTGTACATGGGCGGTTCGGATTGATTTCAAGGGAAAACTATTAAACAAATCGAATCCATCGATTTTCATTTTTTAAATTAAATCGAACCGCCCATGTGCTCAAACCGAACCAAACCGAAAGGAACTGGCTCGGTTCGGTTCGGTTACGTTTTTATTATTATTATTATTATTCTTCACAAAAAAATGGTAGTTCCATTGGCGAGAGAGAGACATTGGACTTTCAGTAACGAAGTGAGGATTCGAGTCTTCTTCAAGTAATTTTTCATATTCATTTATATAATTGGTTTGGTTTGAGCGGTTTAACCGCACTTTCAAACAGAGAATCAAACCAAACTAAACGGTTTGAAGGAAATCCAAATCATAATCAACCGATCTACTACAAAACCGATCCAAACTGCCCGATTCGAATCGGTTTAGCAGTTTTTTGCGCACTCCTAGTCTTATTAGATATTAGCAAATCTAACTCTAATAGAAGTTGGTATCACAAAATCAACTGTTTGACTAAAACTAAGATCATCACAAACCTATGTATAGTCATTAATTATTATTTGTTTTTATTGAACAATCTGTTTTTATAGTGGTCCAACTTTGGTTAGGATGAATTTGGTGTACTCTATATATTAAAAATACATTAATTTTGAGTGGCTCGAATTTTTAATAGATAATATTGAATTTTCTAAGTCAAATATTTCAAAGATTTAGATTCTGCCAAGGTCACTTTTAAACAATGTCGTTTTTTCCCTACCAAAGTTTTACGGCAAATCCACTGGCAGTGGTAGTTGACTCCTGAGGCATCCAATTCTCCACAGAAGGCAAGATTCGGTTGTGTGAAATAGTTTGGATTTAGTTTTCTACACTTTTAATATATTGTGCATTGGCATTAGTATATGCTCTGGTGGACTGTTTATATGGGCATCTAGGTATCTATTGAGTTCAACATCAGACATAAAAGGCACTTGAGAGTTTGTAGGGTCACAAGATATGGGTTTGCTCCTTATGTCTTACGTGTAAAACTCGCTCTAAAGTTGTGGGGTGTGTATATTTGTATAGGTTTGCAGACGTCACCCAAGGGAATAGGCCCAATGTGTCAAAGATCTCATGGAAACCCATGTCATAAAAATAGGTTTGTACAGGCCAATGGCCCAATGGGACGCAGAGCAACATTTTGGCTTGGCCATCTTTACGAAATAGGTTCTAATGAATAGATGGCTCATATAGTGACCCTTCTATATGGTTCGTTTCATGGCTTAAATTAGGGTACTGCTACTACCGATATCCGTTGCAAGTGATATTCTTAGGGGCAGATGCGACTTCAAAAACATATGTCCATATCTGGCCCAAACTAGACTGGCCCATAAGGGGAAGTTTGTATAAAGGCAATTTCCATGAAAAGATGAAATTGGCACATCAGTAAATTTTATGATTTTTAAATTCCTTACAAAAGGTTTTCTGAGGAAGTTAGAAATTCATGTTTGGTGCAAAAAGTTTTTCCTCGATGAATTAGTACTAATGTTGTTTGGTGTAGCTGCGGATTTTTTTTAGTGAAAACCACTTTTAGTGAAAACTATTGGGTGGGTGGGTTGGTAATTGGAATGTGTGTGAGACTAAAACTAGTGGGTGGGTGGTTGGGGTTGGGGTGGGTGGAGGAAGAAAGAGGGTGGTTGGGTGGAGTGAGGGTAGTGATGGCAAGTGAGGCGGGCCGAGGTATACCATCCCATCCCCATCCCCATCCCCGGACCCCGGTCTCCGCAAATTATTACTTTATTTTACCGTTAATGTATTTATATTTATAAATCATAATCTTTACTATCTTAGTAATTGAGAGTTTAGGGCTCTAGGGGATGGTGGAATATTATAAAATTATGATATTGAGATAATGTGAATTTAACATGTTCGATGTAACTTGCAAATACATTAAAATCAATACTATAGATCAGATGATCGAGGGGTATTTAGGGTTTAGTAGTTTACTAATGACATATAACTATAATACTATATAATATATATACATGTATTATATATATATATACTTTCAAAATGGACTCAAGTCTCAATTAGTCAATTCTTAAAAGAGTTATTATATATATATATATATCGTACATGTATTATGTTTCTAAAACATATATTGAGATAATGAATTTAAAATGTTCTAGTTAACTTAACAAAAAATTAAAATTAAAACTATAGATCATATGATTGAGGGTATTTAGGATTTAGAGTTTAGGGTATTTAGGGTTTACATACTAATGACACATAACTATAATATTATATAATATATAGGGGCATTCGGCGACAGGTCCCTAAACATTCCACTTTAGGGCCTTAGATCCACAAAAAAAAGTCATAGAGGCAAAGGTCCCTCCCACACTTTCTCATACCTGAAATGTCTAGTTTACCATTTCTTTAAATCATAAACCATGATTGGTGGGATATCCCATTAATAATGGCCAACAAACATTTAATTGCTCACGATTAATGGAATCCCCAGATTTTCAAATAAATTCTAAAAATATACAAATAAATTTTAAAATAACGAAAATAAATTTTAAAAAATGAAATAATTTCAAAAAATATAATAAGTTAAAAAAAGAAATATATATTTTCAAATAAATTCTAAAAATATACAAATAAATTTTAAAATAACGAAAATAAATTTTAAAAAATGAAATAATTTCAAAAAATATAATAAGTTAAAAAAGAAATATATAATCACATAATGCAAATAAATTTAAAAAGATGCAAAAAAAATTTCAAAATATCCAAATAAGTTTCAGAAAATATAAATAAATTTTAAAAGACTCAAATAAATCTCAAAAGATCCAAAGAAAATTTCAAAAAATGCAAATAAATTTAAAATAACGAAAATAAGTTTTAAAAAATGCAATAATTTCAAAAAATGTAATAAATTTGAAAAGATAGAAATAAATTTCAAAAGCCGCAAATAAATTTAAAAAAACGCATATAGATTTAAAAAAAGTAAATAAAATTGCTAAAAAAAACTCAGATAAATTTACCAAAAATAAAAAGGAATATGACAGAAAGCAGATAAATTTGAACAGCGTTCTAATAAATTTGATAAAAACTCAAATAAATTTGAACAAAACTCAGATAAATTTACCAAAAACACAAAGAAATATGACAGAAAACAGATAAATTTGAACAACACTCAGATAAATTTGATAAAAATTTAGATAAATTTGGACAAAACTCAGATAAATTTGACAAAAACTCAGATAAATTTGATAAAAAAGATAAACAGAATAAAAAGCGATCACCGGAAAGATGTCAATCCTCCACGGAATTTGACAAAAAAGACAAAAATAGATCAAAACGACGAACACACATCTGCTGCCGCCCTCACATCGCCTCTTTTCTTCAGCGCCGCCTCCATCTCCAATCGCCACCGCCAAAGGATCGCGATATGCGGCTGTCAACGATCAGATCCTCATGGAATTCGTCAAGATCCCCGATCTCACCCAGCCGGAATCTCAACTCCCGGCCAGAAGACCATAATCTTCTCTTGATCGTTTTATCTCCGTCTTCCGTCTTCTTCTCTTGATCAAGAGTGCAGCCCACCAATCATTGGATGCAAGTCCCAAAATCGCATGCCCAATTTATACATTCATCAATAGGATGAGTTCATACATAAAATAACAATAATTAGCCCACCCGACTGATGTGGCAGCTATAACTCAATCTGATTTATGGGCCATGCCATTGCCCATAGGCCAACATTGGTTTGCCACTTGCCTCCATGGTAAAGCCACAGTTGAACTCCTTGGACTTTCAGAAATGGGGATAATATTCTGCCAAATTCGTTTTCTTCATGCAGAATCTGGTTTTTCTGAATTTCAGCAGCACTTGCATCAGTAGCACTTACATCCAACGATTGGTGCGGCGCAGACCTGATTGAGGGATCAGGTTGATTTTTGAGATTTGCAGCAGCACTTGCATCGAAAATGGGTGAGGCGCAGATCTGATGGAAGACTTAGAGTGATTTTTTTGATTGGCAGCAGCATTTGGATCAAACAATGGGTGGGCCGATCTGATGGAAGACTTACTGATTTTTTTTATTGGCAGCAACACTTGGATCAAACAATGGGTAGGCCGCAGATTTGATGGAAGTATCAGGTATACTTTCATTCCCAAAACGCACCTTTGCTTCAAGAATGAGGTCGCGTTGGAGATCAGCAAGCAGAGCATATTCTTGCTTCTTCTTCTTCGATTGGGTTTCTGCAACAGAGACTGTATGCAAAGGGAGACCTGGCCTGGCAGATATGGCAGGGAGGAAACGGTTGTCCATTTACCGATCGAGAGGATTTAGGAAGGAGGGAGGAGGGAAGATTTAAAATTTTAAATTTTAAAGTTTTATGCCTAAAATGGTTGAATGGGTAATTTAGTCCATAAAAATGAGAACGTGTGCAATTAGGGACTTTTGGTTGGAAAAAGTCTAGTTGAGTGGACCAGAGGCCTTAACAAGTTTTTCATTGGACTGGAGGCTGAATACATTCACTTTTAGGGATCTCTCGCTAATTTTGCCTAATATATATACATGTATAATGTATTATATATAAGGAGGTGCTCTAGTGAGAGACACTCTCACCAAGTTGGTGAAAGATAGGTGGGGGCCCCCACATTTAAGTTGGGGTCCTTGCATTTAAGTTGGTGAGAGTGGATATGGAAGTGAGGGCCCCCTCCCATCTCTCATAAACTTGGTGAGAGTGTCTCTCATAGGAGCACCCCCCTTATATATATACTTGCAAAAAGGGACTCAAGTCTCAATGCTCAAAAGAGTTATTATATATATCGTACATGTATTATGTTTCTAAAATATATATTTATTTATATATATAATTATATAATATTTTCGGGTCGGGTTCGGGGCCGGGTATGGCACTACCCTACCCTACCCGCCCCCGGGCTGGCCACCTGAACCCAGGCCCATACCCCAAATTTCGGGTCGGGTGGACCTGCGGGGATTTTTACCATCCCTAAGTGAGGGGAAATGGGAGGTTAGTTTTCCGTGGAAATGGACTTCCTATGCCCCCCTACCCCCATAGGATGTCTATTTCTATCTGGGAGGTTAGTTTTCCGTGGAAATGGACTTCCTATGCACCCCACACCCATAGGAAGTCTATTTCTATCTGGGAGGTTAGTTTTCCGTGGAAATGGACTTCCTATGCCCCCCTCCCCCCATAGGATGTCTATTTCCATGCCTAGGATGGAAAAAGCTGTCGTGGCAAAAAAATAGTTCCGTGGAAAACTGTCGCACCAAACACATGAAAAAGAAGTTTTTCGTAGAAAACTACATCATTTTTCGCAGAAATGGACTATACAAACAAGCCCTAAATGTCAAGCTAGAGCCCACCGATTTAGTTTATCGAGTTGGGCTGAGTCAGGGTTTTTAGCAGATATTTGAGCTTTATAGCAATTGTTTGGACAACTAATCACTAAATAAAAGCACTCTTTATTCAGGTAGATCAGGCTGAGCATTGGGCTTTCTATAATTTAATCCAGGCCTGTCCCCATGATTAAACAGGTCCACGTTTATATATAGGTTGGCCCGGCTATGATCACTCTAAGATATTTGGTTTATGGTCAATATGAAAAACACATTTTAACTGAGGCTTGTAATGGTCACAAAATATGCCATGTCCTTATCGTTCAATTTGACAGAGAAGAAGAAAATAGGTAAAATTAGCAAAAGGTCCCTAGAGTTGAATGTTTCCAGCCTCCAGTCCAAGGAAATACTTTTTAAGGCCTGTGGTCCACTCAGCTAGACTCTTTACAGCCTTAGGTCCCTAAACCCACACGTTTGCATATAAGACTAAATTGCCCCTATAACTGACGCACGATGTAATGAGGTGGTCTTCAACCCGGACATGTTGAATCAGTGCTTAGGGCATAAAAGAAATAGAGGAAGAAAGGAGAGAGAGAAAAGAGATAGGCACTTGGTGTTGATCACAGTAATGGGCTACAACAGAAAGACGCCGAGGAGAAAAATCTGAGCTTCTTATGAAGCGCTTCTGCAACAAAGAACCAGAGAAAAAAAAAGAGAAGGCTCGATGAAACACCCCAAAACCCCCTCTTTCTTCTTTCGTTTCCTCTTATTTTCTCTCTCATGAATCTATACCAGCTAACCCCCAGCCAAAAAATCCCCAATTCAATTTCGATTTCGATTCGCAGCAGAGATGGCAACAAACCCTAAAGTCTTCTTCAACATGGATGTCAGCAGAGCCCCGGCAGGCCGTATGTGATGGAGCTGTTCGCAGACACGACGCCGCACACGGCTGAGAACTTCTGCTTCCACACCCTCTGCACGGGCGAGAAGGGCACTGGGAAGAGCGGGAAGCCCATCCACTACAAGGGCTCTGCCTTCCACCACATTATCCCTGGATTCATGTGCTAGGGCAGCGACTTCACTGCCGGGAATGGCACCGGCGGCGAGTCGATCTACGGTGCCAAGTTCGCTGACGAGAACTTCATCAAGAAGCACACCGGGCCCGGAGTCCTTTCGATGGCGAACGCCAGGCTTGGGACTAACGGGTCGCAGTTCTTCGTCTGCACCGCCAAGATGCAGTGGCTGGATGGGAAGCACATGGTGTTTGGACAGATCAGAGGGTGGAAGCAGAGTTAGAATCTGGTTTTTGGCATAGGAAGCGATGAGGATTTGATAGAAAGAATAGGGAATTTGGGTTTCGAGCATAACAGAGAGGGCCGCCTACGGAATTGGACCGGAGGAATGTCGCCAAACTGCCACGCAGTCGCCGCCGCCGCTGCGTCATCTTGGTCGGAGGGGATGCCAAAGGAGAAGGCAGCAGGATGTTGTCCGATTCTAGTTACAGAAACTAGAACTCGAAGAAGAGGAAGAACTCTAGGTCTAAGAAAATACAAATAAATTTACCAGAACTCAGATAGATTTGGCCAGAAATTAGATAAATTTGTCGAAAACTCAGATAAATTTCACAAAAACTCAGATAAATTTGACGAAAATTCAGATAAATTGTATTAGAACTCAGACAAATAGCAAAAAACTTAGATAGATTTGGCCAGAACTCAGATAAATTTCACAAAAACTCAGATAAATTTGACGAAAATTCAGATAAATTTCACAAAAACTCAGATAAATTTGTTAGAAACTTAGATATATTTGCCAAAAACGCAGATAAAATTATCAAAGACTCAGATAAATTTGTAAAAATCAACATCCGACGATGGGAACAGTTAATGTCCGGTAATGAACGATGACAAATAGCGGCAGGAGCGGCTGCAAATCAAAACCCCAATGAATCCCACCTCCATCACCACCACAAATTAACAAAACCCAATGAAGAAGAAGATGAATTAATTTGCAAAAACCCCCAGTTTTCATCAACCCTACAAAACCAGAAGAAGAAAAACAAGAAAATGAAGACAAAGGAGAAGTTACAGAGAGAGAGATGGGTGGTAACGGAAAAACCAGGTGGAAGATCTCTTTTCATCTTCTTCCTCCTTAAAAATAGGCCCTCAGATAAATTTGATACTAGGACTGGGCTATGGGCTTCCGTGGCTTGTCAGGTCAGAACCAACCTACACCAAACCCAACCTCTTCTTTCTTCTTCGTCCTGTTCTGTTCCGGTCTGCAACACACAACATGACCAATTTATTCTGGTTTTTGCAACCAGAAATCGATGACCAGGAGATTGTTTAGTGTGATTAGCGTTGCAAGTTATTTACAATGAGTATCAAAGGCCTCATAGTTGGTGTGAGTGCACCTTGTATACACTCATCACTCTTGTGATGCGTGAATGCGCAATGTGGACATGTAACCTTACTGGCTACTGCCTTTTGTTGCAAGTGGCAAGAGGTTACCATGAAATCTGGGCAAAGAAAGTGTCCTCAAACTTTACACATGTTGCATATCAAGATGGGACGTGTCAGATAATAACGTCATGCGCGCATCAGCACGAGAGCGCTGGACGGTTTTGGTTTATTAAAGAAAGGGTAAATTGGTCTTTTCAGGTATGAAAAAGTGTGAGAGGGACCTTTGGCTGTATGATTTTTTTTTTTTTTTTTTGACTGTTTGCAACAAAGTAATGTTATGAGGGACCTCCGGCCAAAGCCCCCAAGAAAATATTACTTTGCAATGGGCGATAGGGAAACCCCAAAAGGGGGTAAGAGAAGAAACTTAATACCATTTAGGTCTTGTTTGTTTCCTGTAATTTAACATAAGGATGGTAGGACCTCTCATTCTTAAAATGGTTAAAATTTAAAAGAGATTTTTACAAAAAGGCTCCCATATTTTAAGACAATCTCAAAAAGGCCCCTTAAAACCTCTCTAATGTGACGGTTGAGTAAAAAAAAAACTGTTAGTTTGTATTGAAAATGACGATATTGTGAGTAAAACAACTCTCCTACGACAACCTCTCACTCCCTCTCTCTCCCCGCTTCTCTTGTATACTTCTTGTTAGAAAAATTGTGTGGCCTGACTGCTATTGGACCCATGCCAGATTGAGCTCGGCGATACGCCGCGAATGAACTACCAACAAGTCTTAATCTGGTAAAGTCAGATAAGGATTAAACTCTTGGTGGTAGAGTTTGAATCAAGTTCAGACTCCCAGATAGCAGAATTCTCATGCTGGTAAGGAAATATGGGATTTCAGGAGGGGGAGAATTTATAGTAGTTGTGACTCTTATAGATTGCTCTATATAAGGGAGATGTGGACCCTAGCTTGCTTGATTATATAGTAGATTTAAGAGCATTCGCAACGAGTTCACAGATTTACCTTACACCGGAACACCATAACGTACAAGGTTCTCGGTTTCTCTCCTTCGATGGTGGTGGGAGTTGTGGCAATAACATGTGCATCTAACTAATAAGGACGCAGCAATACATCGTTCATTTTGTTTAGTTCAAAGATCCGGTAGCATAAAAATCCAGCCCATGCATCGGGTTGCAGTACTCCAACTCACAAAGTTGACTACACGACCCAGTCTCCTCATGACAACATCATTCAAACAAGGAAAGAAACTGTGTGTGGAATGATCCAGAAATATCTAGATCCTCATCAATCTTAGACGATTCTTGTCCAGCTGAATAGATATCAAAAGATCCTCATCAAATCAGTGTCTACCTCATAGGATTTTGACCAAGGCATCAGATCCAGGATTGTAGTGAGAATAGGTACTGTGGGCAATCAGTCTCCCATCCCATGTATCTCCAAAATGAGAAATTAGAAGCCCACCTCTTGTCAATCTAATTCATCAACATTAGACTTGTGGGGCTCGCCTCTTGTCAAGTTAGACATTGAATATCCTGTGATTTGAGGCTGGTATTTTCTTATAGATCGAAATGATAGGATTCATATAATGGGTTTTCATTACTTTGACAGAAATTGGATTAAAAGAACTTACAATATTACAGCAGTAGGATTGAAAAAAAAAAATCATATCTATAGAATAATTGCCAAATGCTTAATTTGTGGCCCTCAAGTAAGAAATCTCATTCTCCTTTCCTGTATAAGCAAGTTGCCCGCGACTTTCATCGCTATCCAAAGAGAGAAGAACACGAGGGGAGAGAGACGAAGAAGAGAAACATAGAGAGAGATATGTATACGGACAGAGAGACTACCTGAAAGAGAAATAGATGCATACAGACAGAGAGACTGCCTTACTCACATAAAAACACTTGCTTTCCTCACATAAAAATACCTTGCGCAACCTCAAGCTTTTTGCAATGCCATTTCCGGAGTTGTCCTTATCCCTAAAATCTCTATATCTATTACACACTCAAAAGACCTAAAATATCTCCATGATGAATCATCTTCCACTCAAAAGCCTAAAATCTCTCCATGAAATCCCTAAAAAATCCAACACACTAAATGTGCTAAATTTATATCAATCAATTCATGGGTCCCGGCCCGCATCATTTGATTTTATGGACGGTTAGAATAAAGATGGTGGACCCCATTCATTTGGGTCCCACTTAAAAATATTTGGTCTCTTCCTCACATAAAGACACCTCGCGCAACCTCAAGCTTGTTGCAATGCCATTTCCGGAGTTGCTCTTATCCCTAAAATCTCTATATCTATTACACACTCAAAGACCTAAAATATCTCCCTGAAGAATCATCTTCCACTCAAAAGCCTAAAATCTCTCCATGAGATCCCTAAATAAGCTAACAAACTAATGTGCTAAATTTATATCAATCAATTCATGGGTCCCGACCCGCATCATTTGATTTTATGGACGGTTAGAAAAAAAGATGGTGGACCCCATTCATCTCGGTCCCACTTAAAAATATTTAGTCAATTTGTTAGGTCTATGATAATTTGATCGTTTGATCTTTCTTAATCAATTCATGGGTCACATCCCGCATAATATGATTTTATGGACGGTTACAATAGAGATGATGGACCCCATTCATGTGGGGGGTTCCACTTAAATATGTTAGGTTTGGTCAATTTGTGAGGTCTATGATCATTTGATCCTTTGACTTTTATCAAGCAATTCATGGGTCCCAGCCCGCATCATATGGTTTTATGAATGGTTAGAATATAGATGGTGGACTATATTCATCTTTGGGGTCCCATTTAAATAAATTAGGTTTGGTCAATTTACGAGGTCTGTGATCATTTGATCTTTATCAATCAATTCATGGGTCCCGGCGCGCATCATATAATTTTATGGACGGTTAGAATAGAGATGGTGGACCCCATTCATCTGGGTCTCACTTAAACATATTTGATCAATTTGTTAGGCCTACGATCATTTGATCATTTGATCTTTTTAAATAAATTCATGGGTCCCATCCCGCATAATATGGTTTTATGGACGGTTATAATAAAGATGGTGGACCCCATTCATCTGGGGGGTTCCACTTAAATAGGTTATGTTGGGTCAATTTGTGAGGTCTATGATCATTTAATCCTTTGATCTTTATCAAGCAATTCATGGGTCCCAGCCCGCATCAGATTATTTTATAGACGGTTAGAATATAGATGGTGGACCCCATTTATCATGAGGGTCCCACTAAAATAGGTTAGGTTTGGTCAATTTGAGAGGTCTATGATCATTTGATCATTTGATCTTTATCAATCAATTCATGGGTCCCGGCCTGCATCATTTGATTTTATGGACGGTTAAAATAAAGATGGCGGACCCCATTCATCTGGGTCCCACTTAAAAATATTTGATCAATTTGTTAGGTCTATGATAATTTGATCGTTTGATCTTTCTTAATCAATTCATGGGTCACATCCCGCATAATATGATTTTATGGACGGTTAGAATAGAGATGATGGACCCCATTCATTTGGGGGGTTCCACTTAAATATGTTAGGTTTGGTCAATTTGTGAGGTCTATGATCATTTGATCCTTTGACCTTTATCAAGCAATCCATGGGTCCCAGCCCGCATCATATGGTTTTATGAATGGTTAGAATATAGATGGTGGACTCCATTCATCTTTGGGGTCCCACTTAAATAAATTAGGTTTGGTCAATTTATGAGGTATATGATCATTTGATCTTTATCAATCAATTCATGGGTCCCGGCACGCATCATATGATTTTATGGACAGTTAGAATAGAGATAGTGGACCCCATTCATCTGGGTCTCACTTAAACATATTTGATCAATTTGTTAGGCCTACGATCATTTGATCCTTTCATCTTTTTAAATAAATTCATGGGTCCCATCCCGCATAATATGGTTTTATGGACAGTTATAAACTTATAATAAAGATGGTGGACCCTATTCATCTGGGGGGTTCCACTTAAATAGGTTATGTTGGGTCAATTTGTGAGGTCTATGATCATTTAATCCTTTGATCTTTATCAAGCAATTCATGGGTCCCAGCCCGTATCAGATTATTTCATAGACGGTTAGAATATAGATGGTGGACCTCATTTATCCTGAGGGTCCCACTTAAATAGGTTAGGTTTGGTCAATTTGAGAGGTCTATGATCATTTGATCTTTATCAATAAATCATGGGTCCCAGCCCGCATCATTTGATTTTATGGACAGTTAAAATAGAGATGGCGGACCCCATTCATCTGGGTCCTACTTAAAAATATTTGGTCAATTTGCTAGGTCTACGATCATTTGATCTTTTTAAATCAATTCATGGGTCACATCCCGCATAATATGGTTTTATGGACGGTTAGAATAGAGATGGTGGACCCCATTCATCTGGGGGATTCCACTTAAATAGGTTAGGTTTGGTCAATTTGTGAGGTCTATGATCATTTGATCATTTGATCTTTATCAAGCAATTCATGGGTCCATCCCGCATCATATTGTTTCATGGATGGTTAGAATATAGATGGTGGACCCCATTCATCTTGGGGGTCCCACTTAAATAGGTTAGGTTTGGTCAATTTGTGAGGTCTATGATCATTTGATCTTTATCAATCAATTCATGGGTCCCGGCTCGCATCATTTGATTTTATGGACGGTTAGAATAAAGATGGTGGACCCCATTCATCTGAGTCCCACTTAAAAATATATGGTCAATTTGTTTGGTCTACGATCATCTGATCATTTGATATTTCTTAATTAATTCATGAGTCCCATCCCGCATAATATGATTTTATGGACGGTTAGAATAGAGATGGTGGACCCCATTCATCTGGGAGGTTCCACTTAAATAGGTTAGGTTTGGTCAATTTGTGAGGTCTATGATAATTTGATCATTTGATCTTTATCAAGCAATTCATGGGTCACAGCCCGCATCATATGATTTTATGGACAGTTAGAATATAGATGGTGGACCCCATTCATCTTGGGGGTCCCACTTAAATAGGCTAGGTTTGGTCAATTTGAGAGGTCTATGATCATTTGATCAATTGATCTTTATCAATCAATTAATGGGTCCCGGCCCGCATCATTTGATTCTATGGACGGTTAGAATAAAGATGGTGGACCCCATTCATCTGGGTCCTACTTAAATATATTAGGTCAATTTGTTAGGTCTACGATCATTTGATCATTTGATCCTTTTAAATGAATTCATGGGTCCCATCCCGCATAATATGGTTTTATGGACGGTTAGAATATAGATGGTGGACCCCATTCATCTTGGGAGTCCCACTTAAATAGGTTTGGTTTGGTCAATTTGAGAGGTCTATGATCATTTGATCTTTATCAATCAATTAATGGGTCCCAGCCCGCATCATATGATTTTATGAACGGTTAGAATAAAGATGATGGACCCCATTCATCTTGGTCCCACTTAAATATATTAGGTCAATTTGTTAGGTCTATGATCATTTGATCTTTCTTAATCAATTCATGTCTCACCTAAAGAATAAAACATTTGGAAAAAAACATAAAGATCAAACTAACAACAAAAAAAAAAGACTCACAAATTTACTAATTAATAAATTGATTAAAAATAATTCATATCAGTCTGTGCATTTGGTGGTTTCGTGGTTATCCACGGGGTTTTGCTAGTTCAGATCGTAAAAAAATGAGAGTTGCATCCACATCACTGGCTTGTTTCTTTCATCCCTTAAGTCATATCCTTCACAACTCTGTGTTTCATAATCCTTTCATGAAGCTCATTTGACCATTCTACAAACAAAGGTTGTTAGGCACACGGCAAACATTTCATCAGAAGGACTATTTTCCTAATGAATTTAACTACATTGCTGAGAATCCATATGGATAATGTGGTGGTAGAGAGTACGTGACCTCCCATAGTGTTGATGGAAAATTCGAGCTCTGCGACTCAGATTAAAGTCACATTGCTGATCAATGTAGTTGGTGACTAAAAAGAGAGAAGCACCCGTGGCACAATAAAAGGTGCTCACTATTGCAATCTTGAGGTTATGAGTTTGAATCATGTTATCAATTAAAAAAATAAAAAATAAAAAATAAAAAATAAAACCTCAGTTTGATCCAAAATTATGCCAGTCAATTTAAAAAAAGCTATACTGCTGAGATGGCACCAACTTCAAGTATTGGCATATGAAGGAATCATGCACATTTCTCGTTTTTCATATTCCACATTCACCACTTGCTTTCTTTTCCAACATAATCTTTATTCTAAAAGAAAAGATTGTCTGCCCATCACCCTAATAGATAAAATTCTTGATAATTGATGCTCCCATCTGAAAACCTTCAGTAATCACCTCTTTTAGTATTCCTTGGACAAAATTTTCTTTACCAAAATAATCCCCAGGAATTAAAATTGAAGTATGTAAATGAGCCCTGATCCATCAGATTAAATAGTCACAACTCTTCACCTTTTTGTAGAACATGAAATGACCATATTAAGATTTTGTATCATAAACCAGATCACCTTGTCCAATCAGACAAGTAACTTCCAAAAATATGAGGACAATAAAAAATTGAACAGAAAGATAATACATGCTGACTTAAACCATTTGATATATTGGACTATTAGAAAGAATGGTTGGGTACTTAGATGGTAAACTGAAGAAAACCCTAAAAGTCCACATTCACATTAATTAGAGTATGCTGGGACAGGACCATGTACCTAAAATATGGAAATTCTAAACTCTAATCACAGGGAGTTCAAACTTCAAAAGGACCATTCTTTTGAAAAGGGATTGCTTAAAGTATTCAATACTCAAATGATTTTAGTTGTTTACTGAAAGAGACAATTGAAATAGTGACTCTTGGTGCACTTTGTCAGGTCAGGTTTGTGGACAATGTCTAAACAATATGAGGACAAATCAATTCAAAATTGGGTTTGTTTTCAAATATAATAACATCAACTAGAAGATTCTAGACTTCCTTCCATCAAGTTATTGCATGTCACATATACAATATAAGAATGTAATGGTTATTAAAGTGAATTTTTCAGAAATTAAGGTTTTTTCCTTTGTAAAAGCCATTGACTGATACTAATCGCCATGGCCATAGATCCCTGACTTTGTGCTATCCAATCGGCCCATGGTTGACATAATCTCTCCCTTAACTCATCAGATTATTAGATTTGGGGGGGCTTGATCTCTTATTTATACAGATTGTTGTGTAACCATAACCAGTCCATTCTGTGGGGCCATATGGATGCATGCCGATCGGTGGTTGGATTACGAGGGATGGAAATGTCTCATTATGAATGAATAATCAACAATAAAAAATAAATAACCCTATCAATATCATCCTAAAATTTAATTTAGCAGCCTTGAATAAAAGTCAAGCAATTGTACCTAATGTTTTTATCCTTTGTTCTATTGACAAAAGAGAGATGACGAGGCCACATCTAGACCATTGGTTTCACTTTTAAGAGAAAAAAAAACAAAACATCTTTCTAATGGATATGAACACTTGCCCTCTCATCCAGGCATACAAGATAAAGACAGCAAGAGCAAACTCTTTGTCTAACTCGGATTGGGCTCGGGCCTATTACTTTCGGACAGAGAGAGCTTGGTACAACAATTTAGAAGTTGTACCAGGCATAGGGTCCGTTTTTTACCGAAATTTATTACTAGAATTTGAGATGTTGAGGTTTTTTGGATATGATGTAACATCTTATCCTGACATTTGAAATGCTGTATTTCTTTCATTAGATTTTCAAATTCCAACAATTTAAAAGACTTTTTGGAATTCTTAAAATTCCACTCTCTATATCATTTGTTGGAATTTCAAATCCTCCATTAAAAAATAGAAATTTAAAATTCCACCTAAAGATACAGCTTTTGAAAAATTTGTCTGGCATGAATTCTTTCTTCCTTTGCCTGGCCATGAACACCCCTAGACTTGTTCCCACAGGGAGAATGGCAATGTTTGAGGTTTAACATAAGAGGTAAGTCTACGCGACCCATTGACCCATTGGTGGGGGGCTTTGCGGCGGATTGATTTGGCATATCCTTCTCTTTTGAATGTTGCATAACATAAAATAAATGAGTTTTTATTTTCTTATTGACATATATACTATAATCAGGTTGTATACACAGTTTGAATTATGGAAAGGAGGCCTTACTCATTAGTTTCCAGGGATGTGCACTTGTATATATTTTTTTTAAGCCTAGTTAAGGGGGTTGAGACCGGATTGAGAGCCCTCACATATATAGGAAAGACAGCAGACTCAAGTGGAAAAGGAGACCGTACACGCAAAAAGAAAGCCCATGCAAGTGGGAAGGAAGCCGCACATGCGGGAAAAGGTGGTGTGCCCAATGTTTGAACCCTTAGCAGTTAGGTGAGAACTGTCACTCCTCACCACTCGGGTAAGAAGCCGTTCTCGGTGCACTTGTATTATAGTTGGAAAAAAAATGAAAAGGGTATAGAACCCTGCAAGAACTTATGATTATTAAGATTTCAAAGAAAAATTAGGTTAATTGGTGGATAGAGAACTATAAATATTATATTATATATTAATATGACAGCAACCCTCTTCGTATGAGAGCTACACGTGGCATTCTAAAGAGCTCTCCCCAAATACTCTCAAAGCAATTAGGAGATAACCATTTTTTAAAAGCTCCTCTTGGATTTTCAAAATTTAAAAGGCTTATCCCTTCCCTCCCATACTACACTAAGCCCCACATATATTAACCTAACAGGAAGAAGAAAAAAAAGGGCCCTTTGGCTCTGATAGTGGGCTCTATGACTGATGAGAAATATAGAGATCAAGTTAGCTATAATTTTTGTGATAGATGGGCATGTACGTGCCAGATTTTATTGCAAATCAATTTGTGGGACCTTCATGTCATATCCAAGTTGTGAAAATTAAAGAGGGGGGGGGGGGGGGGGGGGGGGGGGGGGGGGGGGGTTCCAATAATAATAATCAAAGCCATCTCTCAACTATGTTGGAATCGGCTACATAAACTCTGCTTCTCTATTCCGATCTATCCTAAGCCAAATCCTCATATAAATTGTATATCCAAGTAATAATAATACTAATAATAATCTAAAAGGACATCATAATTCTTAAAGATTGCCAACAATATTCTACCGAAAAATATTAAATCTAATACCCAAATAGTATTTTTTTCCCTTTATTTTTTATGGATGTGCAATGGGATTTAGAGAATTAACTCGTGAATTAGTCATTCCAATATAGCTAGATCACTAACTTTATCATATACCTACATCAGTATGCAACTATGGAAATTTAAAACAATGGTAGTTTGGTATTTTATGCCTCGCATTATGTTCAAACTAATTTTTCTTATTATTAAAGATATCAGCTTGAAATGGATATACAAGGCATGTGGGATTTTCTCTCGGTTGTCATGGTCGGTGCTGTAAATTTAAGGCGTCCCACGGCCCCACGCATTTTTGGGAGTCCGGATCCCTTGTTGCAACTATTACATGAGAATCGTATAACACATGCTGGGAATTCCATTGTGGGCCCTACATAAAGATAACTCAGACTGTTCAAAATGAATGAAATAGATGACGGGATATATCCACAAATTTTAGTTTAATAGAAATAAAAACTCACTGTTAAATTGAGCATACGCCAGAAACATGATTAATGTCACATCAGCAGTGATGCCAACATTAGCCATGTTTTCAATCAGACGTGCACCCCATAAAATAGAAATTTTAGAATCTAGATAATAAAGTAGAGATGACTCTTCTTGAATGATCCGGATTATCTCTACGCGTGTGGGAGCATTGGTGGAGTTCCAAGCATGTATTACATTTACACGGTTCCTGTATTACCTCCGACAGGGGTCTAGACTTGCCAAACAGCCCTAAATATATTAAAACATGTGTCACATATCGTAGCTTATCTTTCAGTTTTCATTCAGTCCAGCCCATCCAATGTCCAATATTATCCTTCAATGAAGTCTTCCTTTTAATTTTCAAGGAACAGCTATATTCAAAGGCTTTACCTTCATGATAGGTATGTCCCACACACACATTTGAACTTTTGCTGTTGCAAATCTTAAAAAATTCTACTAGAAAGTGCTCATATGATCCATGTGAAGTGAGAAATCTTCAAATTTCTCAACTATTACCAAACATGAACTTCAGAGAGAATCTTTTTCTTGCAAATACCCATTGACACGGGGTGAAATGGGAATTTTATGACACTTCAAATTGGGCCTTTGAATGGTCTTAGGCCTGTCGCAACTGCAAAGGCATAAGCAGCAAGCATGTCTGCATTAAATTCAAGGCCCAGCTAAGATGTACAAAGCCTTTAGCTGATTATAGTGATGATAGTGATGAAGCCATTTCATCATGCCAGGATTTATCTAGGTTAAAGCCATTAGAATGAGGCCCTTCATGCATTCACATACATAATGGCATCTCTTCCCACATCCATTCCCTAATCTGACAACATGCAAAATCTTTTGGGCAATGATTTCAAACCAGAAGGCAGGGCCTGCGCCCGTTTACACCTAAATTTAATCTCTCCTCTAAAATCTGTCTCGCAGGAATGCCTTTCAGGACTTCTTTGAAAACAACAAAAGAGACCAGGCAAAAGCTGAACCCTTGCTAGAAATCAATTAATAGGAAAACGTCGAATCCAACAGGGGTCAGCCATATCCCAAACTATGGCAGCTAGAAATGACCCAAAGACACTGGCCCAGCATTTACCTGTCCAAGAAGCTTGACTTTGGCCCACACAGAAGACCCAGTACCCGGGTCAGAAAGAGAGTTAATGTAACAAGAGTTTAATGGTCTCTAAGCATCTCTGCAGAAGATTTTTAAATATGAACCTTCACGTTGTAAAGCTCTTTAAATATGGAATAAAAAATTAACAAAATAAAGTATTGCTCACAAGCTATGTTTCTCAGGTAAAACATGCATAGAGCACAAGGAGGAGGTAAACATTGGACAGCAATTTATTCTACTAAAAATGCCAGTAGAGCGGATAATCTAGAAAAGCCAGGTGGTTTGATCTTTCATCCCATATCCATCGAACCATGTCTGGTGCATGTGTACCCAAACAAACCCATCCGACGAATCAGGCTGCAAAATTTCAATTTATCCATCTCAGCAAAAATGGTTATTCTTATATTTAACAAATACATTAAAACTAATGGACAAATATAATGTGTTACCTTTGACTTCAGTAGAACAGTAGTTGCACACCCATGCCGTCCTTCATCTGCAATCAAAGTTCACCGCAATCACTGGTCAGAAAAACACAAATCATCTCTATGCACATGTGCATATGGAGAGAAAGGTAAACTGAAATGCATCAAAGGAGAAAGAAGATACTGAGATTGAACCCATCAAGAGGAAACAATCCATTAGGGCCACAAAAAGGGAGAGGACCTACTTAAAAAACAATGACTTAACTCGTTCACAATCAGAATCCTCATCCAACCCAGCCTCAGCAAACTCATCTGACACTCAAATGGCTTGCTTCTCTTGGTATATAGCAAAACCTGGTTTTACCATCTTTTTGACAAGTAAACTATTGTCCTGAGCACTGTGCATCTGGACTGTGCATCACGCAATTCAGAGGTGGGTCCCACCTCTTGGGACAGTCCCAATGCGCTGTTGCGCACATGCGCATAGCCCAGGTAAACGTTTCAGTGAATGAGGAATGTTAAGAAACCTAACCACGGACTTCGATCCACACAATTAGGGGCCATAATCATATTAATGTTGGAAAGTTTTAATTGGCCCCTAATTTTGCGCCCTGAGATGTGGTTTAATGCCTAATTGGGTCTGGGGGCGTGGTAACCCCCTTCTGATGTCTCCCAAACTAGCGGACTGCATGGTCTGTCATTTAAAAAACTAATCTTGTAGTACTCAAATTTGGATTCTCAAAAATTCAAATGAGTTTCACAAATTTGATTCATTTACTCCTTTAACTTGACTCAAATCTCAATTCGGCTCACCTAAGTCTCAATAAGTGGTTCAACCATTCACATCCCATTCAGGTGCTTTAGGTGACAGCCAACGTCAAACTTTTGTCACAACCCAAAGCATTCACCAGCAACAACACCATCAAAGAAAAGTCTATCTATCGAGATTGATGGGCCACTAAGGAAATGGGGTAGGCCAAAGAGGACATGGATGGAACTAGTAAGGATAGATATGAAGAAGTGCAACCGATCCAAGAATTTGGCTCATGATACATTGGAATGGAAAAACAGAATAAATGTAGCCGACCCCAACATAGTTGGGACAAGACTTTGAAGATGATGTTGATGAATGGTTTAACCATTACCTTTAAATTAAATTTCCCTTTCTGTGATAACGAGTTAGGGTTAGGGTTAGGGTTTTGAAGGAAGAGAAGGAAATTAGAGAAGGCGACGGCGAAGGAGAACATCGAAACGACAGCAGTGAAGGCGACAACATTTCTACAAAGAGTTTCTTGTTTTCTCATTCGAACGGCGTAGTGAGAACAATCTAGAGATGGGAAGGGAGAATGAGCTGTCGCATGTAAGTGGGCCTTGTTGTTTATCAATCTGCCATCCATTTGGATGGCATGCATTAGATGCATCTAAGTGGGCCCCATTGTGTATAGAGAATTTGGGTGTAGAGAATTCCTCAAGCTGGCACGACACTTTGTTCCCTTTTATTATAAGGGTATAGATATTTTGTGTTTTCTTTGTCACTATGTTGAAGAAGAGGGTGTATTAATCCTTAATCCCTTTAACTTTGACTTTCAAGGATGACTATACATTTCAAAAAAAAAAAAGGATGACTAGAGTCATGAAACCATAGAGATGTCAGGAAGATTAATGTCTTTGTCAATACATTGACAAGTTGTAAAATTTAATTGGAAAGAAGAACAGATGCAATTCAATAGATAATAAAATCTGGACCTACTAGGGTTTATAAATGGAGGACCCATCGAATGAACTTTGCCACCCGTGGGTCACTTAAGTCCTGCTTACCAGTCTGAGTGAAATTGTAAGAAGAATTTCGCCTCCAAACTACATGCCTCAATGAATACATGTGACTGATGTAGTTGACGATCAAGAAGATGCAGCATTTATGTGTAACAAGAAATTTCATTACTTACTATGAACATTACCAGAAGAAGTTACAAATGTATAAAATTTTGGGTAAATAGATAAAAACATAGATTTTAACAAGAGGAAAAAAAATGGCCTGAACTCATTCTTCCTGGCTTGCCTCAGTTGAGTAAAACTCAGGAATTCTAAGGCTAGCTCCTTATTCAAATCCCATTTTTCTAGTGTTGAATTAAAAAATTAGCCGAATAAGAACACAAACATGCAAACACAAATTAAAGGGATAAAGTGGATCTCACCAGATAACTCCCATTTGTCAAATTTCACCAGCCATGCATCCGAACCAAACTGTGAGGATGAAAGTTTATCCACCCATATTCGAAATTGCTTTCCTTGTTTGTCACCGTAAAGCGAACCCAGTGTGTCAGTGCATTCTTGAAGAGATCGTTCTACTCCCGAAGGTTGGATGATGATTCCAGTTGGATGCTACAATTCACATATCAAGTATTCATTCGAGTAGTTCAACAGCATAAAATAGCAAAAACCAGATGAAAATTGAAATCAAAATTAGAAACTGAAGTATGACTTAATGTAAGATGTAAGGTCAATGAAACTTGACACTGCCCAAGAAGACCCATACACGATATTTAAACTTCTTCAAATTTGAGAAACCAAACTAGCGCATAAGCTATATTGCAAAAACCAAATGAAAATTGAAATTAAACATAGAAACCTAAGTATGACTTAATGGTAAGATGTAAAGCCAATAAAGCTCGACACTGCACAAGCAGACCCATATACAAAAGATTTTTAAGTTCTTCAAATTTGAGAAACCAAACCAGCGCATAAGCTATATACCCCAAAAAATACTCAGGCTCTCATTTTCTAATTCAAGTTTTGAGTTGACAACACTTATTAGAGTGCTCAAGATATATAACGCAATATAGGCAGCATCTCATCAACACATAAGCCAAGCAGAACATATTTGTATGGAAAGCAAAAGGTCAAAAGCAAACGTACAGAATTTTTTTTCAAATACTGGATATGCTGCTCAGAGTTTGCAATTTCCCCACGTCGCCACCTCTCATACAACACGTAGAACTTCACTACTTCGTGTCCAGGACTGGCGTTCACCTTGCTTCTTGAGAAATCTATGACATCTCGTGGAGATACATTGTTGCCTAGCCTAAAGTGACCAATGGCTTGTATAATACCAGCTGCACACCTTTCAGTTGCGTGGATTATATTAGGGTTGTTTTTAGCATTTTCAGCATGCCATTGCAACAATTCTTCTTGTGCATTGCTCACCTTCACATTTAGCAAATTTACAGAATAAGGTTAAAAATACACCAGGCAGCTTAAAACTAAAAGCTATTTAACTCAATAAATCAAAGCGTCTAAGTGCCTTTGGAACCACAGACCATGACACCATGAACTTCTGGAATGCTAAACAATTCTGCGTCATTCCCAGAGTCGCCACAGACGAGAGTGTTCAAAGGTGGTTTTCCATCAGACTTGAATTTTTTGAGTAGATATGCAAGAGCCTGTCCTTTGCCAGCACCTTGTGGTAAAATGTCCAGATCCATTCCTCCACTGTAAATTATTTTCACATCTAACTGACCAACAATGAAGCATCCCAAAAAAAAGAGAAAAAAGGCACAACAGTTTCCAAATTAGGAGAATTTTACCATGCACACAATAAAATAAACAACATAAGTACTTAGTGAGAGAAACACTACTTCAAAAGAGCACGTATCTATTATTTAAATATAAAGTCTTAGTCTCTGGTGATGTGATCTTACCCCCCGTTTCTCAAGGCAATCTGAAAGTCCTTTCTTCACTTCCTGGGCATGTCCCTTCTCCACATAAAAGCTAACCTTGTGAGAGCGTTGCTCTGTTTCTGACTGAATAAATTTCAGCAAATATCAGAATCCAGTCGCGAATAACACAAAACCTAGCTTTGTCAATGGTCTATGTTACTGTTTCTTATTCCAAGAAAAATGATAAATTATGCAATAAAATACTGAAAAACTCTTCCTCCCATTTTTTTCCCTCCAACCAAGATCATAAATATAACTTGACAGGTACACAAAAATGAAAAAAAAAAAAAAGACAACTGCAAAATTACCTGAAATTTAAGCTGTGGAAATTTGGCTGCTTCCTCAGTGACAATGTTTTTATCCCATTTCTGATTCAGAAAGTTGACCCAACCATCATCGGGCACCATTGATTCACCATATGTAATTTCAGTTCCCACAGACATTATAGTTATATCAGGGGTTAACATGGGTTTCTCTTTCCTCAGCTCTTTGTAAAGTGTAGGTGACCTTCCAGTAGAAAAAACTAGCAGAGAATCATGACGATAATTGGCTTCCCATAAGGCATTAAATCGAAGCAGTGAGAGGCTCTCTGCATCGTGATGATCCACCTGTGGATAAAAGACAGCTAGAATAAGCACATAAGTACGATTATCACAGAGTTGGCAAGATAGATCATAAATCCCTACCATAGTATGGTCAAGATCCGAAACAATCATGAGTCGTGCGGGACCATTGAGCCTGTCCATGTTTATGCTATCACTGACACAAAGGCCTGCAAATTGACAAGTTGTTAATATCATGTCTACCTAGTCTTTTCTAAAAAGTTGCAGTTCAAACATTTAAAGACAATGCACAATTATTTATTTATTGTTTGAAAGATTGACCTATTGAGGTCTGGAGGTGCTTGGGGGAGGATGGCATTAGTTGATTGACAAAGCTTTTTAATGTAGTGCTAAAGAGCAAGAAGATGCCTAATGCATGGAGGAAAAGTGTTCTTATACCCATATACAATAACAAAAGAGATATTCAGAACTGTGTGAATTACCGCGGGATTAAATTGATGAGCCATACGATGAAATTATGGGAGAGAGTTATTGAGAGAAGACTAAGAAGAACAACAAACGTTTCAGAGAATCAATTTGGTTTCATGCCTGGAAGATCAACCATGGAGGCTATCTTTCTCGTGAGGAGGTTAATGGAACAGTATAGAGAAGGTCAGAGAGATTTACATATGGTGTTCATTGACTTGGAGAAGGCCTATGACCAGGTTCCTAGGGAGATTCTTTGGAGAGTTCTGGAAAAGAAAAAAGTGTGTGTCGCATATATTGAGGCGATAAAGGATATGTATGATAGAGTCGTGACATCTATAAGGACAATTGGCGGCGAAACCAAGGAGTTTCCTATCACGATTGGTTTACACCAAGGCTCAGCGTTAAGCCAGTACTTATTTGCCCTAGTTATGGATGAGATTACAAGATATATCCAGGATGAGGTGCCGTGGTATATGCTATTTGCAGATGACATTGTTTTAGTGGATGAGACGAGAGAATGAGTGAATGCTAAACTAGAATTGCGGCGGAAAACATTAGACACAAAAGGGTTTAGGCTAAGTCGATGCAAAACGGAATATATGGAATGCAAGTTTAGTCAAAGTAGGACACTTGGTAACATAGAAGTAAGTTTGGGCACACAAAAGATTGTAGAGATAGAAAACTTAGGTACCTTGGATCTATGGTGCAACAAGATGGAGGGATTGATACTGATGTAAGTCACAGGATTTGGGCCGGGTGGACCAAATGGAGGAGTGCTTCGGGGTCTTGTGTGATCGGAAAGTCCCCCTCAAGGTTAAAGGAAAGTATTATAAGGTGGCGGTACGACCAGCGCTGTTATATGAATCAAAGTGTTGGGCAGTAAAGCATAATCATGTCAAGAAGATGGAAGTTGCAGAGATGAAAATGCTAAGATGGATGTGCGGGATCACAAGGAGAGATAGGATTATAAATGAGGAGATTAGGGGCAAAGTAGGAATAGCACCGATTGGAGATAAAATAAGAGAAAATCGACTGAGATGGCTCGGCCATGTTAGAAGGCGTCCAACGGAGGCACCTGTTAAAAGGTATGAAAGCATGGAGATTGCCAGGAGTAGGAGAGGGAGACCCAAGAGAAGTTGGAAAGAAACTATGAAACACGACCTTGCCTACATGGATCTAACGAAGGACATGGCCCTAAACAGATTTGATTGGCGTCGTCAAATCCATATAGCCGACTCCACCTAGTGGGATAAGGCTTGGTTTGGTTTGGTTTTTTGGAAAGATTGACCTAGAAAACACAACAATGTACAGTATAAGAATGAATATGAAAAAAAGACTCAGACCCCAAAAAAACAGCTAGGCCAAAGAGAAGCCGAAGCAAAAACAGCTGGAACAAAAACAGAGCAAGGACAGCAAAGCTACAAAAGGACAGATGAAGCAAAACCAACAGCTTAAAGTCAATCCAAAATTGGCAAGGAAGAAATGAAATTTCAGTGCCTTGGCAGTTGGGGGACATTACGAAGGAGATTCTAGATTTGGCTTCGAAGCTCAATTTCCTTCTCACATGTGAAGAGATCAGCCGATAAGGTGGTTGATTGCCTGGACAAGGATGGTGGGGGGAGGCAGAACTTGGTCATCAACATGGCTCACTAACCTTTATCTAGGTTCGATGGGTGTTACTTGTTTCTTTTTCTTTATTTTTTGGATGGTTTTTCTGTTGTTTGCTACTCAGTATATGACTTTTATGTTGTTTAGCCTTCAATAAAATTGAGTTATCATTCAAATAATATTAAGGGAATATTACAAGAAAAATCCCCTTAGACCCTTAGTAGACCAAAAAGGACCTAAGATTTCGTTATTAACCAGATCGGACCTCCTGCCACACTTTACCGTCTTTTTTTTTTTTTTTTTTTGCAATTTTGCGCTTATTTTCACTATTACATATGTACCGACTCAAATTCCCTTTTCTCATTTGTCATCCTTTTCGTCCCAAAAGAGAATTCTCTGCAACCTTTTCATCTCAGAACCCCTTTTTGGCTTTCATGGATTTGTTTTTGCTAACAAAGGTTCTTTTTTTTTTTTTAACTAAAACTTGAAAGGTGGACTCTATTATTGTGGTTCCCATGTATTGTTTTATTCATATGTTTTACTTCATTAAAGAGGTTGGTGGAGTCATTTTCCTTTCTTTAATGTCACTTCCCATGTATTGTTTTATTCATATGTTTTACTTCATTAAAGAGGTTGGTGGAGTCATTTTCCTTTCTTTAATGTCACTGTGGTTCCTTTGTAGGAGAATCGGCATTGGCATTGACATTGCTCAAAATGCGCGATAGCCTACATTCATCCATATGTGTAAAAGCTTACATACAAATGTGCAATAGCCTGCTATGAGCATAGATATCGCTGCTCGTGACAATTAAAAGTCATCCAATAGATACCAATCTGGCACTCGGCCTAGTACGAGCATAGATATCGCTGCTCATAGCAGTTAAACGCTATGAGGCACGGATACGGCAATGACACGTCGTAGACACAACAAAGACACGGATTTTACATATAAAAAGTTAAGTATCGGATACGATACGACACGATACGTTGTCTATTTTGAAGTATCCATGCATCATAGGTTAAAAGTCAATGAATATATGTCGTTCTGGGACTGGTAGCCTATGTTGAGCATAGATATCTCTGCTCATATGGGGGTTTCTTAAAAGTCAATGAATATATGCCGTTCTGGGACTGGTAGCCTATGTTGAGCATAGATATCTCTGCTCATACGGAGGTTTGAGAAAAAGAAAAACCTTTGACCTTCAAGGATCATCAAGAAAGTCCATTCCTACAATGATCGATTGACCTCAATCTTTGTGTCTAACCAAGCTAACAACCATTTCAACTACATTCATCTTCACATCCATAGATCTCTTCACATTCATAGACATCTTGACAGTTGCCTCCACATTCCCAGACACCTTGGCCACTCACCTTCACATACATCTTCACATTCCTAATCACTAACACCCACACATTCACCTGCACATGGCAATTCACATTCACACCTACGGACATCCACATGTCTAGACATGCACCAGCACATTCAACATTACATTCCTATCCACATTCACAGACATCTACATATTCACCTCCATGCAACAACTTAACTAGCTCTAAAATCACAAAATCACAACTTCAACCATGCAACGACACACTTTCATATACATGAAAAAAAATCACAAAAACATTCCGTTCATACAACCCTAAAATCAAGCACATTCAACAGAGGGGAAGTTCATATATACCCTAGAAATCAAAATCATGAGAGGGGAAGTTGGTCATGCGTGGTTTACATCGATGTGAAGTTGCGATAGCAGTAGAGGGTTAGCGGATGAATAGTAAGGGGAATACCTCCCCAATCGTCCACCTATGGGCCACAAAGAGGAAAAAGTAGATGACGGAGATGCCGACACGTGTTTGGGAGGAATGAAAAGTTGGAAAAAAATACAATAGATGGGTGACCTGGAGGTGCTTGGGACCACAACAGGTTGAATTGTTTCTATCGATGGAGAGGGGAAGGGAAGATGAGGAAGAGGAAGAAAACAAGAGGTCGGGGTGCGGGATGGGTTTTTATCCCATGGTAGCAAGCAGTGACATCGCCGCTCATGAAAAATAAAAAATAAAAGATTAGAAAGGGGCCACGGGACTACTCCAGGCCATAAATTTCTTAGGAGCCGTTTTTGGTCTACTAAGGGTCTAAGGGGATTTCTCCAGTAAAAACCTATAATAATAATAATAATAATACTTCAATCTTAATTGACACTGCCTGATTGTTGGAAGGATCCGTCCAAGCGTAGGCACCTTCAAGCACACACAAGTAATTCTAAGGTTATACCAAAGAGAAAAGAATATCTAAATTTTATTGATGAATTAATTTCAATATCTATGTGAGGTCCTTATATAGGCCTCTCTTAAGAACCCCAACGAAAGTAATTTCCTTATTTTAGGGCCTTTGACCATATATGGTCATCTCTAAAAAGAGAAATTCCTCCTCTCTCCCAAAATTTAAAAGAATTTGCCACGGTGCTCTGACAACCTACAATGGGGATATCGCACAAATTAACACACATTTGGCTTCTCCTCAATGCTGCAGGGTCGGCCCATTGTGATTCTTACATCAATCGACGGGCTGGGTCTACTGTTGAATGGATGGGTCCCATTATATTTTTCATCATTGTGGATGAGGCCATAGTCATTACATCATTGGAGTCAATGTTCCCCACAATGATGTAACTGTTACATCATGGGGCCTGCCAAGGTTTCATTGTTAAGATGGGTGGGGTGCTTTGTTTCCATCACCAGGTGAATGGGGCAGTGCTACCATCGTCATAAAGAAGGGTTGTACTGTCCTTCCACCACTAGTTGAGCAATCTTACAATGATTTTATCACTTGATATGGTGGACCCACCTATGAGTAATAAATTCAAGGGTAGAAAATTTTCCTCCTTCCCCACTTAAAAACCACTAAATAAAAGTTGTCTTACTGCTGTAGAGTTGTCGACTATTGTTCATAAAAAAGAAATCTCATATAAATATTGAATCCAGATCCTCTAAGGCTTTAACCTAGATAGATCCTGAGTTAAAGTAGTGGAACTCCACAATGGTCCCACCAATTGAAATCCAAACTGTTAAAAATAAACGCTTGTAAAATTTAAGGATGCCCTAATCCTATATACCTAAGAGGCGTTTATTTTGAACAGTTTTTTTCATTTTTAGTGTTCCAAACCTTCTTTCCAATAAAAGCATGCAATTTTTTTTTTATTGATAACATGACTTGACAAAAAAAAAAGAATGTATTCATCATTAACAACATCAAAGCCTTGACCCATCAATTTGGGATAGGCCTAATTTTTTTTTCTACCTAACAAAACAAATAAGCTATGGCCAAATATCCTATCTTTCTCTGAGTATGTGCATTTTTGTGTGAATGTGCATGTATTTGTGTGGGAAAGAAACAATTACTGCATGCAATCCATAACCATTTAAAAAAAATGATAGAAAATCAAATGAGAACTAGTGGAGCAAAACAGATCAAATCCAAAGTTACTAGCATACTTTCTTTCACAAGAAAATTGCAGAGATTTTCAATCTGGAGAGGAATAATTTGAGAACAGCTCAAAATCCATGGAAATGGATAGTCATCAGTGAAAATAAAAGGCAATTCAACACAGACAACGAAGATCCTATCATCACAGAAATGAAACAGATTAAAAAAAAAAACGCGAAGAATCCAAAATCATCAGCCGAAACAGAAGAAAAACAAGCACAGATTCGAAGATATAGATGAATTTCGAGATCGAACCGTAAGAAGAAGACGTCTCAGAGATTAGATAGGATTAGGGTTTTCTCTCTCTCTCTCGTTCGTCTTTTAGAGCATTTTTTCGAACCTCCTTTTAGCTTTCAGATGAGGATCTGGTGCGATTTGCAGAGTGGAATAGCAACTGCCATTTTATAGATGAGATATGAGACACGACACAAGGGGCTGATCAGTTACGTGTCGACAGATTATTGGATGAAAAAGGAGGGCCCATTGGAATGCACCAATGAATGCGCGCCACGTGAGTACATGCTTGTACAGGAGCCACCGCGTTCTCTCGGCGCAAAAGCAAAAGCAGCAAATCTCGATGTAGTTTAATTTCGGCCTACCAGTACAGATATGGGCAGCAGAGCATGCAATTTGATGCAGTCGAATATCCGTAGTACAGATTCGTATGGACCCACGGTCGCACTTTTGGTATATATATATACGGATGCGACCCTAACCCGCACATGAGATTGATGGATTCTCGACAAGAGCATGCCATCTGGAATCATCAATCAACCCTTTAATTGTAGAGTGAGGCCTTATTTGGCAAGTCCTGTCCATGTGAAATATATCTAATAGATGTTTTAAGAAGAGTGTGTTAATAACACAACAAAATTGATTGAAATAAATTTTTTTAAAATAATAGTTGAGAGTTTTTCCATAAATATCTCGAGATCATAAAGAATCAAGCATTGAGATTTGACACCATAGCCGTATTTAGTCTTACAAAGAGAATTACCGGTTTAGATATTGCACTTGGGGGCCATGGATTTTTAAAAAATATATCAATATCTCACAATCCATGATGATCCAACGACCAGAATTTGGACATATGGTCGTGACTTATCTTTTTAATATATCCAATGGTTTGGATCATGATTTATAGTCCTAAGACTTAGAAAAAAATATAAAAATCGGACTGCCTGTGGACCCTTTCAAAACCTAATTAGTCATGCATGGTACATCAACGGCCAACAAATTTTTAATAAGTTTCTCAAGATCCACTTGGAATCAGAGGTTAATTTTTATCTCATAGCCGTTTTTGGCCTTTCAAATAGGATCAATAGTTGGGATTGTGATTATGTGGCCCATAATGTCCATAAATTAATATTCAATATTCCACTTTTTTTACAAATATCTCGAGATTCGAGATAAATCAACTGCTGAAATTCAAAACTGTGTTTGGCCTTATTAATACTTCCAATGGCTTGGATCAGCATTTAGGGTCCCAACATTTTAAAAACAATGAAACCCACAGCCATAGAATAAAGAACGCCCATATTACTGTAGTTGTATTGTCCGTCCGCTTCAGTGATTATTGTATGTTTCAAATCCCATGATTTTTTTGTGCCGTCTCAAATCGAGGGAATACCTGTTTATGAGTTTTGAATAGGAGATTACAAATGTAGTTTCCAAACAATCTAAACCAATTTTCAATCAGATTAAGAGAAAACGAGGTAGAAAGTAGAGACACCAAAAGCCACCTGAATCTATTGGCTGGGTTTTAGACAAAGAAAATTATAAGTAAGTCGCTTATTTGGTATAATATTCAATTCATTTAAATTAGGGTAAATTAGCCAAAAGTCCCTGCGCACGGTCTTCTAAGGCATCAAGGACAACAACTTTTTCTCTAATGTCTCTAGTCCAGACAGCTGGAGATACTTTGGTGAAAAGTCCCTAATATGCCACGTCATATATTTTCATGACTAATTTGCCCCTTTCAACCCTCATTCGAACTCATGCCTTCTTCTTCTCTCTCATTTTCCATTTTCCATTCCTTTCCATGGTTTGGAGTATCGTTGCAGAGCACTTTTCGTCGCCACCATGCCATGACTTCCGATTCTCTCTATTTCATTTCTTCAAAGATGGAATCGGTTTTGAAATCTCTCTCTATCCAAATCTCTCTCTGTACAACTGATTTAAAAGATAGTAGTTTGCTTTTTTGGTTGTTTTCCCTTTCTCTTTTCTCGATTGGATCACAGTCATCAAGTGTTACTGTAACAGTTGAAAGCAAGAGTGAAAATTCTTGTTTTATAGTAGCAATACTTCCATTCATTTGTAGCACTATCAATTTTGGATCATTCACTTGACTGTCTTGAATCAAAATAATCTCTCCATTTCAACCATGACCTTCCTGTTGCCATCGATCCATCACATGGCCCGGACAAAGATAAATTTACAAAACTCTGATAAAGATAAATTTGCAAAACTCAGATAATTTATCTGAGTTTTCAAAAAAAAACTCAGATAAATTATCTGAGTTTTGGCAAATTTATCTAAGTTTCTGGCAAAACTGAGACAAATTTATCTGAATTTCTGATAAAACTCAGACAAATTTATCTGAGTTTGTGTCCAACTTGTGAGGTATTTTTCTATGATATAACGGTGGAATCTTGACTTGGTCTCTTCATGAAAGTTGTAGCCCTAGATGTGTAGATGATTCTTGGATTTTGAATCACCCGATTTGGACTTCGAAAACTCAAGTTATGGCTCATTGAAATTTACTGGTAAAACAGGAATTTTGGATCGGTTTTTTCCGGCCTTATTTTGAAGCAACGCTTGGAGGCCCAAACGAACTTGAATTTTTGCGAACCAGACCTTTCCGAAAAGCTTAAGACGTCCTCTAAAAACTTCATGAAGACCACTTTATCGTTCTAAAACTCTAATGCCATCCAAACCTCAATGGAATGAGAGAAGTTCATTTGACAAATTTATCTGAGTTTCTGGCAAAACTGAGACAAATTTATCTGAATTTCTGATAAAACTCAGACAAATTTATCTGAGTTTGTGTCCAACTTGTGAGGTATTTTTCTATGATATAACGGTGGAATCTTGACTTGGTCTCTTCATGAAAGTTGTAGCCCTAGATGTGTAGATGATTCTAGGGTTTTGAATCACCCGATTTGGACTTCGAAAACTCAAGTTATGGCTCATTGAAGTTTACTGGTAAAAACAGAAATTTTGGATCGGTTTTTCCGGCCTTATTTTGAAGCAACGCTTGGAGGCCCAAACGAACTTGAATTTTTGCGAACCAGACCTTTCTGAAAAGCTTAAGACGTCCTCTAAAAACTTCATGAAGACCACTTTGTCGTTCTGAAACTCTAACGCCATCCAAACCTCAATGGAATGAGAGAAGTTCATTTGAATTATTGCTAAGCTTTGCCAAAACTCAGATAAATATTCTGATTTTGCTTTTGCTGACGTGTACAAGGGTGTTTTTGTCTTTTTCAATGAGTTATTTTTACAAAAGGACTGCCGTCAGTACGATAAAATGTTGTGGACCGTTTGCAATAATAATCACAGTTGAGGGACCTCCGCCCAAATGCCCCTTTAAATTATCGCGAGCTCTAGCTCTACTTAAGTCGCATGCTTGATATAATATTCGACCCAAAAGTTGTCAATTATTTTTACTCCCTTTGTATTAGCGATAGATTTGAATTTGAAGTTCCAAATATGCATATCTTCTTCTGTTAACCTAAATATGTATTTATATATGAAATAATATTAAGGGAGTTCTATTGGCACCACAAATCTTCCTCTCCACACCACACTAAAAGACAAAAAATGTAAGTTTTTCCAAAACTACCCCTCCCCTCTCCCTCCCTCCTCTTTCCTTCCTCCTCTTCCCTTCCTCCCTCTCCCACCCTCCACCCTCTTCCCTTATCTCGCCCCCCCCCCCCCCCCCCCACTCCCCCCCAGTCTCCGGCGAGGAGGGAGCCCCGGCTGGCTGACCGATCTCCCTCCCCCCTCTCCCTCTTTCTTCCTCCCTCCTATTTTCTTTCCCTCTTCTCCCTCTCTTCTTCTCCGTCCCCCTCCCAGGCCCTGTAGCGGCGTCACATAAAGCACAACCGCCAGACACAAAGCAAAGAAGACAAAAATCCCCGTCGCCCGTGGGTCCCTCCAGCTCAGCAACGCCTGAGCCCTTTCCCACTGCATCGCCAGATCCCTCGTCCAGCTCGTCCGGGTGCGGCCGCTCGGCGTGCAACAGCGCCACGTCCATGTACAGCGGGTGCCGTGTCCGGAACCAATAGTTCCATATCCCAATCAAGAACAATGTAGGCAACATCGGTTCAGGATAACAAACCAGTACAAAAAAACAGGAGGTGAACGAGAATTGTGGTGATGGGGTTCTTCCAATTCCTCACATCATCACACCACTTGCCGACAGCCAGCAACCCAAACAGAACTGAAGTGATTCTGTTGAAATTCGCCTTGCTGCGGCGTCAGCTCCACATGTGGTGGTCTACATCCAGCATGTACTCTACTGCTTCCCTTTGAAGAGGTGGCTTGGAAACCCATCTTCCACCTGCTACAGCCCGATCTCCCTCCCCACCGGCGACTGGGAGGGGGAGCGGGAGGGAGAAGAAGAGTTGGGGAGGGAAGGAGAGGGAAGAAGAGGAAGGGAGAGAGGGAAAAAAAGGGTAAGAAAATAGAAGGGGAGGGAGGAAGAAAGAGGGAGAGGGGGGAGGGAGGGCTTCCGTCCAGCCGGAGACTTGGGGTGGGTCAAGATGAGGGTGGAGGGTGGGAGAGGGAGAGGGAGAGGGAGAGGGAGAGGAAGGGAAGAGGACGGAGGGAGAGGGAGGAGGAGGAGGAGGAGGAAAGGAGGGAGGATGGGGGAGGGGTAGTTTAGGAAACCTTTTTTTTTATTTTCTCTTGTGGTGGGGAGAGAAACTTTTGAGGTGCCAATAGAACCCCCCATAATATTATTGTACATCGCCTATGAATCTAGAAAGAGATCAGGAAAGAAGATAAAGATATTGTGGTATGAATGTGCAATGACCCTTCCAAAAAATTAAAACCAGTCTTAAGATTTGGGAGGCTTTTTGTGAAAGGAAAACCAATGAACTTAGATTTTTAGGGCACGTTTGTTAAACGATGAAGAATCCTCTAAAGGAGATTTGGGAGGCTTTTTGTGAAAGGAAAACCAATGAACTTGATTTTTAGGGCACATTTGGTAAACGATGAAGAATCCTCTATTTTGAGGATTCTCTCCATCTCCAAAGAAGGCCACAATCCTCAAGAAAGATTCTCAATGAAAGTTCTATGTTTGGATGGATGGAGGATTTCTACAAATTGTAGAATGTATAATCCAATGGTAATAAACATATTTATAAAAATTTTCAAAATTCATGAAAAATTAAGACCTCAACTTTCACCTCAAAGTTGTTTGTGGTCATCTAGAAAATATGAACGGTTCAGATCTTGCAAAGAGGGCCCACAAGAATAAGAAATTAATATTTTAGCATTCGACGTTTTTGTAAATATCTCAAGATATGGTGATGATCAACGGTTGAAATTTGGTCCAGTAGCCGTGTTTGACCTTCCAAAAATAACTACTGGTTCAGATCATGATCGTGGGGCCCACAGGAACCATAAAATTGAAAAAAATGGACTGGTCTCCATCCCGGTTTTGTCCCAATTTTGTTTCAAACTCGACCTATTGTCAAATAGGTCACAATTTAGATAATTTTGGGTTCAGCCCTTCGATTTAAAAAAAAATTAGGTAAACAAGAGTCCATTGGCATCCCAATTCCCAAACAATGGTGAAAGTTACTTAGAGAAGATGGATGTGACTTGTGAGCATATTTGCAGTCCTTTGCTTTAAAACATAGGATGTATGAATTAAAATTTAATATGTTAAATTTATGTATATGTGAGATTTACACCGAGCACGCTGCAACATTTGCTTGCAAACACCATTTTCAGATCGTTTTTACGTTTTCATTTTTTTCACCATGTTTATTTTAGTCAAGTGTGTAAATGTTTTATATTGCCACAAGGAGGGGAGAAGGAAAACGATATTTATATAATTCTAATTTTAGCTAGCTTCATTATCTAAAAAAAAAGTATTTTTAAAGAAAATAGCGGCTCCTAAACACAGCCACAAAGAACTAAAAATAAAAAAGTTAAATTGAGTTATTTTTTTATTTTCACATAGCTACTAACATTAATGAGAATGTAATATATGAAACTATATGCATTAACGTTTATCATTTTTATGAGAATATTAAATGACTCATATCATAGATTGGTGGAATAAAAATAAAAAAAAAAATAATAATAGAAAGAAGGAGGGTTTAATTAAGTTGCTTTTGTATTTTTCACATGTTTCTAAGGTAAGGTTGTAAGACATGAAACTTTAGTCTTGTGTTTATCATTTTATAAAGAGGAATTTACCCAAAAAAGGACCTTAGATGGTCACTAAACGAAAAAGGGTCCACTAGTTCATATGATACGAAATTGGTAACTTTTCTTTTTTTTTTGCCCTTTTTCAACAAGCGTCGACGTTGTTACTCATTTCAGTGGGACCAAGCATGTCAAGATTCGGCGGAGCGACGACGTCGCCGCTCTGCAATGAGACCAAGTGTTTCAAGATTCTGTGAAGAGACGTCGTCGTTGCTTATTCTACCCCTTCGGCAAGACTTCATAAACAATTGGGCAAGGACGTCGACGCTGATCTTAGTGTTTTTTTTTCCTTTTTACATTACTTTTTTTTTGTGGGGTTCCTATTAATGATGCTTGCTTTTTTTATTTATCATCTTATGGGGCATTCAAAAGTAGGAAAACTGTTGGGTCTTTGAAGGGAATCAATCAAGAAATTTATAGGCTTGAAACTGAGCAAATTGTAAAGGAATTGCGATATGTTATCATCAATATCGAAGGCTTATTAAGAAATGATATGTTCCATTTAAAAGTCATGTTTCATTAAGGTTTGGACTTTGGAGTCCACCAAACTGAGCTTCAAGGAGTTCATTTCACCATTCCAAATTTTGATGGTTCAGTTCACATGGTTTGAGCTGATTGTATCCTTTTCTCATGATCCAAAAATTATTTAAAGGAAATCATTTATTGTTTATTTTATTTTTTTTAGGAGCCATCTGCCATGGCTTATACACAATTAAAAGTGGTTGTGGCAGGAAAAAGGATCAATGGGGGCATCATTTTTGTTGCATCTCAATGGATCTCTAAACATAAACTTCGATGTCATTGCAAAAAACACGTGTAGTGCATGAATATTAATAATTTTATGATGCTATATTGAAAATAGGTTGAAGGAAATTGAAAAAAGATGAAGAAACCCACAAGAATTGTTATTTTAAAAAACAAACAATGGGTGAACAACAAAAAAAATACCTCCACATGATATGATGCTTGAATCTATGATGCTTCAATCCAAAACAGGTTGAAAAACAACCTCTGAGATCATGTTGCAAACTGTTGAGGAAGAAGGAGGCAACAAAATCACCAGACAGGGGAAAACGATGGGGAGGAAGAAAGGAAAAATAAGATTTCAGAGGTTTTGTAAGGTTTAAACGAGCGACGACGTCGTCGCTCAATGAAAAGTTCAATAGAAAAAACAAAAGTGGTCTCAAGGGACCACTTTCGTATCATATACTAGTGGACGCGTTTTCATATAGTGACCATCTAAGGTCCTATTTCGGGTAAATTCCTCTTTTATATAAGAACATTTAAATGATTTGGACCATGAATTTGAGGCCAACATACGTGCATAAAAAAAAAAATGAAGAAGGAAATAGAAAAAAATACTAGGCTTTGTGTTTCTCAAGATCTACGAAAAGGGAGGATATGAAACTTCATGCCTTTGCGGCTTATTATATTTGTGAAGATTCAAAGTAGTGATTATTTAGAGGTCCACAAGAGTGGAGAAAAGAATAAAAAAGGAGATAAATTATTTGCATTTTAAAGATGTATATAAAAAATAGGGTGCTTCGGTCGGAGGTCCCGCAAAGCATGACTTTGTTGCAAACAGTCTACAAAAAAAAGTCATGCAGCCAAAGGTCCCTCTCACACTTTCCCATACCTAAAATGTCTAATTTACCCTTTATTTAGATCATATCCCATGATTTGTGAGATATCCATTAATAATGGTCAACTACCATTTAATTGACCATGATTAATGGCATCCCATTAAAGAGATTTTCAAATAAATTTTAAAAACACACAAATAAGTTTCAAAATAACGCAAATAAATTTCAAAAAATACAATAAATTTAAAAAAAGCAATAAATTTCAAAATAACGATGTTAAATTTAAAAAGATGCAAATAAGTTTCAAAAGATCCAAATAAATTTCAGAAACTATAAATAAATTTCAAAAGACTCAAATAAATCACAAAATATCCAAAGAAAATTAAAAAAATGCAAATAAATTTCAAAAGATGCAAATGAGTTTCAAAAGACGCAAATAAAATTCAAAAGACGTAAATAAATTTAAAAAATATAAATAAAATTCAAAAACACAAATAGTTCTAAGAAAATACAAATAAATTTGCCAAAAACACAGAAATATTCATTCAAAAACTCAGTTAAAATTTTCAAAATGGAGATAAATTTGTCAGAAAACTCGGCTATATTTTTCAAAAATTTAAATAAATTTTGACAAAAAATCAGATAGATTTGTTCAGAGCTCAGATAAATTTGTTCTAGAACTCCGATAAAAAACAAAAAACTCAGATAAATTTAACAAAAACTCAGCTAAATTTGATAAAAATTCAGATAAATTTGAAAGAAACTCAGATAAATTTGTTAGAAAATCAGATATATTTGCCAAAAACGCAGATAAATTTATCAAAGACTCAGATAAATTTGCAAAAATCAACTTCCGGCGATGAAAATAGTTAACGTCCGGCAGTAAACTGTGATAAACAGTAGCAGGAGCAGCTGCAAATCAAAACCCCAATGAATCCCACCTCCATCACCACCACAAATTAACAAAAATCAATGAAGAAGAACATGAATTAATTTGCAAAAACCCCCAGTTTTCATCAACCCCTCAAAAACCAGAAGAAGAAAAAACAAGAAAAGGAAGACAAAGGAGAAGTTGTAGAGAGAGAGAGATGGGTGGTAACGGAAAACTAGGTGGGAGATCTCTTTTCATCTTCTTCCTCCTAAAAACCAGGCCCTCGGATAAATTTGATAATAGGACTGGGCTATGGGCTTGGCTTCCGTTGCTAGTCAGGTCAGAACCAACCCGCACCAAACGCGACCTCCTCCTTATTCTTCGTCCCGTTCTATTCCAGTTTGCAATACAGAATAGGACTGATTTGTTCTGGTTTCTGCAACAAAAAATTGACAACCAGCAACTCTGTTGCTTTCTCGTTCCTCGAGTCAGGCGATGGCACGGTGCGGCATCCGGTGGAAATCCTCCTTCTTCGGCGATGCGCAGGCGGTCCGACAGTCCTGCAAATCAAGAACTCAGGTGGCCAGCCAAGGGAAAACGATCGTGTGGACGGCCTCCTTCTCCGACAAAGATGTAGTCTTCCTCCGGTTCGATGATGATGGCAGCCCTCTGTGCGCAGCCTTCAAAACCGAACCCCAGGCTTGTTTACCCCATCCTCTGCAACTCCGATCCGAGTTTGAACTTCTCTACAACTTCGGTACAAAATGGCAGAAACACACTAGAAATGTTGAGCTTCCTTTGGCCATTGAGAAGGAGAGGGAGAGAGGAAGGGGAGATTGGCGCTGTCGGGGAGAGGGGGAGAAAGAGAGAGACCAAAGGGAGGGAGAGGGCAGGTGGTGGGCTGGGGGCTGCCGGGGAAAGGGGGAGAAAGAGAGAGACTAGAGGGAGGGGGAGGTCTGGGATGGGCTGGGGATAGGGATGAGGGCGGCTGGGGCTGCCGGAGCAGGAGAGGAAGAGAGGGAGATGGGTCGGCGGCTCGCCGGATCAGGGTCGCCGGAGAAGGGAGAGGAAGAGAGAGGGATGGAGAGAAATATGGGTAGTTTAGGAATTTTTTTTTTAAATGCAGTGGGTAGAGAGAAAAATTCAGTGTGCAGGTAGCAGCTCTCTTTGTAGAAAGACCACGGCCGTTTCATTTTCCCCATTTTGTCCCTTTCTTCTTCCCGCATCATCGGATATGACGAAGAGGAATCCTCATCACTCTCCACTCATCTCATTTCAACCTAATTATAGAATAATAGCATCGAACCATTTCTTTAAAACCCTAACCTCCTTTGAATCAACCAAATGCAATTTCCTCAGCCATGCTCGAATTAGGCCTTCCTCTCTCTCCTCCCCCTCCCAAAACCCTACAAATCAACGGCTTCGGATGCCAAACTCGGAAGCTAGGGTTTCGAAGAATCCCTCCTCTCGATCCCTCCAAAACCCTAGAATACAAGGAGGGTTTTGGTCGGCAGAGGAGCCGCGGATTGGGTTTTAGTAGGGCTTTTGCCCCTAATTCCGAGGCAGTGCTGGAGAGGCCGGCGGTCGGAGAAGGCAATGTGGACGGCTACGATGCGATCGTCATCGGATCAGGGATCGGAGGGCTGGTTGCGGGGACGCAGCTGGCGGCAAAAGGGGCTAGGGTTTTGGTGCTGGAGAAGTATGTGATTCCTGGTGGGAGCTCGGGGTATTACCAGAGAGATGGATTTACGTTCGATGTTGGATCGTCTGTGATGTTCGGGTTCAGCGATAAGGTCGGATTTGGATCCTTTTTTTTTTTTTGTACTCCTTTTGTTGAATTGTGATGGTTTTTGGGGTTTTCCTTATTGTTTCATGACTGAGGTTTGAAAAAAAGTGAGCTTTTGATCGATCATCAGTTGAATTCATAATCAGATGGTAATTTGGTACGAACTATTTTGTTTTAGATTTGATACTGTAAATGGCATTCAATTTAGTGTGAAGTTTTTAATTTAACCATGGAGAGTGTTATCATATGCTTGATCAAATAAATGGGGATTTTACTAGAGTACACAGTCCAGTTGGATTTTTTCTCATGATTATGAATGCTACCTTTCCTGAGAACTACTGCTTGTCTGCTTCCTTGCTTATTCACCTGAATACACTTGGTCCATCTTTTTGTCAATTGAGAGACAAATAGGGAGTATATACATACATTCATATTCGATTAGAAGTATGCCACATTCACATTCAGTAAAGATTTGTCTAAATTTCTGATGATTTAACCGACCTTTTCAAATGAATGAATTCAAATTCTCACTACATGCACGCATATCAAACTAAATAATCCTTTTTTTTGGGGGGACTATCAAATAACATGAGTCAATGAGTTTTGAAACTAGTGTGTTTTGAAAGTATAATTTGGTTACAAAGTTTAAGAGGCCGTAAGAAATAGGATCAGAGCTTGGCAGATTTTTAATGCCTTTTATGTCAAAACAACAAAAATAATGGAATTCTATTCCTATTTCCGTAGCGTTATTTATTTGGCTGTATAATTTTCTAGCCTTGCTTGAACCATACATTTCTTTGCGGCATTCCTTGATGCATCAGGTCATAAAATAGCTTTTCTTTTTGGTACTGCTGTCATTTCATGACCACTCTGTTAATGATCACTAAAACAAGAAAAAAGAAAAATAAGATACAAAGAAAAACAGAAAAAATTAGTAAAGTCTTCAATACTTTTTTTAGTAGATAAAATGACTTGAACCCACAACCTTGAGATTGTGGCACAAGCACCTTCCAACTGTGCTATGGGCTCTTGACGCCTCCAATGATGTTAGTGAAGGAGAGCAATTGCTCTTGGATTTGATCTGCATTAAAATTTTGCCCCCCCCCCCACCCCCGCAATTGTTTCTGTCACTTTCTAATGGAATGGCCTATACATTCTTTTTTGGCATTACAACTGTTCCCAGTAACAAAATAATGAAATTGTAGCAATCCTGATATATAACCTTTTGCATTAATTTTTTTTATCTAACAAGTTTTTTTTCCACATTCTGGTGAGCAGGGTAACTTAAACTTAATCACACAAGCATTGGAAGCAGTTGGATGTAAGATGCAGGTTATACCTGATCCAACCACTGTCCATTTCCATCTACCAAATGATCTCTCAGTCCGTGTACACAGAGAATATGATGATTTTATCAAGGAACTTATCAAGAAATTCCCTCATGAAAAGGGAGGAATCCTCAAGTTTTATGGCGAGTGTTGGAAGGTCTGTCAAAGATAATTATTTACAGCAACCCTTTGTGCTCCTTTAGCTTTTTACTTGTAACTATGGTTTGAAATACTGGTATAAAAAGCTGTATTAGTGGGGTCCGAAGGTTATATGTGTTGGCCAGCCCACACTGATGTTTTGCCACTTGCCAGGCCCAAAACTGATACATGTCTGATATTTCAAATCATGCTTGTCTCCCTTTATTGACAGTAATTGCTTACATGCATAGGTCTTCAATGCATTGAATTCTTTGGAACTAAAGTCACTTGAGGAGCCAATCTACCTTTTTGGGCAATTCTTTAAGAAGCCTTTGGAGTGCTTGACTCTTGGTAATTGATAGCAAGTTTCAATATTTTGCATCTTATCTATGTGACATGTAGTTGAGAACATGTCCTTTATATTCAAATTCTGGAAAGAACTCCCCTCCATGCTGGCATCAGCTTTTACCATTCCTGAAAGTAATTTTCATTAAAATGGAATTCTCTTGCAGCATATTATTTGCCCCAGAATGCAGGAGCCATAGCACGGAAGTACATACAGGATCCTCAGTTGTTGTCTTTCATAGATGCAGAGGTGTGGGGAAATTTTTTTTTTTTTTTGCTGACATGATGTGCATATTGAAAACTTTACTTTGTTTAGTACTCGTGATTTTTTCTATTGCTTCTGGAACCAGGTCGCCTGAGGGACCTAAGTAACAACATTGAAGTCATTGTGTATCTGCAGTGTTTTATAGTGAGCACAGTCAATGCTTTGCAGACACCAATGATCAATGCAAGCATGGTAAAATTTTCTCATGGTGTTCTCTTGATTGTTACACTTTCATTAGCTTCGAACCTATCTTTTATTTGTTATTCCCTCATCGTCTTATATGATAACTTGTTGGCACTAGGTTCTATGTGACCGTCATTTTGGAGGGATCAACTACCCTGTTGGCGGTGTTGGTGGAATCGCGAAGGCTTTGGCAAAAGGCTTAGTTGATAAGGGCAGTGAAATTCTTTACAGGGCAAACGTGACTAGTATCATACTCGAGCATGGAAAGGCTGTGAGTGTTGGTCCCAGTTTAATAATGCTGATGTTAGTAGATGGGAAACGAGTTCAGTTTGTTTTATGCTAATGCTCATGCTATATTTTAACTGTTTGATATTTCCAGGTGGGAGTAAGACTGTCGGATGGAAGGGAGTATTTCTCCAAAACCATAATATCAAATGCAACTAGATGGGACACTTTTGGTAAGTACTTGTCCAGATGGCAGCAGCATGTGCTTTCAGACCTTTCTCCATATCTTTTGTTCTCAATTATTGCATGCCATCTTTTTGACGGGCACTCTTATCTATTATTAAAATAAATCTATATTTGACATGGATTGGGATGTTATATTCTTAGATTTTGTAGGTTTCTTATCCGAACCAGGCGTGCATGCCTGTATAAATTGTCAAGGTAGCTAAAAGATCATAAAATTGCATTTACCTGTATTGGTTACCCAACTACTCACTGATGCGAGAACTAGGAAAAATGGAGGTTACAACTTATTAATGTGAAAAAAAGAAAGAGATTATATGCATTGTTTTCAGTGCTTGCATGCTGCTTATTATTTGGTGGTGGATCACTAGATTGTCTAAATCTTGATATTATTGTAGCAAAGCTTTGGGGTTGGCGGCGCAAGGGGTCATATCCCAAGCCTAAGCCTGAAAGAGATCTAGGATTCAGCACCCAAGATCAAGCATAAAGACACATGTCCACAAAAAAAGAGGAACTTTGGAATTTTATTAAATTAAATGTATTAATTTGTAGAAAGAAAAGAATATAATAATAAATATTTATAGGAGTTGGTAGGTCATCCAATCCAAGTGGCAATCCCCGGATGAACTCCTTAAACTTTCCTATTTGCTGCTAATTACAATGCATGCTTCTTGCTAAATTTGAACTTAAAATAAGATTTTTTAGACTCAGTGATTTCCTAAATCAGTCCTACGGAGGAGTAGAATGAAATAAAATTGAGTGTCAAATTCAGATAAAATGAAAGTAGAGGGAGTCGGAGGGACAATCACAAAATGACAAAAATGGTACTATGAGAAAAAATGTACTCTTGAAAAGCACAAAGTGACAAAAGGTACTATTAAACAACAACAAAATGACAAAAATGTACTTTAACAGATAAAAAAAAGTGCTTTAACCTCCAACTCCATCCACTTTATTTTTATCTTGATTTGAGACTCAATTTTATTTCATTCTACGACTCCCTACAAACAAACAAGCCCTTATAAGAATTTAGAAAGGTAGAGAAACATTGGAGCATGTGGACCCCACATTGTCCAATTACTCGTGTGTTACCATTCTGCATTTAAAACCATGGGGCCACAGGTGTACAGGGCCAGCTCACACCAAGGGTGTTGAGGACCTGCCCCTTGGGCCTTCCTTACATAGGTCTTGGGTCCAGAAGGGCTGTGGCCCTAGTGGGCCTGAGGACCAATGGATTGGATTAGGCTCAGCCATGGTCTGGGCCGTCTGTCCTGCATCAGGCAGTGAATTTTAAGCCTAATTATTATGACTCAATACAGAATATATGATATGCATGTACTTGATTGAATATTAATACGATAGTCATGGTTTTCACTGCTTTGCAAACCTGATGTTATGAAATGCCAGTCTCATCCATAACTAGTTATCATTTCAGCTCCATCCAATTTTTTTTTTTCCTGCCGGATAGATAAAATGATTCAAACCCACAACCTCGTGGTTGCAATAATGACCACCTTCCAACTTGACACAGGTTTTCCCAGATGTATCTAATATTTTTGAACTGAAGTAAGGGTGCTTTGGTGCTAGCCATGTTGGCAATTTTGGATCCAATGCCAGGATGAGTGAAGACCAACAATGGTGGGCCAGCTTGAGCTCAGCCTGACATTTAGAGAGAAATGACTTCCAGAACATGAGAGAGAGAGAGGTGAATGTCGTATCCCTCTTTGGATCGACTGATGTCTATATATAAGGGATTAATCCCTAATTACAATCAATTACAATCAATCACAGATCCTAAAATTAAGAACAATCTTTGACTAATTACAAAGCAATAAATAGAAATAATTAATGGGCCTGGATATGGGCCAAAATGGATGGGCCTGGATTGACACCCCCCCTCAAATTGATGCTGGGGAGTCATAAAGCAGCAATTTGGAGACAAGAAATTGATGTCGAGGCCGAGGAAGTCCCTTAGTGAAAATATCGGCAAACTGAGACTCTTTAGGGACATGCGGTAGACTAATGACATTTCGCTTATATTCATCTCGAATAAAGTGGCAGTCAACTTCAATATGTTTGGTGCGTTCATGGAAGACGGGATTTTCAGTGATGCGAATAGCCCCAGTATTATCGGCATGCAATGGAGTAGGAGAGGTTTGAGCAAACCCGAGTGCCGAAAGAAGACCCCGTAGCCATAAGATCTCAGAACAAGCAGAAGACATTGCCCTATATTCAGCTTCCGTGGAAGATCGAGACACCCGTTCTTGTTTCTTGCATTTCCAAGAAATGAGAGAATTTCCAAGGTACATGCACCAACCAGTAGTAGAACGGCGTGTATCTTGACAGCCTGCCCAGTCAGCATCCGCATAAGCGGTCAGATGAAGAGGATTAGCCTTAGGATAATATAAACCACGAGGGACAGTTCGCAGCAGATAGCGAATAATCCGCTTCACAGCTGTCAAATGAAGGTGTCGAGGAGCTGTCATGAACTGGCTTACAAGATTAACAGCATAAGAGATGTCAGGTCTAGTGATAGTGAGATAGACAAGACTGCCCACCAGTCGCCTGTATGTATGAGGATCAGGAAGAAGATCTCCATCATCTTTACTCAACTTGAGATTGACCTCTACAGGTGTATCAACAGGGGAAGAATCCTGGAGGTCGGCCAACTCGATAAGATCAGATGTGTATTTGTGTTGATTAACAAATAGACCTTTCGGAGATTGATGCACTTCCAAGCCCAAAAAATAATGCAATGGGCCCAAATCCTTCATACGGAAGGAATCTTTGAGAGAAGCTTGGAGAGAGTTGATCATATCAGCATCCGTGCCAGTGATAATAATATCATCAACATATACGAGAAGTACAATAACACCGGTAGATGTGTGGCACAGAAAGAGAGATGGATCATAAGAACTCTGGGTAAAGCCACTCTCGCATAAGCGACTCTGGAAGGTTTCGAACCATGCCCGAAGAGCTTGCTTTAGACCATAAAGTGATTTTCGCAAGCGACAGATAGTCCTTTTTGAGGTAGAGGGTACACCTTGTGGTATCCGCATATAGACTTCTTCGTGCAGATCGCCATGGAGAAAAGCATTTTTGACATCCATTTGGTATAAAGGCCAGGATTGCGATGCAGCAATGGCGAGAAGTAACCGAACAGTTGTCATTTTTGCCACAGGTGCGAACGTTTCCTCATAGTTAATGCCATACTCCTGACGGTTGCCGAGCGCCACGAGTCTAGCTTTGTGTCTATCCAAGGACCCATCAGATTTAAGTTTGATCGAGTAGATCCATTTGCAACCAATGGGTTTAACTGTTGAAGGACACTCCACAATATCCCAGGTGTGATTCTGATCCAATGCATCCAATTCCTCCTTCATGGCCTGGTTTCCAACAATCTTGTTGCACAGCCTGCAAATAGGAGCTAGGGATAGGGACGGAAGATAGAGTTGTCATCAAAGAAGTATGGGTAAATCCATATCGCTCAGGCGGTCTAGAATCTCTGGAGGAGCGACGCAAGGTTTGAGTAGGCCGCGGAACCATTGGTCGGTGGAGGATCAGGAGGAAGGCCATCTGTAGTGGTAGGTTTTTCCCGTCGGTGATACATAAAATCAGGATTAAACCTAGTAACAGTAGGTTGATCCGTTGTTTGATCCGAGAAACCAGGTAAGAGAGCTGGTGAAGAGGATGAAGGACAGTCTATGTGAGTCGGGAAGAAATTCTGATTTTCAAAGAAAATAACATTGCGAGAAACCCTGATACGACGTCCAATGGGATCATAACAAACAAAACCTTTTTGATTAGTGGCATAACCCAAAAACGCACACCTGCGAGATTGCGCAGTTAGTTTTGTTCGTTCCGTGAGAGGAAGGTGAACAAAACAAACACACCCAAATGTATGAAGGTGATCAAACACAGGTTGTTGCCCAAGCAGTTTAAAATACGGTGTGAAATGATCAATGGTAGATGAGGGAAGACGATTGATGAGATAAACTGCGGTGGTGAGGGCTTCAGTCCAAAAACGAGGAGGAACGGAAGATTGAAGGAGAAGTGTTCGAGTTACATCAAGGAGATGTCTGTTTTTTCCGTTCCGCAACTCCATTTTGTTGTGGAGTATATGGACATGTACGTTGAGAAATGATTCCTTTCTTGTTGAGAAAAGATTGAAAATCATTGGACACATACTCCCCCCCTGAGTCTGATCGCAAAATCTTAATGCATTTGGAGAATTGTGTTTCGACATAGTTTAAAAAATTTTTAAAAGCATGGAGAACATCAGATTTGGAATGTAATAAATAAAGCCAAGTAAATCTGCTGAAGTCATCAATGAAGGTGACAAAGTACTTAAAATGACTATGAGAAAGAGTCGGAGCAATGCCCCAAACATCACTGTGAATTAAGTCAAAACATGCAGTGCTTCGTGTGTTAGAGTGTGGAAAAGGTAAAATTTTACTCTTTCCTAATTTACAAGCATCACATTCAAAAGAAGCAGAATTAACAGGTTTATTTATTAATCCAGATTGAAATAAAGTAGACATGGTAGAAGCATTTGGATGTCCAAGTCTATTATGCCACAACCGAGAATTATTCTTAATGAAAAAACAAAAGAACTGATGTAAGGAGTTTTTCGGAGTAAATGAAGGCACTGGTAATGAAAAAAGCCTTCCACGCTTAGGCCCCCTCGCGATCACTTCCCCCGACTCCTGGTCCTGCACAACACAACCAGAAGGAGAAAAAGAGACATTGCAGTTATTTTCAACAAGTTGACCCACAGAAACTAAATTGGTAGCAAGATGAGGAGAAACGAAAACATTGGTTAATGGTAAGGGACTAGGGGTATCACCAACAGAGATGATGGGAAGATGATCTCCATTGGCAGCTTGGACAGTAAGATGACCAGTGTAAGGAACAACATTTTGTAATTTGAGTGCTGAAGTGGTCATATGGTTACTGGCACCAGAATCTAAGTACCAAGTATTGGAAAGAGAGGAAGCATTACCTGCGATGTTCATGGAAGCTAAGGCATTGATGATCATTTGGTTTACCATCTCAGGGGTGAGAGGGACTGTTGATGCAGAGTTTGAGGAACCAGGTTGGGAGGAAGAATCAGACTGCAGAGAACTACTGAAGTCAGATGAAGCATATGGTGGAGTGGTCACAGTGTAAGCACTAGGAGCTGATGGCACGCTGTAAGTACCAGGGGCTGACTGCACAGAGTTGCGAGGAGTAGAATTACGATTCCGCTTCCGACACTCTTCAAGAACATGACCAGTGGCTTTACAATATCGGCAAATTTTTGCCTTGCATTGATTAGCATAGTGTCCATATTTTTTACAAGTATGGCACTGAACTTTACTGATGTCCCGAGGAGGCTGTCTGGTTTGTAGCAACATAGGCTAATGGAGTCTCAACAGATCGTTGTTGTTCCAGAGTAGTTTTAGTAGCCAGACGCTGTTCCTCGCGCAAAAGTTCCTGAAGACAGGCATCCAAGCTTGGAAGAGGAGCCCTGCTCATTAAGTTTGATCGAACTGGCTCAAACTCCTGACGAAGTTTCATGAGAAGCTGATCCCGATGACTACTTTGCTGTAACGGAAGCAATTCCGGTAAAAGTGCTGCAGATACCTTGGAAAACTTAATTTCATCATATTCAGACCACAGGCGGCGGAACCCATTGTAATACTCCTGAATAGACTGGTTGCCTTGATTGAATTGAGAGATTTCCAGTTCTAATTGAAACTGGCGAGCAGCATTGCTCTGTTGATAAATGTGCTTAAGATAGTCCCACATGTCACGAGCAGTTTTGCATGGTTTAAGGTTGAGAAAGAAATGAGACTCAACAGAACCCAGCAACCAAGTCTTAATTTTAGCATCCTTTGTCTTCCATGCTAAAATTTTCTTATCATCTTCCGCAGGTTGAGGCTCAGACCCATCAATATGTGTCCACAGTTCTTTTCCTTCCAAGTAAATTTGGAATTGGAAGGCCCATGAGGTATAATTAGTGCCATCAAATCGAATCAGGGATACTTCATGTTTTTCCATGATGAAAAAAAAATAGCACACAAGCAGAATAGTAGATCAATGTGAATAACACAATCAGATATCACCCAGCAGATAAGAACAGTGCTCAGACACCACCGTGGATGGCCAAAGCAGTGGAGAAATCAAAAAATTTGCAATCTGTGAAAAAAACCTCAACAATCCACTAGCAAGCACCAATAAAAAAACAGGAACTATCAACAGCAGTTAATAAAATGCATCAGATGACGTCAGTGGCATCAAATGCATTCAGAAAGCCAAAGTCGTCCCAGTTCGGCAGTGTGTAGATGCACACGTGGGCCCCACTTGATGATCTTGGCACAGATCAGAGTATGGGGATGGACTGAGAGAAGTTTTATACAACTTCTGGCACTGGTCGCATGAAGATCAAATCCAGATCCAAGATTTTGGACGGCCGAGATGAAAACTATTGGAAAAGAATCAATATTCACAAAAAATGGTAGAAAACCTACCTCTGATGATCAATAAATCATGAAAAAATCAGCATAAATCCAAGAAACCCCAGGCGACCAGGATGGTAGTCTTCCGCTGATGAGTTGGTGATGATCTCGGGTGGGCCATGTTTGATCTGAAATGATCAGGGATGATCTGGCTGGAGAGAATGATCACAGATGATCATATACTGGCTTCCAATGTGTTGGAAGATGATTTAGGAGAAGATCAGAGTTCACAGATTATCGATCTAGCTCTGATACCATGACATTTAGAGAGAAATGACTTCCAGAACATGAGAGAGAGAGAGGTGAATGTCGTATCCCTCTTTGGATCGACTGATGTCTATATATAAGGGATTAATCCCTAATTACAATCAATTACAATCAATTACAGATCCTAAAATTAAGAACAATCTTTGACTAATTACAAAGCAATAAATAGAAACAATTAATGGGCCTGGATATGGGCCAAAATGGATGGGCCTGGATTGACACAGCCTACAATGGCCTGAATTTGGGCTGTTTTATTTAAATCCATGGGCTCTGGCTGGACCTATTCTGTGGCACATTTTCTAAACAGGCTAGGCCTGGGAGTTGGGACTATTTTTTTTTAAAGGGAGAAATTTCCCCTATGAGCAACGGATGTGGGAGCTCCCATCCCGACCCTCCGTGAGGCAGGACCCCTCCCCTTGAATGTCATGTATGGGCCTGTGACGAAGGCACCAATCTGTTTTCCCGCATCCCATTGCTCACAGGAGATCATCTTCCGGTTTGAAGGCCTGACTTGGTCCAACTTCGCCTGAAATATTAAACATGAGGCCTGCTCTTTTACTTTCAGGCCTGTGGGCTGGACTTGCACCTATATGTTAGGCTCAATAACTAAATGAGTGAGTTTGGATAAGCTTTGGCTGGTGCGCACCATAAAAAATCCCTATGAAAAGTCTCCTGCGTACAGGTGGATTTAATAAAAAGTTTTATTGATTCAGAAAAGCTCCAGCAGTAGTTGCCAGTAGTTAAAAAAAAAGTAGTTGGCACGAGTCAACTTTTGAATTTAAATTCGTACAATCTACTTATTAATTACTTATTTTGGGTTTAAAACTTTTAATTGTTCATGAGTTTGGAAATATTGTTCATGCATCCCTTTGGATCACTTGTTAGTTCATATCCGACTATAGAACTGGCGATGAGAGTGCTGGATAATATACAACTAAAAATGAACATTGTATCATTCCAGGATGTCTACTTAGTGATTGCTGGGCCTTTGATACTTTCTTTGATCATGTTATATGGTTTTTTTAGCTGGATTCCAATATATTTCAGGAAAGCTTCTAAAAGCACAAGAGCTTCCAAAAGAAGAGGAAAATTTCCAGAAAATATATGTCAAGGCGCCATCTTTTCTTTCCATTCACATGGGGGTTAATGCAGATGTGTTGCCACAAGACACAGATTGCCATCACTTTGTTCTTGAGGTACCTGCATTATCCTCTCTGCATGGTTGGTTTTGATCATGGGGAAGCAAATACCAGCTATGTGCAGTAAATGTCCATTGATGTGGTACTCACCTCCCTTGCATACTCGCAATTTATGCAGGATGACTGGGATAGATTAGAGAAGCCGTATGGAAGCATTTTTTTGAGTATCCCAACTGTTCTTGATTCATCTTTGGCTCCAGAAGGACACCACATCCTCCACATATTTACAACATCTGGAATTGATGACTGGAAGGTGGAATTTTCTCTCAACAAGATTACATTTTACTATTTACTAAAAAAAGATTACATTTTACTTCAAATTATCATCTTTGAACAGTGGCTTGTGCTTTTATGAATTGTACAAGAAATAACTGTGGACTATTGTTCTTATTGTAGTTTATAAATATTCTACAGGAATAACTTTTTGGGAAAGATAGATAGTGTTCACATTTATTCATTTTGTATTTTCATTGGAACAGGGCATCTCTCAAAAAGACTATGAAGCAAAGAAAGAGATTGTGGCAGATGAGATAATTAGCAGATTAGAAAAGAAACTTTTTCCAGGGCTGAAAAAATCCATAGTTTTCAAAGAGGTACACCACAATAATTTCCTTCTAAATATGGATACATGGTCATCAGTGTAATGATTGAAGTGGTTATGATCAACATTTTTGAGTTCCAAGATACACCAGCATGATCGCTGAATGTGGCCTTCTGGTTCTAAGTAGGTCACTTGATTAAAACTTCTAGGACATGTCTGCTGCAGGTTTAGTTTAAGGTGGGGTTATCTATCATTTTGGCCTACTGCTTTTGGGAAAGCATTGAAATTTTTTTGACTTGCTGAAGGCTGTCTTCTTCTGTTTTTTTTTTTTTTCCGATGGAAGAACTCCCTCTGTAAGCTGCTTTATATCTAACCAAAACTCCAGTTGATTTTTTAGGGGTCCGTCCAAATTTGTTTGTTTGTTTGTTTTTTGAAAGGTAACAGGGAAATTTTATTGAAAAACTGGGATGAAGATACAACTCAAAACAACATGATCATAGAACAAGAACACGAGTGAAGGTATAAAAGCATTATACTAAAGACAACAAATAAATAAATTGCAGCACTAAAGGGGATAGGCTTGTCCATCTCTGGCTTATCCAAACAATCCGCCACCCATCAGCAGTCCTACTGACATGCTAAAAAAGTAATTTGGACAGAGGAAGAAAGAGACTTGATTCTTGAAAATGATAAAAGAATCTCCAAGGGCATCCATTTATATATTTCATCCAAGAAAGGAGGCCATTTCACGCGTGCATGCATCGAGGTACATTGACTTGGTGAAGGGGCTCTATGATATCAGGGGCTGCATGAGTTTAAATGAGGATAGAATTTCAATTTGGTGATTTTTTGTTTGCCTCAAGACCATTTGTCAAATGGACAAACTTTACGAAGTAGGGAAATAAATGCAATGTTACAAACTGTCACGACGGAATTTATGAATAAATTAAACTCTTTGAAGTTGAAAATTCTTCTCGATGGTTGCTATGATTTAATCTGTCTCTGAAAAAAGGCACTATTATTTAGGCATTTCGTTTGGTTATGTTGAATGTCACATTAATCGAGGACTGAACGGTGTATTAGTTTTAACTTCCAAACTCCCATTATTGTCTCTAATCTGGGTAAGTTGTTCTTATCCTTAATTTGATGGTCTGTTCTCATTTTATAGTATCTCTATCGTTGTAGGTTGGCACACCCAAGACACACAGGCGGTTCCTTGCTCGTGATAGTGGTACCTATGGACCAATGCCACGCCAAATTCCAAAAGGCCTCTTAGGGATGCCATTCAACACAACGGTAAGGCGAAAGATGACTGCTGAGTGATTATCATGGTTTCTATACCCTTCGCACCCTGTTGGACTAACCTCCAGTTATATACTGAGATTTACAGGCTATAGATGGGCTCTACTGTGTTGGGGATAGCTGTTTTCCAGGGCAAGGAGTTATTGCCGTGGCCTTTTCAGGAGTAATGTGTGCTCACCGTGTGGCTGCTGATATTGGTAAGCAGATTTTAAAACTTAAAGCATACTGATTTGTTCATAGTGATGACTTTAGTGTTTTGTCTAACATGTTGGGCTTGATGAGTCTTTGAAGAACTCGATATTTGTAAATACGGTTATTGATTTTATGCTGTTTTTATAAAATTGGTTTTTAGACTCGCATTGGACAGAACAAGAAGACTGTCAGTTCTGAGTCAATTAGCCAGTGCTTTTACATAGTGCATCTTTAAATGATAAAATGGGTGTTATCAATTGGATGGATTAGATTATCTTCTGATTTTTTTTATCATTTATTCAGGCCTAGAAGAAAAGTTTCCGATATTGGATGGTGCCCATCTTCGGCTGCTGCGCTGGTTAAGGACGATGGCATGACAAACATTCATGCATTTCTATTGGCATGCGAATTCAAGTCTTGGCTTCCAATTGGTCTATACTAATTGTGGTACATGAACATCTACAGACACCTCATCTGTATCATTTTATTCTAGAATGAGGGTTTATTGCCAAGCAGTGAAGTGATATTGTTGCTCATTGCTACAGATCTATCAATGTGCAGTTAATTACAGCTGGGACCATGAACTTTTGTCTTACTGCACTGGATGATCTTTCAGTGCATTGGTTTTGGGTTTTACAACTTTAAAATTGCCATGAGATAATAGTTCTTGTAATTTGTAATGTTGTATGCCGTTTTCTTTCTCAATTTTCTGCATTTTTTTTTCCAAACAGGAACAATGAACGGCCATATGTCCAACAGGAAAACCTCATAAAGACATAAATTGCATGGATAGAGTATTGTTATGAAAGGGTATATTCTGGAATATGAAAAACTAATATGGATATCAAGAGAGGAGCGATATGGAATACAGAGGTGGTCCCTGTCTCTACAGTCTATAGTGGGGCCTCATCCATATGGAATACAGGGCAGCCATTTCCTATTGAATAGAGCCATACTATGCTATTCCCTCTCTATGTATTGGTCATGTTTACTTTGGTTCTTGGACGGATCTTTATGAGTTCCTATCGATAAGGGGGTGGTTTTGTTGCACCCATTTATAATACACGTTAATGATCCACAAGTGTAAATTTTGGTGTGCAATGATGAGGTCGTTTTCACACACATTGTTGCACCCCCAAGGAGTGAGAATCATTCGCATATATAATACTCGTAACATTTTCTAGTGTCCACAAAGGTAGCAAGATGGAGGAAGCGTAAATCCTTCTTTAGAGAGAGAGAGAGAGAGAGAGAGAGAGAGAGACCCTACCACACATCTAGTAAAACAAAATGGTGAAATGAATTGCATGTGGAATGATATGAAAATGGTGAGAGAGAGAGAGAAGAAAAGGAAAGGTAACTCTAGAAAAGTTTTGGGGTCCCAAAATAAAGACTGATATGGATCCATTTTTGCTCCTTTTCTTTTCACCCCCCTACCACACACCAAGTAAAAATAATAAAGTTGTAAAATGAATTGCATGTGTAATGATATGAAAATGGTGGGCATCCAAACGAACATTGTAATATGTACAACATATGCAAATTTTACATGTTTAAACTTTCATTTTCATATCCCATGCATAAAAGACAAAAGATCTCAAAAGGAGTTAACCATACCATCGGATTGGTAATGTTTAAATACGTGTTTAAAATATAAAGAGAGTGAAATTATGTGTTTTACATGTGATAAATTTAAGATAGGTCCAAACGGGGTAAAATCTTGTCCAAAACAAAAACAGACAAATAGTATAGAAGTTGAAAAAGGTTCTCATACGAGCTATGAGGCACACTTGCGCCCATCTTCGATCAATGCAAGCTCCTTTGATAATCTTCTAATCCCATGTTACGGCATAATGCTTAATTTTACACCCATGAATCTTCTCTCACCTTTGGATTGAGTCTAAAAAAAAAAAAATTTTGGGCTGTCAAATCAAGTGTTAGGATAACCTAACCTGATCCTCACTAATTCTTAAAGAGACCTTTCCCACTGTCACCCTTCCATTGATAGACATGCGGGAGAACATACTCGTTTTTGACGAGGTGGAGATATAAGGCTGGAATCATAGATTTCTCTAAAACCTTACCTTAGAGGATTCAGATTATGTTTGAATGATTAGTGTGCTCAGAAGCACCGCGTTTGACGGTCACTCACAAGTTGCTTGACTTGATAGCTCCTTGGTCGTTGTCCAAAATAGTAGATTAGATGGGCGAAACGTCAAATGTTTTTGGTAGCAAACGCGTTTGTTTTATCTCTTCATCTTTGCTATTGCTTCTTCTTCTGTTATTCTTATTCCCCTCCTCAATGACCTTTTCACCTTTGGCCATTTCCTCTTTCACAAAACTCGTTCTGACTCAGTCCAGACTCAGCCAAATTACAGGTTTCGATGTGTCAACGAATCAGGCAAGTCAAACTGAGTGTAGCTGAGTCTGAAAGAGTACAAGATTTGTCTGAGTTGTTCGGCTGACTTTCTGAGTCCAGCCAAGTCACTGAGTTGAGTGAGTTCTGTCTCTCTCTCTCTCTGGTTTTTTTTTTCTTTTGGTTAAAAGAGTCACTGAGTTAATAGAACTATGTAGGAACCATTCATTGGATCATTTGGATCATTTGGATGGCTTAGTCTGATTTATGTTTTGTAAGAAAGACCTGTGCATTTATCACGGTCGTGATGTCCCCATCAACTTGCATTTTGTGGCGGTCCACTTTGGAGCCTACCTGCCAAACACCTTAATTTAATGTATTTGTAGTAGTACACTAAGTCTTCTTTTCTTTGGACTCTTCCTTCGTTGAAATTAGCATGGACCTAGACCGCGTCCTATTGTTATATGGGACATCCACAGTGCCCACAACAAATTGGGATGGGAGAAATACTTGGAAGATTTATGTGAGTCTCTTCTATGCAATTTTTTTTTGATTGGACGTGTGACATTTTGTGGGACCCAATGGACCCACTTGATACAAGGAAAATCTTTAGATCAGCCAGAAGTCAAAAATTATATTAAGGGGATGTTAAGGCATTAAATATAAATTTAACCAAAAAAAAAATGTTGCCATCAATATTAATCATTTGCTTATAAATTCACCCTAGATTTATCCGCTGTGTGTTTATATGAGTTTAGCAAGCACCACTGGGGGATTAATCCTGTTGGATCAAAGACCTCAAGGACACTTACGTCATATAAAAAAAAAAAAAAAAAACCATTCGCTAAGTTGGGCTACTGGCAAGAAGTTTTGATACTTTAAAATTTAAATTTGGAAGACATAGGAATCAATCTGTGTGTAATACTAAGGTGCTAACACTATTAAATCATAAGTGTGTTAGTAATATTAATCATTCATTTTACAGATTTAAACCAGACCCTCTTTTCACATGGCTTGTTCAGTGGGCCCCACTAACTATGGGCGTTCTCTACTTTTCACAAAACTGAAGTAGAGAACCAAATCTGCCTTTTGCGTACACAGGAATCTGGACGTGGAAACTTCTGATCCCAATCCAGACAAAGTCACGAACTCTTAAGTCTTAACTGAAGATTTTTGTGTTTTTGACTAAAATCGTTCTCTTAGACTTCTTCCAAGTCCTCCTTGACCTTTTCCGACTTCTCTCTCCCCCCACTCAATGTCTATATATCTGGGGCGGTCTTATGTACTCTTGTGACTATGTACGGGCAAAACTCAAATTAAGCTTTTTACAATACTTGAGAGCATATTTTTTCCAAATCCATCATACTTTTTGAGGGGATAGCTAGACCAAAATCATTGATTATACTACATGGCTTCACCCAATGAGCATGGCAAGAGTCTCTCTCCAAGGAAAGGGCTGCAAGGTCCAAGACCAACACACCTTAAAGTTGGCAAGAGCTCATCTAAACACCAGAAGCAACCCCTCATCAACCACGGTCCTGCGCCGCCCCCTTACAAGCCTCCAGTAATCATCTACATGAAGTCGCCAGAGGTCATCCACGTCGAACCTCAGAACTTCATGAACACGGTGCAGCATCTCACCGGCAACTCTTCGTCGACATCATTGCCATCGCCATTGCCCTCTTCCGGCGATGGCGTCGATTGCACCTCCATAGTAGGGAGTAGTGGAAAGACAGGTGAAGAACCTCAGCAACAGAGTAACGCTGATGTAGAAGATATGCTTTTTCTGCAAAACATGAGCTCTTGGGAGCCTTCCTGTGGTCCTTGGCCGCCAACATCTTCTCCTACTTCACTTTTTCCTTCTCCAAATGTGTACCCTGATTTTTATGATTTTGATATGATGTCTAGCACCCCCGATTACCAAGATTCAAACCATGGAAGTACCTCATGATAAGAGCAAACCCAACATCAACTAGTATACAATACATGAGACAGAGAGGGACTTGAACAATTCATATTTTTTTGTATCTTCCTTCCATTTAAAAGTGTTTTGAGAGTAGCAATCTCTGGGTTTTATATGGTTGGAGGTGATTTGTGGACTTGAATTTCGGCTCTTTTGGTTTTGGTACATTCATGTAGTCATTTCTCCTATGATTATAATAGAAGTAGTAGCTCATTTGCAGTTAAATATGTTTTACAACCAATGATATTGTTTAGGCTCTCTTGGATCACACTTTACTTTTGAGGGAGATGTCACAGTAATGCACATCCCAAAATTTCACCATAAGATTTTTAATGAATTAATTTACCAATCTAGAGACATCATATGTATTGCACATCCCAAGATTTCACCACAAAATCTAAATGGTCCAATTTACTAATCTACTCATAATGTGTTAATTTCTGGCAGTATAAAGTTCACGTGATTACTACAAAAATCTGTTTCTACATTTCACTTTTAAAACATTCAATAATATTTTAAGCAAAAAAAAAAAAATTAAAATAAATTCAAGAATATGGATTGGATGCATGTTGGTTGAAGATGAGTAACTCAACCTTCATTGTTGCCATTTTCATCATTTAAGCCTTATCTCATTAATTTGGGGTAAGCTTTACGAGTTTACTCATCATCATTTATCATCATCAATACATGAATTATATTTCTCCATTCTGATATATCTCGAGGCAAATCTTTGGATAGATTGACCTTGCCCCTTGGTGGGCTATCAATCTGCTCTTAAACTTGACTATATGCTATTTAATTAAAAAAAAATGTTAAGACTATATGTTGTTTTTAGGGATTTTCTTTATGGATTAGTACTTCTTAAACTTAATTTCCGTAGGCTAATGACAAAAGGCATAAAAATATCACTTAAATGCCTTGCACAAAATCCTTTATGGTCTTACTCTTGAGCTATGATATCATGACCCATGATATGTGGGAGAGGTACCCAAGATATAGTGAATCATGTACATACTCCTTTTTACTCCGATCATGATATTTTCTAATGTAGAGAAGGATGCTCCAAGTTCTCCCCTGCTCTCTCCTCTATTAACATTCTGCTTGGGCTATCGTTCTTTCCTTCTTTCACCAGTATTGTTTGACAATGGACATGAAGAAGTTAGTAGTTGATTAAATATTCTCCAATCATTTCTTGAGCTGATTTTGAAACGATTAACCTTGCTTTGTTATCATTGCTGTGGCTTTGTTTAATGCTCATGGCACAGACCTAAAACTATGGATGGCAATGGATTGGGCTTAAATGGGGATCCGTGGCGATCCTCTGTAGTTAAGGGGCAGGTTTGGTAGTGAGTTGGTTGGGTTCAGGGCAAGTATGGTTTTTGGACTTTGACCGAGTCGGGTTTGGGGCAGGTTTGAGTCCTGAGTGAGCTTGACCTGCCCAACTCAGGTTGTCTCGACTTTATACATTACTTAGTAAAATTTACATATAAAACTATAATAACACAGTTGGACCCTTATTTCTAATTAGGTACATGAATGTAGTGTTTCTTGAGAGGGGGCTTTGATCTCTCTTTGTATCTTTGCATGCATGTTTCTAAAGATTAAGAAGTTGGAATCTCTCTCTCTCTCGGCACATGTAAAGTATGTTACTCTCCATTGCTTGTTTCTTCACAAGAATTTCTAGAATTCATGCATGTGGATGTTTTGGAATCTCAAATGCTGGATTTTTTTAGAAGTTGTCGAATCCTGTCAATTCCTAAATTTTTCGTTTTATTTATGCTGAAATTTTTGCCCGAGAAACTCACGTGTCTTAATTTCCTAATTCGCACACAAATGGATCTCCCTTAGCCACACAATGCAACACTCAAATGTAGGGCCCACTTTTGGTAATTAAGAAAAGAATTATGGGCCCACCTAGATTCATAGCTACTAGTGCTTATCAATTTATAAATACTACAATGTATATACACATACAACCCCTAGGGATTGATTAGGACCACGGTTCCTCTTTCTTTCGGAGCTAGAGGTCTTGGTAAAGATTCCCGATTCCTCCCTCTTCAGGAACCGTCTCTCTAGCCTGGAGGGATTAGTTGGCACTAGACATAACTAACAAGCTAGTTGAATCTGATGATGATGATTTCATTTATACTCTCTGGAAAACGGTTTATACTTGGACTCTGTATTTTGCAATCATATATGGAGGTTTTGTTAAGCATATGAGAGCATGAGACTCATGCCTGCTGGGTACATGTACCCAGGGCAGTCCTTCCACGCATCAGTTAACGGCCTCATTTGTGAGGGACTTGGTGAATTAAATTAGATGAGTGAATTGAAGTGTAGACATCTGTAGCTTAGTTTGTACTTAGTTTACATATACTCTGCAGAGTCAAGGCCTCCTAAGCCAACTCAAAGTCAATGAAATGCCTGTAAAATGTTCTTTGCGTGCCATTGGATGTGGCATTCTTTGGGCTGTTTTAGTGCGTCATCACTATTGTTATTAGTGAAGATATAGCTGTATAAGAAAGATCTGTACATAGGGGTGAGAAGTTTAGCTTTGGGGGTGGGTGGGGGCAATTCAAGTCTCTGCAGTCCCATGTGAATTTGATGGGCTATTGAGTTGTTACGTTACCTATCGCTTAACAAATGTGCAAGAAAAATCTCATGACACAAGTGTATAAGCCCTGTGATGGGACTTTTTGGTTTTCCATTTTCCCCTTGGTTGTATTCCTCTCCCTTTAGCTGCATTTTATTGCTACTTGGTTCCCTAGGAGGAAGAAAAACAGAGGAACATGTATGCCTGTAAATTTCAATGCTTCTCTTTTCATGAACATATGACATTACACCCAGATCAAACCCTGCTGTCTGAAAAAATACAAGTGAAAGTAAACTAGAAAAAAAAAATCACCCAATGTAGGAGCCACATGGAAACAGCAGGACTGGGGAAAAAACAAAAGAAAGAAAAAGGAGAAAATAAAAAAAAAGACTGTAATCGGGGCCATTACACTGATCAGAGCAGATCCCCATGTATAAACGTAGTATAAATGTAAAATCTCAAAAACAAAATCATCAGCCTTTTTGGCCTTTCTTAAACAACAGCATCTCTACGACTCAACTGAAAGAATACCTAAAACAATTTTTTTTTATATGTACGCAATCTCCTCTGGCACCCGCCAGAAGCAACTGAAATGGCATCCCACTGCAAACAAAGCTCTCATGGCCAAAACTGACCATAGATTACTCTGATTTAATTGCTTCATGTTGTTCTTGCTTCAAAGGGCCTGAATGTTCAGCCCTACTCTTTGATGATGTTGTATTCGAGGATGCATCTGATTTTGAATCACTATGTTTACCATTCTTGAAGCTGCTCAATTCTAGTTCAGGGTTCATCCGAGGATCAGAAGCCGATGGCTTCTGGCCTTCTTCTGCAAGCCTTTTGAGAAGATTCATGATAGTAGGGAAGAGCTTCGTAGACAATGAGAGAAACCCAGGAAGCTGCATTGGAGATGCACCTTGATGGTCAAGCAATCAAATCCGTATAACCATTTTCATTAAGGCAAGACGATAACAAGCCTTCCCCATCTTCCACTAAATATCTAAATATTAAAATATTCACTCAAACTTATGACTTAAGTGGCTAATATTGAAGAAGTGAAGATTAATATCCATAAACGGCTATCAAATAATCTCCCTTTTAATGGAACATGAGTTACCATGGAGGTCGCTGGGTTATCATTTTCCATCTCCTCTTTAGTTCAATTTCTACCTTCCCTCCCCCCAACCAATGACTAGCAGTGGGCAGAGATATCACAATGATGAAATAATTTTCTTTGAATGGAAAGATCAAATAGTTTTAAGTTAATTAAATCCAATCACTAATGGTGGGTGGATGTGTTTGAAGAATCAGGTTGATTTTAGGTGGCCCCACTATACAAAAGCAAGAAAGAGGGTGTAAACAAATGAGGGCTGACACACACACACGACATTATGTATGGGCAATTATTTTTTAGAGAAGCTCACCTGTTTGATAGGGATTGGGTTAGGAGCGAAGGGACTCGATTGATCATTGGAGGTAGGCCTTACTGTTCTGTGATCGTGTGCGTGTGTATATTTTATAGGCTTGTAAAAACTGATAAAAACATTTATAGGCCTGTAAAAGCATATATTCAATAACAAATATGATTAACATTTAATAATGATTAAAGATACAGAACTCACAGCGCCATTGCGAAATTCGCCTGAGACATCGAGCTGGACCCAGAGGGCTTTGCACACTAGAGATGCAACAAAAATAATCCCAACATAAAAAGGATTCCTGTCAAGACTCAAGAAGAATCAGTGTAGGAAGGTACAAATAAAAATATTCAGTGCCTGAGAGCATCCTGAAATATAAACCATAGATTACCTTAAGAGTGTCATGAATTCATTGAATCCCAAGATAAGAATAGCTTAAGAGTGTCATGAAATATAAACCATAGATTACCTTAAGAGTGTCATGAATTCATTGAATCCCAAGATAAGAATAGCTACGATTGCCCATGGAGGTGGTAACCAGTTGTTATTACGCCTATTTGCCTCCTGAAAAATGATCAGAAATCCTTGATTGCAACGGTATTTCTAAATCACCATAATTGATCTAGAGATAATCTAAACATGCACGTTCAATTAATTACTATCTCTGGTTGCAAAATAGTGGTCTTTCCATTTGAAACACAAATAGTGGTAAATAAATGACCATAAATTAAGAGTAACATGACAATAAAAACGCAGAGCCTGACCATTATATCACATGGTTTAAGTCATACTAGGATGGAACTGTCAAAGTTATTATTACAACTTAAAAGAGTAGAAGAATTCCAAGTCAATAGGGCAAAAAAAAAAAAAAAAGAAAAGACGGTGCATATTAGCTTCTTTAGTGCTTTGTGATTGGCACATACCCAACAAGATTGAAGGAAAATTTTTACAAGACAGTGATTTGACCAGCTATAATCCATGGAGTAGAATGATGGCTAATCAAGAGGTAACACAAGATAGCAAAGATGAGAATGTTGAGATGGATGTGTGGTAAAACTTGGAAAGAGAGAATTGAAAATGAGCGCTTCTCGAGCATGAAAGGGTAGCATCAATAGGGGATAAATTAAGAGAGATTCATTTGAAACGGTTTAAATATGTCCTAGGAAGCACGAACACCACTTCGGGGCCGGCGTGTTAGGTGTCCGACACGCCAAAAATAGTGTCCTGCTTATTTTTTTATATTTTATTTTCCGGACATGCTGAGACATGCTAGGGACACGCTGATTTTTTTAGTTGGAAAAAGGTATTAAAATTATAATGAAGAAAAGAGAAGAGGGCCGTTTGTAAAAAAATCTCTTTTAGTTGGAAGAAAAAAAAGGAAGATAAGGCAGAGGCTAGGGCTTTAAATTAGAAAAAGAAAAAAGGAAAGGGCCTAAATGCAATTTTGTTAACTTAAATAAAAGATAAAAGTTAAAATGATATTATCTTTTAGTATAAGATTAGATATATTATTATTATTATTATTAAATATTAACATTTCCCCGACATGTCCGTGTCCTACTTTTTTGAGAACTGCCGTGTCGGCGTGTCCGTGTCCCTGTCTGTGCTTCTTTGGATATGTCCAATGCATGCCATCAACGTAACTGTTTAGGAAAAGTTTTTCTATGCGGGTTGATAGCCCACCAAGGAAAAGGAGTAGGCCAAAAAGGACATTGATGCAAGTAGTAAGGATAGATATGAAGAAGTACAACCTATCCGAGGATTTGACTAGGGATAGATCAGAATAGAGAAACATAATTCATGTAATCGACCCAAGGACAAGCCTTTGGTAATGATGGTTAAGAACATGTAGAAAATCAAAGGTTTTTGATGCCTTAGCCAAAAGTTCATCAGCCAATCGAAATCATAAATGTTGCTTTTCTATAATGACAGATTTTTCATAACACAATTGCCACTAAAAGTGCACACAATAAGAGAGGAGATTTTTCATCAAAGGCAAAAGCTATAGATATTCTGCAAATGTCCAACATTTTTTTATTTTAGTTTTAGTTTCTGATAAAAAGTTGGCAAAAGTTAAGTTTTCTAACTTCTACAGAGACTTCTGCAATCATATCTATGCACATTATGATATTACTGCCTTCTTATCCCTTTTGGCAACTCTACTGCCTTCTTAGCCTTTTTTCTTTTTGGCAACCTGCTTCCTTCTTAAATTAAATGAATAATCACTTTCAAAAAGGCAAGCTAAATTGTACTTCACATCAATTGCACCCCTCAGAAGAAACTTGATATCATCAGTTGAAAAGAAGCATCTTTTCTCTCTCACACATACACAGCAAATGTTTAGACTTTAGACTATTGAGGGAAAAAGCCCAGCAAAAAGAAGCAATTTTTCCGTGTCATAAAATGCATAAATATGAAGAGAAAAACCTGGGATCTGTAATATTCAAATCTTCAAACAAGAAGGAAAAGAAATTATAAATTGCCTGCATACCTGAGCTGCAATGGCCTGTGTGACAGTGTACTCTGTTTCTGTCCTGAATTGCCTCCACAAAGATTTACATTGGACAGGTGTAATCAAGGTTTTTGTCACAGGGACCTGGCCACAAAACCATTTTTTAAATGAATTAACTGGAGAGAGCTGAATTGGCCAACCAACCAATGCAAAAGTGGATCCACTGTTGTTAGCGACAAGGATTCACAGTTGGAAGGTGCTGACTGTCACAACCATGAGGTTGTGGATTCAAGTCAGGTTACCTATCAAATAATAATAATAATAATAATAATAATAATAATAATAATAATAATAATAATAATGGTAATTATTAATTTATTATTTTTTTTCCAAACAAAAAGTAACTTGTGAATTATAAACCCTTAACATACCAAATATACTAGTACAAAGTATAAACATTGTCCTTTACTGATGTTCTGAGTGTCATAGGTCTTGGTGCATGGCTGATTTTCAGAGACATACGAAAATGAGCATATATGTTCTTTTTTCACTTTGATGATGATGAAGATATGATGATGATGATGATATATTAATTAGATTCTGGAAAGGATCATTTTATACACCCAACATAGCACCTCCCTAATTGTGTCCTTTCTCCTAGGATCTCGTGATCTCCTTGATGTTATTTAATTGTGCAGGCATTTACCTCAAAACTAGGGGTATCACTTGAATTCAAATGTATCCAAGCCCAGCCCGTTAGTAATCAGGCCTCAAAGCTAGACCCTGCCCAGCCCTACAGGCCGACATATCATGTCCAAGCATGGCCCTTGCGAAAAATGTCAGGCCTGGGCCTCCAAGCCTGAAAGTTTTAACTAATAATTGGTCATTTGTTTTTATTTAAATTTGTCATGTACAATCTGTTGACAATACTTAGTCTAAAAGCTTAAGCTAATAGAGCACTGCTATATCAAAGGGCGAAAAAACCCCTGCACATGTGGGCTCTGCATGGGAACACCCTCCATGGGAGAATATAGAACACCGAGACACAACACAACCCCGTTCTGATACCATGTTGATAACCACTTACTCTAAAAGCTTAAGCTGATAGAGAATGGCTTAACAACGTCTATCAAATGGCACAACAACCCCCCGCATGTGCGGGCTTCACACAGGAACATACCCAACAACCTCTGTGGGAGAATGTGGGACACCAAGGAACAACACAATCCCCAAGACTAGAACACTCGACCTCCTTCTTTGATACCATGTCGACAACCACTTACTCTAAAAGCCTAAGTTGATACAGAACGGCGTAACAACGTATATCGAAGGGCACAACACCCCCTGCACATGCGGGCTCTGCATGGGAACATACACACAACACCCTCCATGGGAGAATTCAGGGAACCAAGGCACACGACCTCGGGACACGAACACTTAACCTCTCACTTTGATACCATATTGTTAAGCTTTTAGAGTAAGTAGTTGTAAACTTTGATTGCTAATTAAGTGACTACTAAGAACTGTAGGCTTATTATCCTGAAAATTATAATGCTTAGAACAAATAAGCCACATGAACATTGAGTAGTTTAGATATTAAAAGCTAGAAAACTATGCTTATCTACAAATAATTCTATTATACTTGATATGATTATATTTTGTAAAACGCCACACACACAAGATCAGGCGACATACATTGTGGTATTATTTTAAGCTACATCCAGTGTGACGCCCACCTATGATCTCATCCTCATACTTCTCCCCAGCTCTCCCTCAAATTGGCACCACACCAAATTTGACACTCATTTGGTCTGTATCCACTGTTGGATTAATAAAAAAAGAAAAGAAAAAAGAAAAAGAAAAAGAAAAAATGTACGGTTAACTACAGTTAAATCTTTGAGCCCTTTTTTGGTAATTAAATATTTGGGCCTGTTAAATCAAGTGTTGTTAAGTCAGATGCCATGGTTTTTGTCCAGCCCCTATCTCCAAGATGAGCCCTTCCCATCTCCCCATATCTGATGCTTACATGCACCTAAGTGGGCCCTATGGGTTGTCACTCACAATAAGAGTGAGTTGCATCACTCAGGTACCTGCGTGTAAACACAACAAGCCATAAATGTGCCATATCGGGCCAGATTGACGGAATCTGAAATTGAAGCATGAATCTGGCCCAATATGTTAAATATGCCTAGTTTTAGACCAACCCTGGCCCACGAGTCTTAAAAACCACTCCATACCTGGCTTAAAGTTGCTGCACTTAAGAACTGGTGGGCCAGCCCTACTAGAAATGCGGGTAACTGCAAGAAATGAGGGCTTTCCATGAAGCACTTGCATTAGTGCAAATGCTATTAGAATTTTCAATGACATTTCAAGCTTAATCACAATAAACAATTTCACATAATCAAGAGGAGTATTCGAGGGCATAGAATTGACTGTGTCATTTTCTAGGGAGTGGATTAGGATTCATGGTAATCTCCCAAAAAACATACACAAAGCCGATGGATTAAGTTTATTGTTGGATATGGGTAACTTAATTCCCAAACAAGCACCATGAGCCCCAACCCAACAAACGGACATCTCAAAAAGGAAATAGTACTGGGTCGATATGTGTCGCAGGCATAAACTTCAGCAGCACCCAATGATAGGCCCAATGAGGTGGTGCCTATGGCAGAAAAAAGTGATTGCTCGATTGACAAGATACGCAATTCAGAATTTTTTTAAACCATTATATGCAATTCAGAATTCCAATGAGAATCTGGAAATTCTACTGCCAGAGAGATTTTAGAAAAACAATTCATAATTTCAACAAGAGAAGGTTAGACAATGATCATGCAATAAACAGCAACATAATTTAATTTATGTTTTTCATTCAAAAAAGAAGCTAATCCAAGCAAAGAGCTAGGCAAAAACAGACAGACAATAGGTTAAGGGCTCAGAATGTTTGTAATCTTTTGTTTTTTATGTATTGTTATAACTGCCTTTAATTTATATAAACTGCATCTTCTTTTTTTTTTTTTTTTTTTGTAAATACTAGGAAACTTGAAAAATAACAACCTGCGCAAGGCACTGTTTTGATGCATCTTGTGCAGGGGTATTGGTTGCTGTCCAGTAAGGTATTAGAGCCATAGGGTTTTGATATCTCAATTATCTTTGTAAAGGAAAAAGAATGTGCACTGATCATCTGATCGATAGATTTGTGCCCAATCAATCGCTTTCTCCATCTTACAGGTGATTCATTGCTGCTATCTCTTCCACTTCCACTCCTAAAAGTGTTGCAGAAGCTCTTTGTAACCCTCCTTGGAGGAAAACTATGGAAGCGGAAATGGGTACCCTCAAAAAAAATTCCACTTGGAACAACCTCCAGTATAACATCCAATCGGGTACAAATGGGGTGTTCACATTCAAATATAATTTTGATGGTAGCATTGCTGACTGGATATAATCAAGGTATTTCAGAACTTAACAGTGCTTGAAGGTGGTCTTTGATAAAGAAATTGGATGATGAAGTATTTTTTCGGTATAGAGGTGTCCTGTTCAAATAAGTGTATTTTCTTTCCCGTAGGAAATATGCCCTCTATTTGTCACACACCGCAGTCAATCTGAGTTCTAAGCCCTCGAATACTCCTATTCATGCAAAGTTAATTCTTAGAAGACTTGAGGGCATTTCAAACATTAATGGGTGAGCTTATTCATCTTACTATCGTTAAACTTAATCTCTATTATGCCATAAGCCTAATTAGTCAGCACGTGCACCCAGGGCATGTCAGATGGATATAGTGAAACATGTTCTGTGATGCGTTAAAAGATGTCTAAGAAAATGAGTGTATAGTCCTCATGGACATTGGACTAAAATGGGCTATTGAGATGCGAACTGGGCTGGTTTTCCAGATGATTGTCAATCTGCAACTGGGTAATTGCACATTCCTTGGTGTGTAATTTGGCAACATGGAAACGAAGAAGCAATAAGTAGTTGCTCACTCTAGTGTTGAAACAAAATTCAGGGCCATGGAAAATAAAGCTTGTGAATTGCTATGATTGAGGCAAGTAAAGGAGGAACAGGGATATCTGATAAATGAGCCTTTTCCCAGAGTATAAAATACATTTTTTTCATGACAAAGCATGTTGAAGTAGATTGCCACTTCTTTTCTGAAAAGTCGGAGAGAATATTTCTACATAGTTCGTAAGATCTTCAAATCAATTAACAAAAGTGTTCACCGAATTTCTTCAAAGAAATCAGATGCAAACTTTTCTTACCAATCTATGAACCAACTTGAGGGGGAGTTTAGGACATGGGGGTAGGTTTGTGATTTTCTATTTTTTATAGACTGTTATCAGTATCTGCAATTTATATAAACTGCTGTCTTTTTTTTGCATTGCCATCCAACACTCCTTACAAGAACTTAGAGACCATCCTAAGACAGACAACTGGGAGTAATACATACTACAGACTAACGTTCTCAAATAATTTTACCTTTATACCTTCAAAAAAGAAAAAGAAAAAAGAGATTTACCTTTTCCCAAGAGCTTGAAGCCAGTGGATCTGATGCTGCGATGCTCCTATTGGTGATACCACTCTTAGCAGAATCCAAAAGAGCAACTGAGAGTGTCTTTTCGACATTATCATTATTGTTGTCCAAACGTATTACGGCTATAACCGAGAGTAACTTCAAGGACTGGATACAAAGGCATAAGATATTTAGAGTTCAAATATACTGAACTTAAACATAATATACTAAAGCCCAGAAAGTAATGTTTTTATTGGAAGGATGGAATTTGATGTCATTCACCACATTTAACCACTACCATAGCTACTAATCAAGAAAAATGCCAATTCTTTGATCAACCTTCTGGTAGCACATGGAATGGAAAACCCTAGTATCTGTTATGACTTATGACTTATTGAGTCAAATTACCACTGGTTTGATATTTCAATATTTACAGGAACTTCTATGTAATTAGCATAACCCACAGGATTTTTTTTCTAAATAGTCAGAAATTTAGTTTGTAATAAATAGAGGTAGCCCTACACTAGGAATTAATGATTTTTTTTTTAATATTCTCTCTCTTTCCTATATTAATTCATTTTAGACCTTCTTGACAAAAACCCTAAACCTACAGTATCTAGGGATTCAACTTGGTATAAAGTAGAAAACTACTATATGAAGAGATCCACTGGTCTAGATCTGCAGATTCTGAAGGTTCTGCGGTGATTTAATCCCAGCCGAACAAGAGTGTATGTTTGTCTGGGTCACTGGTAACCTGTAACTATTCGACAGTGTGTTAGGGTAGGGTTGCTGGGTCACTAACTAGTTGACAGTATCATGGAGGTCTTGTATCGAGTCGACAGTCCCTACTCTCATCAGAAAGAGGCTGTTCGAGTATCAGGAGTCCTTGCAGGTGAATTTGGCAGACTTGGTGGAGGGATTAACTTTAGTCAACAAGCCCTATAAAGAGGTTCGACAGTCTAAAGTTCTGCATAAGTTCGGCAGGCTCTGTATGTGATTAAAATCTTTCACTTAGGTGATTTTTTTTTTGGTTGACCCTAACTTGTGATTAAAACCAAGTTTATGTTGAGAAAACAGTCCTCTACCAAGTACCTTGAGGGGAAGAGTCCTCTTTAATTTTTTGGGTGCTTGTGTATGCATCCCAGTTGTTATGAACTAATTTGTTATAGTGTAATCAGACGAATCCAGTCACTAAAGCATTATTTCAAATTAGTAGTGATTTAGAGGATTGTTCTCCTTCTAAAAGGGAGTAATTAAGGTCCAAGTCTGTAGATGAAGTGGTCATCTGATGTGGGAGAGTTTTGGGGCATATTTCATCCACAGTAAGGTTAACAAAAGGTCAGCTCCACATTGGCAGTTTGTAGAGCCACTGAAATAGTATCTATATATATAGGGAGATGCTCCTATGAGAGCTTCTCTCACATTACTATGAGAGCTAAGGTGGGGCCCCTCATATTTAAGTTGTTGGCATTGGATATGGATGTGAGGGCCCCCACCCTAGCTCTCATAGTAAGGTGAGAGATGCTCTCATAGGAGCACCTCCCATATATATATATATATATATATATATATATGGGAAATGTAGCTCTCACACTACTATGAGTAAGGGGTGACCCCATTGGATCCATATCCAATGTCAACAGCCTAATTATAACCGCCAGTCAAAATTATAACCACCCATTCATATCCTTATCTCATCAAAACACCCATACTTTCCACTTTAACTCCACTTCTTCCTTTTTCAAGTCTCTTGCTCCACCCCATCTCTTCTACTCCCTTTCTGTCCAATATTTTTATTTTCATTTATGCAACCTATTTAATGGATGGAAAGAGGTACTCTACATAACCTTTTTAATGTAAGAATTTTTAATTTATAATGTGACTATGCTGAGCACGGGTGGTTGTGTTAGTATGTATGTATGTATGTATATATATATATCCTTCAGCTTTAGATGGTTATTCTTTTAGACAGTATAATAGCGAGGTGCTAAAAACTTGTATATAGGAAAGGATGTAATAATTGCTACCTACCGCAGATCGAGCAGTTTTTGTGATTGATCTGATGTCTTCTTTCCCAGTCCAGACTCTAGGCATTGATTCAGAATCATGGCTAAACAATGTTGAAAACCTGTAAGCAACATTTAAGTGGTTATTTTCCATTTAGCGGTGGAAAGTGGTCAGTGCTAATGTCGTGAACCTGCTACCTTTCCTTCATATGAATCAAGATCCTTCCAGCTTCTTCTTTGGCCTTCTTCTCAACAACATTTCTTGCATAATCTGCCAGGCTTGCAAGCATTTTATCCATGGTTGGTTGGTCAATTTCAAACCCAGAAAGGGCAGAAGAAAGTCCAGAGACAGCTTTCTCAGTCTCACTGTTTAGAAGTTTCTTTATTGAAGGCCAGGTATCATCTCCAGTTGCATCTAGAAGAGCTTCCACAGGTTCTGCTAGTGCTGTATTGAGTTGTCCCTGCAAGCAAATTAAATACCCTTTATCACTAGTCATGCAGTAATAATGAAATTTAATTTAAAGTCAACCAATAATGATGACATGTGATTTAAATGAAACACAACATGAATAGGTACTGGCTCAAATCCAACTCCCTATTTTAGTGACATACAATGATGAATTAATAAAATGTTTGAAAATGAGATTAACTAGATGCTGACGTTAAAGAAGCAGGGAGATGGAAAGGTCTGTCTATCTATGACCTAGGCAAGCAAAAAATGAGGATCATCTGATCATTTGAACCCTTGAGTAAATGTTGTCCACGTTCAAAAAAATTTAGCCAATAGATGAAGCAGCTGTTTTCTTTCTTTCTTTCTTTTTGCATGACCAATCCAAGAGTGTAAAATTCAGTTGTGTCAAATTAAGCTGAGTGCTAATTCATGGGGTAATAGTGAGTGTAAGGTGGTTGGATTGATCATAAGGGGCTCAAGTGGGCCCACAAGCCAGACCGTTTTTAGCTGCAGAACAGCCTGGTCATTCTAAAAACTTTTCTTGACAAAGAATATCCATCACAACGGGCCAACTTGGCTTCACACCTCATACAGGGCATTTAACTCGGACAATTTTGCAGTTCGAACTGAAGCAACATGTGCATCGATATCACGCTGAAGCTTATCTCGAGCTTTGGAAGGATCCCAATTTGCTTGTTCAATAGCTGCATCTGTTATCATAAGAAAGATGATTACAATGCATGCATCGCCGATAAAGGTTAGACTAAGAATGCCTTGGAAACTCAATTTGAGGTAAAAAGAAGATTGAATCAAACAATTTTCTGATAATGAATTTAGATTTTAGAGAAGATGTTTAATGCTAAGATTGGTGTCTGGCAGGTATAGAAATTTCATATATATGCTATTGAGTATCAACTATGATAGTATGATTCACAAATTGGCAAGGACACACCATAGACACGGCAGAGACACAGATTTTACAAATAAAAATTGAAGTATCGGATACGGTACATCACGATATGTTGCCCATTTTGAAGCATCTGTGCATCATAGGCTATCAATATCCTCATATATACTCATTTCCTCATTGTTAATCTCTTTTTCTTCCAGATCAACAATAAAAAATGTCCAAAACTTGAGAAAGTATTTTTTTTTTTTTTTTTTGTATATGATAACTATGGAATCAAATCATAACAATATAAGTTCAAATGCAATATCAAGTCAAATCAACAGCCATCATGTGTTCTTCCCCAGAAATTGAACAGAAAGTGATGTCCTGTTTCCTGGTTAAAGAAAAAAACTATCATAAAGTAAATACGTCAGCAGGAAAAAAGGAATTCAATGATTTCTGTACTATCCCCAGGGTTATTTGAGTTGCTTCATAAAAACAATGCCAATAGAAGCTGCCAAAATATGGCTGCGTAACTAACAGTGTGAAGCAGGTTCAAGGGGACCAGGATTGGAGAAGAGCAGAAACCAAACCCTTGGAGACACAGTACAGTAAATGAACTCTGAAGCAGTTCACATCAATGGATCACTAAGAAGCTTAAAAAGATGATACGGAATAAAAATATCAGGGCTACATCTAGGTCAGGTGGGGCTAAATTGGCGCTCTTCTAGGCTTAGGCCAAACCTGTGAGCTAAGGAGTTGAGCCCAGCCTAGTCCTGCCTGTGATCCTAATGCTAGGCTTGACTGTGTTTCCTTGTATCAGCCAAACTGGTCCAGTCTTCCAGACCTTTGGGCAGAGATAGCACCAGGCATATAAATTTCAGAATTGAGCCCACTGGTTAAGTATAGATACAATTCTGAAGCCAGCCATAGAAGGTTAAATTTGCAAAGGGTCAAAGGTTCTAGGCCCACCTGTTCCAGTTGCAACCCCATGAATTGTGGAACCCATTACATGATTCTATGCTTATTTATTTATAATCGAGGAGCATAAATTAGCAAAAAAACAAAATTCAATAGAAGTAACGACCAAAAATTATCAGGCTCATTCTGTAACTAACAAAATGATTAGAAAGAGAAGAGAACAGACAACAATGAACCAGAACTAGATAGGCAGCAATGACATGATCATTAATCGTAGCCTTGTCCCATCCATTTGGGGTCAGCTTTGTGAGTTATACTTTTCCACTAAACTCTACTTCATTCAAAGTCTTTAATAACTATGAAATCTGTATAAGTTGTGAATCAAAAGGGAGTAGCCAATTGTGAGCATTTCTAATTAGATACCGGCACATCCTTCATCAAAAATTGACATATAAGATCGAACGCAGCAACGAGCGGCAACAGCAAATCCTTCCCCTTTGTTCATAGCCTTATCAAATGCATCCTTAAAACTATCCAGAGTTCTGGACCGTAGGTGCCCCAACATGGACTGATACGCTGGATGGACAAGCTACAAAGTGCAGCAGAAAAGAATTATTAGAAAAAGGGATTTTTTTTTTACAAAAACTTGAACTCAACTTGAAATTCAGTACGTTGTTTTGTTTACAGATCTAATTGATCAGTAAGTTTGTGAACATTAATTTAGCACATAGTGTTACACAATGCAGAAGACTGTAGAGAAAACTGGAAGGTTACCATAGATTAAAATATTAACCTAACAATTAAGGATGCATTCAAGCCTATGAGTAGGAATTCTAAAGGAAAAAAAAACCATGTTGGAGACATCTGACAACAAAATAAAGATGTAGAGTGGGTCGTAAGAAGGTCCCGTCCATCCCCATCTCCACCCAATGTGTTGTCTAATAATCAAGTCTTATTCACATATTCTGTTAATAAAGCTGAAAGCCAAGCTACATACGAAGCCTGTGACAACTTGTCTCTACAGTTGGGAACCAGAGAATGGGAGAAGCATATATAAGCTTGACAAGATCAGAGAAAGCAAAACTAAAGATTTTAATCATAGTAGGTGCATTAAAGATGAAAATGAGAAGATCTTGTAAAAAGAAGAAGGGGTAAATAATAATAATAATAATAATAATAATAATAATAATAATAATAAGGATGCATTTTAAAGGCCTGTTAAATAAAGAATAAGGAAATGCAGTAAATTATTATCTACAACCAAATCATGAAGGGATCAATGAATTATCTAGAATGGGTGTAATTATTGTCTTATCTGCAATGAAGAAGAATAAAGGATTTCAAGTTGTTACCTACAAAAAAAGAAAAGAAAAAAGATTACCAAATGATATACCTACAGACACAGATTTTTTTTATAACAATAAAAATTTTCTTTTATTTTACCATACCCAAAAGGGGACAAAACACAGCCAACACAAAACTAACAAAAAGAAAACAAAAAAGTACTAAACATCAAAAGAAATGGAAGAGCAAGAAACTCCTTCCCTTGCAAGACTATCCGCCATAGCATTTGCTTCTCTAAGAATATGATGGAAGCTAGCGCCCAACCTCTTTGAAATATCTTGTACCTCCTCCATCCAATCCGCCAATCTCCAAGGATGAGAACAACACCCTGAATACCACTGAATTACCGAGAAAGAATCTCCCTAAAAAATAGCATTATAACCACCCATCCAAAGCAACTCTTGGCAACCAATAAGAATAGCAAACAACTCACCTTCATTAGCATCGAAAGGGGCAATTGGCTCAGAATAGCTCCTCCTTACAATATTACCATTCCAATCCCTTATAACTCCTCCCATCCCTCCATTTTGCAACGAACGAATAAAGCTAGCATCAAAATTGAGTTCATAACACCACTAGAGGGATTCATCCATACAACTCTAACTCTGGACTTTACACTCCAACCACCCTTAAAAAAAGAAGACAAGGATCTATTAAAATCTTCCACAAAAACTCCATGAAACTCACGCAAACTCGCCCATTCGAAGACGAACCAAGCTATGGACTCGACAACCTCCATAACAAAATTAGACTTAATTCTGAAAACTCTTACTTCCTTCCATCCAAAGCTTCCATAAAATCTTACCCCGAATAAACTTACAATGTCAACACCATTGAAGAAAAAGATCTTCAACTGTCCTAGGCGTAACCCACTCCATACCAAACATTTCCAACAAATCAAACCACACTCTATGGGCAAATTAACAATGAATCATCAAATGATGCACCATTTCCTCATCTTCTAAACACATTGGACACCCATTAATAATAACACGATTCCTTCTTCTCAACTTGTCTATTTCGAAGTTTTATATAACCTCGCTATCCAACAAAAAATCAAAACCCTTGGCGAAACTGAATGAGCCCAAAAGTTTTGCCAGCCCTCTACCCTTTCAGTAGAATCAGCCAAAGCGTTATACAAAGACTTCACCGAAAATTGGCCCTTAACATCTGGTTTCCACAATCTGATATCTGAATTATCAACTGATAAGTACACTTTTCCTAGTAAACCAAGCAATCAAACAAAATAACAAAATCTCACAATTCAAAAGATTCCTTCGGAAAGAGAAAAATCCCAAACAACACTGCCCCCAGAACTGAAAAAATTATCAACCACAAAAGCATGTTGTTCTGATCCAACAAAAAAAAAGGCTAGGAAATTGATGGTTTAACACCGTTTGACCACACATTCATCAAACCAAAATCTGACCCTCCTCCCATTATATGCTCTATAATGAACTAAAGGATCAAAATCATCTTTAACAGAAAGGACAGACTTCCAAATACCTGAAGCCTTATAATCATGACCCAAAACCCACCATCCATCATTGCCCAAATTATATTTTTTTATTAAGAGTTGCCTCCACAACTCTTGATCAGGCTCTCCAACCCTCCGTAACCATTTTCCCAAAAGAGTTTTATTTACCTTCTCAATGGAACGAATGCCCAAACCACCTTTTATCTATAGGTTGACACACGCTCTCCCACCTAACCAAATGATATTTTGGTTTGTCAAAAGAATCATTCCACAAAAAATCACTTTGAAAATTTTTGAACCTCCACACAACACTTTTAGGATATCTGAAGTAGGAAAGAAAATAAATTGTAATACTTGACAGAACTGACTTGATTAAGGTAACTCTACTTCCCATGAATGAATACCTTCCCTTCCAAGAGCTTAATTTTTTTTTCAACCTACTCCACCACCGAATCCCAAAGAGATTTCTTTGGTAATCCCAAACATAGAGGCATTCAAGGTATTTAGAGGGAATCAACTTTACACCCAAAAACATTTGCTAAATAATCAACATGACTTTCTTTCATCCTAACACCAATCAATTCACACTTACTGTAATTGCTTTTCAAACCCGATAAAAATTTAAACCAATGCAAAATAAGTTTCACCGTATGTAACTGATTCAGAGAAGCGTCACAAAAGATAATGGTATCATCCGCAAACTGTAAATGAGGTACCTCACAAAAGCTATTTTCAATTACAAATCTAGATACTAAATGCATCTAATTGACTCTCTCCATTAAAGCTTGCAAGGCTTCTGCTACAATAACAAACATAGGGGACAAAGGATCTCCTTGCCGAATACCTCTAGAACTTTTGAAGAAGCCTTTAGGAGAACCATTTATCAACACAAAAAATTGAGAAAAGTAGACACAAGATTGTATCCAATCTCTCCACTTCTTCCCAAACCCCATTCTTTCTACAATATATTGAAGGAAGCCCCAATCAACCACATCATATGCCTTTTCAAAATCCAGCTTGTAGATTAGACCCGGATACCTTTGACGATTCCTTGAATCAATACACTCATGTGCAATAAAAACATTGCCTAAAATTTTGACGCCCATCTGCAAAAATCCCTTGACAGTTAGGAATAATCAACGGAAACAACTTTCTTAATCGGTTAGCAAGAACTTTGGCTAGAATCTTATAAAGATTACCGATTAAGTTGATGGGTCTATAAAGACTATAATTCCTGATGGATATGGGGCCATCCTTGGAAATTAACACAATGAATGAAGCACCCAATTCTCCTACTATAACACTATTAACATGAAACTCATTGAAGAAAACTAGCAGACCATCTTCTAAAAGACCCCAAAAATGCTGGTAGAACACAATGAGAAACCCATCCACACCAAGTGCGCGATTACCTCCTAAATCAAAAACAGCTTGCTTAATCTCTCCCTTAGTAAATTGATCTTCTAGCGAGGATGCCCTTTCTCGGTGAAAGCCTTTTAAATGGAATCCCATCCATCTGAGACATGGACCAATTGACACCAGTATATAGTTGCCAGAAAATTTGAACAATTTATCTCTCTCTCTCTCTATATATATATATATCTTCCTTACTTTCCCACACTCTTCCACCAGCAGAAATAGTATTGATATGATTAATACGACGCCCGTGCACTAGCAATTGGATGAAAGAATTTATTGTTGTGATCCCCTGCTTGCAACCATTTATTTCTTGACCGTTGCTTCCACTTAAGCTCTTCTTGGAAAATTTCTCGCTAAAACTGCTCCTTAAGAAAAGATCTACAAACTCGATCCTCCTCCGAAAGATCTCGCATCTTTTATTTCTTGTCAATACAATGAATATCAACTAACAATTGATTCTTCTTCTCAGTCAAATTGCCAAAAACTTCCTACCTCCATACCTTTACTTTTTATAAATTCCAACCTCTAAGCTAACTGGTACCCTATCCATCCACTCATAGAAATCGAATTCCACCAATCTCTAACACAATAAAAAAAAACCATTCTCAGAAAGCCACATAATTTCAAACCGAAATGGAGGAGGGTCCCAATCTTCCAGACTAGTCTTTAGCACCAAAGGGCAGTGGTTCGAAATTAGCCGGGCCACTACTCTTTGAGAACAATCAGGAAAGATATCCAACCAATCTGTAGATACTAGGAAACGATCCGACCAGCTCATCACAGGCTCCTTCTGCATGTTTGACCAAGTGAAATCTGCTCCTCTCAATGGAAAATCAACAAGACGCATAGATCATTATGCGAGATTGAAAATGATTGATTAACCAAATTATTAAACAAAAGCTTGAGTAGAGGAAAAATGCCTGATTAATAGAGCACTTTGGTCTCTTTCCGTAAGAACAAGAAGATATTCAGATCTTTGCAAACTATGAACTATCAAACTTATTCGTCATATGATGGTACTTTGTGACTGAGCAATGCTTATGTTAGGAACCAAAGCAGAAGCAATTTTCTTGTTAACACAATTCATGCAAAAGTATAAAAAGAGAGGAAGAATATACATAGCGTTTTCATTACTTTCGAAAAGAAGTCGATGAAGATTGCATCACTAATTGTTATTTGACATATGTTAACGGGTAGTAAGTAGTAACAAGTATGACAATTACACGTGAGCACATTTGTGTGACAATCCATTCCAAAACAAATACATAAAAAATAAAAATAGAATAAATACCGGATCCTTTAAGGGAACCCAACACCTCCTTCTGAACATTCGAGGGAACCAAAACCTCTAACTAGAATTCTAAGAAGTTTCTGAATGAATAACACTATTGCTAATTCCCCTTTATAGGGTTACAATGGTTAAAAATATAAAGAGAGGAATCGTAATCCTACTATACTTGGATTGGAGGAGAGATTTTAGGGGAAAATAGGAGTCCTAATCTAATTGCAATATAAAAAGTGAAAAAAAAAAAGACAAATTCAGATATAGCAAGAGATTTTAAAGGATCGTTACAACCCTCCCTTCTTGAAAGCAACCTTGTCCTCAAGGTTGAAAACTGTAAAATGCGAGTAGATATGCGAGTAGCAACCGAACCATGCTCCTAGATCAAACCCTGAATAAAACTAGTCCATTGGCTATAATAGTGTCGCATCATTCTTCTTAAACTTTTGAGTTTCCACCTTGCTCACACATATATAAAAGTGCACATGATGCTCTGTTGCTTCTGATCTTAACACTTTGGATGGATCATTCGATTAATAGTGACCATTGACCTTGAATTGCTTTGACATCTTAGAAAAGTCCCATAAGATGGGTCCTAAGCATAGTTACCTGATTCACGATTCGACTAATTCGAATTCGAGTTTGCAATTCGAAGTTCGACTCTCAGCCAAATTCGAAAATTCGATGGAGTAGGTTTACTTAATTTGTTTTTCGATTCACTCGATTCGCAATTCGAATTCAATTACATCGATATTCTAGTTCGAAGGTCAAATTAAATATCTATGTAAATATTTTAATAAAACTTCAGATAATTTAAAATATATAAAAATAATAATATTTCACAAAAATAGATACAAGTGAATATATAAAGATCTTTATCACCATCGTCAAATCCTTGTCATAACTATGGTAGGTAGGCTATTTGAGTTGTAATAACACATATGCTTTCCACTAATAAGCATGATGAGAATTTTCAATTTGATAAAAGAATGTCCCATCGTCACATTCACCAATATAAAAGCGTGTACATTTTTTTATTATTAAATCAATTGTTCTGTATGTTATTAATCTTATTGCAGGCCCAAGTTTATTTGATGTAAAAATTTGTTGAATCCAATAAAAGATAAGAACAATCATTTTCACTGATTTGGCTTTCTAATAAGTGCCTGCACTATGGACCCTGCTAATTTCTCATATATCTAATATTTAAAACTCTAAAAGGACTTAGAGGCATTAAATATCCACCCTTTTCTCTTGGGAAGAGGTGATTGAGATGAGAGAGAGAGAGAGAGAGAGAGAGAGAGAGAGAGAGAGCAGTACATGTTTTAGTAAAACAAGAAAGTAGTACATTGGATAGGTATTGGAAATGTCCCATAGTTAATAGAGAGAAGCCCATTTTCCTCTCATGGGACCTGTAGAAAGGTAACTTCTGTACGCCTGTACCACCTTGCATTAAAAGCCTGCTCCTTTTTCTCTTGCACAGAGACCATAGGAAGAGACCATAGGAAGAGGCGCTAGAGACCATAGGAAAAGGCTGTAGCACCTTCTTCTCTACGAACTGCAACGAACTCTATTTTCTCAAGACCCCGAATCCATCCGAATCAAACAGCGATTTGTTCGATTCAAATGGGACGGGATTTGAAGGCTGCCAAACCGAATCAAGTAACTATGGTCCTAAGTTTTATAACCATTGAGCACCCGGGTATTGGGAAGTCCCACATCTCACATCGCCCAAGTAATGGGTTTGATAGGGCTTCATATACTTGTTTGGGCTTTCCACCTATCAGCTTAGCTTTTGGGTTGTTATATGGTATCGGAGCGGGTTTTGGTCCCATCATTCATCTGTAGCCCACGTGGCAAGCCCGTCCATGAAATTTGTTGGGCCTGCATGTGAGGGGGAGTATTGGGAAGTCCCACATCCCACATCGCCCAAGTAATGGGTTTGATAGGACTTCATATACCTGTTTGGGCCTTCCACCTATCAGCTTAAGGTTTTGGGTTGTTATATGGTATCTAACACAAGGACCATATCACATCCTCCAAGCCGTGTTAGATAGAGATTTGTCGCAAATTGAGACAGTTCTGTGGAAAGGAAAGATCGGGGAACATGTCATGGCTTAGTAGGGTCTCACCATTGGCAACTGTGACAAAGTTCACCAAGCCCTCAAAAAATTGTGGGTGCTACCTGAGCCTATCAATATGATCACTGCATGTTGTTTGAGCATGCCCGAACTCTCATGACTTGTGGTGAAGTGGTTCCTATCAAGGCATTGTAGGAGATTGTCGTCTCAGTGCTGACCATTAATAGTCTGTTGGTGCTCTATTTTTTCCTCTTATTCGGCCTCGATTACCTCTTCGTCATTTGTCTCACCTCTGACATAGAAGATTTGATGCCTTTTTTTTTTGTGCAGCGGTTAGTTGGGGCGAACTTTTAATCGCAGTGGAAATAGAGACCATTTAAACACCACCCATTCATTTGTTCCAAGGCTAGATGCTTTAATGAGGCTGGGTTTGGTGGGTGGAGCAAGAACAACAGTTAGCGTCACTGTTGCAAAAATCGGCCTAGGCGGCGCCTAGGCGCTAGTCGGCGGTCACCGCCTAGGCGCTAGGCGGGGATTAATCGGACTAGGAGGGGATTAATCGGGCTAGGCGGGGATTAATCGGGAATTAATCCCAAGTCCATGCCCACCGCTTAGCGTCCGCCTAGCGATTTTTACAACATTGGTTAGCGTAAGCTTGAACTTGATGCAGAATAATTGGGAGCGGTCTTATTTTCTTCAAATGAACCCTTTTGAAAATTGTCTTAAAAAACACATGTCGTCAAAGAGTTGGGCTAAAAATATGGCATCAAATATGCTTCGTGGTTGCTAACTTTGGACATCAATGCGCAACTCATCCTTGAGGCCTCCAAGAAATGCACTAACCAGTTAATCTTGCGGAATATCAATTATTTTGCTTGAAATATGCTTAAATTCAGCCTGATATTCTCGAAATGAACCTGTATGTTGGAGCATCTTCAATTGCATGAAATAATATTTTTATGTTATTGGTTCAAAGCAGCCTGACATGTGATGGCATCATCTGTGTCCACAGCCTGCTGTACAATCTCTTGGCTGCATTTTCCAAATAGAATGTTGCGACCATGAGCCATTGTTGTCTAGGGATGTGACGGAAGTTCATGAATCCTATTCTTCAATTCCAAGCTTGATGCCTTCATTGCTGCTATCAACTCGATTGATGTTCGCATTACTGCCATCATCTTGGCTGCTGTCCAAGCTTGCAAAACTCAGATATTGCAAGCACAGTGTTGGCATGCTTGCTGTTATGACTGTATTGTTTCCATTTTATGGTGGGACCAAGGGTGTGGATAGTTGTTCTTTCATAGTCACAACCACTTTCTTCAATTCCAAGCTTGATGCCTGCATTGCTACTATCATCTCGATTGATGTTCGCATTACTGCCATCATCTTGGCTGATGTCCGCATTACTACCATCATCTCGGCCGATCCATCAATCGTTATTTTTTATTGCGGATTAGATCCAACTTCGGATTGATCCACCATTATTTGTCTGATGGATCGGTACTTTTGTCGAGTATGAACCATACAAAGAAGTGGTGCTTAGGTACACCCAACTTTCTTTTCTTTTGCTTTGAAGGAAATATCGTAATTGATATAACTATCACCCCCTTTCCTAATGTTATGTGCTTTTTCTTCCTTGGAAAGCAAGATTGGGAAGGGACTGTTCCTTTGTTTTTTTTTTTTTTTTAAAGCATCGTAAGCCTCTTTGGCAAAGGATGGTTAATGATTATGGAAATTGAAGCTTTTGGGATATTCCCCGAGTTTTCTTTGAGTTCTCTTCTGCCTCTTGGATTGGGGTTTGGCGTGAGGCCAATTTTTAGGTAACCCCTGATTCACCTATCCCTTCCATCTCATCTACTATTGCCCGCCCCACATCTCCCCTCCGTTCCCCCTTTCCTTTAGTGTCTACACCGAGGCTTCTCTCCAATCTTCAAAGACAACTCAAATTCTAACATTGCCCCGATTAAGACTCTCACTTGACCCGTCAAAGGGCCAGGCCAGGGTCAATCCTTACCCTACCTTCACATTTGCGGGTCAGGCCTAAGTCAAGCGAAAGCCTTCGTTGCTCTTAGCGGGCCTACGAATCAAGGGCTAGGGCTGGGCTAGGGCCGAAAGAAAAGAATTTTTTTAATAATTAAATATTTTATTTTTATCACAACAGACTTTCAACCAGATGCTGACAGAAGGGAACATAAGCTAACTAAATGGTTTATGTAAATTGTACATGATGTGATTCATAAAAGTTCTGCAAGTCATGTCTCCTTTATATGAGTAAACTACATCCAATGGCCATGCACCGCAAATTTTTCAACAAATTGCAATTTGTTTATAATAACAATCTCTGAATGAGATGTACAAAATGTTAAAATCACAACAGTTTTCAGATCCTAGCCATCTGTTTTATAGCCTATCTTTGTTCAGTTTGGATCATTGTCATTTGTCCATTTTCAACCATTTATTTTGTGGCCACCAATTGAAGGATTTTCCATCTTGAAAACTTTTCAAGTACGATCAACCCAGGGTCTCTCATCATGATTGATTTGGTTATCTAAAGTGTGTCCCCACTCATATAAAGTGATACAAACAACGATGTAGGGTGTTTTTCTCCTCTTGGGTTGGTTGGTGATGATTATTTTGCTAATGGTATTGATATGTTTTGTTTTTAGCTCAGTCAATTTCAACTATTTTGGTTAATATAACATCAATTTTCCAGAGGATCACAAGAAAAGAAGCTACAAAGTGATTTGTGTTTAAGATGTGTTTCACTGTCTCCAAGGCTCTCTTTTTCACTTCAACAAGTAGAACCATTCAAATAGATGCGCCCATGTTGACAAGGTCCTGTTCGATTGGTAGCCACACCTGGGCACTTTCTATCCTTTCTTTTCTGGGCCCTCTTTCCCAAAATGTCTATTGCCAAAATATTAGTTTCCATTAAAAACTTCAGGCAATGGATAGGGACGGGCTTTAACTATTATAAACAGTAAAACCCAACTCTCCAAACCCAAACCCTTCATGATCACCATCTTCTACTACCATCACAAGCTTTCCCTAAACCAATAACTGGGCTGGGTTATAAAAGTAACTAGGTTAGGTTTATTATTATTTATTAATAGACAAAGCTGTATAGAGAAATCTGATCAACTGTCGAGAGCCTTTCTAAACCCCTTTAAACATGGCCTTGAGTCAAACAGGCCTATTGTATTTATAAAAAAATGATAGCAACTAGAATTTTACTTCATTCATGGTATTAAAATTGCAATAAAAGAAATACCCTCCTTTAAAGACTTGTAAAACCTACATGCAGGACTTTCGATTCCAGTTGTTGTCTCTTCAGGGTCCTGACACCTTCCTCAAAATAAATTGCTTCCATATCATACCTACAAAGGACCGATAAAGTAAAAAATTGGTCGACGAGATAAATGAATGAATGATAATATCAAGGAACAAAACCCAAAAACTCTTAAAATGAATTTATGGGGCTTTAATAAAGTGCAATTGAATAGAGAAATCTGAAGGTAAATCATTCCAGATTATTTTAACCCTGTGAAAAATGTGTCCCCACATGTGCTTATGGCCAATTTTTCTGGGATGATGACACAATCTGCTAATCGACTGACTTGAGATATAAAAATTACAAATTCATATTAAGCTCTGGATGAAAGATGCTAGACATCTAATCTTGGTACATTTTAATGTACTTCATATTGAAACCAGTTTGATTATTTGGCAGAACAGACACAAACTTGTTCCACTGCAATTAAGGATGGAAATTGCAAATTTCTTTCTCTTTAAAGCTGTATAGGGTTGGGAAAAAAAAACTCAATTGTGGCCTTAGGAGAAGCCACGTCAGCTACTTGGGGCCCATTTGTGAATGTGTCTTTCAAAAAACTCATATGTGCCTTTTCAATAAAATGTGCCCCCTCTTGGGACTCATTTGTGAATGTGTCGTTTCAAAAATACACATGTGCCTCTTCAATAAAATGTGTCTCTTGCGCCCATTTTTGTGGATGTGACCCAATTCAAAGGGATGCCTTCCAAGCAGAAATGCATACGAACCCTTTGTTTTTAAGATGAAACGTGTATGCTGACGTGGATTAAGGGAAGAAATGTTTGATTTTCACAATTTTTTGGTCGATTTGAGTTTTTTAATTATTTTTTATAAATGGATTTATATGAAAGGGATATTAGTTTTATGAAAATCAAATAAATGGATTTGATTTTTCAGATCGCACGAGACTTAACCTGTGCCTTGCACAGGGGGCTTCATGCTAGTAATATTAGAAGCACTACTTACTGCTTCTTCTCCTACTCTCCATCCCAAACCAACCTTGAGCAGTCAAGTCTACAGGCTGAATTCACAACAGAGCAAAATGGATCCAAAGAGATTTGCATGATACCAAATAGTTTGGATACAACTCAGATCTAGATGCCTGGTCAGAAGTACCTATAAATGATGTTCAGAGTCCGAGTTTGGATCCAGATTTAAGCCCAAATTTGGATATGAAATGGGTATGCTTTTAATTCCAAATTGTGTTTTTTCTCAATTCTTTTTTTTTTTCTTAAGACACCTAGAGTTCAACACTTAGCACTAGTTTTAAGTCACGTAAGGGTCTTCGATACAGTCATGGAAATTAACAAACATATTTATAATTTATACGAAGCACAAATTAAAACCAAACATAACTGTGTTTGAGAGAGAGAGAGAGAGAGAGAGAGAGAGAGAGAGAGAGAGAGAGAGAGAGAGAGAGAGAGAGAGAGAGAGAGTAGTCCAATGGATCCAAGGCTTAGGATTTGTGTCCCGCTCCGTGAGAGATAATTTGGATAATAAGTTTAGATCCAGGGCTGGTCCATTGGATCCAAATTACATCCTGCCTACCTTAGGGTACATTTGTGCAATGAGAGGAATCTGCAGTAGAGAAGAAAATTCTGATTTTCCATGTAACCCCTTTTCCGATCATTTGGTGCAACTCATTTTCCTCACAGAAAAGAAAAAAATGAACTGATGTTCTTGAATATATGGGATTTCCGCTTCATGTGTGAGGGGCTGGAACATAGGATTCCATTCCTCTCTATCAAGGAAATGGAAATCCACAGAAAGCAAAATCCTCTCGTAGCACAAACACACCCTCAGTTAGACCCCAACGCAGTTGATAATGGGGTTGATACAGGCATGATGACAGTCCAAATGCTCGGAACCAAGTAATCAACACTACAATTTTGGGTGGAAAAGGCAGAAAAGCAGCAAGTCAGCAGCCACCTAAAATGGTTTCTGATGTTGCCATGCTCCAATTTTATAGCAGACAAGTAATTATCTTTTTAAGCCCAAGAAAATGATCACATCTATTGCAATTTTGAACACATAAAAGATAATCTCAACAGAGTTGCATTTTTCAGACATGATTAAAATGCTCACTCTGATAGACATGCATCAAGAATAGAGCTAAGCTTCTTTCCAAAGCCTGGGACTGGGCCAGATTGTACAGCTTCCTCCAGATGGCGCCAATCCTGTGATTTCCTCACAGAGAAAATGTGCTGATGGTGTTAATGCTTCACATTGTAAAATAAATGTTACTGATAAACCTTGGTGATGAAATCAAGTACCTCATTAGCGGTTAAATGAGAAAGCTTTTCATTGGCAATCTCTTCACAACGTACAGTGGCAACCATGACCTATACAAAGAAATATTCATAAAGAACATAAAATTCACTACCCTTGACAACCCACTTTATTAATTGGTGGCTTTCAACGTAAAGTTCTCACATCACCTTATGGGCAGGAAGATCAAGGTCCTTGTTTTCCTTAATAACTTTCCATATATGTTGTGCACTAAAAGAAAACCCTGAAGCAGGAACAACTGCCCGTCGATCTCCAGCAAGTCCACCAGGTGCAATAGAATGAGAAAACCGCTGCCTTAAACTTGCTACCTGAATCGATGTTCAAAATTAAAATGATTGCATATATGTCCAAGAGAGTAAACTAAAGGTGGCAAGGAGGATGGATCTAGGCCAGGTTCGGTATCCTATTATATAGGCTTGGCAAGAGATGTGTCCAATGGGAAGGACCATCCTATGGAGAGGACCATTTAGTAAATGGCTGGACTCAGTCCTGAGCCTAAAGGCCAACTACACTATAGTAGGCCAGTATATCTAAATAAGAAAAATATACTTAAATATATATATATAACAAGTGAGTTTTCAGCGACAATGGGTTTGCATCAGGGGTCAGCCTTGAGCCCTTATCTCTTTACACCAATTATGTATAACTTAACTGCTCATACTCAAGAGGAGGTACCTGGGTGTATGTTGTTTGCAGATGATATTGTGTTAGTGGATAAATAGAGAGATGGCGTGAACGTGAAACTTGAGAGATGGTGGGAGGCCTTAGAATCCCCGGGCTTAAAATAAGTTGTACAAAAATAAAATATATGTATTGCAACTTTAGTTGGCATGCACAAAGAGCTAAAACTACCGTGAGAATTAAAGCTCAAGAAATACCACAAAATGATCCATTCCAGTATCTTGGTTCAAGAATTAGTAAGGATGGATAGATTGAGGAAGATGTTGAACATAAGATAAGAGCGAGATGGTTGAAATAGAGACTTGCTTCTGTTGTGCTTTGTGATTGGTGTATACCAACAAAATTGAAAGGAAAAGTTTACAAAACAATTATTAGACTAGCTCTGACTTATGTAGCAGAATGTTGGCCAATCAAGAAGCAACACATGCACAAAATGAGTGTAAGTAGAGATGAGAATGTTAGGGTGGATGTGTGGTAAAACTAGAAAGGAGAGGATCAGAAATGAGCGCTTTCGGGGGCATTTAGGATTCACATCAATAGATGATTAAATAATAGAAACCCATTTGAGATGGTTTAGACATATCCAACACAGGCCATCAATGGCATTGATGAGGAAAAGGTTTTCTATGCAGGTGGATGGCCCACCAAGGCATAGGGGTAGACCGAAGAGGACGTGGATGGAAGTCGTAAAAATATATTTGAAGAAGTGCAATGTATTTGAGGATTTTGGCTCTATATGAAACATAATGGAGAAATAGAATTCATGTAGCTAACCCCAACATAGTTGGGACAAGGCTTCGATGATGATGATGAGAATTCATGTAGTTGACCCCAACATAGTTGAGATAAGGCTTTGATGATGATGATAACGATACACACATTTACACTTACACCCCATGTGATATTGTAGATAACATGCATAATCCTAATTTTGAAGAAGAGGCATGAAAAGAAGAGAAGGGTCCATTTTGTGGGGGTAACGAGCTCCACATAGGCAGACAGGGTATAAATGGTCTAACAGGCCAATTGCATGCCCAATACAAGCATAGATCCATATGTTAAACGGGCTAATGATCAAAATCAGATGCCCCCATTCTGTTTCAAGGACAGGCATGATCCAGGGCTTTAAATAGCCCATTGGACTTTGACCTAAGCCTGGCCCTCTATAAACAATGGGCTCAGATTCAGACTGATATGATTCTGGCAAAGTTCAACCCATTGCCATCCCTAGAGTAAACAACAGTATCTAATATTAGGACTCCATGTACAGCTATAAAAAAATTGTTATAAAATGACACAAATTAGGATACATTTTATACTGCCCAATGAAATAATGATGGGTAACTAAAAAGAAAAAAATTGGAAGAACTTAGAAGATATAACCATTCTTATACCTTAAAGCTGGATATAGTGGTTAGGAAAAGAAAGGGTAGGATTTGATTTTTCCTTTTGCCACATCAGCAGTGTCATCCTTTAATCTTCTTAATCCCCACCCACACCTCTTGATAGTTGTCAAAGAAACATCTCCAACGTTTCATTCTCTCTAGTCTCCAGTGAAAAACAAACATTTCATTCATCACTCAACGCCTCTTGATGCTTTTGAAAGAAACTTCTCCAATGTCTAAGGTATTAGAATGATCTGAAACACCTCATACATAAACCCTCAGCATGTTCTTTGTTAAAAAAAAAAAACCTCCATCGTTTTCTCTTCTCCATCGATATATCTCTCATTTCCTCCATGGCTCTTTCTATCTCCACTGCCATCCTGCAAGTTCTCCCTCTCCTTGCATCCGCCAACACCAGCGACACCTCTCCCTCTCTTTGCCTCGGCCTTTGCTCTGTGTTTTTCTAAAAATGCCATACTTCTTTTTCTCACATCTTTGGATGTACATGAAATCTGATTGGTAGATATGGAGGAAGTTTTTAGTGAGAACCAGAGAATGCAACATCATGATGGTTTTTCTTTCCCATTCCCCATTTTCTCTTATCTGTTGACATTTTTCGAGGTTGACTCCTCATTGATAGTCTTTTAGTAAAAGGCAAAGTGTTCATAGAAGTAGAACATGTACACTACTATTTCATGTGCAGTGATTCCTACCATTAAACTTATTGCAATTCTTCCCTTTCAAACCAATGGCTCCAGTGATAATAATAGGATTCAAAACTCATATATTTTGAAGGACTCATCATATGAGCTTAAAGTTCTGATTTTTTTATCGTTGGTATTGTTGTTATTGTCAATGGTTTTGTATTTTCTCCTTTGTCTCATCTATTTGAGAGAGTATGACCTTTTTGGTACATGGGTTTTTATTAGGGTTTAGGGAATTTGATTCATCTTATTCTGGTTGGAAGATTTTGATTTTTGGTTTTGGATTCTTTAGATTGTGATTTCTGTTTATTGAATTTTTATTTTAAAAAATGGAATTGTGTATTTAGTGTTGGAGATTGGGGAATTGAGGAATTGCACATGGGTTGACAATTGGGGTTTGGAGGATTTGGGTTTTGAAGTCAGACATTGGAGGTTTTGATTTGCATTGTTTTGGTTTTTTAATTTTTTTTCCCATGAATCTTGGATTGGATAATTAAGAAATCTTATATGGTTAACAACTAGGGGTTGGGATGGATTTAGGGTCTTACATTTTGAATTTGGACATTAGAGATAATGATTTTGTTATTTTATTTTATTTTGTGATCTGGGATTTTGAAATGGAGATAGAAGAAATAAAAATTTGGCATATGTGAGGACAACTAGGCTTGAAAATTCATCTTATGGGGTTAGGGTCTTTGAATTATCTTATTTTTGCTTGAAAGGTTTCAATTATGGATTTGAATTTTTTTGAATTGTAGATTTCTGGTTTTGGATTTTTTTTTTCAGAATTTGGACAATAGAGATTTTCATTTGAAGTTTTTTTTTTTATTCCTTTTGAATTTTAGATTGGGTACTCTAAATTTGGGCATTGGAATGTGAGATCGGGTTATCTTTAGTTGGAGATCGGGGAATTGAGAAACTTACATGGTTAACAATTGGGGTCTTGAGGTTGGGTTTTAAAGTTGGACATAGGAGATTTTCATTTGCATTGTTTAATTTTTTTTTATTTCATGAATTTGAGATTGGATAATTAATAAATTCTGTATAACCAGCAATGATTAACACTCTTATTTTAGTTTAGTTTGTCATCTACGTTGCATTTTTTTAATTTGGTGTGATCAGACGTGTTGCAAAATAAATTCTATTTATTTATTCATTCATGTAATTTATGAATATTTGTTCATGAGGTTTTATTGAATATTACAAATATGTTCTGTATTCGTGAAGTTCAATCACGTGTATATATAGTTAATATGTAGGCCTTTACAATATGGAATACTCCTCATATGTTCTGTCACGTATCTTATCTATCTGATTAGATAAAAATTTGCTTTAAATAACTATTTAAGCTTCTACCCGTGCATTGCATGGGCTTCAATGCCAGTTAGCTCTTGTGTGCATATTCGGAACATGGCAAACAAGAAGAGCACCATGGGGGCTTCCATTTTTCTCGCCTTTCCTGAACAACTTCAATGTTCATAATATTTCAGATCAGGCCTAAAACATTTGAATACTGATTAAGGCAAACAGGTTCCAGACTTCCAAACGCGACCTTACTAAAATCCATTTAAATGAATAGTATGCAGTTACCATTCAATAAATAATAATTAATGGTATGCAGTTCACTTAACATGGATACTATTATCCAGTGAATTGAATCTGGTAATTACCTGCTCTCTAAATTGTTCTTCCTTCTCTTCAAAACTTGAAAGAGCCACAACTTCAACCTGTACATTTAAACATAACAATGTTATCTTACATTACAAAATTCCTTGTACATTTAAACAATTATAAAAGAAGATACTATAGTGAAGCAGGTTTTTTTACATGAAACAAAACAAAGGCTTATATTGGTGAACAATAATATCTTACATTAAAAAATTCACTGAGTTGGGTCTCCTTATGGGCTTGTGGTTTGGGAACTGAATCCCATATCTGCATGCAAACATCGAGGGAATAGTGATTAGAAAAAAAAAATAGCATGATAATTTACATGCAAAAAAAAAAAAATGTATTTGGTCATGGCTAAGCACCTTCTGAATATCTTCCCTCAGGACAGGTTCCAAATTTTCCAGTGGAGTCTGTACATGGAGTTACAATGGAAAGAGAAGGCCGAGGCGAAGTAAGGAAGAAGAACAAAAGACAATAAAAGGAACCATCCAGCTAAAAACTCTATATAAAATCAAAGTTAGCGTATGCACCCTGGTTTTGTCACGTATGACAAATAGCAAAGTTGTTTTACGAGGACTAAACAACCGCATCATGACCTGTTAGAAAGTAAACAATTGTCATACTAAGCAAATGGAACTTCTCAAATTCAACAGGCAGTTCCCTGCAAAGAGGAATTGGAGTCTTAACACATCAGGAAGTGCAGTCTTGATCATGGTTTGGTGATCCAGACTGTTGATATCATTGATCTCGCTATGGACAAGGGATCCCCAAAAAATGTCCCAGACATCTGATCTTTGTTCTTCACCAAGCTGGTGCCGTATTTTGTCTAGTTAGCAGTCATTCCCCATCCATGGGAAGAAAGAACCATCATATCACCAATATGGATCACCAAAGCAAAGCCCTACTTACATATGTGGACTTATCAGGGCACTATAATCTATAAATATTTGGATGCATAAGGACCCCATAAGACCCCATAACTTCTCCTAATTGTTACACGGCAAATACCTGGAATACTGTTTTCAAAAGAGGCTTGTTGGCAGCCTGTTCACGGCCAATATCATGACACCACCTAAAATGAAGAGAAGCATCTCAGATCAGTTACTTTCAGAAAATAACTTGGCCCCTAACAGAAAAAAGAAAAAAAAATCAACAGGCTAATGCAGGAATGAAAGAAGAATGTGCAACTTCACCAATAAACTTACATATTTATCAGCACAATATCTGAAACAGCAAGAGCAAAAAGGGCACTCTGCTTTTCGAATGCTGTATCATCCTGAAAACAAGATAAACACGACAGTGAAGCGCGATTAGAGTGTTACTATTGATTCAACTTTTTGGTTAGATACTGTAACTGGAAGAGCAATCCATTGTAAATTAATAGCCATGTTCAAATTTGTTACAAGTTTATAACAAATTCTGTTGCAACAAAATTCCTAGGCGAATTTTGAAGAAGCTGGACAGAAGGGAAATTTATAGTCTTGTACAAAATTGTTTGGACAACTATATTTTGGACACAAGTTATCTACAGAAATATACTTAACTGATGACTTTAAATGAAAGTTTTGAACGTGTAACAGTGATTTCTGCAAATTTTACGTTTTAGCCAAAGCCGCCAGCAACAACCAAAACCATTCATGAAGTTGCAATGCTCATGTCTGTAAGTTTGCGACGGCTTTAAATATAAGGAAAACTCTTGAAATTAATGAATGCTAGACTGTTTTAGGATATTTTAAATATGAAAACCTTAGGACACCAAAAAGGACAATAAAATAGAGGTTTCAAACAATGTTTTGAGGTGTTTTGGGGTTTCAAACAGTACAGCCCAAATTTTGGATGACGTTCGACTAAACTCATTTTGTTACAACCATTATTTAACCATGAATTAACTCCATAAAACCATTTAGATATATGACTAACTATAGCAAAGAAAGGCAGATCATGTAAGATTGTTGAAAGATTTGAAAAACACCTCTCCTCGTTCTCTTCCATCGGTACCCTCCAAATCCATAACAAGTGTACAAGGGTCAATACCAACACACTTTGCCATCCAAATACCTTTAGTAGTTTGAGACCTAAACAAACACATGCATCTTGTCATTTGCTTAATATTTTTTAAAAGTACATATCAAAGCATGGCTAAATAAAGTGAAAAAATTAAAAAGAAAAGGAATACTAACCTCCCCTTAAAGGCATCCATTTCTCTGAAGTTGGTACGGAAAAGATTGTTCAAGAGAGTGCTCTTCCCTGCCCAAATTTATAATAGAAGTGACCGTAGTCTTTTTAAAATAATCTATATGTATCTAAAACATGTATGAAGAAAGGAAGGCAAGTTTATTGTTATTGACCAAAGTAACAATAAATTTCCTTGGTTTCCACTTCTTGCTTCAATGTAAATTTATTGTTACTAACCAAAGTGAAAAAAATAAAATAAACATAAACATAAAAACAGAAAACTAAAATTTTGGACTTAAAACTTTTTATGCAACGTCATGCGCAGAATTCCTCTTATATTTCTCAACTTGCATCTGCATGACAACCACATCATCATGGCAAACTAGTTATTAACTTCTGGTAACCATGCAGGGCCCTGGTTTCAATGCAAATTTATCGTTCCCGAGAGAAATAAAAGTTTAAAAAATAAAATAAAAATTGGGACTTGAAACTTTTTGCCGCAACGTGTAACCACAGAATTCCTCTTATCTTTCTCAGCTTGCACTCGCATGACAACCAATTATCAAAGTAAACTTGTTATCAACCTTTGGTAACAATGCAGCGGCCCTGTATTTAAATGGTTGATACCCCATTTTTGAAGGAACAAATTGAGTGCTGGCGCAATTAACAACTGCTTAAAAAGACAGGATCTTAGGAGCCACTGCTGGCTCCATTAAGAACTGCTTAAAGAGACAGAATCATAGGAGCCACACTTCATGTGCTAGACCAGGCCCTACAGAAAACCAACTGTTGCCAGAAAACAGGGTGACTAATATTCACAAGTCACAACAGTTATGAATCTAGATGTGTGAGAACATAAAGTGTTCTCCTGCACATGGAATCACACAAACAACAGTGAGTATAGAAATTGGAAGTACAAGCATTATTGAGAAATCTAATCGTACATGAAAAAAGCAATATTATATAGTGACATCCCTACAAAAAGATGAGTATTTCAAGAAAAATAATGAGATGAATCAATAATTTATCATATGCTGTTGGTATCATGAGAATTATTGTATATCTAAATTTAGGTATGTGATGTTCACAATTCTTCAATTCAAGGCACTTAATAACCTTTTCCACGTTTGCCGCTGACCCAAAGTTTACTTCCATCAGAATGGGGCACCGCCATTGGATTAACCACATGAAAACATGTGATTAATCCGCATGAGGTTAGTCACATGTTTCTTCTGTGTAAATCCAATGGCAGGCCCAAGTCCAATTTGAGAAAAAATTTAGCCATTTCTAATACACAGGGTAGTTGTGATTGATCAGCTCAGATTAGAAAACAGTGGGCTCCATGGCATTAAAATGAACCCTGCAGCATGGTAAGTCCCATGGTTCAAGCAGCATATGGTCATTTCTCAAGAACCAACAACAATAGCCAAAGAACATTCTCATCAAAGAAAAGGACATCTGAATTAAGTACATAATTGGGCACAAAAATGTGATAATAGACCTATTCAAATCTTTCATAATTTTTTGCATGACTTGAAAACGAAGCAAAATGCTTCCTTAGCAGCGTGGAAGAGCACAAAATAACCTTAGTACATTACGGATTATAGATTCTAAACAAAAGACAAACAACAGGATCAATAAATCAAGAGAACAAGTCATTCATACCACTACTTTGTGGGCCCATGATGGAAGCAACAGCATAATTGAGTCCACATTCACCCAACTTCACTGCCTTCATGAAATTTTCGACACCAGAGATGTTAAATTCACCATCCCCATCAATGAGATGGGTAGAGCAACATCCCTCATCTGTTTCTGGAAAAGAATAAGCATACAGGGTAAGAAAGACAATAAGTGTTTAAATTGAAAATTTCAGGAACTCTTGGAATGCATTATAACCACATTTACTTCACAGAAGTGTCAAGTATAAACAGAAAATATTTTCATCATCTTTTCGACAAAAAAAATATGGCTATTAAGAGAACCGACTTTAATAGGTATGTAAATGGATAGGGAAAAAATGGGTAGAGCAGCCAAACACTCATATTCATCTATTTCATTTCAATAAACAAGAAGCCAAATTCAACCACCGATTGGCTCAGCTATGTTTTATAAAACAAAGTTCCATGGTTTCGACCCATAACCCATTATAGCCCAGGTTGAAACTGTAACATAATAGCTGATATAGCAATTGATAGTGCATAGAATTGTTACAAAACAGTCTTGTTTTATAACATGGTTTTAACATAAAATTCTCTAGAAGGGGCATAGAATGACGGGAGATCATCTTTTCCAATGGAATAAGCTCAAGTTCTTTCCAAAAAGAAATCAAAATTGTAACAACCTGGGCCCAGTGTCCACATGATATTGTCCGCTTTGGCTCATGAGAATTCAACCCAATCTTGCTGCACGGTTTTAAAAAGGCCTCGTGTGGAGTTAAGGCTAGGCCGCCTTAGATACCTATGAATATGATCAAGACTCTCATGTTTCCGATGTGGAACTTATGCACCACTACATACCCGGTCCTTTTGAGCTTTTCCATCTTCTCTCTCTAGGCGGATGCTCGCCAGACCCAACATCCTTCTACAGGGGGGCCACAGGCATGACAAAAATACCTATGCTCATTAAACAATAAAGAAACCAAAACATCATATAACAAATCATCTCAACTAGTTCCATCTTAGCTAACCGATTGGCCTTCTGATTACCCCACGCGCAAAAATGATAAACAAAAATGACCATCCCTTAGTACTATATAGTGAATCTCTATACGATCTGAAATTTGACATTTGACTCAGGTAAGAGGAAGAAGACAAAGTCCATCCGATAGCGCAACAAAAGGCTCACTCCAGTTTACCAATAGCACCAGGCTCAGCTTGTTTGATGCACATAATGTGATCTCAAACAACATTTAAATCTGTTTTACATTTGTTCTTCTGCTGTATCTTGATCTAGGGACACTCTATATTACAAGCCATAGATTTCCATATTTTTAATCGTCTTGATCCATTAACACGCACTCAAAAAAAAAAAAAGCACATTACATCATGAAAAGCTTATAGTCTGAATACCTTTTGGTTAGAATAAACATCTTGTATCCTTAATACCTCTGAGAGTGTTTTTCTTCTTTTTCCTTACCCAAATTCCACAATCAGATACAAGCAATCAATACTTGTCCCATGCTCTAATTCAAGGACCTCCCCAAATGTGAACCATAGAATTGCATGTCATAATCAAGTTTAAGAGTCTTTAACGATACACCCATCATCAGTAAAAATCAGAACCCAGATCATAAAAACAACCAAAAAGCCAAATGCAAATAAATCCACCAACCCAAACATACCAGCTTTGTACAAACACCATCAAAACCCATATTCCAATGTAGGAATGACAAACCCATTGCTCTAAAACGGAAGTATCAAAAACATCTACCATCTTTTCAACAAACACCATCAAAACCAAAATAAACAAAACTACCCCAAATAGCAGAATGCATTAATTAAAACACCAGAAAGGCACTTATGCATTTCCACTAGAAACCATCATTAAAAAAAAAAAAAAACATAGAGAACGCAGAATTGCATATACAAAAACGCATTACAATCAAACTAATGCCAGGGGGAACAATAAACAAACAACATCAAAAGAATAACCGAACCACAAAAACCCAAAATTTGAAAGAGAAAATGGAGGGAATGGAAATGCAAAACATACCCATCAAAGAAATTCGAATGAAAGCTCAGATGATCGTCTTGGATTCACCAAATGAGGCAGAGGGAGAAATGCACAAGCAAGAATTGAATAGCAGGAGAGAACAGCCGGGGCTATCAAACGTTGCAACATCTCCTCGAGGCCACCACCTCCTTCTCCATCGGTATCATCTTCTTCATCCCACCACAGACGAAGGGAATGGTGAAACGAGGTAAGAAAAGGTTCCTGGCCGTTCGTTTCTGCGTTTCACGAGGGAGTTATGGCAGAATTTTAGGCAACCAAATAGAAACTGTGTGACTCATCACCTTCTCTACTCTTCTACATTGGTGGTTGTGTGCACTAATTGCTGTCTTAAAATCGCACCCGGCAACATGGAATGTCAGTAGGAATAGCACCGACGCGCATGCATCTTGTATTAGGGAGATTCTATATGCACCCACTATTATTGCGGTATGCACCCACTTGGTGAATTCACCCCCCTTTTTTATTTTTTTAAAATTGTTTTGCTGAGCCCACCCACAATATTTCCCTCGTCGACCCACTTTGAAAAACCGAGCAAAGGCAGCAGTGCACATCGCTTCTCCTCCTCTTGCCTCCCCTCTTCTCGATTGTTCTCCCTCCAAAGAGCATCAGTGCACATCGTTTCTTCTTCTTCTTCTTCACAGGACGCGTGAGGTGAGTCTTCTTCTTCTTTTTCCTTTTTCTTCTTCTTCATACGTTTATCATTTTTACATTCCTTTTAGGTCGTAATTTCTTTGTTAGATAGTAGATAAGTTTATTACGAGCTAATTCATGTGCATTCGAAGTGCTGAATCCCTTCACTTTGCCAAAAATCGTGGCATTTTTCGCGATCTGCTCGGCAATGCAGAACCGTACATGAATTGTTGTGCACGGCAAATGTTTACCGTGTATAGATTTTTTGCACGATAAAAGAAACTGTGTGTAAATTTTTTGCACGGAACCTGTAAACCGTGCAAAACAAATATGCACGGTAAACATATACCGTGCATAAAATTGTTGCACGGAAAAGTTGTGCCGTGCAGAATGATTTTGCACGACACAATTGAACCGAGCAGTACAAGAAAAAAAGATTTCTTCCTAGAATGCTTTTTTCTTCCTACTGATTTTTATTTTAAATCCAGATTGGAAGATATGCCGAGGAGACCAGCTCGCCGTATTGGTGGCATCTCACATCATACAGGTGGACGTGGTAGTACTTCTAACGATCCATCCAGAGTGCGGGTGAAGGTTGGCGTTACTAGACGTCTGAACGAAGACGCAAATTACAGCAGGATCCACTGCCTGAGAGCTCTTTAGATGATGATTCCTCAGAGGATGAGGCAGGGCCGTCTAGTCCTCCCCAGCCGTCTAGTACTCCTATTGCGCCAGCAGGAGAGGATGATTCCTCAGAGGATCAGGCACAGCCATCCAGTCCTCATGCAGCGGTAGCAGGGGATGGCCCTATTCCCGGCGGTCCGGCCGACGAGTCCGTCCTTGTGAGTGTCGGGACTCACGTGGCCATATCCATATGGGACGGGGAGGTACACGTTAATTCTTTATATGTTTTAAGTAATTCTTTATATAATACTAGATGTTAATGAAGATTTATACTATACTTGTAATGTGCAGGAACGTGGCCCGCTCAAATGTATCAGTCATTGGCGCCAGCTGAAGGACTGGTACATACCTCGCCCTGGAGATCGTCTTGATCTTGAGGTGCCTCTCTTTCGCGCTATCATAGAAGAGTCTGGATTGGCAGACCTGAGGCGTTTCAGCTACCGATATATCTCCTGCCCCTTGGTCTCGAGCTTTGTGGAGAGATGGCAGCCCGAGACCAATACCTTCCACATGCCGTTTGGGGAGATGACGATCACATTAGATGATGTGAGTTCTCTACTCGGCATCCCAGTCACTGGACTTCCTGTCCACGTATCTACTACTATAGGATTTACTGACCAAGTCGATCTACTCGAGTTAGGACTGGGTGTGGATAGGGAATCTGCGACAGCAGAGTTGAACCTGGCACGGGGTGGGGTAGTGAGGATGGGGTGGATCTGACGGGTGTGCGGCGATGTGACTCATGCGTCGTCGGTTAAGGAGGTAGAGTGTGCAGCCAGAGGCTATCTTCTTTATCTGTTGGGCTGTACACTATTCACTGATAAGTCCGCCACGAGGGTCCCTGTCTACTACTTATCCTAATTGATGGACCTGCCACGGATCCGTCATTACGCATAGGGGGTTGCCGCACTAACGTATCTGTATCGCCAATTGGGGACCGCCACGAGGGCAGATGTGCGGCAGATTGCTGGATATTTGACACTGCTCACGGTAAGACCGGTACATTTTATATTTGCATATACATTTTCCGGGGTAATTGATATAAGTATTGTATAATTATTAATATTTGTCATTTGTAATCTTGGGTGTACGAGCACTTCCCATTCGCCCGTCCTCCTGCACAATGGGGATACACTGCAGGGATACCTCTAGCAAGCCGCTGGAATCCTGGACAGGATTCCGAAAATGCCAGTGAAAACATACAGCTGATGCGGGAGAGACTGGATGCCTTACACCCGAGTGAGGTGAGCACCCAATAGAACTTTTTGTGTTATATATTTTTGACGTTCTTTACTTTTTTCTTTTACGTTTTTTGACAAGGAGCATGTTTTATTATATTAGCGACTTGTTTCGTTTACATGTGACAGATTGCTTGGGATCCGTATGCTAGTGCTAAGGCTCGGCATCCATTACAGCAGATATCCTTCTTCTGTGGTTGCTTGAGAGCCCTAGATGTCATTGAACCCTACCACCCACACAGGGTTCTTCGACAATTCGGCTACGTACAGACCATCCCACCCGCACCTCTCGCCCCCATCCGTGCTACTCGGGGTAGTACTGCTGGTAAATACAAGGTCTCCTATACGTTTCTGGACCAGTATTGGATTACTTGGGAGGACCATGTATTATCTCTTGCGCACCGCGGCCATCAAGCATATCATGCATGGGAGTGTTCACCGGACTACCTCGAGTGGTACACTAGGATATCTCATCCTCGTGTACAGAATCCCACCCGTCATTCTCACTATGACCCTAATGAGGGTAGAGAGGACCCGACTCCGAGAACGGTGAGTGCATTGTAAACTATCTTATTTCATACATCGATACAACTATTATTTAAGATTTTCTTTGACACATTTTATTGTTTCTTATAGATCCTTCGAGCGAAGGACTATATTCGTGCCACGCTTGAACGAACGGACCAGCCAGTTGACTTCTACCAGAGGGCACTGCAGACTACCCTCGATATTCTTGATGGCTTGCCGGTGACGTATCGTCGGCGTGCGCAACAGTGATGCTCGGAGGGCTTTTGGATTGGTCAATTTATTTTTTTTTTTTTTTTTTTTTGGATGTATAAGTAATTTCATGAAGGAATATTTTCACTTTTTATTTGAGATGAGATATATATTAGCTTACAGTTTCACTGTTGGAGAGTATCATTGGATTATGTTGGCTTGTCCATCGAACACGACATTACCAGATGACTTCCTCAATCGTATTAAGAGTAAATGGATTCTGATACATATGGGCTTTAGAACCCCAGAAAACACTGATCTGGAGTTCTAAAGCCCATATGTGTCAGAATCCATTTACTCTTAATACGATTGAGAAAGTCATCTGCTAATGTCGTATTCGATGGACAAGCCAACATAATCATGATACTCTCCAACAGTAAAACTGTAAGCTAAGATTGCTCCAGGCTCTTTAGGAATTTTGGATTGGACAATGCATTCTTTTTTTGAGATGTATAAGTAATTGCAAGAAAACAATGTACCACAGACTTTAATATGTCAATCAAGGATTATTGATTCTTGTATAAGAACTTGTATGATTTTTTACTTCTGGTCATGAAATGGTTGATGCCTTTTTTTTTTTTTTTTTTTTATGAACATCTACATGCCTCTTCGAGGTGGGATACAAAAGGTCCACTAGTCTACAGTAATGCATGACTAATCCACGCATATAAATATTGCACGGCCAACATATACCATGCAGATGCAATCTATTCGGCCAACATGTACCGTGCAGATTAATTCTTCTTGGCTAACATATGCCGAGTAGAAACTATATACTCGGCCAACAAGTACCGAGCAGTTCCATTCTGCACAGCAACTGTTGGTCGTGCAGAATGGTTTTGCACATCTACTTGTGTGCCTTGCAATATATTTTTAATGCAAGATAGATTTGCCAACCCACAATCAACTAAGGAGGATTATGAAGGAATAAACAAAAAAAAATCATAACATAAAAGCTTGATTGCATTTCAACATCCTTTACTAAATTTGTTTACATCAAGTTCAAAGTACAAGAAATCAATCACTATCAATATTAACCGACTCCCGTGTTGCGACACTGTCTCCAATTATTCCTTTGAATCGCTTGATGTTCTGAGCATATGGTAGTTGCCATCCGTCAGCATTAGGATGGTGGTGTCTATACCAATTTGTCGCAATGGGAGGCATGGGAGCCCCGGGTGTCATGAAGACTTGAACAAAATGGTTACCATTGACGAAACCAATCGCGATAACTTTGCGATCAGAAGATGGAATCGGGGTTGATCTCAAAGGCAGGAAAGTAAGGCACTGTTGCAAAGAAAGATGGATCAATACAACATTATAATATGAAGCTACCAGGTGACCCATGTCTGGCATTGTCATCCAACGAGCATATGGAAGATGGCTATCATAGTACGCCAATGCATAATATAGCTCCCCAACCATATCATCTCCTTCATATAGCAATGAATAATAATTTTGATACCTCTGTAGTTCATTGCTCAAATCCAATCTAACCTGTATCCAACCATCCTCGCTCATTCACAAAAGACCAGCTATTGCTCTGAATCCACAGTTACCATCCGCCTCGACATCCTTAATAGTCTCGATATAGGGTCCTAATGACTTAGGAAGATGATGCTCGAATGTGCTTGAACGAGTGCGTCGGACATTTAATTTCTCCTTCCCCTTCTTTAAATCTAGACTGTTGGTTCTCGATGGAACGTTATCTTCGATCGAGAGTGCATACTCAAAAGCAGATGGTTCCCAACGCGTAGACCGATCTAACTTCTTCTTTTTCAAGGATGAACGACCTCGAGTATTCAATTTAACATCCGGCTCAAGAAGAGAAGTAGACGAAGGACACCCCAACTCTCTTAGTTTTTTCAATATTTGTATTTTACCAGCCTGATTGGTACTCTGAAATTTCTTATTGATCAACTCGAACTCGGAAGTTGTGATTTAATCCGGGGGCTTCATTCTCCTTAGTGGAGTCTAAATTGAGCTTCCTCCAGTACTGATGGACACAACTCAGTGGTATTTGAGTGCCTTCCCTTATGTATTCGGCAATCTCGTGTGCACATGGTAACCCATGGGTCCGTCGAATTACACACCCACATGCCACCGAATCAGGACCAATATAACCAGCTCTTATCGACTCATTCAGTACTATATCTAAAGCATTCCTTGATATAAATCCTCTCAACTCACGAAACAGTGCCGATTTGAACTTATGTTGCACGATGTTCATGCTCTTTTCAAATGAAGCTTTTATCTCCGTAAAGAGCAACTTAAGCAATGCATGGATAACCTGTCAGGACGCATCAAAGCTACTGTTCGATGTGCCAAGGTGTCTTTTCAATTTTGCATGTGCGCTCTCAGCCCTATTCGTAGTCACGTTTCCAAAGTGCATATGCCGATCCGTCTAAGCAGCTACAAATTGTTCATTGTGGTTATTCAACTACGATTTCTTCACATAATCAACAACGTTTGGATACCCACAGAAATTCCGGTCCAATACACTTAGAAACTGAATGTAGTCATTTTCAGTGGGAGAGACTACCAACATGTTCCAACTAGATATAAACGCATCCCATCTGTCGTTGGTCTCAAAATACTTCTTACAATTTGCCAAGATGTTCCTAAAAATATGCCACCTGCATAATAAGCTTGCTGCATTCGAAAAAACAACGTGTATTGCATTGATCAGTGCTAACTCTCTATCGGTTACAATGACACGGGGCATAATACATTCATCCATTAATTCCTTAAGCCTCTCCAAAGCCCATCTGTAATTGGCCTCCCTCTCTGATTCAAGGTACACAAAATCAACGAAGAAAGTCAGTTGAGTGGATGTCACACCAACAATCTCAAGCAAGGAAAGTCGATATCTATTAGTCTTGTACATGCAATCCATTATCAGAACTTCTGGAAATGCACGTAACAACTGAATAGATGATGGATGTGCCCAGAATAGGTCCATCGTAGCATCTGTAACGGCGTTGCTAGTGTGATACTCAATGTAGTTGTTCTGCTCCAAATGCATCATGAGTTGTTGCATCTGTGATCGACCGGCCAACTCAGTCACCTTCCACTTCTGACGGGCATTGTAGATACTCTTCATCGTACTGGTGTTGTGCACGTCCCTTTCCTGCAACGTACGAAGGATGTTCCTTGGCTTCACCATACTCTTCAACATATCAATCAAAACATTGATTTCCTCCCCTGAAAGCCTTCCAGCAAATGAGTGCCCCTCGAGATGTTGTGCGTTTGGATGATTGTGCAACCCCCATATCACTGTAACATCCAATCATCATCATTTGCCAACTTTCGGCCCTTCAAAGCAAAAGGGCAATTATACTTCTTCGTTCCCGTTGCCTTATTAGGATTTCTCTTTTCGGAGACCTTCGATGGACCCTTATAGCTTCCGCTTCTCTCACAAGATAAAATTATTCTTGGCTTCCTACCATCTCCACCAGCATCTGAAATTTTGATTACAATTACCAAGCCATGTTTCTTTCCAACTTTCCTTGTCCATTGGATTAGGTCATCTCGGCTTCTAAATATCATGTCAGTGGTGAAGACATTAGTAAAATTCAAAGAGCACTCACTCGCACCGGTTGACTGATTCTCCTGAAAATATGATTGCTAAATCTTAGTATATTAATGTACGAAAGTATATACTGTCCTTGTGAAATATGCTCGGTTTACTATTGCCGTTCAAAATATTTTTGCACGGCATAAATATGCCGTGCAAACATTTTATGCACGGCCTAAATATCCGTGCAAAACTCATTTGAACGGCATAAATATGCCGTGTAAAATATTTTTGCACGGCATATTTATGCAGTTCAAATCTAATATGTTTGATAGTATTCCGCCGTGCAATATTCATTTGCACAGCTCTGGAATGCCGAACAGGACGCGTGAATTTTAATTAAAATGCTGGAAACGAAGTCAAGTGTATACCTCCTCTTGGTAGACCGTCAGTTGCAAGTCCATATTGAAAATGCCTACTTCCGATGGACAATGTGGTGTAGGGAGATGAGTGCCTCCAATATCTTTAAATAAATGGAGGAGACTTTGATACTTTTTAAGAGTTGGAGAAGATAATGATGAGGAAAGAGATGAATATCAATGGGATGAATGAGGTTAGAACAATATGTAAATAAGGGATAATGAATAATAAGAAGAAGCAGAAGCAAGAAGAAGACGATGAAACCTCCCAACCTCAAGAAACACCGTAGCAAAGGAAGAAAGGGAAGATGTTAATGAAGAATGATGATTTCGTCATTTCACCTGAGGCTATTTTGATAATTAAAAAGAAAAATGTGGGTGTGTACAGCAATACATGTGGGTGTGTTTAGAATCTCCCCTTGTATTAATAATGATGGGCTCAAAATAATTGATTGTGTTTGTGGGCTTAAAATAATTGATCCCAATTGAATAATTTTTTATTAATTAGACAGTGGCAAATACGAATCGATAATCTACAAGCATTTGTAGAAATAAGATCTAAAAATTCTCAATTAATTTTCACACTAAGAATTTAAAAACACAATTAATTAAGAAAATAATAACTAAAATACTATAAAAAAAATTGATTATCGAAAGAGAGATCAGGATATCAGATTCCACCATAACAGATTTATTCATATTAAAATTACTTACTAATCTTATCTCAATAAAACTCGACCCAATGAGCAAGCAATTGCATTGGATTGAAGTATAAAAAAGAAGTAAAAGATATTTCAAATAACCTTTACAAAATAAGAAGTTTGAATAGCATTCATAAAGGTGAACTTATTAAATCAATAAGCATAATGAGGGAAATACATAGAAAAATAACAAAGAACGATCTCATTGTTTTTTGTTTAATCCTCTACCCTAATCCACGGATTAGACAAGCATTGTCGAACAACTTTGACCCCTGAGTAAAAATTTCTTTTTGCTATCCACGAGATTCCTTGCTTTTGAAGCAACTATTATCCTCTCCTTCATGAAATCAAATTAGAGTTTGGTAAGGCTTGATCTTATGACCTCTAATTTGAATTCCCAACTCGCCTCCACCAGGCCTACATACTCTTTGTGCATTGCTTTTCTCTCTAATGGACTTTTAACTTCAAACCTCTCCAACTAAGCTCAAATATGCTCAACTCCTTCTAATTCCTACATAATAAGAAAAAGGCTATAATTAGAATATTGAAGACAAAATAAACAACTAACAAATTCAAATAAAAGGGTAATAATTAATATTATGTCATGCATATCAATTAACGCCCTTACGGATTAATTTTCCGACTTATTCTATTAATGATGAATTACTTTTTTTTTCTTTTTTTTTACTCCACCAAATGGGACATTAATTATCCAACTTTATTCTATTGATGGTGAATAACTGATTTCTTTCTCTCTTTTTTACCCCACCAAATGGGACTTGAAATAATGAGAACCGGCACACGAGGGAGAGGGAGAGGGAGGGCAACATAATAGCATACCCATGATCGAACCTTGGGCGGGTGGATGAGAGATGAGGTTACTAACCAACTATGGCATTGGGTAGGATTTATATACGATCCTCATACCCGGCGATGAAACCTTAGGTGGGTGGATGAGAGATGGTGTTGCTCACTAACTGTGACAATGTGTAGGTATTATACATGATCCCTCATCCCCCTATTAATGGCGGGTTTAACAGTAATCTTGGTCCAGTTTGGGGCTGGTTTCGATCTTCGTTAAGGTTGCCCCAAACTGTTTTTATTCAATTTATATAAAATCTAGAAATCTATTCAATTAGGTATGCTCATAGCCAGAACTGGATATATAATTGGGGCCTGTTTAGTATTTGGGCTGGGCTAGATTAAGTGCTAGAAAGCCCACAGCCCAGACCATAAGGAATGCTTATAGTTTAGTGATTAATTGACCAAATAATTACTAGAAATCCCAAACAAGTGATCCAAAACCTAGCACGACCTAGCCCCATTGACTAAACGGGCGGCCTCAGGCCTAACGCTTTGGCCCCCCGTCCGGCTTCGATTGAATACGGTCCTATACTTTTAAAGTTGGGTCGAGCCTAGGCGTTTTTGGATGGATGGTGAAAGGAAGTAAAGTGAGGTAGAGCCTCCATTATCCAAACAAGAAAAGACCACCCATCATATCAAAAGTAAATAAATTCAAGAGGATTTTACTGAAAAAATCCCGAAATATAGTCATATATCCCGAAAGGTCATCGCAAATTATGTAGCACTAATGAGGTCCTCCCACCAATTTTTTATATTTTTTCTGAGCAACGATAGCGTCACCATGGGCGACGCTAGCGTCGCTCGTCACACCCACCTTCTTTTCTTTTCCTTTCTTTCTCTTCTTCCTCCTCCTCTTTCTCTTCCTCCCCACCTACACTCACTCTTCATCTTCTTTTCTTTTCCATTCTGTCAACTTTTGTTTTTCTTTATAAGCTGGAAACCTAAGTAAGTTGTTACCTTCTTTTCTTCTTCTAAACTGTTTCTTTGCGGTCTTCTTGTGTAGTTAGTTGTGCTGGAAAAACACGATTCGTTTGGAAAGATGGAAACCAGTTTAGTACTCCTGGGCTACCCTTATTGGAGATGCATATCCAGTGCTGCAACAGTTGCTCTGACATTAGACAAGCTTTCACTTACCGGTATTTGGTGATAGAAGAAAGAAAACAGCTATGAGAACCAAAATTAGCATGATTTTAATATTACATACACTCTTAAAAGAAATCAAAACTATGATGATGTTTCTGAAAGAAAGCACGTAAAAAATGATACAGCATCTTGTAGATGACAAGATCGTCTGTCTTCAGGGATTGGTGCACAAAGCATGGTATCAAAGCAGCTCATCTGAACTTCGCGTGTGGATCCTTCCCCACTGTAAGATACAAGCAGATTGCAGAGCTCCTCTACCATCTTTGAATAGGTTGCTCTAAAACATAGATGTGAGAAACAAAATGAATAAAAACAAAGAAGAAAAAGAAGACAACTGCAAAGAAGAGGTGAAAAAAAGGGTGAGTGCAGGTGGGGAGGAAGAGAAAGAGGAGGAAGACGAAGAGAAAGAAAGGAAAAGAAAAAAAGGGAAGAAGAAGGTAGGTGTGACGAGCGACGCTTGGTGACGTATCCTCACTCAGAAAAAAGTATAAAAAAATATAAAAATTGGCGAGAAGACCTCATCAGTGCTACACAAAATGCGAGGACCTTTCGAGATATATGGCTATATTTCGGGATTTTTCCAGTAAAATCCTCTAAATTCAAAATTCCCTCATTTTTTTTCAAAAAAAAAAGTAAAAAAACTACCTCATTTCTCCACTAAATGACAAAAAAAAATCCTCTTTTTACACAAAAAGTAAAAAAGATTCCCTATCAAGCCACTAAAAATAAAAGACCATCATTGCCCCTTATATTTTGTTCTCTATTGATTTGATGCTTCCCTCACTTAACTTTCAATTCACCGTTCATCTAAACATGCTTACCTGGATTCGACCCATGAACACCCATATCTTCATGTAGAATAAAGGGTGCATTAATGCATGAGTTTCAGGTACCAACGGTCATTTATATATTTTTAAAATGGGGGGAGAGAGAGACAAAGAGACAGAGAGAACGTGCTCAAACTCGACCTGACTCATACTTTCCCCGGGGTGGGGGTAACCCTAGGCTTAGGTTGTCCAATCTTATCTCGAAAATTAGACTGGCCTGCCGGGGGTTGTCCAATCCCGACCCTAAATTGAACGGACCTATGTCAAATCCCTCCCCATACGTGCCCAAACTTGCCGCCTAAAAGTCTAAAATGACTATGGAGCTATGTCTGACTATGGGATTTCTGGATGTTTAAATTCTCTACTCATGAGCCGAACTTGTGTAACATGAGCTATGTCTGACTTGCTGCTTACATGGGCCAGATGGAGGTGGGAAAACTAACCCACACTAACATGAATTGGGTAAATTTTCTCCCATTTAACAAATGGGTCGGAAATAGGTAAGGTCTCAATCCAAATTAACCCAATTAGATGTGTTGTCCATGTCCAATGGGCCTCTTCCTTATCAATAGGTTCAATTAGATGTATGGCCCATTTAAATCTACTTAACCATAATGTTGGTGGGTCTTTCACATATGGATGCTCAAGTAACACATTTAAGTTCATCGATCACATGCTATAGATTCATGTACATTATATAAAAAAAAAAACATGAAAGTGCGTTGATTTTTTTTTTTGCTATCGGAGGGTTCCCTACCCTTTGAGCTGGACTAATCCCTCCGAGCTCAAAGGGAAGCCGGGTAAACTCCCCTGTAGCTCCAGTGTTGTAGTGCAGTTTCGAATCTACAATCTTCGGATGCAAACCGTGATCCTAGACCAACTGAGCTACCCTTGGGATTAAAAGTGCATTGATAGAATTGAAACAACTGACAGGAACATGAAGGAGAAAAGAAAGTGACAAACAATGAGATGCTGGGAGACCCACCAAACAGTTGGAAGTAATTTTATTCTGGAGGAGTCATTCATTACAATCTTCCCTCCCACAAGTCAATGCAAAATCCACCACTCTCAGGGTAAAGAGCAGTCATGCAAGTCACCTGCTTGGTTGTTTATGTCTCTACGGAGAAAATAAACTTGTGTTTGGCATACTGCATATACTGCAGGGGAAGTACAAAAGGTATAGAGAAATATCATCGATGGGAATTTCTTTTATTGGCTAGTATCTTTGATTGGATAATGGGGCCTAGGATCCTGATCAATTAGAAAGAAATCAAAAGAATGGTGCCTAATATGAAAACGAATGGCCAAGATAAATGTGATATGGAGCCCTATTATAATATGGCATGTTTGAAAATATACAAGGGTCCAAATCAGTTTATCCTTGGAATTATTGGGCATTTAACCAAACCCATTGATGCACAGGCCCAACCAGTCCAAAAGATGGACTGCATAACATACAATTTTTTGTTCTATCCACAGGAAGCCTAAACCAAGCACATTTCATGACTGATTTAGGAAGCTATTTATGCCCAATCTGCTTCATTCAGGATGCAATCAGGTGGTCTCACACTGGGCAAATAAGGGGCCCACAACCTATACAAATTCAACACGCCCTGACAGCCCCTATCACATTTAGTTTGAAAGGCCCTGTTGGTTTACCTTTAATCTTCATTTTTAACTGCCCTAGCTATTCAATTCTTATGTATTTTGATGCAAACAAATATGCCCTTTGCATTTTGAAAACCTTCTGAGTTTGGAAGCAAGATTAGAGATAGAAAAGGAATTTGGGACCCATTTCTCTACCAGATTTGGACGCCCGATATGGAGTAAAATAAAGCCTTATATTTTGAGTGTTTGATGGACTCTTAATATTTTAGCAAGTGATTATTTTACTTCATATAATTAGGGCTTATTTGTTTGCAGATGCGTAATAGTTAAACATCATCACATTTGTTTGTGCTCGTTTATATTTATGATGCACAAATGAGATGTAAAAATGGTGTGTGAATAAGACCATCTCCACACCTAAATATGTGTGAAACTCTTTCACATCTCCCACTTGCAAAAAGGCGCCTATGAATACTTTACACAGTGATTGCATTTGGTTATGCAAATGGGCAAATAGTCATAAGATCAAATCCTATCAATCACTTCTCTTTTGTTCTTTCCATTATTTTTTTTTTTTGTGGGCACCATATTTGTATCCAAATCGTTCATTTTGTTTATCGAACTAATAACCCTTAGACTTGATTATCTTAGATCTTTGTAAATTTTGAGTAATTTGTGAATAACACCCAAAATCTCTCAACCTAGAAATCTAATTTCTTTTGCACTTGTGGCCTACAATTCACGAATCATGATCTATGTTGTTCAATATTCTCATATTAATGATAATCATCAATACATTTTGTTTCATATTTTAAAGAATTTTTTTTTATAACCTAGGGTATCTCCCGCCCAGCCCAATCCAGGAGCCTTTTGGCCTTGAGCCCGAGGGACACTCGATTTTTAACAGCCAAAAGCTAATTCCTAGGGGCACTTGATTTTTAACAGCCGAAAGCTAATTCCTAGGGGCACATGCAAACCCTCCTATCCACATACACCTGTTAAAACTATGAGAGGTGTCCAACGAAGGTAAGTGTCGAACACAACTACATGACCTTTCCGCTTCTTAAGGCACATAGTCATTGGCCAACTGAACTACCACTCGGTTTATTTTAAAGGAGTTTTTACCAAAAAAAGTTATTTAATAAGTTTACTAATTGCTAATTAATGATAGGAATTTAAATTTTTGAAAAAACTAATCATTGTCAACTATCCAGATCTTATTATATTCCAAAATATACCTTAAATGGCAACATCAGAAAAACCAGCTGAAAATTCAACTTTCTCCCAATTTGAGTTTACATCCCATCAATTCTTTTCCGCAGAGTTCAAGTGGTTGATATTTTTTGTTGCTAATCTGTTTAATTTTTTATTTGCATTTTGATGATTTGATGTGTTTACCGTGTTTTATCTATAGACAATTAGATGATTTAGCGCAAGGCAAGAGTTGATAATGAGAATTTTGACAAATAAGATAGTATGTTTCGAATGTAACAATTGCATACATAACATTTATGTACATAAAACCTTCTTTCCCATCCCATGCTTAAAAGGCAAATAGACTCTTTAGTTTAGGACTCTGTATTATTAAAAACAAATTATTTGGCTGGAATTTAGGGAGCAAAGAGGGACAAATTTGTATTTGAAACGCAATAAAAGGCCCTAGATGGGACGTCCGAGAAGCTTGGATTTTGATGAATTTTCTATCTTTCAAACACAAGTTGCTATTGATTGCAATTTTGTCTTCCCCTTGTGGTTTGAGTGGATTTTTCCCAAGGATTGAAGTGATTCAAGTAGAATTTTTCAGATTTGGGGTTAGCAATTCTGAAAAAAAAATCTGAAATTTTAATCCTTTATATTTATTTGTTGATATGAGTAGAGTTGGATTTTGGGGTTTTTCAATCAATCAAAATTCGCCATTTGGATACAACAGTTCGTCCAATCTGCGAATCAGGACTACATCCAAATGATGGATAGTCCAATTATCCCAAGCCAGAAGGAGTTAGCATTAGATATCAGCAGTTAGGTACAAAGAAAAAAAAAAAAAGAAGGGGATAGATATTGGCACTCCCCCCCCCCCCCCCCCCCCCCCCCCCCCCTCTTTTTACTGCAGGCACTCCCAACTTTTTGGGAGTGCCTGCAGTAAAAAGAGGGCATTTGGGAGTGCCAATATCAATGGCCAAAAAGAATACTTGCCAAACCAAAATTTCGGGAAAAGGTTCTAGCCAATGATAATAATTGAAGTAAGCATCACCAAATCAATATACTTTAAAAAAGAAAGAAAGAAAGAAATGGAAGCATTTGAATCTAAATAAGAAAATTCATCAAATGGGAATACAATCCTCTCTCTTCAACATTAGGATCTGCTTGCAAGCCTAGATAGGTGAGGAATCAAAATTGTGGGGGGGGGGGGGGGGGGGCTTGTCCTGATAGTAGAAGAATTGCAGTATTATCCCGGTGTTTGGATAGGAGTGTAGGATTAAGGGATCTATCAAGTTCCCTAACAAAAATGGAATTTTACTCATTCTAGGGAGACAACCATCACAGGGATCTAAAAGGAATTCCAAAGAACTCTCCACTGTCAACCAAACAGCAGTAAATATAACCAGGAATTGCAGCATTCAGTTCTCTCACTCGACATGAAATCAAAGGATAAGGGATATAACCCCTTGAGCTGTACCCTCTTTCCTTCGGTTCACAATTTAGAAGGAGAATTTAAATCCTCCTACTTTAGCATCAGTGACAGATTCCCAAAATGTCGGTTTTTTCTGTTGGGCCTTCTTCTCTTCAGCTTTCTGCATGAGATCGCTTGTCATGCCAGGAAAAGAAGCCTCAATAGCAGTTCTAAACTTGTCATACAGATTCACCCTATCTCTAGTTCCTGAGACAAGCTCGCTTGCATTTGGCCTCTTGAGGAAGTCAAGAACATTTAATAGATTCCTCCTGCAAAACAAGATATCTATAATTGCCAACGTCTATAGAATGACAATCAGTGAGTGAAACAAAAGATAGCACCAGTATTGTGAAAGAAGAGATTGTATTATTTAAATGCATAAAATTCAAAGGTGGAGAGCTCTGACAGAAAAATGGTTAATGGTAACTCAAGATTGTTAATATAAAAAGAAAAGATGCCTAGATGGAAGTTCAGACCACTGTCAATGAAAGAATTGCTAGTAATAACAGTCAGGTTTAAAATTGCTATCGCTTTGACATAGTTTGAGAAGTGTAACTAGTAGACATTGATTGAAAAAAGTGTTATCAGTTGGAAAACTACAAAGGAATGGGGTATTTACAAACAGGCCCATCAAGATCATGGCTGATACAATCACATTGAAACTAGATACAAACTCTCACAACCAGCATAAAAGCAATTTCCTTGTCCCACCTTTAGCAAGCTATGGTGCCGTTGGCTTTCTAGGAAAAAAGGAGATTGTTTTGGCAGAGGCTAATCTATTAATCTAAAGGAGATTGTTTTAGTAGAAGCTAATCTTTCTCTCTTTTGTTAATGCACCAACCTCCATGGAGCCTTTGCCTCCCAAATCTCCAACAAATATTTTTTGAATCCTTTTGAAGTGGTGGGTTGTGGCTCACCAAATGCTTCTCAAGACCTCTGTGCAACTTTGGATTAAGCTGAAAAATGTTCCTGAAATGGCTAGTCTGTTGGGGAATTTATTTTGATTGATGTGCTATTGCTTTCAGCTTTCTTCTTAAAAAATGCCACTTCATCTGTTAGGGGATTTATTTGGATTGATGTGTTATGGCTTTCAGCTTTCTTCTTAAAAATGCTACTTCATCTATCATTGCATGCATCTTCGCAGAGTAATCTGATTCAGTAGAACTTCTGATACTCTGATTCTTTTGGACCTTCAGTAGCTGATCAAAGTATCAAACTCTCTCGTAGCAACAAAGATGAGTACCTCTAGCCCTGCATGTGGAGTGCTTCACATCCTTTCCTTTTCTGTTGCTAGCAGCATGCAACAACAGTGATCCAAACCACAGGGCCATAGTTTCATGCAACTCATGCCGCACAGCAGGAGTGCTGTTTGCAGTAAGCAAATCGTTAGATGTTGGGGTTTGTTAAAGGCAACCAATCTTATTGAGAGTATATTGGGTATTAGGCACTTGGTTCATCTCTGTTATATGCTGAGTACATGATAGGTGAACTGGTGGTGCCCTATGGAACTTAGCTTCCTGCATACATCCCTCAAGAATCGGTAATGCTATCATACATATATATATAGGGAGATGCTCTTGTGAGAGTAATTCTCACGATACTGTGAGAGTAAGGGTGGGGGCCTAAATGTGAGGGCTCCCACCCCTTACTCTCACAGTATCGTGAGAGTTACTCTCACAGGAGCATCTCATATATATATATATATATATATATATATATATATATATATGGTGGCATCAGCCTTACATGCAAATATTTCAAAATCTGCTCAAACCATCAAGTTCTGAACAATTAACAAATGCTTGGAAAGAGGCATGCAAGTTCTCTTTAGTGCCTGTATGTAGTAGGATTAGAATGGGGCAGAACTGGCAACCCTTCACCTTATTTCCTGTTTGGTGCTGTTTTATATCTGGAGGGTTTTTTTTTTTTTTTTTTTTTTTTTTTTTTAATCTAAATAAACACGGCAAGAAGTCAAAAGCCTCTACTCCACTAACCATTGCCAATCTCTTAAAATGTCACCCTATGGAGAACCAATGAAGGATTTGAACGTGGAAACCCACTTGGTAATATGACACAAGACACAGTTGACGAGGCTTTTTAATAGACAAATTCTGTTGCTAAAAATCAGTGGATGCCATCCATTTTATTCCCTTGTCATGGTACAATCTATATCAACCTGTTTGTTCTACATCACTTTTAACCCCAATTTCTGCTTCTTTCTTTTTTCTGGAACATAAGAGGAAATAGGGATGACCAAGCTCAAGATCGAGTCAGGTATCCAAGGCTCAAGCACAAGTCAGGCTAGACAAGCCCAGCTTGAGCTCGATTATATTTATACGCGAGTCGTACCAAATTAAATTTGACCCCTTTCAATATTACCAGAATAGTATGTGTGCATGACGTATAAAACTTAAACATAATATTATAAGCAGACATCATTTGGAATATAGCATTACATATATAAATATAACATAATAATAATAATAATAAAGCAGAGCAGGCTACAGCTTAAGCAGAGATCCACCAGTGGAATTAAATGCTCAGAAAACCAAGATCTTCTTCTCATTATGGCACTCACTTAAGCATCATCTAATAAGCTTTTAACTAATTGTGTGGGATGTTCATTGAACAAACAGAGAAAAAGAAGAAGAAAAGAAAATATACCATAAACAAGAACAAGAGTAGCTTCAACATCATGTAAAGAACTGCCAACAGCAACTTGAACTAAACAGGAACAAAAACAGCTCCAATATATATATATATATATAAATACCAATAACGTCTCTCACATTGTGTATCTATATGTATAAGCATGTATATTATATACACAAAAAAATATAAACGAAGCTACGAAACTAGGATGCATTTTATGTTGCTTGGAGGAGGTTTCAAGAGTAAAAGTTAAATTAGAGGTAGTGCTAGTGGCTATGACATCGAAAGATAAGCAATGAAAGAATCTATGGATGTTTTATGTCATTACTTATCACAAGCTTATTATCTCACTTCTTACTTCTTAGTTGGGACAAGGCTTAATGATGATGATGATCTCACTTCTGAGTGGGGCTCAAGCTTAATAGAGTGGGATTTGGTCAAACTAGAGTTGAGTAATACTAGGTAAAGGAACATTGCTTTCTTTAAGAAATGATTATAAAGCCTGGTGGGCTGAGGTTTTGCAAAGACAAGGTTATAGTTGAAAACTATGAGTTTAGGGAGTCTTGCACAAGAAGCACCAAATCACATTCTTTGTTGTTCCAAATGACTACAAGACAATCATTCTCTACATGTTTCTACACAAGTAAAACAACTTACTGGCACATCTGCAGGACTTTCAGAGCCAGACGTCTGAGAAAAACACATTTTTGGAAGCCAGCTACATCACTTCTATATTTGGTGGCTTTCTTCTGTTCAGAATAAATGGAAAGAGAAGTTGGTTTTTACTTGGGACCTGGGAGCATTGGACCATTATGTATTCAATTGATGCAATGAGATTTAGTTTAGCTTAAAAGGATGATGAAGGTACTAATAACAAAGTTGACAAAACTCATTATGATGCTCGATATCTACATAGCTAGGTGTTTTATCATTTATAGAACTTTTCTTTTTTATCATTGGGCTTGTCAACTTCGTGGGTAATTGGAAAATAATACTCATAGCTGTCATTTATATTATGGATAAGGATTAGGAAATAGCCTTTTTTAGCAAATTTTATTCTTTTTCAGTTGTTTTCTCCATTTCCCATATTGTCAATTTTCTGTAGTATTTGGGAGTTCATATGATTTTCCATCTGGTTTGCAATTCATTTTTTTCTTTTTGAAATTTCTGCTCCACATTCAAATATCATAACACTAACCATGACAGCTTCTCCTTTTGCTTTGTTAAGATTACTTGTTCACGGCAAATGCAACAAGATATTATGCACTTAATGGGCGGTTTCCATATAACTTTCGCTATTATAGGATTCAAGTCTAATTTGAAATTCTACCTCAAACAGTTTTTTAATCTAGTCATAACAATATACCAATATATCATAGAAAGTTAAATACAAAGCAGTCAGAACTTAGAAGCATAATTTAGCAGGGCAATTAATAAAGAATGAACATTACCTACTAACATAATTCTGTGTAATCGCAATAGAGTCCTCGAGATTGATCACCAAATGCCACCATCCATTTGGCACAAAGACAACCTCCCCAGCCTTACACACACACTCAACTGGTCTCCTCTTCCACTTCTTCGTCGCTCCATAGAAATTCATGAACCACTCGATTATCGAAACAGGGCACGCCACCTCGGCCCCATCCGGGCTAGGATGAACACCTGGCGGCACCACTTCCGGCGGAAACATCACCCACTTCTTCGACCCTCTGATCACCGCATTCCAGGCCGAAGTTGAATTGGGGTCCACATGAAATGAAGACCCCGACCCTGCCGGGCCAATGATAACCCATCTATAGTCCGGCCGCTCCCCTCCCAAAACAGAGAAAAGATCCTCCCTAAAGTACACAGGGACTTCAAAATCCACCCCCAATTCAGGAACTTTATCTGCAAACTTGGGATCAAACAGATACAATGGCCGTTCCTCTCTAACCAAATCAGCATACTGGAAGTAGTCCCTAAGCTTCATCTCCACTGGCCCCGCCGAAAATTCAGTTTCGCCACAAACCCGAATCAGATAATCCCTATCCCACTTCTCCAAGGCTGCCCAATTCTCCAAACACCCTTCCAAAAGCACAGGCTTATTGGGTTCTTCGAATTCGGCTATGAATTCCTCTACAGAGATTCTGCTCCTCCTTTGGATGTTATCCCTTTCAAGCCATTCGGGTTTCATTTCAAGGCTCGCGCAGAGCCAGCTCTGAAAAAGGTAATCTGAATAGAAATCTCTGACTTGAATTGCAGAACCCCAAACCGTTTTTGGCTCGAATGAAGGGTTTAAGGCACGAATGAAGGTGGATCTCCATGACCCATCAAAGGAAAAGCTTCCTTTGAGGGTTTGGAGGACGAGATTCTTCCAGAGGGGCTCGTGGGTGCAGAAGATGTAGAGGGACTTGCTGACCGTTGATAAGGTGGCGAGATGGGTGGGGCCCAGATGGGAGAAGATGTCGATAAGGAGATCGTCGGTGAGGATGAAGAGAGAGCCAAGGCCAGGGTTTCTGGAGTTGTGTGAAGAGGATTGATTGAGGAGGAAGTTCCCTAATGGCTGGACTCCATAGGTATTAGAAGAAGTTGAGGATTTTATGCTGAAATCTCCTTCTTCTCGTTCTTCTTCTTCTCTTTCTTCTTCTTCTTCTTCTTCTTCTTCTTCTTCTCTTTCTTCTTCTTCTTGAAGAACTGGGATTTGGGGTGGGGTAAAGATCTCACCTTTATGTCTTTTCTGCTTCTGATTCTTGAGAATGGTACGAGAAATCTTCTTCTTCTTCTTCCTGTTTTTCTTGTTGTTGTGGTTGCAGCTGAGCATTTGACAGGAAGCTCGAAACATTGCCTCCTCTGCAACCGATGAAGAGAAGACGGCTGAGGTATTGGAGGCTGTGGGTTACCATTTATATTGGGAATATCTCAAAATAATCACCAAGTCTTAGCCTAATATCAAAAAAGGGCTCAACAAAGTGATGGTATAAAAATCTCTCGGATAGTTATAGAGATGGGCAATTTTTTTATTTTTTTCTAATAGTAACGAAAGATTTCTTTAAAAGAAAAATAAATTTACAAAGAACAAAAATCAATGGGCAATTTTTTTTAATAGTAACGAAAGATCTCATTAAAAGAAAAATAAAATTACAAAGAACAAAAATCAAAGAAAAAAGGAAGGAGGAAGTGCAGGAGAAATGCACCACATCTGACCCTACTTAAATAATCACACCCACCCAAGAAAGTAATTTATTAACTTTTTGCTTGGCTAATACATCTGCCATGGAGTAGGCTGATCTAAGCTCATAATGGAAGAAAATATTGATTTCAACTGATAACTCTCTAATTTCATTAAGGTGGAAATGAAACTTCCAATGATTGTTCTTCAGCTTAGACATTCAGGCGATCGCATTAGAGAAATCACTTTCCATAATAAGCTTACCACCTTATCTACTTGAAAACAAACGAAGACCTTCAAGAATGGCTAGCAATTCCGCTTTATTGGAATCGCACACACCCACACCCACACCCACACCCACACCCACATACTTGAAAAAAATAATTAACATCTCTCCCTTTAACAATTGCGACTACCACATCCATTATACTCTTTGGGCAGCACCATACCAAATCGCACCTGCCAACAAATTTTGAGATATGACTCGCGAGATCGAGACATTACACTTGTAAGCTCAAGAAACAACTTGCGATGTTGAGAAGTATTAATATGATTAAGTCGCGATGTCGAGAAACAACTTGCGACGTAGAGAAAAGACTTAACAACTCAATAGTTAAAATTAACAAAAATATGATACATGGAGGTGCATTTAGATTGTCTAACAATTCTAAATATGAATGAATGATTTATATAGATGTATGAGTTCAACCATTTTATTATGAGTTTCTTCAATAATGAATTAGTCACCGCGAGCATTCTTTTACTACAATTTATGAAGATTTTGCTTAAAAAAAATCTAAAATTCTCATTTTCACAAAAAAAAAAAAATTGTGCTCCACTCTATTCCCTATTCGTAACCCTACTTTTACTACAGTCATGGAGAAGATTCCCTTTAAAGTTGACAATGCTTTTCCTTGACGTTTATTGCTTTAGAATATGGGTTTAAGATAAATATTAACTACTTATACCGTCTTGAATAAACTAGCGAGTTCGAAACTTGAAACAAAAATAATAATTCTCGAAACACTTCAATACGTGAATGCTGTCGAGTTTCGATATCCTGAGAAGAGGCTTGAAGGGCAATTTGGTTCGAAAAAAATAAAGTATACAGTATAAATATGCTTTTGGACATTACATGTATTTGAAGATGCTTATGTATAGTAATATTTGAGGATGCTTTTGGTAAAAACCACTTGAAAGATTAGCATAGTGTTATAAAAGAGAGAGACCAAGAGAAAGAGGATTAGAGGGAGAAGAGAGAGCCTTTCTGATATCTCATTAACTGTGTCTAAATACATAGGGAGAGAGCCTATTTATAGGCAAAGTAAACTAAAAAGGAGGAACCCTAATTCTAACCCTATCTTATCACAAGTGGGCATCCACCCAAGATCCATATCTTATAACACTCCCCCTTGGATGACCACCATTTAATGACAGTTGCCTCATTAAAAACCTTGCTAAGGAAAACCCAGTGGGAAAAACCAAAGCGAAGGGAAAAAGAGTACAACATTCTTCAAGATCATTGAAATGGTGTTGGACGTGCATAATGCTGCCTCGTTAAAACCTTAACTAGGAAAATCCAGTGGGATAAAACCTAGGAAAGGAAAAAGAGTACAGCGCACAAATGTCCTGGGAAGCATACTTCAGGATGCTCCCTGATAAACTGCTCCCCCTGATGATTGCAACCATTTACATAGTTTGATGATGAACTCTTCGCATGCCAATCTCATATATAAACTTCTGGAATACTGATTTTGGCAAAGATTTGGTAAATAGATCAGCCAGGTTGTTACTCGAACAAACTTGTTTGACTTCAATTTCATTGTTCTTCTGAAGTTCATGAGTGAAGAAGAACTTTGGTGCTATATGCTTAGTCTTGTCTCCTTTAATAAAACCTTCTCGAATTTGTTTTATGCATGCTTCATTATCTTCATAGATAACATTTGGGATACCTGCAATAGAAGGTAATTGACAAGAACTACGAACATGCTGAATCAAGGATCTTAGCCATACACATTCCCTACTGGCTTCATAAAGAGCCAAAATCTCAGCATGGTTAGAGGAGGTAGCTACCAGAGTCTGTTTAGTAGAACGCCAAGAAATGGCGGCATTACCATTTAGAAACACATAACCTGTCTGTGATCGACCCTTATGAGGATCAGAGAGATAACCTGAATCTGCATATCCTGTAAAACTGGAATCTATAGGATTATAAGAATAAAATATTCCTAAATCAGTTGTTCCACGCAAATATCGTAGGATATGTTTAATACCAACCCAGTGCCTTTGAGTTGGTGCGGAGCTATATCTGGCAAGTAGATTCACAGAAAATGCAATATCCGGTCTAGTGCATTGTGCTAAGTACATCAGGGCTCCAATAGCACTTAAGTATGGTACTTCTTGACCCAAAACTTTTTCATTTTTTTCAATAGGACGGTATGGATCTTTCTGTGTATCAAGAGACCGGACGACCATGGGTGTGCTTAATGGGTGTGCTTTGTCCATACCAAATCGTTTTAAAACCTTCTCGGTATAATTAGATTGATGGACCAACATCCCATTAGAATTTCTCTCGATTTGCAACCCGAGACAGAATCTTGTTTTTCCAAGGTCTTTCATTTCAAATTCTTTCTTTAAACAATCAACAGTTTCTTCGAGCTCTTCTGGAGTCCCTACCAAATTGATATCATCCACATAAACTGCTAATATTGCAAATCCCTTCATGAATTTCTTTATAAATAGACACGGGCAAATAGGATCGTTTGCATACCCCTTTTTAGACAAGTATTCACTAAGACGATTGTACCACATTCTTCCGGATTGCTTCAGGCCGTACAATGATCGCCTCAATTGGATTGAGTATGTACTCCTTGGCTTTGCTTCAGGCAAAGGAAATCCTTCCGGGATTTTCATGTGAATTCTAGTGTCTAAGTCCCCATATAAGTAAGCAGTTACAACATCCATGAGTCGCATTTCTAGATTTTGAGAAACTGCTAAACTTATCGGATATCTGAAAGTTGTTGTATCTATGACAGGGGAGTATGTTTCCTCATAATCAATCCCAGGTTTCTGCAGGAAACCTTGTGCCACTAATCGTGCCTTATATCTGGTAATTTCATTCATTTCATTCCGTTTTCTTACAAACACCCACTTGTAACCTACTTGGTTAACATCTTTTGGGGTTTGTACTATAGGTCCGAACACACCACGTTTATTGAGAGACTCTAACTCTGCTTTGAGGTAATTTCATTCATTTCATTCCGTTTTCTTACAAACACCCACTTGTAACCTACTTGGTTAACATCTTTTGGGGTTTGTACTATAGGTCCGAACACACCACGTTTATTGAGAGACTCTAACTCTGCTTTGATGGCACTTTCCCATTTTGGCCAATCATTTCTTTGTCGACATTCATTTATAGAACGTGGTTCTGTGTCCCAATCATCATCATCATTTACCTTTGATATTTGTGTAGCTATCGCATATGCAAATGCGTCATCGATGACAATATCATTTCTATTCCATCTCTCTTTTGAATAATTGTAAAATATAGAGATCTCTTCATTATCCGGTACCGGTGCCTCTTCAGGGGCTTCCAAAGTCTCACCAGGGACTTCCATTATTCTAGAGAGAACGGATTTTGTCATAACCTCTTCAGGAGCGTTACGTGCCTCTTCGGGAGGAACCTCTTCAAGAGTGTTACGTGCCTCTTCGGGAGGACATGATGATGATTGCTCATTTCTCCTTTTCCGCGGAGCTGAGTCCTTTGAACCTATAGGTCTGCCACGCTTCTGGCGTATTGCAGATTCTTTTGCGGTTGTATTTTGACTTTGTCCTACAGGGACATTAATCCTGGCAGGTGTATTCATAGCGGGCACATGTGATTTTGTCACCTTTGCTGCATCGTTAAATGCATCAGGTAATCTGTTTGCAATTTCTTGTAAGTGCACAATTCTCCGGACTTCATTTTCACATTGTGAAGTTCGTGGATCCAAATGAGACAGAGTGGAAGTATTCCATGTTAATTCTCGCCGTTCTTCAGGAACAGGTCGTTCTACAGGAACTATGTTATCTCCCCCTAACGGCGGGAATATTGTCTCATCGAATTGACAATCTGGAAAACGAGCAGTGAAGACATCTCCTGTCATTGGTTCTAGATATCGAATAATTGAGGGAGAGTCATAACCTACATAGATTCCCAATCTACGTTGTGGTCCCATCTTAGTACGCTTAGGAGGTGGGATTGGGACTTGAACTGCACAACCAAACTTGCGCAAGTGAGAGATATTGGGTTGATGTCCGGATGTAAGTTGTGCAGGAGAAAATTGATGATAGGCTGTGGGTCGAAGTCGAATTAACATTGAAGCATGCAACACAGCATGTCCCCATGCACTAACTGACAATTTGGATTGCATCAGCAGAGTCCTAGAAATGAGTTGGATGCGCTTAATCATGGATTCAGCTAAGCCATTCTGGGTGTGGACATGGGGGACAGGATGTTCGACAACAATTCCTATAGATGAACAAAAATCATCAAAAACCTGTGATGTAAATTCTCCTGCATTGTCAAGTCTTATAGACTTAATGGGAGAATCAGGGAAATGAGCCCTAAGTTTGATTATTTGAGTTAATAGACGGGCAAATGCTATGTTCCTAGTTGAAAGTAGGCAAACATCAGACCAACGGGTGGAGGCATCAATCAAAACCATAAAATATCTAAAAGGTCCACTAGGGGGATTTATGGGTCCACAAATGTCACCTTGTATCCTTTGCAGAAAGGATGGGGATTCGTATGCAACTTTAGCAAAAGAAGGTCGGGTGATCAATTTTCCTTGTGAACACGGTGTACATAAGTACCCACTAGGTAGGGTCAATTGATGGTTCTCTAAAGAATGCCCAAATGAGTTATCTACAATTTTTCTCAACATAGTAGCCCCAGGGTGACCTAACCTATCATGCCAGAGCTGTAAAGTCTTCGGATCACTAAGCTTCGGGCTTAGTTTAAGCTTCGGGCTTAACTTTGTTGTTTTGCTCATAACCGAATGTGATTCAACATTTAAGATTGTCATGTAATATAACCCCGAGGAGAGTGCACTTAAGTTTTCTAGTATTTGCTTCTGGCTTCCAATACTAGTAACAATGCATAAGAATTCCTTGTTACCTTCACTTACAGTCTCAATGTGGTACCCATTCATTCTGATGTCTTTGAAACTAATCAAGTTTCTTCGGGAACTATTTGAGAACAAAGCATCTTTAATGAATAAGTGGGTACCATTAGGTAACATTATGTGGGCTCTTCCGGAGCCTTCAATTATTTGCACAGGCCCAGCTATGGTTGATACCTTTCGTGGAATAAAGGTCAATTCTGAGAAAAATTTCTGCTTTTTCAGAATGGTGTGTGTTGTGGCACTATCTACCAAACAAAGATTGTCCTCAGTTCCATGATCCATACCTTAAACAAAATAATAAAACAATATAACTATGCAATCATATGATAAAATTGAAATAATTAAACCATTCATTAGGACATGAAATAAATAAATAAAAAGAAGTTTAAGCAACATGCATCTCAAAAGAATAAAAAAAATTTAAGTTTGTAAAGTTTATTGGCCTTCTAGACCATGCCAGGGGGTGATCCCAAGTGAGTGTTAAAAGCCTCATTATTCAAAGGTTGGCTATCCTCATCCTCAAAAAAATCTCGAGTCTCCAAATATTAACATCAAAAGTAATTAGGAAAGGAATTTAAACATGGAAAAATAAAAATTTAACATGTTCTCATATTTGAGAATCAGAACTGCTGGTTCTGTCAAGACTTCAGGCTTGATTTAGAACTTCAGGTTCATAATACATGAAATTAGAACTTCAGGTTCTGTCAAATCTTCAGGTTTGGGGTAGAACGTCTGGTTCTAACAAGTGATCAGAACTTCTAGTTCTATCAAAAACTTCAGGTTTAATTTCATGGCTTTATAATTTATATGGATTGTTGAATCAAAAACTTCAGGTTTTGATTTATTGATACGAATCTTCAGGTTCATATCATTATTCCAACTTCTACTGGTCCATGAATATGTGAACTTCAGGTTCACTTTTAGAACTTCTGGTTCTCTTTCTTTTTTCTTTTTCTTTTTTTTTTTTATAATCAATTTATAGCATTAATAAATTTAAATAAAAAATCGTGCAAGATAATGAATAGTAACCAAACACTATAATGACAGTAAAATAAATATCATAAATTAATTTTATGTATTCTAATATGTTGGATTTGAACTATGGTTTGGATACTACTTACTGTATTTAAAGAAAAATATTACTCTTTTCTGAAATCCACGCTGGGAAGGATTTTGCGATGGAAATCCGCGCTGGGAAGGAATCCGCCCAGAGAATCTGCGATGGAAATCCGCACTGGGAAGGAATCTGGGATGTGAATCCGCGCTAGGAAGGAATCTGCACAGGGAATCCGCGATGAAAATCCGCGCAGGGAAGGAGTTTGCGATGAAAATCCACGCAGGGAATGATTTCTTCTCTTTGGGCAAGAAGACCTGGTTTTCTTCCTTCTCTTAGAGCTTCGTGCTGATAACGTGTTATAAAAGAGAGAGACCAAGAGAAAGAGGATTAGAGGGAGAAGAGAGAGCCTTTCTGATATCTCATTAACTGTGTCTAAATACATAGGGAGAGAGCCTATTTATAGGCAAAGTAAACTAAAAAGGAGGAACCCTAATTCTAACCCTATCTTATCACAAGTGGGCATCCACCCAAGATCCATATCTTATAACACATAGAGCTTTAACTTTAAAAACATTTTTTGTGCCTTTTTCAAAAATTGTGCAAAACTTAAATCCTATTTTGAAAATTTTCCTTTCCTATTTCGTTTGATTCAATTTGAATGAAATATAAGGTTCTTTCGGTGAAAGTGATGAGCACCCAACCTTTTGTTCCGAGCAGAGAAAGAGAGAGAACAATCTTCTTATCCATCCATTCTACTTGTCGCAGCAGCATAAGAAGAATGTCGTCTTTGTCCCTCTCTTTCTCCCACTCTATCTCTCGCATCTTCAAGACCGAAGCCGACAATCCCAAACTCGAGGGTTTTTCTAGGGTTTTACCCTGCAGCGCCTTCGCCCGGGCCGTACCCTCCTATCCCACGCGCAAACGAGCTGCCTCCGCCCCTAAACGTACGACTCCTCCCGGTAAACACCGCCTCTGGAAGGTAGGAGAGCACCCCGGAGTATCAGACGCTTCTCATTCTCGCTCTTCGCCGCGATCAACACCGTTGAAAAACGTCAAGAAGAAGATCGACGACAAGAATGCCGCTAAGGGCTGGGCCAGCACCGTCACCGAAGCGCTCTCCGAAAAAATTCAGAAGAAGCAGTGGGAAGCTGCCCTTGAGGTACTATTTCATTGATTTCCCCCATTTCAGTTCAGGATACATCCACTAAGACCCACCAATGAAAACCCATGAACCAGAACTTGTGAAATATGCCCACAACTTGTTTGAAAATATGTCAGAGCCATAGACATAGACATAGGGGCATATTATAATTTCCAAATACGCCCACTACTTGCTTGACAATTTGCCACAATCATAGAACTAGGGATATATTGTAAATCTGTAATGTGCCCACTACTTGTTTGATCATAAGCCATATTTTCCGGTTGCAAGTATGAATTAAAAAGATTGGCGTTAGACAGACAATCTTTGGTAAAAACTTGGGGGAACCAAATTTTGAGTGTACTTATTTGTGGAAATCGTACTGATCTGAAATGTATTGTGGGGGAAAAGATTATAACTGATGATGATGGAATTTGGGATGTGTTTACTGTATGTAGGTATTTGGGATGCTCAAAGAACAACCCTTCTATCAACCGAAAGAAGGCACATACATGAAGCTCCTGGTTCTCCTGGGAAAATGTGGCCAACCCAAGCGTGCCCATGAGCTGTTTGATGAAATGGTGGAAGAAGGAATTGAACCCACTGCAGCGCTCTACACGGCTTTGCTTGCAGGTTATTGCCGAAATGACCTATTGGATGAAGCTTTTGCAGTGCTCGACAAAATGAAGACTCTTCCCCTCTGCCAGCCTGATGTCTTTACCTACAGCACCCTCTTAAAAGCCTGTGTTGAGATGTCCCGATTCGAACTGGTTGACACCCTTTTTCAAGAAATGTCTGAGCGGCTCATAACTCCTAGTACAGTCACACAGAACATAGTATTAGGTGGATATGGCAAGGCGGGAAAATTCGACAAGATGGAGGAAGTGCTATCTGGGATGCTGGAGAGCAGCACGTGCAAACCTGATGTATGGACGATGAATATCATCCTCAGCCTATTCGGCAACAAGGGTCAAATTGAGACAATGGAGAAATGGTATGAAAAGTTCCGCAGCATTGGAATTGAGCCAGAAACACGGACTTTCAACATCCTTATAGGCGCATATGGAAAGAAACAAATGTATGACAAAATGACTGCAGTGATGGAATATATGCGCAAAATGGCATTTCCATGGACGACATCAACCTATAACAATGTGATTGAAGCATTTGCGGATGTGGGGGATGCGAAGAACATGGAGTACACGTTTAATCAGATGCGTGCAGAGAAGATGAAAGCAGATACCAAGACCTTCTGCTGCCTCATCAACGGATACAGTGAAGCGGGTCTCTATCACAAGGTGGTGAGCAGTGTTCAAATGGCCGAGAAATTGGAGATATCGGCAAATACTTCTTTCTACAATGCAGTGATATCTGCATGTGCAAAAGCTAATGATTTGATGGAAATGGAGAGAGTCTTCAATCATATGAAGAATAAGAAATGTGAACCAGATTCAACAACTTATTCCATTATGATCGAGGCATTCCATAAGGAAGGAATGACTGACAAGATTTATGAATTGTGATTTGTAGCAGGAAAGATGGAAGATCTTTGCTGTCGGTTAAAATGGGTATTGATGAGTTCAAGGAGTGTCAGGTCAATTCTTGATAGAGAACTCATGGATGATCAGTGGGATAATGTGGTAGATTCCCTTACATACTTTTCATGGTTTCAGGGAATCAGTCACCTTTTTTCTTGACATCAGTCAGTAGGGTTTGGGATGCACTTCATCATCATCAAAGCCTTGTCCCAACTATATTGGGGTCGGCTACATGATGAGGTAATTGAGCAACTAAACCCCAGATTAATAACCACCCGCTCCTGATTTCATGGAAATGTTTATGTAAATTTTTTTACTACTGGGACCTTCTGTATTGAAATGATTATTTTTGTTATAAAGTAAGATTTTGAATGGATTAATCGAGACTGTTTTTTTTTTTTTTTTTGTTTTTGATCGGCTGGTCTCATTCATGAAATTGTTCACAGGAAAATCTATATGAATGCTGTTTTTACATGAGTAGATGCATCCTTGTGCTTTTCTTCTTTGTTTATAGCTTGGGGTGCTTCAGTGTACCTTATCTGGAATTGGCGAAAACGCAGTAGAGAGAACTTTCAAAGTGAATGATTCTATGGAGGTGATGCCTTCCTTGCAAACAAGAGTGTGATTGCAGATTTCAATTTGGTGAAGAGCCTTTACTTATCTATTTAAGTACATTTCCTGAAATTAAGTTCATTCCTCTTAATTTTTCCTTTGAAACAGTTTTCTCCAAGTGTGTGCAAGCTGAGGGTTTGATGGAGAGACACAGAACGTGTTTGGTACTTGCATAAGGTGGTTCGATGTGAGCTATCTGTGTTTTTGGTCAATTTGCTATGTTGGCTTCGTACAATTATATGGGCTTCCCAGCATTTCTGAGCTGTTTATCTGATCACATGAAATTGCATACCATCCAAGGATGACAATGAAGTTGACTTCCGCTGCGAATGATACCAAGTTTCAAACAGCCCAACGAGACTTCGGTAACTTGAAAGGTTAGGAGGTGATGTTTTATATAAACAAAATATGGCTGGTTTTTTCATCCTGTTGGCTCAAATTTAATTTCAATTGGAGATATATTTACTGTTGGGCTTATCAAGGCATGAAAAACGATTTGTTTTTTCTTATGCTCTATGAGAGACTTGAAATCAAGCAACTGCACACTCTACAATGCGTCCCAAACCAGCTGAGCGACCCCAGGGGATGAAAAATGAGATTTAACTATTGAATAAGTTGTTGTTTTTCATACATTGATCAAACCACTGATATGTATGAGGGAGATCCAACAAAAGTACGTCTTACTCGTCTGTCTTTGACCTGATATGCAGCCTTGGAGTGGTTTATCTCCTCTCTCTATTCCCCTATCTGATTTCCTGAAGATACTTATCCAAATTTGTGTGTGAATGAGTTGGTATCTTAATATCCTTTTTTGTGTTTTTTCCCCTTCTTTTGTAAATAACCTTATCAGAACTACAGCAGTGATTGATCCCTGGTAGTTTTTTTTTATGGAAGGAAGGTAGTTCATCATTGAGCTACACTGGCAATCTCCTTTGTAAACACCTCTATACTGGCCATATCCTGTATATAGACCTAAAAATATGTTGACTGTATATCTGTCTACGTATTGTTATTGCTAGATTTGTCGTGATCTATTACAGTAACTATGGCTGAATTTTGGAGAAGTAAATTAGAGAGAGGCTTAGGTCCCATTCATTTGCATGTAATTGAATTCCAAGGAATTCTATAAAATGTATTTCTAACTAAACAAACAGGTATTTTGTTAAATCAGTACCTGACTTTGAACTTAGACTGGATTAATCTTTAAGATTATGACCTGATCATCTTCTCTGCACCTCTCCCTTGTGCCAAAAATAAGGCGAGAGTAATCTATATTTGTGTCTTGTATCTTAGTATCATTTATCTAAGTTTTTTTTTTCAATTTGGGCATTAACAATGATTACTGAGTGTAATTTTCTTCAATAAGAGAAGCCAAAATATTATGTTTAACATAAATCAAGTGCGGCCCATATATGATCATGCAGGACCACTCAAATAGACGTTCATGTTCCACAAAAACAAAAAATCATCATAATAGCCTTATTTATTCATTTAGGATTGGCATTAAACACTTCCAAGACAACATTAACGAAATAGAAGGAAATTGTTAAAAAGGCCATAATTTTTGTTCCAAAGGCCCAAACACCATCCAATTGTAACCATGGAGATTATGGGTCTACGGCCTACAATGATAGTTCATTCTGCAGTGCCATTTTCAGCCATGAATCGTTTGATGACAGACATCAACTCATTTGATGGATCGGACCATGGGTCAATGGTGAAGAAGCCGTGTTGCTGACCCGGGAACTCGGCAAACTCAACCTGTTTTCCCCATTCTTTCAATTTCCTCGCGTATTCCTCGGCCCGATCTCGCAATATATCGCAGCTGCCCACCACCACCAGTATTGGGTCGAGTGGAACCAGTTCGAGGCTTGGACTAGTTGGTCCAAATGGGTTTGAGAGAGGGTGGTCTGTGTTCTCTCCGACCGGCAAAGACAGCCTCCAAAACCTGTCCATCACAAAGAAGAGAAAATAAAATAAAATCAAGAAATCCTATTTCTCATGTCTGATTGGGAGAATTCTCAAATCATACTGTGACATGCTTGTGGAAGAGAATTCCAGGCTCCCAAAAAGGGATGCCAACAAGTCAGTTTATTAAATGGGTGACTACCCTCCTTTAGAAGTGCATTTTTGCTATGTTTTTTTTTTTTTGTTTTCCCTTTTTTTTGAGGATATAGGTGAGTAGACATTATTAGATTTTAACTTCAGAGTACACTGAGTTTTGATTGCCTAACCTGTCCCATCTTGATTATAACTACTTTACAAATATTTTTGGTAAAATATAACTTTCATATATTATATAGTAAATGCAGAGGACATCCAAAGAATATGCGACCAAAACCATTTTATAATATAAAGTATTGTATTATCTTAAATTTAAATTTAATCCAAATAGTATTAATTCTTAACAATTAATTTAGATTGGGTATAGCATTGAACACTGTTACACATGTGAAATGATAGCAATGAAGAAAGAAACTTGTTCCTAACCCATGGAAAAGAAGTATGCTCCCATATGATAAATGTAGAGATCAAATCCTGGATATTTAGATGAGAATAAGGAGCAGGATTTCAAAACCCGACCCATTGTCATCACTAATACGAGAACCAAGAGAGAATCTAAAATTTAAAAATAAATAAATGAGAGAGAAAGAGAGAGATCCACCTACCTATCATTGAGCTCCAAAGGAAAGAAAGCATCTTTGGGACTCTCAGCCTCAGACCTAGTCCTCACACTCCCCCCAAAAAAGGGCGCCAAATACACATACCCCCTCACCCGAACAGGACCCAACTCGGCCGATCCAACCCCGAACCGAACCGCCAAATGATGCGCTATATTCCCACCAGCCGAATCCCCCGACACAAACACCCTCCCAAAATCCCCCACCTCCCTCACCCACTCCTCCCCATCTCCATCCCCCGCCACCGCCTGCTCCTTCAGCCACCTCATCGCCTCCACGCTGTCCTCTATCGCCGCCGGCAGCCGGTTCTCTGGCGCCAGCCTGTAGTCCGGCGCCACTACGACGGCTGAAAGCTCGGTGGCGAGGCGGAGGCAGTAGTTCTGGCAGTTGGGCCAGGTTCGGGAGCCGATGCAGTAGCCACCGCCGTGGAAGTAGAAGAAGATGGGGAGTTTGGTGGCGGAGAGGGAGGGGGAGGAGGGTCTGTAGAGGCGGAGGTGGAGGTGGTGGGTGGGGTGGAAGAGGACGTCTTTCCAGAGGGCGGAGCCGTCGTCGTGGACTGGGATGTTGAAGGTGGAGTTGGCGGAGCGGACGATGGAGCCGTCGGAGTAGACGCGGAGAACGCCTCGGCAGTCTTCGACTGGAGTTGGATCGTCGGCCATGGTAGGATGTGAATCTGAAACGGATATGATGATGATGATGATGATGTGAGGGTTATAATGTGGGGAGTGGAGAAGAGGAAGAGGAGGACAAGAGATGAGTTAGAAAGCTGTCCTTGTTTTTTGGAGGTTTTGATTGTTGTTGGTGAATGAAGACATGGGGATTACGTACTCACTTGTCTTTTATCTCTTCCTTTGATACTAAACGTCTATATTTGGGCCCTACCCTAGTGCATGTACTATAGTAGTGTGAGAGAAGAAATAACTTGGGCAATGATTACTAGGGTTGCAATTATTAGACCCTAACTCATTTTTAAATAACGATTCCGGCTAGGATTTTTATTCGGAATCTATTTTGATGGTTTCAGTTCGAGTTGGGGTATCAATAGTAAAATTTAGATCCGGGTTCACCTGAAAGACTGAAATCTAGTTTCAAAATTTATTTTTATTTAATTTTTTTTTTTGAAATATGCATATCATTCAACTTATAGTAGTATATCAAGTCTATTATCTCCAATATTATACATAAAAGCGTAAAAAAAAAGGAAGTTAATTTTGAGATATAGTTTGCAATATAAAAGACTCATATGGCGGGTTCCGGATCCATGGGTCGGAACCTATATAGATCCAGAACCAGACCTGTTTATCAATTGAAATCTAAATTAGGTTTCGGAACCGGACCCGTTTATGAATCATAACCTAAAATAGGTCTCAGACCTGGTTTTTTTTTTCAGGTCGGGACTTCCGGATAATCGGATACCAATTTGTAACCCTTCTGATTAAAAGATGGGGAATGGATCATGGAAAGATTCATCTCGGTACGCCTCAGATATAACATTGATTCATGTCTTACAAATTTAACAAATTTATATTAAAAAAGAATTTTGACCCTAGACCCAATGGTTCAACCCATTCAAATGTGTGCAAACCCATGGAATCCGATGCAGTTCAATGGGGTCTTTGGGAGTAGACGGTTTCAAATTTGTGATAGGTGGGTGGGTCTAACAAGCTACTTCAGATCATATCATGGTATGAGGTGCATAAACATGATTATTTTGCTTTATGTTTTTATATGATATAATTTAATCTAATTTATATTTGTATCTGTTTTTAAATATGCAGTTATTGCACCGGGTATTTGGGTTCTCAGGTTTCCAATTCATGGACTTAAGCACAGGCCCAATTTGCCTAGGTCCATAAAAAATTTCAAGGATAGTTGGGTGCTTAATGCTAGCGGTCTCGTCAATATCTACACAGTGTCTCTCTATTCTATTTGTCCAAGACTCCTTTGCGCTCTCTATTGCCCCGACATGCTATAGGGTATGTTTGTTTGGACTTTGGAGTAATTTTTGAGAAGAACTCCGTACGTTGGAAATTTCTAAGAGTATATTAGATGTTGTACTTGAGTATTAAATTTTTTTTTATAACCCAACAATAGAACTTCTCGGAATTAAGAACAGATTTGGTCGAGGATTGGTTTTTGTTATTTTTCTCTCGTTGAGCATTAATTATTTTGAGTAGTTAGTTACTCTTTATTTCCTTCATTTTTCTGTACTAAGAAGTGCACATTAGCTAGTGATTGACATGGTTCATGGTTGTAGGGGTGGAAGAAATCGAACCGAACCGAACTCTGGACCGTAAACCGAACCGTAAAATTAAGTTCGGTTCGATTTATCGGTTTTCGGTTCGGTTTCGATTTTGAGTTTTTGGCTTGTTCGGTTTTCGGTTCGGTTTCGGTTTTTAGAAAATAATTTCGGTTTAAACCGAAAAAACGAACTATATTTCATGTTTTAAATTAAATATATATGTGTCAGTATTAGACAGACTATTCGTGTAATTTACACAGACTAATAGACTATAATCTAAAGACTAAAAGACCAAATGGGAAAGGAAAAATCGAAAAACCAAACGTTTAATTGAAAATTTCGGTTTAAACCGAAAAATCGAAAACCAAACCGTTTAATTATTTTCGGTTCGGTTCGGTTTTACATCTTATTCGGTCTGGTTTTCGGTTTGTAATATTTTGACATTTCGGTTTTCGGTTTCGGTTTAAAACCGAACCGAAAACCATACTTCCACCCCATGGTTGGATCATTTTTAAGTCTATAATCTCAAAAGGGACAAGTGTTTGATTTCCAGCTCAGCTTTTCTCCACTTTGGAGAGGAAGATCAAAGTATGGAGAGTTACTGAGCCACTGACCCTTTTAGGAAGTAAAGCTCTCTTGTCTATGGTTGAAGCAAATAGAAAGAAAGAAATTTTTTTTTTCAAATCCATACGTATCCAGAACGTCCCAAACAAAACAACAGCTATGTAAAGTGCAGTCCAATATTTTGTCGAAAAATCCTTCAATGAGAAAGGAAACTGCACCGCAAATTCAAGAAAAACCTACTATAAAAACAGCAGAGAATACAATGGTTTCTTCCTTCTCAACTTTATGCAACGCGAGCTATTATGTCAAATAGATTAGATATCGTATAAAGGGGCATTTTTATCTTTTTGTCTGCATCAGTTTTAAATGATGACTGCCGCCTCTACGAAAAAGTGTGATTGACCTTAGGCTATAAAAGTAAATAACGAGGGACCTACCGCCAAAAGCTCCAACTATAAAAGGGGACGTCCCCGTTACTTTCTCTCCACTCTCTCCCACACGTCCGACTCTCTCTCCTCCATCCACCTCTCTTCTCCTAGTTAATGTTGGTCAAGATGTTTAAGAGATGATGTATTTCGCGAGACGAATGCTCCATTGACTTGGTTTTTCATGTAACTAGAGTTGTGAGATTATGTAGAATTTTAATTCCACATTCTTGTTCATGTTTTCTTTGTGCAAAGAATAAATCAAATTTGTGAGTTACATTAATTGATTTTAATGGATCAAAATAGCGTGTTTATGTGGGGTGATAGACCAGGTTTGGAGTTATGTTTATGGTTTGATTCTTTGGCCATAAGCATGGAGTTTGAATGTTGGAATCTCAATTTCTAATGCCCGTATTTTCTTTATTTTGTTTATGTTTATTATGATTTTTTTTACCTTTATCAAATTGGTTGTCTAATATTTTTTGTTTTTGTTTTTGCAGTATCTAGTAGTAGCATAGTCTAGGATTATTAGTTTAGGGTTTTATTTGGATTTCTAATTTTTATTTGAAACTTGAGATTGTAATTTAATTATTATTTCCAAACTTGTTAGTAGTGCAATTGATGTATAGATTTTATTTCCGACTGACCCGGTAAAACTACAATTGAAAGCCTTGCAATTGGGGACCCAAGATCGCAACAATCGGTGTGATACCTTTTCCATGCGGAAAAAAGTAAAAGAATGAATTGATTTCCTGATAGAGGAGATTTTAATTTCTTATGCAATGGGTAGGAGCAAAAGATTCCTCTCTTTGGTGGAAACAAAAATCCACGAAGCTTAGAATCTTCTTGTTGCACAAAGACACCCATCGACATTTAAAACTAGCAATATCAAAGAGCATACGGGGGAATTTTTTCCCATAGAAATATTGCATCGCTTAATTTCAATGACTACATTTATTAGAGAGTCCATCTTTTTGGATGGAAGGGATAAGGTGGAATTCTTGAATCCTCCTTGGGACTTGAGCATTCAGGAATTCCACCAAAATACAAGGAGGGTGGAATTTCTAAATTCTTAAAGTCCAATTGGGACTTTTCATGTGCTGAAATTCATAAATTCTTCTCAAGAAACATGAAATTTGGAACTGCCAATCCTAAAAATCCTAAATGTCAGGAATTCTAGTAAAGAAGCAGGCCCAAAATAATCAAAACTTTATCAACTTAACATAATTAGCGTCTGTAGTCCAACGGCTAAAGGATAGTTGCCTTCCAAGCAATTGATCCAGTTTCAATGACTACATTTATTAGAGAGTCCAACTTTTTGGATGGAAAGGATAAGGTGGAATTCTTGAATCCTCTTTTCGACTTGAGCATTCAGGAATTCCACCAAAATACAAAGAGGGTAGAATTTCTAAATTCTTAAAATCCAATTGAGACTTTTCATGTGCTAGAATTCATAAATTCTTTTCAAGAAACATGGGATTTGGAAATGTCAATCCTAAAAATTCTAAATGTCAAGAATTCTAGTAAAGAAGCAGGCGCTAAATAATCAAAACTTTATCAACTTAACATAATTAGCGTCTGTAGTCCAACGGCTAAAGGATAGTTGCCTTCCAAGCAATTGATCCGGGTTCGATTCCCGGTAGACGCATAAATGTATTTTTTTCCATATAAATTTAAATGATCCTTATAATTACACATCACCACATTTGTTTACACTTATAAATTAATCTTAATTCTTTTTAAACCTAATCTTTTAGATACATGGATAAATATAATTCAGCAATGGTTTTTCTTTCTTTCTTTTTTCAATTAACATCGTGCTTTAATGTATAAAATAAATATCTATTTCATCTTCACAATTTATAACCTCTCAAGGTTATTTGTTTACAGTTATTTATATATGTAAATGATCCTCATATGATATAATTATATATTATCACATTTGTTTGCATTGATTTATGCACCGCTTGCGTAAATGAGGTGTAAAAATAGTATGTAAATAAGATCACCACACACTAAAAACTTCACACTTTCTTGCAAAAGGCGCTGGTACACTTTTTACATGTTGACTGCATTTTCATGAGGCCTATGGGCCCCATATTTGGAATCTAGACCATTCATTTTGTTTATTGGATTGATATAGACAAAATCCTGAAATTGATTATTTTAAATCTTCATAGATTTTGAGTGATTTGTGAAAAAGTTCCCACCTATATATCTAATTTTCTACACTTTTTGTGGCTTCCATTTATGCTCTGAATAGTTCAATATCCTTTTATTAACGGTAAATATTAGGATTTTTCTCATATCTCAGTTCTTTGTGGATTATGAGAGAATTGTAAATACATATAAACTTGCTCGTTGCAATGTGTTTCATATTTGTAACATTTGCATATGCAACATTTACATATGTAAAAGGAAAACTACCACCAACACACTCATAATTGAGTGGTGTTGCCACCCTATTTGCACACATAAGTCAAGGATTGATCCTTGGGTCCTCCAGTTAAAATATCAATCTTGGACCAATAGCACAAAATAAAAATAAAAAAGGCAAATGACTCGGAAAAAAATAGTAAACAAAGTACAAAACACAAAAAAGTAGGCAACTCGATAAAATTGGATTTTGGGAGAAGGTGGGGCATAATATCAGCACAATAAAAAGGGATGTACTTGACTTAAGAGCCCAAGTATAAATACTTTATAAAGTGCATTTTTCCGGTGATGGCTGGGAAATTCCATAATAGAAAATGAAAAGCATTTACAAAAAGAAAGTATTTGACTTAAGACGGGGGGAATACATGAGGAGAAGATACTTCATTGCATTTCAACTTTCAAGTACAACATTTGAATTTTACAGGTGATCGTGCGTGGGACTTAACGTTCAGACGTGTAGGTGACAGGTCATTCATATAAATATAATACATGACTTTCTTGTCTATCCTTCGATAACCTAAGATTACATTTGCACTATATTTACAATATCTGATAGAAAAAGCTACAAAAATGTAGAAGAAACAGTTGAATTTCCATTTTTAGGTCTCGAAGACCATTGGGTATATAGGAATTTAATTTCTTTTATTTTTCAAATTCGATGTCAATTTTGAGTTCAGCCTTCGATATTCACATCCCTGTGGGTAGTTGGAGTCTTAGTCCTGCCACTAACCCTTTCATCATATCACTTACGCTATTTAATATTTGGGTCATGGTGAAGACAACTTTGCATGATGGGGATTTGATCCGGAGTAGTGTGATCCCCATTTTGACAAAGAAATTAACCATAAATCAAAGAAAAAGAAAGGAATTTAACTCTATTCGCGAAATTAAAATCTGATCCAGAGGGATGCTTCGGAGGTTCTAAGCCCCTTTGTGGTTGTGGGACAGGTGAATTGGAGTTGTTCCAGAGTTTCTTCTCCTTCTTGAGCAGGTAGCCTTCTCTTTCTACTTGTTTTTCTCCTTTTTTTTTCTCGTCTCTTCAAATGTTTTAGATTTACACCAGTTTCTCAACCTTTTTCTTGACTTTCAAGAGGACTTATTTATAGGCTTGGGAGGGTTAGGGTGGTTTGGTCATGTTTCCCTGTGATTTCCTCCACTGTCTCTAATAAAAAAGTTATGTTGGAAAGTGAGGTTGCAGCCCTGAATTGGGGGTGGAACTTTAGGGGTGTTCGCGGGACCTGACCTTTTTGCCACCTGGGGTCCTGGGATTTTTTTCGCGACCCCCGACCATGATGTAAATCGTGGGAGGATAACCACTCATGACCGCTATGTAGTGACTGAGACTCATGGGAGGGTCGCGAAGGAGTGGTCCACATAGGCACCATGCGTCGCTCATTTTTGGGTCAGATTCAAGTGTCATCTACTACTCGATAAATGGGACACATGTCATGATGATTTGAAAGCTTGTGAGACTCATTTAGAGTGAGAAATGATCAAGAGGCCGTGAAACTAGTGGTGTATAAAAAAAAAATTATTTCGATTCGTGGATTTTTAATTGATCCGAATGAAAACGGATTGAAAATCTTGTAATTCGTTAGCAACGGATTGGTAACGGACTTCACCCTCAATTCGGAGATTCAGTCCAATCCGATCCGTTGACATTAAATATAAATAATAAAAAAATTTAACGTGTCTAAATATAAGTTAAGATGTCTAAATAAAAATAAAAATAAAAATTTAAGGGGTCCAATATGAAATTTTTTACATGTTTGATATATTTCTTTTAACATTAGATTGAACGGATTAATCCGATCCGATTCGGTACTCCACGGATCAGATATGATCGGTTTTTCCAAATCCATCAATCTGTAGGTAACGGATTCCAAATCCATCAATCCGTAGGTAACGGATTGGTGACGGATTTGGCCCAATCCACATTAATCCGATCCGTGTACACCCCTAGACTCCCATCTTCCATATTGTACATCTGGTCCTGATAATATCATCAATGATCGTACAGAAATTAAAATGCACAAACAAATCTAAAACCATAAATTTCATCCATATATATCTTGATGATGGGCAAGGTCGGTTGCTGACTATGGCCTTACACATAGTATATGTCTAATTAAGACCCAAACAAATCATTTGAACTTATTTAAAAAAAGGAAACAAAAAAAAAAAAAAAAACCATTCAAGTTCAAAATAAGTATTTGAATTCTGATTTTCATAAAGATTCAATTAAATTAGATAGGAGCTTTTGATTGAGAACTATCTGGATCTCCCCATGTAGCCGTCCAAAATATAGCCCGTGTTGTTTCATTTCCTCTTAGCAACGATTTGATGAACTCCCCCTCCCAGCCGCTCTCATAAAAGGGATAAAACAGACCTAAAAAATGAACATAATTAGATATTCTTTATTTATTTTTTTTGCCAAAATGATGATATGTTAAAGAAAACAAAAGGGATACTACAAAGACAAACTATAAAAATAGAGAACAATCCAATTTTCTTTCAAATGCTGCAACAATGTCGGAGATATATTGGTGGAGGGGTGGAAAATCACTGTTCCAGCAGAAGTTGTTGCATCGGTCATTGGCTTTCAAATGTGGACGACAGGGTCTAATTCTTTTTTTGGTAATATTTTTATTTTCTTTCTCTTGAAAGTTGTTTTAAATTCGATTCAAGTTTCAAATTTTGCACCTGGATGTATAAAGGTGCCTGGTGTGTCGTATCTTGATGGGTCAGACTTTGTTAGGATTTTCTTTATTTTTTGTTGTAGACTTTCAAATTGCATTTACCCGTGTATTGAGACCCATAATATAATGTATTCATAAATATAATGAAATGATTCTTTTCGCCCATCCAACTAAAATGCACTCAATTCCAAACATCGTTTGCCCTCGTGATGCACATTGGCACTCACGTGTGACAAAAAAATAGGGAATATATTACAGTCGTCAATCACAATTTAGACAAGCAAGACAGAAGCGACGCGTTTATACTATTGAGAAAATTTACCCCACCAAAATAGTGGAGAAGGGCTTATTTATAATTATTAGAGATCTTAGGGGGTATTTAAAAAAGTTGTTGTCAGGCAAAAGTGTCATTTTTATAGAAATTGAGCAAAAGCCAAATGACCATTTCTTTTTACCGTCAAATCTAGTTATTTGGGGATATGAAAGGTGTTAAAATGCATAGACAGGGCCTATTTACAAATAATGAAACTACAGGGGCCTATTTGCGAATCTTTGAAGCTGTAGGTGGGCATATAAAAAAAAACTCAAAATTTAATGGATATTAAAGCTGCTGAGCGGCTTAGATTTTGATAAGTTAGACCCCACCATGCATTAAAGAAGTCTGTTGCACCATAGTATAATGCAGCTGCGAGGCTGCATTATAGTCCTGCCATTCAAAGAAAAGCTTATGATTTTTTTCGTTTTCCAGTTGGATTGATAGAGGCACAACAAATTGAATATTACTTACTTGCTATTAAGAACAGTTATGACTAATGAGAAAATTAGGATCTAAATAGATCAATCATGTTTCAGAAATTTTCCTCAATTTATACCATCCTAATTCCTATGTAAACTAGAGAGGAATTTATGGTGGGCGCAAGTTGTATTTAGGTGTTGGTATGAGAAATCATTTTAATTTTGAGTGTGGAGGGGCTGTTTTTTTGGGCTCTTTCAATACAACCGGTCTACATGCACCGAAAAACAAGCCTGAAAAAGGTCCTGAAGCTCTCCCATATCCTAGGATCTCATTTCAAAAGGAGATCCTAGGATAGAGTAGGTTTCAGGGCCTTTTTCAGGCTCTTTTTTTCGGTGCATGCAGACTTTTTGCTTTCAATATGCCTACTTCCCATGAGTAAACATGGATTTAGGTGGGACCCATGAGCTAGACAACATATAAGTTGTATGTAGTCTAGCTCGTGGGTCACTTAGATGATCACGGATGCGGGAAGTGTAAATGATGTATCCATATCCAAGATCAGACACTCTTAAGTGTAGATGACATATCCATTATCCTTGAACATTTTCTAATTTTTCTCAAATAGCTCCTTACTTTTAAAATATATTTCTTCATTTTTTGTTATTTGTAATATACTCATAATTTGTTATATAATGTTGCTAGGGTCTATTGACAGCCCTATTGCTAGTCATTTTCTAGGGGAATGAGTGGGCTCAATCCCACCCCATGGAGTCCACATATTTCCAAAATCCAACAATGCTAAAGTCAAAATTGTTGATTGGAATGTACCAAGGTCAAGTAAAGATTGAAAGCCAATATTCAAAGCAAGGATCCTTATCGAAACGGTGAAGGCTCCACTTGCAACTTTCCCTCTTATAAGAGAGGAGGAAAACCTACATTTGCTACTTCACTATTAGTAAATACCCGTTGTAACATGTAAGGCTACAACTGCAGCTTTTCCTCCGCTTAGAATGAAGGAAAACATGCATTTGCTTCTTTACCGCTGATGGGTACGGCGGTAAATCTGCATTGCCAGTTTTCCTTCTCTCAGAGCGGAGGAAAATTGACATTTGCTGCTTTACCGTTGATACATACGGCGGTAAAGCTGCATTTGCAACTTTTCCTCCTCTAAGAGCGGAGAGAAACTCGCATATAACGGTAAAACCCCTTTTTCTTAATTCTTTGTGCTGAACCTATTTTTTTGGCTGCCTTGAACCAGTCCGCTCCCCATGTAAAATGTGTTTACATGTTTATTAATAGAATATGACGCAGAAAGCTCTCACACTTTTACATGTGTAATTTTATAGTTTTATATGTTAAAAACATCAAATCCGCTATAAAAATCGACCCAAGAAAGGAAGGGTGGCGAATCCTCGGTTGCCCTCAATCCAACCCAGTTAGATCCTTTTTAAATGTCCGGGACAATGCACATTTTACTCGGGTCTAGTGGGCTAGACAGGTTAACCCTGACCTAGACCATTTTTTTGCTGGCAAGAAAAATTTGACCCGTGGCTAACCCATATTTTATGGGGGTCGAGTATGGTGGGTCGGGATAGTGGTTAGAGTCGGTTCTGTTTATGCCACGTCTAAATTTTGAGTTAATAAGGTTAGTTAGCATTCTCCTATATTTATAAGAGCATTTTAATAGTAAAACACTAGCAAAACCCCGTGGATAACCACGAAACCACCAAATGCACAGACTGATATGAATTATTTTTAATAAATTTATTAATTAGTAAACTTGTGAGTCCTTTTTTTTTGTTGCTAATTTGATCTTTATGTTTTTTTCCAAATGTTTTATTCTTTAGGTGAGGCATGAATTGATTAAGAAAGATCCTAACAAATTGACCTAATATATTTAAGTGGGACCAAGATGAATGAGGTCCATCATCTCTACTCTAACCGTTCATAAAATCATATGATGCGGGCTGGGACCCATTAATTGATTGATAAAGATCAAATGATCAAATGATCATAGACCTCTCAAATTGACCAAACCTAACCTATTTAAGTGGGACCCCCAAGATGAATGGGGTCCACCATCTATATTCTAACCGCCCATAAAATCATATTATGCGGGATGGGACCCATGAACTGATTAAGAAAGATTAAAGGATCAAATGATCGTAGACCTAACAAATTGACCTAATATATTTAAGTGGGACCCAGATGAATGGGGTCCACCATCTTTATTCTAACCGTCAATAAAATCAAATGTTGCGGGCCGGGACCCATTAATTGATTGATAAAGATCAAATGATGAAATGATCATATACCTCTCAAATTGACCAAACCTAGCCTATTTAAGTGGGATCCCCAAGATTAATGGGGCCCACCATCTATATTCTAACCGTCTATAAAACCATATGATGCGGGTTGGGACCCATGAATTGCTTGATAAAGATCAAATGATCATAGACCTCACAAATTGACCAAACCTAACCTATTTAAGTGGAACCCCCCAGATGAATGGGGTCCACCATCTCTATTCTAACCGTCCATAAAATCATATTATGCGGGATGGGACCCATGTATTGATTAAGAAAGATCAAAGGATCAAATGATCGCAGACCTAACAAATTGACCAAGTATTTTTAAGTGAGACCCAGATGAATGGGGTCCACCATCTTTATTCTAACCGTCCATAAAATCAAATGATGCGGGCCGGGACCCATGAATTGATTGATAAAGATCAAATGATCAAATGATCATAGACCTCTCAAATTGACCAAACCTGACCTATTTAAGTGGGACCCCCAAGATGAATGGGGTCCACCATCTATATTCTAACAGTCCATGAAATAATCTGATGCGGGCTGGGACCCATGAATTGTTTGATAATCATAAACCTCACAAATTGACCAAACCTAACCTATTTAAGTGGAATCCCCCCAGATGAATGGGGTCCACCATCTTTATTCTAACCGTCCATAAAACCATATTATGCGGGATGGGACCCATGAATTGATTTAAAAAGATCAAAGGATCAAATGATCGTAGACCTAACAAATTGATCAAATATGTTTTAGTGAGACCCAGATGAATGGGGTCCACCATCTGTATTCTAACCGTCCATAAAATCATATGATGCGGGCCGGGACCCATGAATTGATTGATAAAGTTCAAATGATCATAGACCTCATAAATTGACCAAACCTACTTTATTTAAGTGGGACCCCAAAGATGAATGGAGAACCATCTATATTGTAACCATTCATAAAACCATATGATGCGGGCTGAGACCCATGAATTGCTTGATAAAGGTGAAATGATCAAATGATCATAGACCTCACAAATTGACCAAACCTAACCTATTTAAGTGAAACCCCCCAAATGAATGGGGTCCGCCATCTCTATTCTAACCGTCCATAAAACCATATTATGCGGGATGGGACCCATGAATTGATTAAGAAAGATCAAAGGATCAAATGATCATAGACCTAACAAATTGACCAAATATTTTTAAGTGGGACCCAGATGAATGGGGTTCACCATTTTTATTCTAACCGTCCATAAAATCAAATGATGCGGGCCGGGACCCATGAATTGATTGATAATGATCAAATGATCATAGACCTCTCAAATTGACCAAACCTGACCTATTTAAGTGGGACCCCCAAGATGAATGGGGTCCACCATCTATATTCTAACCGTCCATGAAATAATCTGATGCGGGCTGGGACCCGTGAATTGCTTGATAATGATCAAAGTATTAAATGATCATAGACCTCACAAATTGACCAAACCAAACCTATTTAAGTGGAACCCCCCAAATGAATGGGGTCCACCATCTTTATTCTAACCTTCCATAAAACCATATTATGCGGGATGGGACCCATGAATTGATTTAAAAAGATCAAAGGATCAAATGATCGTAGACCTAACAAATTGATCAAATATGTTTAAGTGAGATCCAGATGAATGGGGTCCACCATCTCTATTCTAACCGTCCATAAAATCATATAATGCTGGCCGGGACCCATGAATTGATTGATAAAGTTCAAATGATCATAGACCTCATAAATTGACCAAACCTAATTTATTTAAATGGGACCCCAAAGATGAATGGAGTCCACCATCTATATTCTAACCATTTATAAAACCATATGATGCGGGCTGTGACCCAAGAATTGCTTGATAAAGGTCAAAGGATCAAATGATCATAGACCTCACAAATTGACCAAACCAAACCTATTTAAGTGGAACCCCCCAGATGAATGGGGTCCACCAACTTTATTTTAACAATCTCTATTCTAACCGTCCATAAAATCATATTATGCGGGATGGGACCCATGAATTGATTAAAAAGATCAAAGGATCAAATGATCATAGACCTAACAAATTGACCAAATATTTTTAAGTGGGACCCAGATGAATAGGGGTCCACCATCTTTATTCTAACCGTCCATAAAATTGACCAAACCAAACCTATTTAAGTGGAACCCCTCAGAATGGGGTCCACCAACTCTATTTTAACCATCTCTATTCTAACCGTTCATGAAATCATATTATGCGGGATGGGACCCATGAATTAATTAAGAAAGATCAAATGATCAAATGATCATAGACCTAACAAATTGACCAAATATTTTTAAGTGGGACCCAGATGAATGGGGTCCATCATCTTTATTCTAACCGTCCATAAAATCAAATGATGCAGGCCGGAACCCATGAATTGATTGACATAAATTTAGTACATCCGGTGTGTTGGCTTATTTAGGGATCTCATGGAGAGATTTTAGGCTTTTGAGTGGAAGATGATTCTTGATGGAGAGATTTTAGGTGGACCCAGATGAATGGGGTCCACCATCTCTATTCTAACCGTCCATAAAATCATATTATGCGGGATGGGACCCATGAATTGATTAAGAAAGATCAAAGGATCAAATGATCATAGACCTAACAAATTAACCAAATATTTTTAAGTGGGACCCAGATGAATGGGGTCCACCATCTTTATTCTAACCGTCCATAAAATCAAATGATGCGGGCTGGGACCCATGAATTGATTGATATAAATTTTGCACATCCTATGTGTTGGCTTATTTAGGGATCTCATGGAGAGATTTTAGGCTTTTGAGTGGAAGATGATTTTTGATGGAGAGATTTTAGGTTTTTGGGCCGGGACCATGAATTGATTGATATAAATTTAGCACATTCTATGTGTTGGCTTATTTAGGGATCTCATGGAGAGATTTTAGGCTTTTGAGTGGAAGATGATTTTTGATGGAGAGATTTTAGGTCTTTTGAGTGTGTAATAGATATAGAGATTTTAGGGATAAGGGCAACTCCGGAAATGACATTGCAAAAAATTTGAGGCTGCGCCACATGTCTTTATGTGAGGAAGTGTATACATTCCTTTAGCAATATAGATCACAATATGAATTATTTTCACATTTGTGCATTCTTTTATTTTGGAATTAATTAAGAGAGGCCCCCTAAAAGTTTCTCTCTTCAAAATAGAAGAAAATCACTCTATTTTCCTAAGTAAGAAAAGGAAGAATCGACTAAAACTCTAAATCTGGAAAATCAATAAGAAATATATAGAATTACAAAGATGGTCCCACCGTGATATAGCCCAAGTGTCGCAACCCAGGGCTTGCCTACCAAGGGCGGTCCCCGACCGCTTCAATTATGCCCAGGGGGGTTGTGGCCCCCTTTGGTTCTGCAAGGGGGTCGTGGGTCATGTGGACCTGTGACCCCTCATCCCCCTTTTTGTTTGCATCTTCTTTATTTTAGTTGCGTTTGCTCCAAAATTTTGAGGAAAGTTCTCCAAAAGCCCCTTGATAATCTTGAGCTGAATTTAGAGGCTTAGGATTGCTTGATCACTTAGAAGTGGTGCCCACCAAAATGTGAACTGCTTGCATTATATTGGCTCCAAATGGTGTCTGATTCTCTTGGTTTTTGTTCCTTGAGCTTGGAAATATCTCATCATCACTTTGATGGCTCTTCCTTGTGCTTTTCTGATGTTTGGCTTAGTCATTTGATGATCAAAGTTTTGACCTCTATTCTGGCTTCATAGGCCCTCCTGTATATTGCCTAAACGTCTGAAACTTGACTTTTTATGTGCTAACAAGTTGAGCCTCATTCAACTATTTCTCATGGAATTCCGTGAGAGATGTTCTCACAAGAGAAAAATCTTACTCATATTTTTAGTCTATCTAACGCCAAATAATTGAATAGGTTACACTTTTTCGAATCGAGCCTTACACTTCTTTGGCCTACACCTTTTTCTTGAGGGCTATTAATCTATATTGAAAAAAATTTCTTCATCTACGATTGTTACAAACTTGCATTGGACATGTCCAAACTATCTCAAGTGACTCTTCTAAACTTATCACCTATTAATATTATCCTTTAATGCACTTATTTCTATATCTATCTTCTATAATTCTACTACACATTTATCTCAATATTCTTATCTTTACTATACTCATTAATTTCATGTTGCTTCATAGGTCATAGGTCATAGGTCATAGTTGCTCTAATTGTCGTCTTACAAAAATTTTTCTCCAATCTTGCTAGGATGTGCCAATTCGCAAAGTATTTTAGAAGCAAGCCTCTTTTTCAATTATTTAGCCTTTATTCTATATTTAATATTAGGGATGCACAACTGGAAATCCGGTCCGATTTTTGGACCAGAATACAGTGAGACTGAATTTCCGGTTGTGCCTAAAATGAAGGACCGGACCGGTCCAAAGTGGTCCAGACCGATTTATTATTTTTTTTCCTAAGCCCGTTGAGGCATTTTATCGAACAGCTGCCAAGCAGCAAACTGATTGCGATTACGGGCATACCCGTTAATCATCACGTTCCAAGAAACTAAATTCTTATCAGGCATCTCATCAAAGAAGCGCAGAGCGAGATCAAACCTTCCATTGCCGAGGTACTCAGAAATCATGGAGTTCCAAGAGAGGGTCGTTCGTTTGGGCATTGTGTCGAACAGTTGGAGGGCGGAATCGGATCGACCGTTTCTCATGTGATCGCTGATGGCCATGTTCCATTTCGCTTACTCCATCCATTTGACTAAAAAAATTCCCAAATGAGCAGAAAACAATCTTCCCAGCAACATCTTGGGGTCTAGAGCGTAGGGATCGCAAGTCTCTTTACTGGTATTGCCATGTCCATAGTAGAGAGGAGAGCCAGATGTGTATAAGCTCTCAGGAAAGATGGACCTCCCTTGGAATGGGGTAATGCTGCCATTGCCAAGCGTCACAGACGCGGCGTAGTCTCTGTCGATGGTCCCTGCACCAACTGTTGTGATCCATGGTGCGCCGTTGTGGATAGTGTAAGCATGTGGGCCGCTGTTCCCAGCTGAGCATGAGACAAAGATGTCCTTCTCCAAGGCTGCAAATAAATGCACCCAGTGCAATTGGGTTCGCATAGAAGGGGTCTGCTGGGAACCACAGGGACAATGACATGAGATCAACACCATCAGCAATTGCCTGATCCATGCCGGCTAACACATCAGTCGATGCCAACTCTAAACTGTCTGTGAAAAACAGGACTTTGTACGTAGCAACCTTGGCCATGGGTGCAATGTGATCGGCCGTTGCTCTTATTCGAAGATCTAGAAGCTACTGACCTTTTGAATAATAAATAAATCCGGTCTGGTCCGGTCCATATCGAATCCCAAAAGGCCTGGACTGGACCGGACCGGATCGGATTTGTACCACTAAAACCACAAATCCAGTCCAGTCCAATCTAATTTTGTGGCCCGGTCCGGTTTGCGGTCCGATTTTGTTCAGCCCTATTTAATATTATCATTTTTCTTTACATCCATAATAATTATAGATCCAACATATCAGAAGTAATCTCTTTGTGATATTTTTCGAATCTTAATTCTCACAAAAGTTACGTCTATTAGTACATCTCCATTAAAGTTGTAATTCATATATTCTGTTTTTGTATAACTTATTTTAAAGCACTTAGATTCTAAAGCCTCCCGCTAAGTTTTGTATTCACGTTATCTCTTAATTCACATACTAACATTATATCATCTATGAAAAATATACAATAAGGTACCTTCTCTTAAATATAAGAAGTTAACTCATCTATAATCGGTGCAAAAGGAAATGGGCTTCAAGTTGACATTTGATGCAAACTTATAATCACCAGAAATTTACCTGTCTCTTTACAGTTAGTTCTCACACTTGTTACCACTCCCTCATATACACCTTTAATATAGATTGACTACGATCATTTAAAGAATTTTTTTATCCTCGCAATATTTTTCTTTAATTTTTTAATTTCCCTAGTTGGTCTCCCTTGCTTGATTTTTAGATATTTTGGTCTTTTGACGTCTAAGTTTTTAATCCATTATCCTTTTTTATAGTTTCATAGTATGACTCATTAGACTAATCCTACGAAAATTGGTGTGACTTTATCTATCTCTTTTATTCTTGCATGTGGGAATTATAACACCTCTCCTTTCATTTGGCATCTTTTTTGTCCTTGATATCTTATTGAAAAGCTTAATTAACCAAATCCATTCAATTTCTTTTAAACATAAATTTCAAGTTTCTGTCAGAATGTCATCTCATTACTTGCCAACGCTTTCTTTACTTGTGCTATACTAATTATGAGGTAAAAAGTATATCCTGCTACATAATATCATCTCTCGTTCATAAGCCTCCCATTGAATCTTCATTTAAGTATTTATTAAAATACTCTCTCCACTTTTCTTTAATATCATTGTCCTTCAGTAAAACCTGTTGATCATTACTCTTTTATACATGAGGAATTTACCGTATAGGACCCCATAGGACCTTATACCACTTTTGAGGTCCCAAAAACACCGTACGTATGTATGGATAAGGTTCTCAATGTGCGTTTTTATTTTTTATTTTTTATGGTTTAGTGAATGGTCGATATCGACCATTTTGCAGGAACCCAAATAGAAATTAGGTTTTTCAGGAGGGAGGAGAGGGGAGGGGAGGAGGAGGGTTTTCTCCCTTGGATAGCTATGGCACATTAAAAATCAGAGGTCGTCAAAGTCATGTGAAGCCTTTCCATTTTGTTCTAACCATACTATACATTCTATGCTATAATGGATCACAATGTTTGGCTTTACACATGGATTATGCTATGGTTCTTTCATTGCTGAGCAAACCCCCACCCAAAAGAAAAACAAACTCCCAGACAATTCAGTCAGTTCTTTCCCTCTTGATTATAATACCTTTGAATAATAGGGAAGATTCTCATTAGAGTCCATACACCGGAACAAACCAATCGTAACACCCGAAAGAGGAGTCTGTAAAGCTGATTACATGTTTCAGCAGCCATTCGTTTAACAGAATAGCCCGAACCAGGTTGAAAGCCATTAGTTGGTGGTGCGTAACGAAGGTGTTTGATGAAATGCCTGAGAGAAATTCTCTCCATTAAACGGTTTGAGAGAGAGATTGTGCTTGTTTTGTGTGTGGGATGAGGTCTTGAATGGGGAGAGAGAAGAAGATGGGCATGTTGAGGCGATCCTCACTCCTCATCCAAGGGAGAAAACCCACCTCCTCCCATCCCCTCTTCTCCCTCCTGAAAAACCCAATTTCTATTTGGGTTCCCGCAGAATGGTCGATATCGACCATAAAAGTGGTCGATATCGACCATTCGCTAAACGATAAAAAAATAAAATAAAAATAAAAACGCACCTTGAGGACCTTATCCATACATACGGTGTTTTTGGGACCTCAAAAGTGGTATGAGGTCCTACGGAGTCTTATGCGGTAAATAACTCTTTATACATTCACCATGATCTCAATCTGTACTTATCCTTTTCCACTTTCTTGCAAGCTTGAAATATATTTCTTCTCTTATTTCTATTTATTATACAGGTCATCATATGCTTTGTTTGGTCTTTTCATCATTTTTTACTTTCTTAACTTCTTTTTTCCCCTTCTTATATATTTAACTAATTTTTTGTATTCTAGGTTCCTTTGCAAACTTTATACCAACTGTTTTTTCATGAACAACTTCCTGAATCTTACACTCCACCACTAGATCTTAATAGCATCTTTTCCCTTGTAACACTTGAAGCACTTCTTTTCCTATCTTCTAATTTAGTTAGTCATATGGTCCTACATAACAATACTTCTCCCTCCAAATTTCATTAGGGGGGCTTTGGCCAGAGGTCCCTCAAAGCATGACTTTGTTTCAAATAGTTAAAAAAAAAAAAATTTAAGTAGCCAAAGGTCCTCTAATACATTCTCATACCTGATATGTCTAATTTACCATTTTTTAAAATCATATCCCATGATTGGTGGGATATCCCATTAATAATGGTCAACGACCATTTAATTGGTCGCGATTAATGGAATCACATTAATGAGATTTTTGAATAAATTCTAAAAACACACAAATAAATTTTAAAATAATAAAAATAAATTTCAAAAAATACAATAAATTAAAATTTTTTTTCAAAAGAACGCAGTTAAATTTAAAAAGATGCAAATAAATTTCAAAAGATCCAAATAAATTTCAGAAAATGTAAATAAATTTCAAAAGATCCAAAGAAAATTAAAAAAATATAAATAAATTTTAAAAGACTCAAATAAAATCCAAAAAGCAAGCACATTTGCCAAAACCAAGATAAATCAATTTTCCAAAATTTTGAAAAATTTACCAAAAGCTCAAGTATTTTTGCCAAAACTCAGTTAAATTTATTTTAAAAAATGTAAATAAATTTGAAAAGACTCAAATAAATTTCAAAAGGCACAAATAAAATTAAAAAATGCAAATAGATTTAAAAAAATATAAATAAATTTGCTAAGAAACTCAGATAATTTTAAAAACAAACTCAGATAAATTTATCAAAAATACAGAAAAACTTGACAGAAGATAGATAAATTTGACAAAAACTCATATAAATTTCACAGAAACTCAAATAAATTTGGCAAAAACTCAGATAAACTTTACAGAAACTCAGACATCACCAAACTTGGCTTCCCTCTCAAACGACTTGGATGCCCGTATCGCGAAATCCAACCCCTTGTTCGCGCTCTCCCCCAACGCGATCGTGTCTCGCGCCATCTTCAGCAGGAAAGGCCCACACTGATCGGGTTTCGGGCAAAAACTCAAAACAAAGAAGGATTGTGCCTGGGTTCGAATTGCTGGTGTAGTTTACAGTGGATCCGGCCGGTTCGTCTTAATCAGAGAAGAACAACATGGCCAAATATCATATTGATATTGTGCTCACCCCTAAGACCATGTCCAGACCCATCAGTCCCACTCCCACAAAGGTCTCTTAATTGTCATGCATCAAAAGCGGACAAGAAAAACCCAGCATCTTTGCTTTTGAAACTAAAGTACACTTTCATGGTAATATCTTCTTCAAAAACAATTTCCAATGACACACGCAACTCAAGGTTTTTGATGAGAAAAACAAAAAATAAACAAGACATGTTGCTTTTTGCTTTTCCTGTTGCGATTTATGTGCCCGACAAGAACACAGCAACTCGTCTTCTTCCTTCCCACTAGTTGCAGAGAAACGAAGGATAAACTAGGGCTTGGAAATAAACGAAGGATGGTGGTGTTTTAGATTTGTCCATGTCTGGATTGAAGAAGAAGAAGAAAAAGGAAAAAAAATTAAAATTTTAAAATTTTATGCACAATCAGTTGAAAGGGCAAATCAGTCATGAAAATTTATGAGGTAGCGTATCTAGGGACCTCTCGCCATAAGATGGTGTATATAGGGACCTGTCGCCGAAATATGTCCAAGCTGCATGGACTACAAGCCTTAGAAGAAAAGTTGATAGACTGGAAGCCTTACAAGACCTCTGTGAAGGACTTTTCGCTAATTATCTCATTTCATTATCCCCCATTGATCACTTTATGCTTAAAATGTTGTTACCCTTTATCCATTTGGATTCTCCTACCTTATTTTAGGCACTATTTATTACCTTTCATTTATTGCTATTGCAAACATCTAAAACTTATGTTATGTGGTCAAACTCTCTACACGAATAACATAATTATCTCTAAAACTTTAGTTTTTAAGTAGAAAAAATGTCTATCTAGCTTATATCAGTTTCTCTCTTATACGTAATTTAATCTTCTCGTGGGAGGTACCTCTTATAATTTTTATAAGGTAAATGTTTTAGTACTTCATAGGTCCCATGCGTCATTTATTCGACTCACTCACTAAACCCATGGGGTTTGGAGCGCATTCGTCCTAATCTGACACTCATTTGAATTAACTCACTATTGATTAAAATTCATGAAAGCTGTAGCATAAGAAACCATTAAACTTTGAGATTCCGAAATTAATAGATATATATGAGAATCCAATAAGATGAATTTTTGCCCAAATCTAATTAATCCGGAATGAGACCTTTTTCCATCACCCTACTCCTCAATGATTGTCATATGTCATAGCGGGTCCCTCTCATAGGGATTGTATTAGCTGAAATTAAAGAGTTACAGAGAAATACGCAGATTAATTAGAGGATATCAAATTCTTAAAAAGATGGTAGAAAGTATCTAAAACAAAAAATATAAAAAAAAAGATATTGAGAAATCGATAATAAAAAAAAGTTAAAAACACATGATCTATATTGACATTATTTAAAAAAATAAAGGTGAAAAAGAAAGACATTGAACTTGTAGAAAAACAGGATATATAACCAAAGAATAGAACATGAAAAATCAATTGTTAAGGAATAATGATGTAAAATTATTAATCGCGCCAGGTAGGGGTCGAACCTACGACTTTCTGCTTAGGAAACAGACGCTCTATCCACTGAGCTACAGGCGCCCTTTGAAAATTTAAATTTGAATAAATTAATTTCTTGGTCTAAAATTTAAATTCAATAGATTATATGATGCTAATCAAGTGGTGGTACTTAATTGAATGATTGATTGAAGATCCACCAAGGGCCCAAGTTTAGCACAACTTCTGGCAGACCTACACGACTTTGGGACATCACTGGATCCATACTGCATGTTCGAGCCCATTTACATTGGTCTTCGGACATTAAAGAGCTATTTATTTAAGAAAAATAATCAATGAGAATTATTTTTATAGTTCAAACCGTGAGAACTATGGGTGGGGCCCGCCTATCACCCAATCCATACCTTGCAATGGATAAGAACCCCCTTGATAGTCACGCACCCAGGGGTTGACACCAATGCGAATGAACCCCCTTGATAGTCACGCACCCAGGGTTTGACACTAATGCGAATGAACCCCCTTGATAGTCACGCACCCAGGGGTTGACACCAATGCGAATGAACTGAATTGTTGGATCAACTATATACCCATATAAATGGACTAAACTTGTTAGCCGGATCAAATTCCTTTATTTAATTCTCCATGAGCCCCCTCTCTCCCGCATTTATTTAATGCTATATCTAGTACTGGGTGCAATTTAGTAGTGGGGTTTGTACTGAGCTTGGACTGACATTTGGCCACCCCAAGTCCACATACTAACCCATCAATCTCCGAACAATCATGCTACATGGAATAACTCATTGAGTTAGTCCATGGACTGACCCTATGATTTCCATGGAGATATCTTGTGATATGACATGATATCCCCATGGATATCATAGGGTTAGTCTATGGACTAACTCAATGAGTTAGTCCATTTAGACTTTTTGATCTCCGAATCCCCCCCACCATCAATCTCCTAACCCCAAACAGGGGTGTTCCCATGGACTTCCGTAGGTGAAAAATTGGCTGCAAATGGGTATCCATTTTTACATGTATCCAAATTTCAAACTCTTCCATTCCGTATAAGCGGGGTTTGTAACTTATTTTTGGATCAAGGAGAAATTCAAGTCCGGATCCAGGCATCTAGGATATGGAACAAGGATCCAGATATATATGTACATCAAAATATATATAGTTTTTAGGCAAAATTAGCGAAAGGTCCCTATAAGTCAATGTTTCCAGCCTCCAGTCAAAGAAAAGAAATTTTAAGGCCTATGGTCCAATCAGCTATACTTTTTCCAGCCTTAGGTCCCTGCATCCACATGATCTCATTTTTCAAGACTAAATTGCCCTTCCAACCATTTTAGGCATAAAAGTTTGAAATTTCAAATTTCAAATTTTATATTATCCCTCTTCTTTTGCAACGAGCCTAGGTTTGCTGAGTGGGTATGGATTTTACAAAATGCCTATCTCCTCATCCCTCACTCAGCCATGGCCACATCTCTCCTCCCCCTCATCCTCCTCGTCCTCTCTGTCTCCGGCTACGGCGGCTCCGACGACAACGCTAGAGCAGAAGCTCCGTCCACGAAAGCTCCAGATCTGAGATCGTGATTGCTCATCCTCGTCAAGATCTGGTGCGTCATCCTCGTCTTCATCGGAACCTTCGCCCGAGGTGTGTCCCCGAAACCGGATTGGTGGGCCACACAGATCGAACAAAACAGAGAAGATCTCGGAAGGAATTCGGCGAGGGATTCTGGCCGGGAGTTGAGATTCCGGCAGGGTGAGATCGGGGATCTCTGTTGGTTTTCTGTTGTCCTGTTCCTGTTGCAGAGAAAACAGAGAAGATCTCTGTTCGTTTTCTCTGGTTCGGGTTTGATCGCCTGGACTGATATTTGCCGGAGAAGAAGAAGAAGCACGAGGATCAGGACTGAAGGATTCCGGAATAAGTTCGTTGCAGAGAACTGATCCGGGATTGCAGAAGATCAGTCTCTTGGTGGGCCACACAGATCGAAGAACCGGAGGAGGCACTGGATCCGGCCTGGCGCTTGCAGAGTTGTGTTGGAGGAAGGAGACAACCCAGTTGGGTTCTGTTGCAGAGAAATCGAAACACAGAGGATCAGTTTGTGTCTTTGTTTCTCTGTTGCAGAGAAATCGAAACACAGAGGGAATGGTTCTGTTGTGCCCATCGCCGCCGCCGCAGCCGCCGCCAGAGATCCTCTCCGCCGTCGACGTCGCTTTGCAGTCCAACCGCCCTCCCACCCCTAAGACAACTGCTAGAGGTTGCATAGCGCCTGTTGCAAGCGTTGGGAGGAAGGAGACGACCCAGTTGGGTCCTTTGTGAGTCAAGTCCAGCTCAGTTTGACCTGACCCGTTTCACAGAAGCCCAAGAACAGTCCATATTCAGCAGTACAGTCAAGGCAGTTTGACCGGGTTTAACGCCCAGAATTGTTTCTGGATTTCTGGAGCCATTTGGACTCAGAATTGCATTCTTTTTTTTTTGTTGGATTCGTATAGACGAGATCTATAAGGTAAATAGAATGGATTGACGGTGACGGAGCTTAGTTGCAGGCTTTACTGTAAATTGATCTAATTTTTTATAAGTCAACAAACATAATATAAAATTCTCAAATAATCTATTTTCGAGAATCCGACAAAGATAATATTGAATTCTCAAACAAAAATAAATAAAAATTTTAATACATTATTACTAATAGTTATTAATCCAAAAAGAAATTTCAAATACATAAACTCCTAATAGCTATGGACGGACAAACCTAAGGGCAAAAGAAATATTAAATTTGACATGTATTAATGTATATGCATATACATTTAGTGCATAGTAAAGGGAAAAAATCAATTAATTGCAAAAATCAATAGTTCAGATCTGTTTGAAATACTATAACAAGGAGGCTAGGGCAAGATAAAGTGGTACTGTAGTAGTCTAGTCTCTTGACCCAACAAGGCACCACTGCAATCACGGCACAAAATAAAGAAATGTAAAAAGGTTAGATACAAGTAGTTAATAAAAGGACAAAAAGATAATAAAAAATTAAAAAAAAGTTGGAGACAACTTTTGCAAGAGAGAACATGTCAACAACAAGTGGCTGTTGAATGACTTGAAAAGGGTTGTTAAACTTTTAAATTGAGTGGGATAAAAAAAAATATATTGTTTCATATCTCAATGGAATCAAATGACCCCACTGTGGACCAAGTAGCGCCGCCCTGGGTTTTTAAGGGCCTTCTTAGCTTAAGGTATATTTATATTTAAGAGTCTACTTGGCTTAAGGCCCACATGTTTATTTAAGAATTATGACTTTAAGTTCTAGTCTTATTGTACTAACGCACTCCACCTCATTTCCTATATGGATCTAAAACCGATTTTTTTTTTTTTTTACCTGAATGTTGAATCCATATATAATAACCAATATGATTTTGAGTCTGAATCGGATCAAGAATTGGGTCCTGATGTATAAAGACAAATCCAAGTCCGGATCCACCATGGATCTTACCCATTTGCATCTCTAGTGAAGGATATAAGGCGGAGACGCAAATGGGACCTTGACATTGGTAGAACTTCAATTGCTATTGTGGTGCCTAGGTATTCATTCCCCATCTCCCCTTTGATTCTTTTTTCATAAGGGCCTATTTTGTTTGACAAAAGTAGTAAAGGAGGAGTAAAGCAAGGCACGTGATGTGAAGATTTATACTTTAGCCAGTTTGGATGGGCCCATATATCAAGTTTGGGGTCAACCCCATGCTTCTAACCCCTTCATCCCACAAATTTAAGGACTTTATATTAAAGAGAAAAAAACCGACCTTCAATCCAATGGTCCAATCCATTTGGATAGGTGAAAACTTGATGGATCTAGTGTACTTAAGGAGGTCCCATGAATGTAGATGGTTCGGATGTATCAAAAACTCGGCCCCACTATGTTGTCCCTCACCATAATATGGTACACACACATATATACACACACGCGCGCACACATATAGAGTACGCATTGGATCAGTGTGCGCACCTCAACGTGGGGTCCACATGGGGCCCCACCTCGTGCTGGGACTAGGGGGATTGATAGATCTCCCCTGAATCTTCATCTTGGTAAAAAATCAACCCCGTCCTTGATCATCACCACCTCCATTTGAGCTCCACAAGTTTAACGGTGTACAATCTATTTGGATCGATGTGCAGTCGATCCAATGATGTACAGTACGTCAAATGGGTCCAAATGTGGGCCCCATGCGAAATTAGGGGAGGGGGGGTTGTGTGTGTGATCCATTCAGATGGACCATCATATGGGCCCCACCCCTGGTGCGCAAGATGCGCTCTTGCGCACTGGGGTACCTATAACCACTCTACACACAACAACAACAATACACACACACGGTGTGCGCGCACATATATGAAAAATGCTCCTGTGAGAGCTAGCATGATGAGGCCCCGCTAATCACGGGACTAGGGGGATGGAAAGAGCCATCCTTGATGGGTCTAGCTATCAAGTTCGGGTTCAATCCCATGCCTCTAACCCCTTGAATTGTGGCCTACAAGTTTAATAAATTATATTCCATCTTAGAGAAGGAGGGGGAGAGAGGGATGGCGCTGGGGACGAGCAGGGAGAGGGAAATAGAGACTGAGAAGGAGAGGAAGAAGGAGAGAGGGAGAGGGTGGGTGGGCGGGCTGCGACGAGCAGGGAGAGGGAAAGAGACAGGGAAGAGGAGAGGGAGAAGGGGAGGAGGAGAGGAAGAAGGAGAGAGGGAGAGGGTGGCGCGGCCGACGACCGGTGACGAGCAGGAAGAGGGTTCTGTCGCAAGCGGCGAGGTTGGGAGGAGGGGGCGGCCGGCCGATAAAGAGAGGGGTGGGTAGTTTAGAAATTAAAAAAAGAAAAAAGAAAAGAAAAGAGAGTGCGTGTGTGGAGAGTGATAATCAATGTGTAGGTAGCAGCACTCATTTGGATGAAACCGGAGTGGAGAAATTATGATGTGACACCACTGTACCCCTGTATATTTCCTTTTCTTAGCCTCATTTCTTAATGCAATCAAGTGTGATAAACTGTAGTTACTAGTTAAGCAAACCTTTATAAGAAAAAGCTTTTCTTTACCTTTAGTTTTACTTTTTAGCAGGCCATTCCCCATGTGAGTAGTATCGTCCAGATGATCCATTTTCTAGGAGAGCGGACGGGATTTTGTATGAGTTGCCATGCATCACTAGGGTACTTGTGTTCAATACTTGAATTGTCAGCATTGGGCCACAAGCCACATTGAGTTGGCTACTTTGAATAGCCAGCCATGGGTCACATCGAGTTGGCCACTTAGAATACATTATCCACCTAACCTGAACCTGACTGTTTTAGTGTTCGGTCAACTGAAATCTACATTCCATAGTAGTCAGTTTGATTTTCTTGGGTAGGATTGATCAGGTAAGTGGCGGACCAGGGAGAGCGGATCCAAATAAGTAGTTAGATTTTATGGGCAAATCCAAAATTTTCATGTGGGTTTTGAAGGTAGACCCAAGTCCAACAGGGGCGACTGCCCCCATGACCTATATGTGGGTACTGTATCCCCCTGGTGACTCAGGTTGGCTGGTCAGTAACAAGCAGGGGCTCAACCTGAACAGGAACCATTTATCAATCAGTCTGAAAGGTGCTAAATCAATCCTGGAAGGCTGGGACTATTAAATTTGGGGCTGGATCAGGAATTGTCACCCATATGTAGATGAAATTACCATTCCTCCAAACCTCATATGCTTTTAAAAAGAAAGTCCAGTCTCATTTGGATTCTTGGACCTCTGGAGATGCCGGGATCAATGGCAGGTTTATAAAGCATCCAGAGCATTTGAAACCCATAAACACAACGCAAGTTATTTTTTGCCACTCACATTGGTGGGAAGGATAGAGCACAAACCAGCTAGGTTCCACAGTTTCCATCAATGGGAATCTCCCATACTAACAAATTTAAATCTAAGAGGATTTTAAGGTCCCTCAGCTGTATCTCAGCTGGTGTGTGAGTGGAGTGCATGAACTTGAAATCCCATGTAGCAAAAAATAAAAATAAAAATAATAAGAGGCGTTTAAGAAAGACAAGTTTGAAGTTATTTCCACACATGCATCTTGAATATGTCACTTCAAACAAGCAAACGAATCACAAGGGTATCAGTAACTTCTCTAAAATCCTGGTTCCAAAAACAATCATGTAATCATCAGTCAACAAAGAGCTATCTTTTGTAAGAGAAATGTTCAGCTTACAGCAGAAACCAATTGAAAAATCACCCACCATCAGTATGAACTTGCACTGTATATTTGACAGGAAAGTTGTGCCGGTTCCCCCAAAAAAATTGGAGTTATGAGGTGGCATACACCTGAAATTTACACGAAACAGACAACTGGCTGCTATTTGCGAAGCTCATACTACTCGCTGGATGAAGATAATGACAATGTGTGGCAGAGATAATAGACTGCAATGATGCTAAATAAAATCGTGTCTAGCATTGCCTTCTGCCCACAAAAAGATGACAACCACTTTCAAAGGATTATATCTGGTGCTCCAACCAAAAAACCTAAAAAAAAAAATAATTGTTATTATTATTTACATAGCAAAGGCACGTAAGAGCCAGTCATGAGATGGTAATTGGCTAATTGCAATGGAAATTTACCTGTTAATGTCCATCACCAGCATTTTCAAGCAAATAGCTCGCTGCCAATTCTTCATTCCTATCGCAGGCTAAGAATGCTTCAATAACAAGGGCTCTGTCAAATCCCATAGCTTCCAGCTATGGACAACAATGAAGTTTATCAGGTAATATTAGAATGAGAAACTGACAAGCATTTGTCAGAGTAAGAAGACAGGCATACTCGTTCAATGGCCGTCTCCTCTTCCAGTGTCACACTAATGGAATGAGGCATATCCGGTTCAGCCTGCTCCAATAAATCCCTGGAAAGAAAATACAGAGTTGTTGCACTACAGGTGGTTGTTTCGAAATGTGAACAAGATAAAGTGGTTTAGGTAAAAAAGCATGGATCATAAAGAAAATATGGTAGAAGCAAAATGGAAACTACAAGAAATGCAAAACGGTAGCTGCATGAAGAAGTTTTTGAATAACATTCACAACTCGGATGTGAATGCTAAAAAAAAAAAAGAATGAATGCACAATTAAACATGTGGGGATGGTTTTACACGAGTAAGTGTCTCAGCTAACTAAATTTGGAAATCCCAACTCGCTTTAAAGGAAATCTCAATACCCTTTTATAAAGGGAATGCTCATGCAGCACAGGTATCAATCAGGTGGGAAATTTTCAATATTGAGAGCACACATGTATCGATTAGGTGAGAAAATTCCAATATTAAGGAGTCGGTGAAAGTTCCAGGGTTTGCCACAAAGGAGGACACTGGGAGGAAGATGAAATGAGAAATAAAAAGCAAGTCTTTTCAACTGACTTCTGTTAACATAATACATACAGAAGGGCATGTCAGGTGCTCTCACCCTTCAGCACCTTCACGAAACTCATTTATTTCTAGAAGAAATGATAACAATGAAAACATGACCAATATAGTAGAGAACCATACTCAGTTGCCGTTCTATCAGAATCAGTTTGGGTGCTCGTCGAGGCCCTATAAGGATGCAAATTTGTGAGCATACATGAATAAAATAACAATATCATCAAATTACAACAAAGAGAAACATCTAATGGCATCTTACCGTGCTTGTGAAGTGCCTTCATTTAGAGACATCAGAAGAGAAGTTGGTGAAGTTGTTGAGCTCTGTTCAAATATCAAATACAGATTTAATTCTTGAAAACATGAAATTAAGACTTCCTGAAAAATAATCAGTTCAGTAATCCACAAGCTAGAGGTCTTCAGACTCCCACGTGTTGTCACTGGGGCACCCAATACCCATGCATTTCATGGGGAGACCATCACTTCAGGCTTTGGTCCAATCACTTTCCACCAATGAATATTCCAAGACAAATGACCTTTCCTCATTTCTGGAAAAGAATAATGGCATCTATTGAGCACTTTGTAATCATGGGTGTGAGTACCTGAGCAGATGAAGCTCGAATCAACAAAACAAAGCAACAATGCAGAAAGATATTATAGGTCACAGCTATATATTGACCAACATGGGGGAATGAAAAATACTAATAGAAACAGAAAAACTCTTAACACTTAACTCAAACAGGCATAGTTATTACTGTTTAGTGATGGGCACAATGGAATATGCAGAATGAATGAAACCAAACGTTTAAATGTACATATGAGAATGGCACAAGAAACCAAAGCAAATATCCATGAAGAAAACTTAGAATCCTCCTGTATGGGGATTAAAAAAAAGGCCAAAATTGAACAAGTGCAAATAACAGTGATGAAGAAAATAGATAAAGGTACTTAGTTGAATCTCAAAGATGACAAAGCATGTAAAAAGGAGGAATTATATGATCCTTTTGTTAAGAATAACCCTCACGACTACAACATCTAGACCACCAGTCTGATGGATTCATACATAAAAGCCACAAAATTCCTTCATTGAAATATACATAGCACAAAAATAAAGCAATAGCTTACCTGCTGGATTGAAGGTGAAGAATCAGCTAGTCCAGAGAGAGGTGCTGGAATAGCTACTTCTGTTTCTTCCATCAACGCATGTTCATATGCCTGTCGCACAATAAAACAACAGACTAGTTCAGAAAAATGGACCATACCTTAATTAAAAACAGAGCCTGTAAAAGAACATAAAATATTTCATCCCTTTAACATGGAATATATACCTCGAGCGTTGTTAACAGTTCTTCATAAATTGAGACAACAGTATGTCTCAGTAGCAGAAGCTCTTGGTTCCTATCAGAATCATGTTGCTTACGATTATACTGCAACAATTCAAGAAAATGGATTGTATTAATTCAAAACATATAGCCTATAAAAAAAATGTATTATTTCATCCATGCAACATAGAACACATACTTCGAGTGCTCTCTGACAATCTAATGTACATGCTCTCACTTGCTGCAACTCCTGACTCCTTTCATGTTGATCTTTCTGGCGCTCGTGCTTGACCAGTTGAGGAAAACGGACTATATTAGTTCTGTAGAAATGGCCAATAAAAGAGAACCTAATATTTCATTCTTGCAACCTAAAATACATACTTCGCTCATTTTCAATTTTTCCTGATACACTGGTAGAAGTTGTCTCAGGACTTGGATCTCCCTCTTCATTTGATGGCATACTTTCAGCTGGACCAATTCAAGAAAATGGACTACATTAATTCAAAACAAACAGCCTACAAAAGAAAATATAATTTTTCATTTATGCAACAAAAATTACATCATAGAACTTTCTTATTTCTTGCTCAAGAGGAAGCTTCTGTTGCCGCGACTCCACAGCTCTTTCCGGATTCAAGTCAGCTAGAATTTGTTGGCCCGACTGCTCCAAATCGTGGAAAGGAACTAGATCGTATGCAGCCCGATCATATGCATCAGCAGGGACCCTACTGTTTATAGTATATCAGTACCCAGAATGGGTTTTCAGCCATAAATAGATATCCAAGGCTATATAATAAGAGGAATTAAGGTACTAATGATATAGATCCTTGTATAATTTCTTTGTAAGATTTTCCATCTAGATGTCAGCCTACATAAATCAGTCTTTTCAAAAACCCAGATCTGGACTCTGGGTTTGTGATGAATGGACTAGATTAGCTCATTGGCAGGTGTGATCATTCAAGGATAATAAGGGCTATGATACACCTCAGACTACTATAATACATGTGCAGTTAATGTTGTGTTAGGAAGACCAAAGGATTTCTTGAGAAACTGAAACTTCACCTCTCAACAAGGTGAAGGGTTTTCTGGGAGAGTGGGAAGGTTGGTAATTTGGAGGCCTTTCATCTTTCATCAAGTTTATTTAAAGGGGTCTGGGTATCAGGCCCTCGGCCCCTATTAATATTAATCTCATCTATTTCATCTTAGAGAAGTATATGAGTATGGATTGTATATGATCCTAACAGTTGGTATCAGATCGCATGTATTTTTCTCAGAAGAACAAGCAAAAAAATCATATTCATGTCTGTGGGCAGTTTTCCTACCACTGATATCTTGGACTGCATTTTAGAAATGGTGGCTTGCCATTGAAGTGGATTTCCCTTTGAGAAAGTCTGAATGCACCGAAAAAAAGGCCTGAGAAAGGGCCTGAAAGGCCTTGTCCCTAGGATCCCTAGGATCACATTTGATCCGAGGGTCCAGGGCCTGTGATCCTAGGGCCCAGGGCCTTTCAGGCCCTTTTTTAGGCCATTTTTTCGGTGCATTCAGCATGTCTCTTTCCCTTTTTCTAAAAAAAAAAATGATTTTCTGGCCATTGGCTAATTGACTGACCGGCATTGCCGGCTAGTCACCATTCACCGGTGGGGGTGAGTGTGTAACATTCTCCTATATATATTTAGATTCCTATTTTGATGCCCCTTCTATTATTTCATTAGATTAGGAGTACTTTATTTTTCCCCAAAATGTCTCCACTAATTCTAGTATGATTAGGACTCTCTTCCAATATTTTTGCCAATTGTAACCCCCTATAAAAGGGTCATTGGAGATTGTAGTAGGCATTCAGAAATTATCAATAGAAATTCTATTCTGAAGTTTTTCAATCTCTTGAAAAATCCAAAGGACGTATCAGGTTCCCTCAAATGATCTGAATTATCTTTTTATTTATTTATTTTTATTTTGTGATGGGACCGTTACAATTGGTATCAGAGCCCTTTGATCCAGCCACTCTTTTTTATCATCTTCTTCTCCTTAAACCCTAAGCTCATTCTCAAGACCCTAATCTACCATCCCTCTTTAAAAGAAAAAAAAAAAAAAAAAAAAAAAAACTGATCATCCATTTTCAGCCATCCCATCCCATCCCATCCATTCCCCTTATCGTTCGACAATTGCTATCGCGCTTTGTCTCGCAACCAGCAAGGGTCTTCATCCCAAGTTCCACATTACAGCCTCATCTCTGGGTGACCAGTGCACCAGCAGTCTTCGATCTAGAATACAAGAGCATCTCTCGATTACAAAAAAAAAAAGGAGAAAGGAAGAAAGGGTCAAGCACCCATCATCAAGTACTTCCACTGTGTTTTTCTACATAGCAATAAGGATACAAGTTCATTATACTTAATTACAATCCTGCCATCAATCCTAAAAAGGTGTGAGAAGAGTAAAAGTTTGTGTGACCTGCACCACTTCTCTTTTTCAGTGTACGGTCCTCACTCGACAAAAATACAAATGAATCAACAAGATCATGGCGGATAATTCTGAAGTTTCATCTAATCTACAACCGACTACAACGGTTGAAGGATTGACTGAGATGATTGCAACAATGAGGACATCAACTGAGATGATGACTACAATGCGCACAACACTCTTGGAATTGCAGAATGAGGTTGCGATCATAAAGCAACAACTACCTACACCCGTGGTCCAACCACAAAATGGTACCAATGCAGTTGCAACGCCTACTATGTCAACATTGCGCCTGCGCTGTTCAACCTTTGATGGGACTGATCCGGAAATTTGGATCAATGAAGTTATAAGCTTCATGAACTTTCATCAATGTCCCAAGAGAACAGTGGGTCATAGTTGCGACATTCTATCTGGAAAAAGAAGCAAAAAAGATGGTACAACTGGCTTGAGACTCAGATGAATTCCATCACATGGCAATCTTTAATAGAGAGTCTGCTTGCCCGCTTTGGACCGACAACATTCAAAGATCATTTATTGCAATTGATGCACCTTAGGCAGACCATTTTGAAGATTGAGTTGTAATTGAGTCCCTGTTGTAAGATGTAGTCATATCTGCCCACCCATTGGTTGTCAATTCCATGTCAATTATTCCAAGACCTTGCCTCTAGAACATCTCCAAGGAAGATCAAGTTTGAAGGCAATTGCTCAAGTCTGGGAAGGCAATTGCTTCATCAAGGAAGAACCTCCATTTGTGCCTACCCCCTTCAGGTTTGTTTGACCCTAGAAAAGGCCCTTTGGAAACCCTTGAGCCTTACTGGTAGACCCTAAGAGTGTAGGAGACCAAATTAGATTAAAACAGTAAAATTCTGTAGGTTTGGTGGCTGACCGCCGGATTGGCAGTCACCTTGCGATTCCTGTATCAGTAACAAGTTTTTACGGGGTGACTGTCTTCCTGTCTTAGGTGACCCAGCAGTCACATGGCAGCTAACCGCCAATTGTATAGTCGGTTAACCGCCCGGTCACCGAACATCTCGCGGTTTCTGTTTCAGCACCCAGCTTCTGACAGGGTTCTAGAATTCGGTGATCTCTCGGTCAACCCGTGGCTAACCACCATGTGCATAGGAGGTTAATCGAGGGTCAATCGAAATTCAAAATTTTTACCAATGAGTTATCCGTTGGGGGTGGCAGCTAATTGCGAAAAAAGTTGGAGGCTAACCGCCAACGAGCCGTTAGAGCAATCTATATATACCAAGAGCTCATTCCTTTGAACAACTTTTGCAAAATTTCCAGAGAGCTCTGTACTACTTGTCTTGTCCAAGCTTCTAGTTACATTTTCCAAGCACTTAAAACCTTTTTCCACTCACTTAGATTTCCAATAGGCATTTGAAAGAGCACAATTAGCTTATTACGAGTGTGATTAGTGGAAAAACCAAAATCCTAGGGAAGAACATCATACCTGTTAAGTTAGATCTTCACCTACCCTAGACCTAAACCACTTCACTTGGTTGAGCACACTTTGGAGCATCTTCTTCAACACCAAGGAAGCAAGCAAGGGGTCAAAGCTTCGGGCTTTGGTTCAAGCTTCAAGAGCACACTCAAGACAAAGTCTAGAGGCAAGTGTTCTTGAAGAGGAGAGGATTACTCTTAGAAAACCTTCCTAATAATTGTGTCATGGATGGAAAGCAGTAGAATCGGATAGTCGGTTGTTCTTTAGTTTACGTCTTACGAGGTTGCATCTTCATGCCGGAATCATTTTATTCACGGCTGCAGGATTGTGTGGTGTTCTCATTCTATTTTGGAGTTGAGCAAAGTGTTGGCAGAGTGGACATTTCTTTGGTTGTGGTCTTCTTTATGGAGGTTCACCTTGTTTGCTATATTCTATGGTCTGTATGGAAGGAAGGAACAATAGGATCTTTAAGGGAGTCTCGGTGTACACTGAAGACCTTTCTATTATCACCCATAAGATTGCTAAATGGAAGTTGGTTAGAAAGGAGTTTTCTAATTTCATCTTGACAGACATTTCGCTCAATTAGGAGGCATGCATGACTAATGGCTTGACAAAAGGCATTCAGGTGATTCCTTGGAGCTCACCCCTTATCAAGTGTTGAAGTTTAATGTTGATAGAGCAGACAGATGTAAACCGGGCCTTGGAGGTATTGGAGAGGAGCTGCTCAATGATAAAGAGGAAGTTCTTTGTTTGTTTTCTAAAGGTGTCGGTGTTAAGGACTGTAATGAAGCAGAGGTTTTAACCATTTTGGAGGCATTAGGGATCTTTCCCCATTCGTTTCACGGAAGATTGATTGTGGATAGTGATTCTAGCAATGCAACCTCTTGGATGACTATATGTAAAGCAAAGGCTTGGAAGCTCTAGTTTTGCTTTAATAGGATTAAGGAATTGGCGTCCCCGCCTTCATGTGGAGTTCCATCATGTGGTTGGAGTCAATGGATTGGCAGATTAATTAGCTAAATAAGGGGTTGATAGATCTTATCCTTGGGAGGGTTTTTTAATTTTATTTTATGAAAGTGGCCTGTAGAGTATAAGTCTCTTATAACAGCTGGTTCTTCTTGGTATTTGTTGTATCAGTTTCTAGATTCAAAAAAGTTATTTGTTACCTTTAAAAAAATGTATACGCACAATATTAATTTTTGTAATTACATATAATTAAATATGGATATTTTTTATCTACATATTGTAAATACAAAAATAAGAAATCTTTACACGAAACTATTGACGGGAGCCACATACGTTATGAGCATGGTTTCCGCATCATTTGATAAAGAATTCACATGTACTCCAATTCCATTCAAACAAACACACCCATTTGACAATGAATCCCTATGTACTCTAATTGCACATAACAGATGGGCATGTTTGACAATGAATTCTTATGTATTCCAATTCAATTCAAACAAACAGTCCCATTTGACAGTGCATGACATTTTACTAACAGGCCCATTTGAAAATGAATTCCTACATATTTCGAATCCACGCACACAAACAAGCCCATAACATGCAAAAGAAATAGAGATTGAAATAGGGAGAGAGGGAGAGGGAGAGAAAGGATAGTGGGGAAGATGATGAGAGAGACAGGAATAGAGAGGAGGGGGGAGGCTAGGAGAGGAAGGGAGAGGAAGATAAAAGCAGAGATGGAGACAGGTAGGGAGAGAGAATGAGAATGGATGTGAGAGAGAGAGAGAGAGTAGAGAGAACTTTGGAAGAGAGAGGTAGAGAGGTGGTAGGGACTTTGCATTGCAATGGTAACAAAGGGTAGAGAGTAAATGAGGGGAAGGAAAAACAGAAATAAAAAAAACTTTTGTTGCTTAGTTGAGTTTTGGACCCACGCTTCTGGAAAGAGCACTTTTCACAAGGGCACCTCCAAGAAAGGTGTAATGGCACACCCATTACAAATCTAAATGATTTTCACACCCTGGAAGGTGTGAAAACTTCACCTCATTTCCATCTCAAAATTCATACGTGGATCATCTACATCCGTAAACGAGTGCAAGCAAACATGCACATGTGTAAGCGTCACAAGTGTAAATGGGTGCAAACAAACAACCACTTGAGAACCTCTCGTGGAAAGACTCGTTGGGAAACCCCTTTGTTGACTATGAAAGTTGGGAGACTTTAAACTTCAAAGAGGTCAACTCAACCCTTGTTATCTTTCTAAAATAAAACCCACATCGCTTGTCACAGAGACAGATATAGAGACAAACAAACACACAGAGAGAGAGGAAGCCTTATGCAAATTATCACACAGTTACCATTTCAAAAAAGAAAAGTTACAAAACGAAGGCTTTCAGGGCAATACCACATCCATGTTGGCCCCTATTTCAAGAGATTGGAAAGATGACCCATGAAGCTCAATGGTACAAAATAGGTGCATCGGAATTCGAAACATTATTGTTATATACTTAGTGCAATAAGCAGATAATGTCAACATATCAAATGCAGCTTGCCAACTGAAATAATAATAGCATCAATATGATTTGGCAATACCTTTATTTTATAATCCCAGAAGAAACTATAACAAATGAAAACGTGACTGATGATATAAAAGAGAACCATACTCAGATGCCTTTCCATCAGAATTAGTTTGAGCGCTCGTCGAGGCCCTGCAAGGATGCAAGTTTATGAACATACATCAAGATCATCAACAGAGACACAATGGCTCCTTACGGGGCGTGAAGTGACTTCATCTGAAGAAATAGGAAGAGCAGCTGGTGCAGCTGTTGATGGCTGTTCAAAAATCAATACACTTTTAGTTCTTGAAAATAATGAAATTGAAACTTTCTGAAAATATTCATTTTAGCAGTTCACAAGCTAGTAGTCCTTAGACTCCCACTTCTTGTACAGTTGGGCACCCAATGCCCATGCATCTCATGTGGAGACCTCATCACTTTAGTCTTGGTCCAATCACTTTCGTCCAATGATAATCCCAAGACAACTAAGCTTTTGTCATTTCTGGAAAAGAAATTTGACATCAAACAAGTACTGAATAATGCATGGGTGAGAGTACCTGAGAAGATAGAGCTCCAGCTGTACCAAAGGCTTTGCTCTGCAGAATCACAAAGCAAAGTAACAATACAAAAAGATAATATAGGCCACAGCAACATGTTAACTGAATTAGGGAAAAAAAGAACTAATATAAAAAAAAAAATCTATAATTTGGACTCAAATAGGCATGGTGATCACCTTTTTTAAAATGGTATGGTGTGAACTATTTAGTGACGGATGCACAATGAACCAAACCGAAGCCTTAATTAAATATGGGAATTACACAAGAAAACCAATACAAATACCCATGATGAAAACGTAGAAACCTATGCAAATACCAATCACAGAGAAAGTAAATTCAGGCACTCATTCTTGAATCTCTGTTGCAACACTATCTTTACCAATGTTGCAGCGAACAATACATGGAAAAATAAAATAAAAGAAACAAAAATAAGTCCACTTTCTACAACTTTGTTATGCATGATCTATTCATGCCTAGGGAAATTGAATCAGGGCCTGTTTGGCAAATCTGATCTGTTTGAAATAGATGTGTTTCAAACAGATGTTTTTACGAATAGATCATTTGGTTAGACATGTCTATGCATCTGATTCAGTTAGATCTATTTGAAAAAACTCGTCTGGTAAACATTAAAATAAGAGCTTATTAAAGGACATTTGTTGTCATTTTCATTAAAAGCAGTAGGCCACCTTTTCAATCCCATGTACAGTGAGGCAGTAACTTCAACTCTTTGCCCATAAATTATGACCATAAAAATACAAAAAATAAATAAATAAAAAATACATAGGCTCAATTAGCATATCTAGCCCTTTCCTTTTTGCTTCCCAAATCCATCCTCACCAACCAATTAAAAGCTGTTAGTCCACCAACATTTCAAATGCCATAAACAGATATAACAAGAAGAAGAGCAACACCAAAAATAATTAATTAAATTATGTATTTAAACAAATTGAGGTGCACAATTGAACCATAATACAAAACCCATTTACAGATTTTGTAAAATTTTATCAATCATCTGCTTGGGCATTAATCCAAGCATGAGCAGCAATGGAAATCCCTCCATCCATCCTGGTTTACAAGTTAGCATTTTTTTTTTTTTTATAATCACAATACGGGTTGTTTCAGATTAGTCTTTTCCCAACCATATGAAAAATCATGTTGCATGCTAGAGCCGAAGATACAGAAACAGGAACTTGTGCCCCCACCATTTGGTTTATAATCCATGACTTTTGAATCACAGCAAGTGTTGAATGGAGGTTGCTCTTTCTTCTTCTTCTTTTTAATTAAAGTAGTCCCCCCCACCCCACCCCACCCCACCCTCGTCCCTCTTCTCTTTCAAATCTATTTTATATAAACTTCTAAGCACATTCATTCTATCAATAATCTTGACAAAACTGTTTTAAAATTTATATAATATTCATCAATGATCTAAGTCAGCAACCGGCGGCTCTAAACCCTCTCTTACTACCATTCTCAGCTTGAGCAACCAAGCGCTTCACAATCACAACACCACTTAAGCATCCAAAAATCAGACCCACCAACCACCTTGAACTTTTGATGCAATATAGACCTCATGGCCACATGTGTAGGGCCCACATAGATTTAGGATTTTAATTATAATTATTAGTTTTTAATTTTATTTAATGATTGTTATTAGGGAAACTCCGCCTATGTTGGGGTATCCTTGACATAGCCGGTCCCAAGCCCGGACAAAGGAGGAGGGTTGTGCGTTAGGTAGCCGACAGCCAGCACAATACTCAGTCGGATTTTTTATGGATTTGAGACCTAATGAAATTTCGTTGGGGCGTCCCCTACTTAGCGACGCGCTGTATGGTCCGGGTACAGTGATAAGTGAGCAAGGACCGCTGCATCGGCGCCCGGGTGCAGTGCTAAATAGGCAAGGGTCCTCACACTTTATTGGACGAGTGTGGGGGGTAAGGAAGCTAGTCCAAAATAGAAGGCTGAGATTGGGCACTTGGAACATTGGGAGCCTAACTGGAAAACTTATGGAAGTGGTGGATACAATGGAAAGGAGACGAATCGCAATTGCTTGCTTGCAAGAGACAAGATGGGTGGGACACAAAGCAAAAGAGATTGAGAGGACCGGGTATAAGTTATGGTATACGGGACTTAATAGATTGAGGAATGGGGTCGGCATAGTGGTAAACAAGGACTTAAAGGAAGATGTAGTGAATGTAAAGCGCTATGGAGATAGGATTATTGCAATTAAGTTAGTATTAGGAGAAGAGATAGTGAACGTAATTAGTGCTTATGCCCCCCAGGTGGGCTTAGGAGATGGACATAAGGAGAAGTTTTGGGAAGACTTGGAAGGAGTGCTACTAAAGATATCCCAAGGAGAGATGGTCTTCATTGGAGGTGATTTGAACGGTCATGTAGGACGTGACGTAGATGGATACATAGGAGTACACGGGGGACATGGGTACGGTAATAGAAATGAAGAAGGGAAGGATATCTTGGAGTTTTCAGTGGCTTATGATCTCATGGTAACTAACACATTTTTTAGAAAGAGAGAGGAACATTTGGTGACTTATAAGAGTGGCTCATTGAGGACACAAATTGACTTCTTCTTAACTAGGAAAAGAGACCGTTTAGCTTGTAAAGATTGTAAGGTTATACCGGGGGAGAGCTTGACTTCCCAACATAGGTTGTTGATCATAAATGTGCAGTTACAAAGGTGGACTAGAAAAAAGAAGTTGTATAGATGCTCAAGGACTAAATGGTGGAACCTGAAAGGTGATAAGCAACTAGCTTTAAGGGAAAAAGTACTAGAGGAAGACGTTTGGGCGACAGATGAGAGTGCAAATAATATGTGGGATAAGGTAGCAGAGTGTATTCGGAGGGTAGGGAAAGAAGTCTTAGGAGAATCTAAAGGGGGTGCTCCGGTACAGAAAGAGGCATGGTGGTGGAGCGAAGCCGTCCAAGACAAGATAAGAGTTAAAAGAGAGTGCTTTAAAACTTGGCAAAATGATCAAATTGAAGCGAACTTGGAGAGGTATAAAGAAGCAAAAAGAGAAACCAAAAAGGTAGTTAGTGAGGCCAAGGCAAAGGCATTTGAGGAGCTATATAGGCGACTTGACACTAAGGAAGGCGAAAGAGAGATATTCAAGCTTGCTAAAACTAGAGATCGGCGGACCAAGGACTTAAACCAAGTTAAATGCATTAAGGATGAGGATGAAAAGGTATTAGTAAAGGAGGAGGAGATAAAGGAGCGTTGGAAGAGCTACTTCTACAAGTTATTTAACGAAAGCAGTAGTAGTGACATACAATTGGGGCAGCTTACCATTTCTAGAGAAGAAGCAAATCATATGTTCTATAGGAGAATCAGTAGGGAAGAAGTTAAAGAAGTATTGAAAAGAATGAAGAATGGGAAAGCGGTGGGGCCAGATGGTATCCCTATTGAGGTCTGGAAGTGCTTGGGGGAGGATGGTATTAGTTGGTTGACAAAGCTTTTTAATGTAGTGCTAAGGAGCAAGAAGATGCCTAATGCATGGAGGAAAAGTATTCTTATACCCATATACAAGAACAAAGGAGACATTCAGAACTGTGCGAACTACCGCGGGATTAAATTGATGAGCCATACGATGAAATTATGGGAGAGAGTTATTGAGAGAAGACTAAGAAGAACAACAAATATTTCAAAGAATCAATTTGGTTTCATGCCTGGGAGATCAACCATGGAGGCTATCTTTCTCCTGAGGAGGTTAATGGAACAGTATAGAGAAGGTAAGAGAGATTTACATATGGTGTTCATTGACTTGGAGAAGGCCTATGACCGGGTTCCTAGGGAGATTCTTTGGAAAGTTCTAGAAAAGAAAAGAGTTTGTGTCGCTTATATTGAGGCGATAAAGGATATGTATGATAGAGTCGTGACATCTATAAGGACGACTGGCGGCGAAACTAAGGAGTTTCTTATCACGATTGGTCTACACCAAGGCTCAGCGTTAAGCCTGTACTTGTTTGCCCTAGTTATGGATGAGATTACAAGACATATCCAGGATGAGGTGCCGTGGTGTATGCTATTTGCAGATGACATTGTTTTAGTGGATGAGACGAGAGAAGGAGTGAATGCTAAACTTGAATTGTGGCGGAAAACATTAGAGACAAAAGGGTTTAGGCTAAGTCGATGCAAAACGGAATATATGGAATGCAAGTTTAGTCAAAGTAGGACACCTGGTAACATAGAAGTAAGTTTGGGCACACAAAAGATAGTAGAAAAAGAAAACTTTAGGTACTTTGGATCTATGGTGCAACAGGATGGAGGGATTGATACTGATGTAAGTCACAGGATTCAAGCCGGGTGGACCAAATGGAGGAGTGCTTCGGGGGTCTTGTGTGATCGGAAAGTCCCCCTCAAGGTTAAAAGAAAGTATTATAAGGTGGCGGTACGGCCAGCGTTGTTATATGGATCAGAGTGTTGGGCAGTAAAGCATAATCATGTCAAGAAGATGGAAGTTGCAGAGATGAGAATGCTAAGATGGTTGTGCGGGATCACAAGGAGAGATAGGATTAGGAATGAGGAGATTAGGGGCATAGTAGGAATAATATCGATTGGAGATAAAATGAGAGAAAATCGACTGAGATGGTTCGGCCATGTTAGAAGGCGTCCAACAGAGGCACCTGTTAAAAGGTGTGAAAGCATGGAGTTTGCCAAGAGTAGGAGAGGGAGAGGGAGACCCAAGAGAAGTTGGAAAGAAACTATTAAACATGATCTTGCCTACATGGATCTAACGGAGGATATGGCCCTAAACAGATTTGATTGGCGTCGTCAAATCCATATAGCCGACCCCACCTAGTGGGAAAAGGCTTGGTTTGGTTTGGATTGTTATTAGGGAAGTTTCCATTATTAGATTAGTTTTCTTAGGCATTAAGTTTGCTTTCTTATTTATATGGCATTGTAGTGAAGAATTATTCAGAGAGTTGATTAATTAAAGTTGGGTTTTCCCATTGAGGTGCGTCCTCGTTTATCGTCTCTGAGAAGACTTTTGAAGTGTCTTCGGACACGCGCTTCGGCGTCTATTGTGCTTCGGCACTTCCATGCGAGCCCTAACCCTAGGGCCTGCATCAGTTGGTATCAGAGACGGAAAAGTTGCACATCAAGAAAGAAAGTCGCTGCAATTAACAGTAGATCATGTTGAAGAACCAGTGATGCTTAAACAATCTCCTTTGGGAAAAGTTGTACATCAAGACAGAAAGTCGCCGCAATTAACAGCATATCATGTTGAAGAACTAGTGGCAGAGGATATCCAGATTGACATTGCGATGCCAGAATCAAAGAATGAGCAAAAAGATAAAAAAGGGTCCTGAATTTCCTTCTACGGGTGATGATTAAAATATACAGGCAGGTAGGGAAGACGCATCAATTGTTGAAATTCCCCATAATAATTCTCACATTGATTTTGTCTTCAGGGGTCAACAATGGAAACTTGGTGGTGAACAACGGCTAGCCAGAGATTGTGATCTGATGGTGCGACTTCCACATGTGATACATCCAACGGCTCGATTGTACATCCACATAGAATTCAACTTCCACGACACACGATGCATCATGATTACTTCAAATTGGGGAAGAATATTGCATAGAGTCTTCAAGATGTTCACAAAAGCTCATGCTTAGCCAACGAATCAAAAGTTCGTCCTATTGATATTTGACCTAGGTGGACATTTACCGAACTCGAGGTCGAGTTCTTTCCAAGCCAGGGAGAATGATCCAATATAGACCTAATGGCCACATGTGTAGGGCTCACATAGATTTAGGATTTTAATTATAGTTATTGGTTTTTTATTTTATTTAATGATTGTTATTAGGGAAATTTCCATTATTAGATTAGGTTTTCATAGGCATTAAGTTTGATTTCTTATTTATATGGCATTATAGTGAAGAATTATTCAAAGAGTTGATTAATTAAAGTTGGGTTTTCCCATTGAGGTGCGTCCTCGTTTATTGTCTCTGCTGAGACTTTTAAAGTGTCTTCGGACACGCGCTTTGGCGTCTATTGTGCTTCGGCACTTCCATGAAAGCCCTAACCCTAGGGCCTGCATCAACTTTATAAGCAATCCATGATTGGAATTGATTTCTAACATAGCATACTACCCTCTACAAAGCGATAAACAAAACTTGGCCCCATAATCATCCAACCATTTATAAATAATAATTTCTCTCCGCGGGTCATGAAACTACAATTCCAAACACAAAGCCACAATTCCCAATGGGGCAAAACCATCAACGTAAATCTCATGAACTTTTGAGTTGAGTCTTGTGCCCCAAATATTTGTATTGCTGAAAGATTTGCAAAGATCTCTTATCGTATATGGTTACACATGAAAATACAATTTAAAGAACCTTTTAAGCACCAAAATACACATTATGAGCACTAATAAACACCAAAAGATAAATAGAACACGAGATAGCTAAAGTGACAAAGGGCATCTCATGAATCTCGCCCTCAGTGCCAATGATTGACCCCCGCCCAGGCGGAGGACAGATGGCAGCATACTGTGGCAGAGCACAGGAACAGGACATACCGTAGGGAACACAAAAGTGGGAGATATTATGGTGGAGCACTCGGGCAGAGCACAAGTAGGAGCATGGAGCACCCCAGGGATGATCCTTGTGCTAATAGATTAGGATAGTTTACCATTGCTCCCATGCGAGAGAGGGAGAAAGAGATCTATGATTACTGCATAATTGTATTTCTTTGAACATAGTATAGGCGCCATAGTATGCAGAAGTGATGCAGCGTAGACCTCATGGCCATATGTGTAGGGCCCACTTAGATTTAGGACTTATTTAATTGTTATTTTATTTGATGAGTTGTATTTAGGATTAGGTTTCCTATTTATTTGGTTTCCTATTTTAATTAGGTTTCTTAGGGCTTAAGTTGTGTTTTCCTATTTATAGAGCATTGTAGAGAATTATTTCTCAGAGTTGATTAATGAAATTGGGTTCTCCCATTGAGGTGCGTCCTCGTTTATTGTCTCTTCGGAGATTGATTGTGTCTTAGGACACGTGCTTCGGCACCCATTGTGCTTTTAGCACTTCCTACGCAAGCCCTAATCCTAGGGCCTGCATCAATTGGTATCAGAGCCGAACGATCCCTCGATCGTCGGCGTGTTACCCTATCACCATCCCTACCTTCGTCCACCATCACCGTCCCTGCACCATCGAAAAACCCTCCCCTGACCCGTTGCACCATCCATCAGAACCCAACCCACCACTCCCTACTCCCTGCCTACGCAGTTATCACCACCCTCCCGCTACCATCATCACCACTCCCTGTCTAACCCATCATCCCAGTACCACTGGCACCCCTCCCAGCCGCACCTTCCATCTTTCGTTGTCCTAACCACAACCTTCTTCCAAAAATACCATCTCCAAACCGCCTGCTGAAGCCCCAAATCCACATGCCGATGAATTTGAAAGGCTACATTATTTATGTGCATTGGGAGATACACTTGATTTCAATCACTTTCTCAAAGGTTTGAGACCAAGTATTTTGAAAAATGTGGAGAAGGCATGCAAAGATATGTATGATGCATTTTGGGAAGCAATTCGTGTGGAGCGGATGCTTAAAAGATTTCATCTAATGGAAGTTGCTCCTCAAGAAGAAAAGTCGTCACATGTCACAGACCGTGTTGAGGAACCAGTGCCAACGGATTTCCAGACCGAGCTGCCAGTGTTAGACACCGACAATTCCATATCTACAGTTGGCTTTGAAATTTCTTCTATGAGTACTAATCATCCAGACGTGCACACACCAAGCGATGAAGCGCCAGTTATTGAAATTCCCCACATTAATTCTCCCATTGATTTTGTCTTTGCGGATCAACAATGCCAACTGAGAGATGACCAGCGGATAGTCAGAGATTATGATTTGATAGTGCATGATATACAAGTAAGGCACATCAACACATATTTCAGCCATCAAAAGCAATTATGCATGAAGCTGTGCCAAGAAGTTATAGATCGACCGCCTAATCGGCCATTCGTCAGATTGATCTTTGATCCAGGTGGACATTTTCCGAACTCGAGGTCGAGTTCTTTTTCAAGTGGGGGAGAATGATGCAGCGTAGACCTCATGGCCATATGTGTAGGGCCCACTTAGATTTAGGACTTATTTAATTGTTATTTTATTTGATGAGTTGTATTTAGGATTAGGTTTCCTATTTATTTGGTTTCCTATTTTAATTAGGTTTCTTAGGGCTTAAGTTGTGTTTTCCTATTTATAGGGCATTGTAGAGAATTATTTCTCAGAGTTGATTAATGAAATTGGGTTCTCCCATTGAGGTGCGTCCTCGTTTATTGTCTCTTCGGAGATTGATTGTGTCTTAGGACACGTGCTTCGGCACCCATTGTGCTTTTAGCACTTCCTACGCAAGCCCTAATCCTAGGGCCTGCATCAAGAAGTTGGTATTGAATTCATATAAGAGATCTACTCCACATTAGAAGAGTTTAAAAATAAGAAAATAAAAAAAAAACTAAAAAAGGAAATAAATGGGGTACCTTGCTACACATAACAAGAAGAATATCGTTTTCACTGACTTTGTTCTCTTCCAAAGTACTCTCGTCTTTCAAGAGCTTTCCATTATAAACGAGAAGCTGCTCGTCCCATGGATAGCTATCTTCTCCCTGTGACTCTTCAATAGTTTTCTTTATGGCCATAACCTAAAAAAAGGAAAAGAAAAAAAATCAATTGTTCATCAATGATTCCCTACACAAGAAAGGTGAGCCTTACTATACTACAATACTATGAGCAATGTGGGAGTCCCAAAAAAAATGATAATTGCATCAGTCCACTAAATAGCAATAATGTCCCTTCCAGACATTAAGCAGCCCATCCATATGGATGGAACGAAACCAGGACGAATAACAACAATGAAGATGATGTATGTACTTGAAGTTTTGGATTCGTAAAATATGACAGTAGATTTAAGCATAATCCAAATACCAGTGGAATGGGCTTGAGAAACGAGGTCTCATTGGAAAGGATGCTCCATAGAATGGAATTGCATAGACAGAGATGTACGTGCATTGTATTTCATTATTAATAAAATAGTACCACAAATTTAACAATGAAAAAACACAAAAGAGATCCCACGTGCACATGGCCCTACATTTTGACTGCCTCAAGATGTTGAAAGGTCCCTTTCATAGTGATAGCTTGCATGTGTCACTCTCTATATCTATCTAATAGAGTAAACTAAAAACATCATACCATAATAAAAAACACAACGGCATAGCCTAAATCATGGGGTAACATGGAACTTATGCTACTGACAGAATCCTCAATACCCCTGTCCCAACTAAGGGGACGTTTGCTTCGAGGAATTTTCAACAGGAATTCCAGGTGTTAAGAATTTTCTGGTATCAATGTTGGTTTCTATATATAGAGCTTTTTGTAGTTTCTTGTTTGATTAGTGGAATCCCAATATTACAGCTCTCTAAAATGTCACTTCTGGCATTCGAAATTCTCCAAATTCCAACTTCCTTGATGTCAAGGCTGTATTTGAGTTGAGCATTTGGAAAATCCTGCTAGGGGCATTCGGAGAATTTTTAATTCTCCTGGAGTTCTTTGAATTTCAGGAAAAATTAAAAGGCTCGAAAAAAAAAGAAAGAAAGAAAATATCTAAATCCCCTGTGCCATTCACATTGCCACATGGAACTAAATACAAATGAAAAGAATCCTTGAGTTGACATATGATCAATGAATTGTTGCCAAATAGACAGAAATGTAGCAAGATGATTCCATTTTGTGCCAAGTTTCACTAATTGCAAACAGTTGGAACACTCGAGCAACAATTATTACATCTTCATGTTTAAGGGAGCATGGAAAACGGAAACCACCTTAAATGGAACACCTTTTTTCTTCCATTTCCTATCAAAATAATATTTACTCGGATCTCCATGCAGGACCAAAAGTCAGAAAATAGCATCCTACTTAATGTAATTTATCTGTGCGACGCTCCAAATGCATTGCATAATAGATAACCAACCATAGAAGCAAAAAAAATCAACCAAATCATTAACTGGTGTACTTCCACACATAAACTCAGTTAAAACAATCAGTACAGAACACTATGCAAAGGCTAACAGAATGGCCATATCAATACTAACAGACCCAGATTTTTACAATATGAAAATTTATAACAGTGCATACCTCTAACTTGTTTTCATCTAATAGTATAAAATAGTTTTGTTTCATTTTTTGCATCTAAAGAAACTTGCCAAATAGCTACAGCTGGACTGAGGTGAAAGCAGAGTTTATAACCTTTCCATACACATACACATCTGTGTGGGGATATTTCCTAGCTCACCGGATAACTGGCCTGATTCTCCATCCCGTACTGCCGCGCCGGCTAATCCACCTCGGCATAGCTCATCTCAAACCTCCGCGCTCCGCCTGCTCGGCCAAGTGCTCCCACTTCGGCAAAAGCCTCACCTCGGCTTCCCGCCCTCGGCTTCCGCCCTCGGCTCCCAGACCTCGGCGTCACACCCCGACCTCGGTCAGGGCTAGCCAAGGCAGGGCCTGACAGCTGTCTACCCTTGGACACTTAAGCACGTTAGAGCACGCGCGATAAGACAAGGGCACGCCCACGCTCTCTGACAGAGCCTCCCATGCCGCCCACGTCCTCTGACAGAACGGCGTCCACAGACGCCCGGGTATGGCCCGACGCGACATGGCGTGCAATGATGGGATAGCTCCCTGACAGGGTCACCTCCTTGTCGCCTCTCCTCCTCTATAAAAGGGGCCAAACCAGAACAGCAAAGGGACTTCTTCCTCTCCGGTCCGAGAAAACCACTGGTACCACCTTCTCCCCCAAAATCTCCTCCTACTGTCCAGTACACATACTGACTTAGGCATCGGAGAGCCCTGCGCTGCCCACAGCCAGGGTCCTCTGACCTGTTTCTTCTCCCTCTTCCAGGTTCTCAGGCATCGGTTCTTCCACCTTCAACGAGGAAACGGGGAGCCTCAGCCTTCGTCTTCCTCAGTAAGTCGCAAGAACACCACCCCCCGGGTCCGTGAATTTTTGTGCACTTACAATTGGCGCCGTCTGTGGGGAACGCTACAAAAAGCCATCTTCCCAAACACCATGCCTCGGAGAACCAGAAAGGGAAAGGAACCGCTGACACTGTCGACACAGCTGCCGACGGTCCCCCACCGGGAAAGGTCAAGAGCAAGATCTAATCCAGCGAGCGTCCAACAGCAGGGTACTCAGTCGGGTTCATCCTCCAAGGGTTCGACCTCAACCCCACCTTCCAAAAAGCGCACCCTGAAGGACAACAAAAGCAACCAAGCTCCGGGCAACAGCCACGACACCAGAAAGTGGCTTGATCAACGCATCGAGCAAGCAGTACGACAAAACTTGGAGGCTGCCGGTTTCGCTCGAGTTCGGCCGAACTCTGACGATCTCGGCACATCTCCCCTCTCTCCAGAGATCAGGAGCTTCCCCCTCCCCGAAGATTTCAAAGTCCCGAGGTTCATCGTTTACGATGGAACCTCGGATCCAGCAGCACACCTCCGGCACTTCACTCAGAGAATGTCGGTGTGGGGCGATGCAGGCCACCTGAACTGCAGAGTCTTCTCCTCCAGCCTCGGGGACCTCCCCCTGAAGTGGTTCTGCGCACTCCCCCAAGGATCAATCAACAGTTGGCAGCAGCTCCGGAATTCCTTCACGACGAAGTTCCAAGCTCATAGGGTCGTCCCCAGGTCGGCCGCCGACCTGATGGCCCTCAGAATGAAGCAGACCGAGAACGTCACGCAGATCGCCAAAAGGTTCTGGACTGTCTACAGCCAGATCGAGGATACTACAGATGCAATAGCGATCCTGTCTTTCCAACAAGCCCTCCTGCCAGGCAACGAGCTTCGAAGGGACCTGTTCATGCATCCCGTGGTCACTGTGGCAGCACTGATGACCAGGGTAAACCAGTTCGTCAGGCAAGAAGCGGACGAAGCCCGAGCCCAGAAGCATTTCAACAACAATCAACAGGCAGCATCCGTCTCGGCGGACGCCTCCGTCTCGGCGGACGCCTCCAGCTCCGCGGCAGCGTCCATCTCGGCGGATGCCTCCATCTCGGCGGATGCCTCCAGCTCCGCAGCACCGTCCATCTCGGCGGACGCCTCCATGACAGAAGTCTCCTCCAGCTCGGGGGGCTGCTGAAGCCTCCTATCATCTTTCAGCTTCGACCGCCCGTCAGCTTTGATCGCACGACCCTCTACGTCATTTCTGGCGCACGGTCCTCTACTGTCAGCTTCGATGGCGCCGCCAGCTGCGACGACGTCGGTACGACCCTCTACTGTCGGCTTCGATCGTACGACCCTCTAACGTCATGACGGCACGGTCCTCTGCTGTCAGCCTTGATCGCACGGTCCTCTGCCGCCACTAGTCGTCCAGAGCTTCGTACCCCTGGTGAAGAGGCCAGTGGGATCTCCATTGCGTGCTGCAGGCGCATCTCGGCCACGCGCCAGATGCCCGGCACAGGCCCCTGGTGAAGAGCCAGTGGGATCTCCATTGCGTGCGGCAGGCCGCATCTCGGCCACGCGCCAGATGCCCGGCACAGGCCCCTGGTGAAGAGCCAGTGGGATCTCCATTGCGTGCGGCAGGCGCATCTCGGCCACGCGCCAGATGCCCGGCACAGCCCCTGGTGAAGAGCCAGTGGGATCTCCATTGCTTGCGGCAGGCGCATCTCGGCCACGCGCCAGATGCCCGGCACAGGCCCTGGTGAAGAGCCCAGTGGGATCTCCATTGCGTATGCGGGCAGGCGCATCTCGGCCACGCGCCAGATGCCCGGCACAGGACACTGGTGAAGAGCCAGTGGATCTCCATTGCGTGCGGCAGGCGCATCTTGCCACGCGGCCAAGATGCCCGGCACAGGCCCCTGGTGAGAGCCAGTGGGAATCTCCATTGCGTGAGACAGGCGCATCTCGGCCACGCGCCAGATGCCCGGCACAGGCCCCTGGTGAAGAGCCCAGTGGGATCTCCATTGCGTTGCGGCAGGCGCATCTCGGCCACGCGCCAGATGTCCCCGGCTACAGGCCCCTGGTGAAGAGCCAGTGGATCTCCATTGCGTGCGACAGGCGCATCTCGCGCAACGCGCCAGATGCCGGACCGGCCTGTGAGAGCCAGTGGATCTCCTTGCGTCTGAAGAGCCAGTGGGATCTCCATTGCGTGCGGCAGGCGCATCTCTGCCACGCTCCCGATGCCCGGCACAGGCCCCTGGCGAAGAGCCAGAGGGATCTCCATTAGCGCATCTCGGTACCCATTCTCCAGTTAGGCAGTTGTGTGGCTCTCCAGCTCGGCAGAAGCACCCTGTTACAGCTTAGCAGTGATGCCGACCTCTAGCTCTGGTCCCATTGCCAGCCAGTCATCCTCCACGATACTTACCTTCTGACCTCAAAGAGCAGTCTATTGAGCTCAGAAGCTGGGGGGCTATTGTGTGGGGATATTTCCTAGCTCACCGGATAACTGGCCTGATCGCCATCCCGTACTGCCGCGCCGGCTAATCCACCTCGGCATAGCTCATCTCAAACCTCCGCGCTCCGCCTGCTCGGCCAAGTGCTCCCACTTCGGCAAAAGCCTCACCTCGGCTTCCCGCCCTCGGCTTCCGCCCTCGGCTCCCAGACCTCGGCGTCACACCCCGCCCTCGGTCAGGGCTAGCCAAGGCAGGGCCTGACAGCTGTCTACCCTTGGACACTTAAGCACGTTAGAGCACGCGCGATAAGACAAGGGCACGCCCACGCTCTCTGACAGAGCCTCCCATGCCGCCCACGTCCTCTGACAGAACGGCGTCCACAGACGCCAGGGTATGGCCCGATGCGACACGACATGTCACGATGGGATAGCTCCCTGACAGGGTCACCTCCTTGTCGCCTCTCCTCCTCTATAAAAGGGGCCAAACCAGAACAGCAAAGGGACTTCTTCCTCTCCGGTCCGAGAAAAACCACTGGTACCACCTTCTCCCCCAAAATCTCCTCCTACTGTCCAGTACACATACTGACTTAGGCATCGGAGAGCCCTGCGCTGCCCACAGCCAGGGTCCTCTGACCTGTTTCTTCTCCCTCTTCCAGGTTCTCAGGCATCGGTTCTTCCACCTTCAACGAGGAAACGGGGAGCCTCAGCCTTCGTCTTCCTCAGTAAGTCGCAAGAACACCACCCCCCGGGTCCGTGAATTTTTGTGCACTTACAACATCTATATTAATCATCGTCATTATTGATGCAGGAGCAAAGGGGCCAAGTCCATGTTCGACTTTTGCTTTTTTCTGTTTATTCGTAACCCCAGTAAGCCTAAGAGGATTTTAGTCGAATTTTTGTTTAGTCCAATGAGTCAAAGTATATTGGCTAGTCTTGGAATTCTAGTGGTGGTATATATTACTAGTTTTGGAATCAGAGGAGTTACATAAGTTACTAGTTTGGGAACATGAAAAGTTGCATTAATTTCTAATCTCGAAAGTCTACGAGCTGCATAGCTAGGAACTCTCGTCATGTGAGTTATGTCCTTGAACCCATATAAAGGAATCCAAAATGTAAGTAGCCTGAGATCTTTTGTTGTTATCCTTTCGTTAATGAAATATGCATGATTTGTGTTTCTCTTTAGGAACTACTTATCATCCTATCCAATCCTAATTAAGGATTCCTAGATAGTTGTTGCTAACCAAGTCTAGGCTCATCTTCAAGCCAATCCAGTTTGCAGCAATTATTGAAACCTTATCACATCTATCCAAGGTCATCTTAGTGAGGTCTACTCTGCCAATCAACCGTGTTTTCTGCACTAACACATTCCATCCTGATTTCCATTGCTATTTCATTTAGGGCCTGTTTGATTTTATTAGAATGCATAGAAATTGAAAACCAAGGGTGGTTAAAAATGAATATTTAAAGGTTAATTTCCAAAACTGGACATCAAATAACATTTTCTTTGAGGGAAATAGAATCAAAAGAAGATGCTATTTTACGCTCATTTTTCAAAATTCACCTTTGATCTTCATTTTTAACCACCCATATATTCAAGTCCTATAGCCCTATGTATTTTAATGCTAACAACATGCTTGATTTCCCTTCTATTCAAGCTACCAGTAAATTTGCCCATATGTGTTCATTCCTGATTCTATCTTTACTTCTTTCATGCATGTAGCATAAACAAATGCATCATCTAGTACTGATCCTATACGAACTCACTTCCAAATGCTGCACTCGGATCAATCGATCCTTCCTCGACTATTCTGTAGCTGTCCTTCTCGGGAAAAAAGAATGAGAAAATAATAATAAAAAGGGATAGTTCAAGGGAACCGAAACCTCCTATTTTGTTGTTCTTCTGAAAAAAGCTATCTACATTGCATTCCTTACAACAATTCCTTCATTTTATTTAGTGTTCACCGCCGCCGCGAGATGAGAACAAGAAAATTCAAATAAAGATAGAGATATCAAATGGGACTAGGACGCAAGAAAAGGGAGTAGATGAAATGAAATGTGGTGATGATAGATGATGATGAGATCAGGAATCGATACATGCTCAATGCAAATATTTATACTGTTGTGTGAAGATTAAGAACAAGGTTTCTACATAAATCCAAATCGAAGAAAGAAGCAAAAAACACCGAAGAATTCAGCGAGAGACTTAAGTATGTGAGGGGAGAGAAAGAAAGGGCGAACTCACCGTATCATTTGGCTGCACATCAATTTCAAAACGGTTTCCTTTCAAGTTCTTCACTCTAATCTTCATAGCTGGTTTTCGTGGGAAGAATGACTAGTGAAGGATTTCAGCAGGAGGAGGAGGAGAAGAAGAATATTGGATCTAAACCCTAATGCAGGATCTCAGGAGCGGAAGAAGAATATGGAAGAGAAAACCCTAATGCAGGAGGGAGCGGAAGACGAAGATGGGAGGAGATAGATGTGGAAACTCTCTCTGTCTCTATCCCGAATGATGAAGGAAGATTTGGCGCGAAGGAGTTTATAATAGAGGTCATGGGTTGGGCAGACCTCTTGGGCTGGGTTTGGGTTTTGGGTTTTAGTAGTTATGTTCCTGGTTTTAAAATTCTGCCCATTATTATTATTATTATTATTATTATTATTATTTTTGGCTACCCCAGCCAAAGGGGCTGGGACATGAGAGAGAGCCCTCGTACACACAGAAAGGCAATCCATTCAAGTGGAAAAGGAGCTCGGACCAGTGGTAAGAGGTGACGAACCGACTCTCCTTACCACTTGCGTAAGGAGCCGTTCTTGTGCCCATTTAATTAATAATTGGCCAGTCTTGGAGTAAGTGACATAAAGCCCAAAGGCTAATTCAGCCCAATTAAAAGGGATTTTTACCAAAAATAGAGGTCATGGGTTGGGCAGACCTCTTGGGCTGGGTTTGGGTATTGGGTTTTAGTTAGGGTGGTAAATGGGTCCCCGATTCTCCGATTACCCGAAGGTTCCGACCCATTAAGTTCCGAATCTGGATCCTTATTTTGGTCGCGATAAGTAAATGGTTCCGATTCCGGATCCATTTTTTGGAACCATTACTTAAACGGGTTCGGTTCCGGATCCACAGTGGCTCAGACCCGTGGACCTGAGACCCGACCCAATACTCTAACTTAAATAATTTATTATCTATATGTTACATGGGAACCCCTCATTCTAAGTTTCTAATCTAATCTTCCGTCCCCAAACCACATATTATTGATAAACAAAATGTTACATTTGCTTTGTAGGTGATCCAATTGAATTACGTAAAAACATGATTGTTTTTTTAATGGAAAAATACAAGTATTAGGGTCCAGACCCGGAACCGGATCCAGACCCGCCTCACATACGGTTCCGGTTCCGGAACCAGTTAATATTATCAGTTCTGGTTCCGAACCGGGTCCGGTTCGGGTTCCCCCTTTTAGAAAACGGTTCCAGTTCCGGTTCCCATTAATATTATCGGTTGGACCCGGACCGGAACCGACCCGTTTACAATCCTAGCCTAAACCATCAAAATAAAAAAATCTTTTATGTTTCAAGGAACATTCAAGATTAAGATAGTTTTTTTCAAACTATCATTGTCTAGTAATTCTAAAATTTTAAAATTAAATAGAAAATAAAAAATGCCTATACTAAATTCAATTCAGAACTCCTTGCACAGTTAAAGGTTTGATTTAGTTTAGAACGCAACTCATGATTTAAAAGTCTCTCTAGATCTCATGACAGACGTTAACGATCTGTACTCATAGGAATTAATTGCAATTTCACTTATTCCAATGCACTCTTTATGTTGAATCTTATCTTATTACTCTAATTGCTTTCCATCCTCAATCACTTAATCTTTTTTTTCCCTATAATAACTCTTCAGCCTCTTCATCTTTGTTTAGTACCAAAATTGTGGTCACAGAAGGGATTGGGTGGTAGTGGTGGAGGCCACGACCCATTTGTTATTTGATGTTTCATTTTTTGGGGTTTTCCCTTTCTTTTATTGAGTTCTTCTTGGTGCAGCACCCGGAATCCGGAGCCGTTCGAATTCCTTGCCGAGACCATCATACACATAGGTTAAATCAAAGACCATATAAAGATTCAAGTATTTACCAACTTAAACCGTTCGAATTCCTTGCCGAGACCATCACACACATAGGTTAAATCAAAGACCATATAAAGATTCAAGTATTTACCAACTTAAACCAACTTGTATTAGAAACCCAAATATAATAAGCAAATGTAACATTGACTAATAAAAAAATAACTGCAATGTCTTTAAAATGAAATAATCTAAACAATCTATTAAATCTAATTCTTCTTCGTCGATGTGGCTGCGACGCTCAAGTTCGCATCCCAAAGTCTGCATCCCAAAGTCTATCTCCCAGTCACCAAGATTTTCCTGAGTCGCAAAGTTATGGTTACCTGGAATGGGGCAAATCCACAAAATATCAGTACAACCGAGTGAATAGATATTATAATCTATTTGTGCATTTAAACATATACTTAGATAAGATTACACAACAAATTAAAGTAACATCCCAAAGTCTCAGTTAAGCCAAGGTTGGAATCGGGTCAAACAAACGACAACCTCCTAACCTCCTCATAGCACAAGCCCAAAGTTCATGTTCTACAAAGATATTACATGTACAAAGAGTTCCTAGAATTCATTCCTGCACATCTCAAAATCATTCTTTTCTGTCCCAAACAAAATCGACAAACAAGGCCCAAAACCAACAAACTAGTACCACAAAATCGACCTTTACCAAAAAGGTCCAACATCAGCTACAGTGCTGGTGGTCTAGGGGTGTCCAAAAGGTTCCTCCAAACAAACAAAGTCATCATATCTCAGTTTTTCCAATAAAATGGCAAATATATGTCTCATCAAAAATATGATATTTAGCATGTCCTCAACTTTAGTAATGGGCAAATTCCATAATCAACCCCTTTTGAAATTATGTGGATTTAATCTGCCCCAGTCCAAATCATAATTGGTGTACGAGGTGAAAGAGGTCAATTACATAACTCACCCTTTACAATTTTAAGGGAATTATTCAATTACCAAATTAATTTCAAAATATACGTATACAAACCACACAATCTACCATGTGAGATCTCCAAATAACAATGGTACACAACATGTATCATAATCCACAATATGTTTCAAACCATAATTACTCAAGCTATGAAATAAAGAACACAACTCCAACAATAAATATAATAACCACAATTGAACAGCTCTTATTTGTAATTTCACAAAGTCTGAAATCCAAGGAATGGTCTCAAATTAATCAAAACAGGCCTAGCTATGAAAAACAATAAATACCAGGCCCTTATTTGCAGAATCTTGGAACTCATCTAAGTAATCCATAACCAGTTGTGATTACTATAATTATCAGGGGCTTAATTTAAATTTCTAGAACAGTTATAGAAATCAAGAAGTGAAGGAAAAGGGTTGATGTGTGATTTCTGCATTCTTATGGTGTTCATATGCAAAATAGTAAGTTATCATTCAGCCCCAAAACACAAAACATAACTCAGAAGTCGACATTCACAGGAATGGGTCTCACGCTTCCTAACCTTGACTCATCTGGATGATGGGCCAGGTGGGGCCCACACTACCTAGGCAAATCCAGAATTTCAAAACCATACAATTAGATTAGAATTTCTACTTACCTGTTATGACTAACTAGAACTGGTTTTTCCTCTTCCTATTTTCTTCAAGCTAATACTAAATTAGGTTTTGGCTTTCGGAGGGTTCCCAACCCTTTGGGCTGGACTAATTCCTTCGGGCCTAGAAGGAAGCAGGGTAAACTCCCTTGTAGCCCCAATGTGGTAGTGCAGTTTCGAACCTACAACCTCCGGGTGCAAACCGTGGTCGTAGGCCAATTGAGCTGCCCCTTGGGGTTAACTGAGCTTTGGCTTGATGGAAAAAGACAGTGGAAAAGAGAGAGAATGGCTTAAGAGAGGCTTAGGGTTGATCAATATATGAAAGCTAGAAGTTAGAGTACTTCCCAAAGTCTTCTTTCTAATTTTCATTACTTCCTTCTCACATGCCAATCCTATTCCTAACATTACTAGGAGTCTATGATATAACCAACACAAGTCCCACACGAATTCCTCTAACAAACTATGGATCGGATCCCAATAATTCTAATAAAAATCAAGAAAAATTAAATATTAAATATCAGAAAATAATCTAGCCTTTATACTGGCCCTGGGTATTACAACGAATGAATTCCAGACCTTTCGGTTTGCATGTTTTAGTAATCACTCCTATTTGATGCTTGCTCGATCTCCTCCAAAGAGTTTACAAATCATGATTTTTCTTTTTCTTTGTTTATCTATCTGTTATCTCGTATTATAATTATTCAATCTTTTTTTTTCTCTTCTGTATCTTGTAGGTTTAGTTAGTCAAACCTATTGCTTATTTACCACTATCTTACATGTTCTCGTTTGTGGTCCATCAAAAGACCATGATAATTGAGGATCTTGGCATTTTAGGAAGTTAATTTGATTTTGAAGATGTTCGTTGGTCATGGCCCACCTTAAATAGCCCACGGTCAATCTTGGGTCTCAATTGCATAAAGAGATTGGGAAGCTCCAGATGTCCCACCTCGATTTCCTCACTTTTGATTAATCTACTATTACCCAAAAGGCCAAGAAAGGTGCTTGTTGACAGGTCACCCATATTTAGGGTTGTAAACGGGTCGGTTCCGGCCCGGGTCGAGGGTGGAACCGGAACCGTTTTCTAAGAAGGGGAACCGGAACCGATAATATTAATGGGAACCAGAACCGGAACCGTTTGTGAGGCGGGTTTGGTTCCGGCTCCGGGTCTAGACTAATACCTGTCTTTTTTTAAAAAAATATTTTTTTCCACATTTCAATTGGATCACGTACCTACAAACACTAATGTGACCTTTTGTCTATCAATAACAAGCATTTTTAACCAAAAACTCAAAAATCAAATTCAAAATCGGTAATGAGATATAGAAAAGTAGAAAACCATAAGAACCCTGTTCGGGCCCTGTAGACTTTTTGAAACCATAATGTAGAAAAGCAAAAAATGTTTTGTTCTCACATACTAAAGTTACCTTATGTTAGTGTATATTGGGTCAGGTCTCGGGTCCACGGGTCTGAGCCACTGTGGATCCGGAACCGGACCCGTTTAGGTATCGGTTCCAAAAAATGGATCCGGAACCGGAACCAGAACCATTTTCTTATCGGGACCAAAATAAGGACCCATACCCGGATCCTAACGGGTCGAAACCTTCGGGTAATCGGAGAATCGGGGACCCATTTACAACCCTACCCATATTTAGTAGGATTGTGTCAAATCTGTAATTATAGATTGACCGGCCTTACTTTTTTGGAATGTGAAAAAGTTAGGGCCATTTGGGCGGAGGTCCCTCAACTGTGATTTTTATTGCAAACGGTCCACAATATTTTATCATACTGACGACAGTCCTCTTGTAAAAGTTAACTTACTGAAAAAGACAAAACGCCCTTGTACACGTCAGCAAAAGCAGAACTCAGACAATTTATCTTAGTTTTGGCAAAACTCAGCAATAATTTAAATAAACTTCTTTCTTTCCATTGAGGTTGGATGGCGTTAGAGTTCTAGAACGACAAAGTGGTCTTCGTTAAAGTTTTTAGAGGACGTCTTAAGCTTTTCAGAAAGGTCTAGTTTGCAAAAATCCGAGTTCGTGGGGCCTCCAACGTTGCTTCAAATTCAGGCCTGAAAAAACCGATCTGATATTCCTGTCTTTACCAATAATTTCAATGGGCCATAACTTGAGTTTCCAAAGTCCAAATCGGGTGATTCAAAACCCGAGAATGATCTACACATCTAGGGCTGCAACTTTCATGAATAGACCAAGTCACGATATCCTCCGTTAATATCATAGAAAAATACCTCACAAGTTGGGCATAATTTTTGGGATTTTGTTGTCAATCCGTTTTGAATTACCTATAATTTAGGGATTGAATTTGGTGAATGTGAGTCGTCGGATGGCCCCACATCACATAGCTATTTGTTCGAAACTCAGAAAAGTTGTCAAAACAAAGATAAATTTGTCTGAGTTTTGCCAGAAACTCAGATAAATTTGCCAAAACTCAGATAAATTTATCTGAGTTTTGGGTAAATTTTTCGAAAACTCAGATAAATTTGCCAAAAACTCAGATAAATTATCTGAGTTTTGCAAATTTATCTTTATCAGAGTTTTGCAAATTTATCTTTGTCAGGGTCATGTGATGGATCGATGGCAACAGGAAGGTCATGTGCTGAAATGGAGAGATTAGGTGTGGAAGTATTGGGTGTAGGTGTTGGAATGGCGGGCCCCATGTATTGGATCATGAATAACAAGCTGTGGTGATGGATGTTGGGTTATAGGTGGAATGGGACCAGGTTTTGATGTAGGTGGATGGGACATGTCCAAAGAAGGTGAGGGAGTAAGAATAGTTAATGGTTCTGTTGGAGCAGAGTGGCTGATTCCGGACCTGAGGTGGATGCAAAATGGATGTCTGGAAGGGCCAATGGAAGTACTGGATTTAAAGAAAAATCCTGAGAATGATCAAGGGCAGCACCCTTGAATGAAAATGTTGTCTCATAAAAACTACATCCCTCGATTTGCAGAGCTCTCTGGTGAAATCCCTCGTTCCTAGAGAAGAAGACGGAAGGGGATCTCCAGGACAACAGAGAAGAAGACAGAATGTGTTATGCTGAAACTGTTGAAAGGGGCAAATTAGTCATAAAAATATATGATGTGGTATATTGGGGACCTCTCACCAAAATATCTGCAGCTCTCTGGACTAGAGACATTAGAGAAAAAGTTATTGTCCTTGATGCCTTAGAAGACCGTGCTCAGGGACTTTTGCCTAATTTACCCAAAAAGTTATGGGGCCTTATTTGTAGCTGTTGTTCACACATCCCTCATTGCTTCTTGCCCATCCTTCTATGGGACCCTTTGAAAAATCTCCAAACTACCCCTCCCTTTCTTCCCTCTCTCCCTCCCTGCTCGCCGCCCACCTCCGCCCGCTCCCGCTCCCTCTCCCTCCTCTCTCCCTCTCCTTCTCCCTGCTCATCTCCCAACTCCGCCTGGCGCCCACCTCCGCTAGCGCCCTCTCCCTCTCTCCCTCTCCTTGTCCCTCTTTCTCCCTCCCTCTCATTCTCCTCGATCGCCGTCCCTCTATCCCTCTCTCGTTCGGCCCTGGGTGGATGTGACAACAATCAGGGATAAAGAGAGGGAGAGGGCGCGGGCGGAGGTGGGCGGCGAGCAAGGAGAGGGAGATAGACAGGGAGAGGGAGAGGGTGGAGGTGGGCGGCGAGCAGGGGGAGAAGGAGAGGGGGAGAGGAAAGAAAGGGTGGGGTAGTTTGAAGATTTTTCAAAAGGGTCCATCATGAGTCCCATGGATGGATGTTTAGGGAGCAATAAGGGATATGTGAATAGCAGGCTTCCCTTTTTTTTTTTTTTTTAAAAAGAAAAGGATGGCAGTTGCTTTTTTTGAAATTTAAAAAGATGTCACTTGCTTTAATTACTACTAGTGCAATAGGCCTTCGCCCAACCCAAGCTATAATTAAAAAATTATTAATATTTCTAAATATTTAAATAGATTATAAGTAAAATTAATAAATAATTTATAATAAAGATGGAAACCCATTAGAGAAATTTTAAGTAGCTAAAAATATTTTAAATAAAAAAAATTAAATAATAAAGATTTTAGACCTTGATTTGATTATTTATTCTTTTTGGGGGCCTTATCTAAGCAAGGGCTTTCCTTGCTTGCTTTCGGGGATCTGAGTTATAACTTATAAGGCAACCCTTTCTGGCACGACTCTTAGAAAAACGCCTATAAGGGCATTCAGTACCCTTTGATTTTGCGTGGCAGAGAGAAGAGGATAGAGGAGAGGAAGAAGGGAGAGTAAGAAGACATAATGACCCTGCAAGCCCAATATCAAGTACTGGTTCTCTCTATATATCTATTGATATATAACATTATCAAAAATTGTGTTTGCTTGTACGGGCCTGTTTGTTTCATGGATTGAATTTGATTTGGATTTATGTCATTCGTAAAACTAGTTCTTCCTTTGTTTTTTTATGCTTTAACAAATTTTTGATATACTCTTCCTGCATGTGACATGTTAAGTATTCCTTACACACAATTAATTGAGTTCTTCCTTTTTAAGTTTTTTGAAGTAGTGATAGACACCATTAAAAAAAAAAGATCTTCTTCTGGAGGGTGAACATGAGTAATATTAATGCATATACACATTTGCTTGCTCTCATTTACGCATGGCATGCATAAATCTGGGTGTGAAAATGGTGCCAAATAAGGTCATCCTCATAAGAAAGTTTTCAGACCCAAGTAGGTTTGAAACTCACTTTCACATCCCACTTGCAAAAGGCACTAAAATATGTAGTTTAATGAATCTCCTTCGTTTTTGCAGCTTTGCTCTCCAACATATAGTCTTTTCACAGTGATTGCATTTAGAAAATATGTGAAAAATGACCATAGAACCCCATTCCATAGATCTGATTTTTTGCCATTTGTGGGTACCCAATCCATGATCCAAATCATTCAGTTTTCTCATACACATGCTAAAGTTTAAGATGTTAAGTTTCATATCTTGGATCCTCGCGAATTTTGAGAAACATGTTGAAAACACACATGAAAAAAAAAAAAATAATCGCCACTTTCTAATTATCTGCACATTCGTGACCCACTTTCTAATATCTGCACATTCGGTGAACCCCCCCAAACAACCCCCCCCCCCCCCCCCCCCCCCCCCCCCCCCCCCCAGTTTATGATCCAATCCTATCAATATTCTTTTAGATATGATAAACCTCATTGCATGAATTTTAGTATCTTAGATCCTCATGGATGTTGAGAAATATATATGCAAAGGACGACACAAACACAGTTTAATACCATTCTTTAATTTTATGCACTGTTGTGGACACCCAATTCAGATCCGAACCGTTCACTGTGTTTGAGACCCAATATATTCAATGTAGAAAAGTTTTCGGATTATGGGGCCCGTTAAAATTGTATAAAAACTAATATAGATCCTTTATTGCTGCGCTCTTTCATGGGTCCCCATGTCATTTACTCGTGTAATTGGTGCTTCCAAATAAACATGGTAATTTGTTTATCATATGTCATTATTACACATGTAAATCCTAATTTTATATATAAATCCTACTTTCATTATTTCATATCTCATATGTAATTGCTGACAAATGATTTGGATAAAAAATGAAGAGAGATGATAGTGTATGATACTATGATATAGGTTATTTATGAAAAAAATTAGTGTTTGATAAACCTTAACTTATAATCCATTTGAATTTTTGGTGGTATGGGTAAAATTTTATCCCCTCATGCATATTCTGGGTGTCCAAAGATGTAACAGTCACATGTGGTCTGATACTGTTTTCAGAGTTCTGAGTCCAAAATTAATTAGTGATCAAAGAATACGGTAATTTTTTTTCTGGAAAGGAAGAAACAAAGTCCGGTCTAATGCATTTTATGGCATAGAAAGACCTTTTTTATTTGTGTTTTTCCCATATGCTAGTTTTGATTGGAGTATGTGGTATTGGTGAATGAACTCCTTTTTTCTTTCTGAATGATGGAGGAACTCCTTGCACTGACAAGCCCTGAGTTTCCTCTGTAGCTTTCTGAAACAGCATACAAGTTTTTGTAAACATTTACTGCAAATACTCTTAGTTTTATGAGACCCATGGTTTTTCTTTGAGTAGTTACCTTTACATTTTGATGTATTTATTATTGCTGATGAGGATGATATCACATCTGATATATCTGCATCAATGTGTATCATCTGTGTGATTCCTTAAGCAGGTAGTTAATCAAATAGTTTTTAGCTAATCTTTTATAATTATCTCAGCTTCTTGGGAGAGCGTTAGAAGCGTGTGGCAACGATTTGGATTCTGTTATTAGAACTTTGAATGAACTTTGTTTAGGTTCTGCTGACACCAAGTCCAATTTGGGAATGGGGTCAAATGATCAATTTCTATCTCAAGGTACACTTGTTGATATGTATAATGTGCTCCAAGTATGTGTCAAATTATTATTGTTTTGTTGTTCTTGGGCTTTATATGTTCAGAAATGTTCTTGATTTGAACTTCCTAATTCAACCAGTTATGATGTTAAGATAACTTCTTGGATTGCCAAAAACATTGTTGCAAGAGAATACAAGCGCAAGAAGGTGAGAACATTTCTGCTTCCAGAGTGTCTAATGAGGAAGACTTGCCAAGGTCCCAGGTCAAGAGACAATCTTGCTAGTGGATCACTTTGGACCTTTAATACCAACACTTCCATGAAAAGTCCATTCACAATTTTATTAATAGTGAATTACATTTTTTTTTAACTTTTTCATATTATTAATAATTTGGAATACCTCAGTCCTCGTTTACTTGTAACGAGGATGGTTCAATTTTAGGTGTGGTAATTATATGGAATCTCTCGGTCCTCGTTTACTTGTAATGAGGATGGATAAATATATGATTATGTACCTCGGTCCTCGTTTACTTGTAATGAGGATGGTTCGATTTTTAGGTGTGTTGTAATTATATGGAATCTCTCAGTCCTCGTTTACTTGTAAGGAGGATGGATAAATATATGATTATGCATATTATTATTACTATGAAAAAGTTAAAAAAATGTAATTCGCTATTAAAAAAATTGTGAACGGACTTTCATGGAAGTGTTGGTAGGTATTAAAGGTCCAAAGTGACCCATTGGCAAGATTGTCTCTTGACCTGGGACCTTGGCAAGTCTTCCTCATTAGACCCTCTGGAAGCATAAATGTTCTCACCTTCTTGTGCTTGTATTCTCTCGCAACAATGTTTTTGACAATCCAAGAAGTTTTCTTAACATCATAACTGGGTGAATTTGTTTGCTTTTGTGCTTGACAGTGTTTGCAGTTCTGGCCTTTGTTGATACCTGCCTTTGCATCCAGCTTCTGCCGTACATCTTTCTTTTTTGGATTTTAGAAAAAATCATCATTTGCTTTAAAAAAACAAAGAAAAACCTGGGAAGATTGGAATTTTTGTGAAATGCGTATGGACCAGTTTTAGACATGACCCCCAAAACAAGTTACTGCAACTTTCTCTTATACTTTAGATCTACTTTTTTTTTCCTCTGATAGGTAATATATTTTATAGGTCTTTATTGTATCTTTTCCATATTTGAATGAGTATTTTTTGTTGCCGATAGGAAGAAAGCAATGTACAGGATATTTGAGTCCATTCTTACCCTCGAGTTTTTAAATCCTTTGTAATTTCTCATGAAGGGGTTGCCATAAAAATTTTATTTATTTATTTTTGATAACAGAGGGTGTCCCAACCCTTTGGGTCAGACTAATCCCTTTGAGCCTAGGGTGTACCGGGTAAATCCCCTATGACCCAAGTGTGGTAGCATAGTTTCAAACTCTCAACCTTCGGGAGCAAACTGTGGTCCTAGGCCAATTGAGCTACCCCTCGGGGTTAGGGGTTGCCATCATTGATCGTTGAATTATGCAATAATAGGTTGATTTGTATCTTATTTCCCATTTAATTTGTTATAAGCTTCCTAATACTCATATAATAATCCATCTTTGGAGACCTTTAGAGTCAAGTGGGTTGAAATTAGCATATCAAAACCAGAATATATGATATACAAGTTCAGCGTATTTGAGTGGGGAAGTTTGATAGTTTTCGGTACTTAGAGCAACTTTTTAGTAAAATGAAGGGTTCAAATGGACATAACAAATATGATAAGTGCTGGGTGGGAAAAGAGTCAAGCAAGTGGATTGTTGTACAATCATCAACTGCCCTACGATTAAAGGGACTTTTTAAGAACATGACCCTTAGACCTGCTGGGCTGCTATGTTACATGAAATTGAATGTGGGGCAATGAAGAAATGAGAAGAATCAAAAGTACACGTAGAGATGCACATACTAAGAGTTACATATGAAGTTGCAAGAAAATATAAAATTAAGAATTAAGAGTTAACTCCCCCAGATATCTCCAATAAAGTGGATTAATTTTTTTTTTTTATTTGAAATGGTTTGGGCATAAGACACACATACAGAACACAAAACAACCCCTGTAAGATATATTGAAGATTTATATGTTCAAGGAACTAGGAAAAGGAGAGACGTTAAATATTTTTAATGAAGTAGTGAGGAAAGTCGTGATGGATTGTGGAGTTAATGAGAAAATTGTTGCAAATAGAGTTAAATGGAGAGTTAGAACTCACAAAGCCAGCTATCAACTAGATGGGATAAGGCTTCAATGACGACAACGAAGATAATAACGACTAAAAATTGGATCGATGCAACTTGTTGCATTATATATTAGTAAGCTTCCATTCCAATTTTTGTGTTTCTGAGTCTTCCTTTTTCTCATCTACCTTTGACCTTGGTTAGGGGCATCCATGTGTTGATGCCTTTTATTTGGTTGCGATAAGTTAATTCATTTAGTTTTTCATGTCGCTTGAAAGATTACTTAACTATTAAAAATCTGCTTCATAGTTAGAATGATGAGGTATTTCCTGGCCAACTTTTCTTTCATTACAAGCTGGTGTAGGGGCGTAAAGCCCAACTGCCCTTCCAAACAATTGGTTTGTATTATTGGTGTTACCCAAGGTCTCATCTCATGTTTGCCTCTCTTTTTTTTTATTGATGTTGCTTATGCTCAACGGGATGGGGGCATTATGCTCAAATTGAATGCTTGGTGGAAATTTGATACATTGTTTTCTTAGTTGCCATGGGAAATTTATGTTCTTTAATCATCTTCTCTCTCTCTCTCTCTCTCTCTCTCTCTCTCTCTCTCTCTCTCTCTCTCTCTCTTTGAGTCGTTAATTAATCCTAATTCTCTACAAAGAATCCACTAAATAATCACAAGTTGAAGATACATAGAGATAAACCGCAAAATATGTTAGAGATTCTCTTTAGGCATTATCACCTTGGTTCAATTACCATTGAGGTTGACCCTGAAAAAGATACATTGCGGTTTTCGGACATTTGCTTCATATGTCAGAATGATGAGGTGTTTTGTGGCCACCTTTTCTTTCATTTTTCAGCCCATAGAAGCATATCCAAAAAATTTAGAATATTGAAAAATGCTAGAAAGCATTTTTTTTCATCAGTATATATTGACCACAATATGAGATCCTGTAAGTCATAACATCTCGCGTCACCATTTAATCTTTGGGTATGAAATATGTTAAGTTTTAATGTTAATATTTAGCCCCATCCTTATGATTTATAAATCCATGTGTAGCCCATATCTTAAATCCAAATCACTTTAAATATCTATCTCTTATAGACATGCTAGATTAACTCTTCTTTTTGTTACCTCAACCAACTCCATTCTCTTGCCTATCAAGGTTCCTATATTCCAAGTAGCAAGTCAAATCATCTTCTTCTTCTAGACTAACCTCTTTACCCAACTTGTCTAGCATGGTGCAGTAACCGTTGCCTACTTTCTGCTGCAATTGGGCGCCTTGCAGTGCGTTGTTTAAAGCAAGGAACGCCTTAGTATGTTCGCAAAATGTTGTTATCTCAAAATTCATGTTTGGGCTGTGACAAAATTTTACACTAGCTGTCAATCTACTTAACGCAACCCTCCTCCTTTATCCGGACTTGGGACCAGCAGTAAAAACTGGCGAAGTTTAGGAAATGTCAACATATTTTCAAATTTGTTTTTTTGGGGATATTATTTAGAAAATGTCACAAAAATGATAGTATCATCGTCGTCGTCGTCGTCAGCCTTGTCCCAACTGTTTTGAGGCCAACTTCATGAATGCTCATTTAGGCAATCAATGGAGATAGATAGAGAGGAGGAAATATATTCATATGGTCTCCATCGATTGAGAGAAGGCCTACGAGATGGTACATAGAAATTTGATTCGATGGGTTTTAGATAAAAAAGTTTCCGAAGAAGGGTTATATATATCACTGAAATCATGTATGAGGGAGCGGTAATGAGGGTGAGAACTATCAATGGAGAGATAGGTATAGTTTTGCATTCAACTTCAAGCCCTTTTCTCTTTGCACTGATTATGGACAGGTTAATTGTTCTTAGAGGAGGTACCTTGGTGTCTACTGTGTAGATGATAGTGTTGGTGACTGAATCAATAGATGGAGTGAAAGCGAAACTTAAAGCGCCTCCACAAGTTTCATTTAAAAGGTAACTTAACTGCTGTAATTTAAGCCAACGGTGATTATCAATCAGATTAGTGCCGAATTAGGGTGAGTGCTAATTCATGGGGGTTAGTGAGTGTGAGGGAGTTGGATTTGTCATGGCCCGTCCCACATGGTGGTAAAAAGGTTACCTCTCACTCCAATTCGTGAGAGGTAGTGGGTACCCATGGTTTAAAATTGCGGCATCGACCAACCCTAAAAACGATATTGTATCAATATCAGTTGCGGTTTGCGGTACATTGCGGTCGGTAGGGCGTGATTTTTTTAACTCCGAAAATAAAATTGAGGTCAACTATGGAAACTATCTTCTCACTTAAGCAGTTAATGGAAAAATATCGAGCGAAGAGGAAAAATATGCATATGGTCTTCATCGATCTAGAAAAAGCTTATGATACGGTATTTAGAGATTTAATTTGGTGAGCTTTAAATAAAGGGAATGCTCCATGAGGTTATATTTAAATTTTAAAGACATGTATGAAGGAGCGGTAACGAGTGTAAGAACTGTCTGTATAGAGACACATGAGTTCCCAGTGACCATAGGTTTGTATCAAGGGTCGGCCCTAACTCCTTATCTCTTTGTACTGATTATGGATGAGTTAATTGCTCATATTCAAGATGAGGTACCTTGGCGTATGTTGTTCGCAGATAATATAATGTTGGATGAATTAGGAGACGGTGTGAGTGCAAAACTTGAGAGATGTTGGGGAACTTTAGAACCCAAAGACTTTAAAATGAACCGTACAAAGATAAAAACATATGGATTGCAACTTCAGTGGGCATGTACAAAGAGTTGAAACTACTGTGAGAGTTGAAGACCAGGAGATACCACAAAGAGATTCATTTTATTATCTTGGCTCGATAATTAGAGTGCTTTGTGACCGACGAATGCCAATGAGATTGAAGGGAAAATCTTACAGGTTCGCGATTAGAGCAACTATGACCTATGGAGTATAATGTTGGCCAATCAAGAAGCAACATATGCACAAAATGGATGTAGCAAAGATGAGAATGTTGAGGTGGATGTGTGGTAAAACTTGGAATGATAAAATTAAGAATGAGAGCTTTCAAGAGCATTTAGATTAAGAGGGGATAAAATTAGAGAAACCCAATTGAGATGGTTTTGACATGTCCAACACAGGCCGATAACGGTGCTGGTAAGGAAGAGTTTGGCTCTACAGGTTAATGGCCCACCAAGGGGAGGGGGTAGGCCGAAGAGGACATGTATGGAGGTGGTAAAAACAAATCTGAAGAAGTACAAGTTATCTGAGGATTTAGCTCAGGATAGATACGAATGGAGAAACATAATTCATGTAACCGACCCCAACATAGCTGGGGCAAGGCTTTGATGATGATGACGGCATGTAAATCTACTAAATTGTAGTTTTAGATAAGACAACGATATAGGATGTCATGACTTATGGGGGCCGATATTTTGATTTATAGTAGTTACTAATGGAAAAAAAGAAAGAACATTGTTTTCTAGCATTTTATGATACTATGGATATTATTTTTCAAGTTAAATCTACTTAATTGTAAACAAAATCTATACAATTTTAGCTAAGACAGTGATGCAGGATGTCATGACTTGGGGAGGCGGGGGGGTGGTGGTGGAGGCGATATTTTGATTTATAGTAGTTACTAATGGAAAAAAAAAAAAAAAAACACATTGTTTTCCAACATTATATGATATTCTGGATTTTGTAGATATTTGTTCAAATTTTTCTGGAGTCATCGTTATTATCATCATCAAAGTCTTGTCCCGACTATGTTGAAGTTAGCAAAAAACAAGTTGAAATATCAAAATTTTTATAAAATGCAATCATAATCATGACTTATGAGCTATCTATTACTATTAGTATTAAATTTAAGAAACTAAAGCTTGTTCTCATCACTCAATCAAGTAAGTTGTGAATTTCAAGAGCATCAAGATAGCATATTACATTATGATAATATGATAATGCACAAAGCAAATAGAAATTTATGGTTTACCTGAAATGAGGGGAGGGACTGAATGCATAGCTTAATTCCAAGTGGAGTGGCACCCAAGTTCGATATCGTATCATCGGTATGTATTATAATAATATAATCCGAACTCCTATGCTGCATTACTGTACCCATGGCCATGCTGATATTGTGGTTGAGATGGAAAGATCCCTTGATAAGATGATGAGCTCTCCTCAGTAGATTGAGATGATGACTGAGGGGTCACTTGAAATTCATAAATTTGGTGAGGGATAAAAATGCATTTGGAAGGAGGAAGAAAGAAGTAGAAGATGAGAAATGAAAAAAAAAAAGGCTTTAAACATAGTTGGCTGATATTTTGAAAAAAAAAAGAAGCTTTAAACATAGTTGGCCAATATTTTCAAAATATCGGCCGATATATCGGCAATTAAGGGCCTATAATTTGACATATCCGCCGATAATTTGTGATATTTTGGGGACTTTGAACGTGGCGATACTGAGACCGATTCCCAACAAATTTATCGTACCGGCGATACTTTTAACGTGGCCGATACGAACCGGTCTCTGACAAAAATCTAAAACCATGGAGGTACCTCTTGGCAGCACATAGCGCATGGGTGGTTGGCATGTTCTGGGAGTAATGGTTGGGTATTTATCAAGGCACAAACATTTAGTATGTCTTACTTGGTTGGAATTATCTCAGGTGGAGACCCTGCTTCAAAGGATGCAGCTTTTCAAAACAACCTCCCATCTAATGGTTCTGAATGGGTTGAGCTGCTTGTGAGTGAATTGATGAATTCTTCTGACATGGATGGTTCTGAAGTGATGAAAGCTTGTGCTTCAAGGGTATTGCAGGTTTTGAAGAAAACTATTGCATCCCTTCCAGGTGCGGAGACAGCTGAAAGCTTTCAACAGAAGGTATTGTGCATTATTGCACAAGTATATGCTTATCTCATGAAAAAATCATGTAAATATGGAGTTAGATCTAATAAAAGACCTACCACATACATATTTTGTTACAAATTTTATTCCCAAGTCCTCTATTCTCCAAAGGTACAAAGACTGAACCATTCATCTATTAGGTCTACTAACTTTATGTAATATTTCTATATAAACTGAAAATTTCCCCCCTTTCCCAACAATCTTCAAATGAAATGGTGAATGTTGTCTGAACAGTGCAACGTTTTGTACTACTGCCAGCCATATTTGCTGGATGATCATTTCCAACCTTATATAGGTGCGCAGCATATATATGAAGGCGACTTGCCTTACTTTATTCTTGATAGTATGCAAGCATGAACAATTGGATATGCAATTTTATATGAAGCTCACATCTACCGGGTCCTGTCTTTAGGGTTGGGCTTGCTGAATTATCTTTTAAAACCTCATACAGGTCCAGCCTATGTCAAAGTTGTAAAAATTGGACAGGTAGGCTGACCTTTTGCGTCTTAATGGACTAAGTAGTCATCAGCCGTGGGATATATATGTGGTCACTGATAACCTGAGGAATAGTATGTTGCACCTTAAGTTTATGTTTTTTTGTCCACATGCACCTTAAGTTTATTATTACACAAGCATTGTTATGCAAAATCTATACAGTGCTGACTGCCATCTTCTATTCTGTGCTTTCTCTAGTGCTGTCAATTGGCAGAATATCAGTGACACTCACTTAGGTCTAGGTCCAGGTTTGATACAAACCTGGATCTGATGCTCCCTCGGGAATCTTCAGGCCTAGTACAAAGGTTTGAAAAGGAGAAAGGAAAAGGAAGTTAATATGCACACCCTCTCTCCCTTGTTGTAATGCGATCAATGCTTTCTTCGTGTAAAATATGAATGGATGCTAGCTAGTTTCCTTACACATCCAACTTCACATCAAAGCTCAGAAATCCAGTGTACAGTTTTCACATACCAATCTTTGTTGATTTCCAAGGTCCTCTCTCTTTCTCTCTCTCTCTCAACAAGAAATGTAAAGTATCCCACAAGGGTTGCATTTTGTTCCCCCCTCAGGTGAACTTCTCTCACATAATGTTTATGTAATATGAGATATAACATTGTTTTAGTGCGACTTATCTTACGTCGTCATTATCATCAAAGCCTTGTCCCAACTATATTGGGGCCGGCTACATGAATTATGTTTCTCCATTGTGATATATCTTGAGCCAAATTCTCAGATAAGTTGCACTTCTTCAGATATATTTTTACTACCTCCATTACGTCATGTTAGGTCTACCCCTTCCTCCTTCAAAGCCTTGTCCGAACTATGTTGGGCCTGGCTACATGAATTTTGTTTCTCCATTGTGATCTATCTTGAGCCAAATACTCAGATAAGTTTCACTTCAAATCTATTTTTACTACCTCCATCACTTCCTCTTGGGTCATCAATCTGCATAGCCAAATTTCCTTACCGGTGCCGGTGCCGTCGCCGGCCTGCGTTAGATAACTTATCTTATGTAATTTGTCTAACAATCAGATATGGTGTATTTTTATCTTATATGATCATATGTAAATATATAAAAAGTGGACATTGTCATCCATTTTACCTATGAACTGGGGCCTGATACGGCCTCTTTAGCGAGATACTGAATCTTAACATGTTTGTGTCTGGCCCATCGACCCAGTCCATGTTAATTAGTCAATGGAGTCAATGGACCCAGTCCATGCCTATCGGCCTACCCCTTCTCTCTAGATTGCATGATGTACAATTGGAGGGATGTTGCTGCTCCCTGATAAGGGATCCATCTCTCCTCTTTTGGTTTAGGGGGATTGTTGCCCTTCCTTGCTTTGTTTCCTGTTTTGTGGCTCTTTTAGGTGGCATCTGTCTTTTTTGCGGGGTTCCCCAACAGCTGCTTCTCAGTATAAATCTTTTATACTGTAAAGCCTTTTCTTTTAATTCAAGTTATCATTTCAAAAAAAAAAAAAGAATGAACTCTGGTTTGAATTCAACTATGACTGCCATCGTCATTTTTTATTGAGACAAACAGGCTCCAAGGCTGTGCTGTGCTGTACTATTTCATGCTTAAAACCTCATACATGTGTAAGTAATAATATGAAACAATACGCATAGATGTACACTACTATTCCGCTGTTCAGATCTTTATTTTCTTATTTCTGGATGATTCCAGTCCAAGGGGGCCTTTGAGATAAATTGTCCAAATTTTCTGTTGGTAGCCACATTCATTGGTTTCATACCCGTCTCCTAATCCCTCCTTCCCTTCTGGTTCTCTTTTTATGCTGCTAGATGAAGATGGTCTGTGGTGAGCAATAATTTTCAGACTGGGCCCTTGAGGTGAATGATCCATGTCATCGGGATTCAGTGCCTTGTCTCATAATGCATCATTGCCTTTTGGCTCTCTTTTTCGGGCAGCTACATGAGCAAAAATTTTCAGACTGCACATCAGGGCCTTGCTTCCCTGAATAACTTTTTTCAGCTGTAACTATATTGTAGTCCACTGATTATCTAATTGGCATGAGTTTCTAGTATTTTTGTGCCTGACAGTTCTAGCATCAGCCTTATCCCCATACAGTTCGGTTGTACCCTCTTTGCTGCTTGTTTTGATGTTGAATTCAAGTCTCAATTTACTTGAAAAGGTTTTGATAATGTTTTATTAGGAAAACGTGCTGAAAGAGCAAATTGAATTATTTATTGGAGTATTCAATATTCTCAAGACAGAGAACGATGAAAGAAGCCAGAAGTTGCAGGAAATGAAACAGTTGGTGGCAATCAGGCATGAAGAATTAATGAGGCTGGAAGTACGCGTCCCATGTTGCATGGATGATATCTTACATTTTCTTTTGTAAGCTGTCTGTTTTGAATCCGTCTCATATTTCTCTGTGCTGCAGGCAAATCACTATGCTCTAAACATGCATCTGAGGCAGGCGCAGCAGAGGGACCCAAACCCCAGATCGTTTCTGCCTGCGGTGTGACCTAAAAAGTCCTTTCTTTAATACACACTCTGTATATTTATCAAACATATCTATAAAAAACTTCACATTGTCACAGGGTAACTAGTTCCTTTGGCCATTTTTTTCGCTATATTTCTGTTACTGGTTGAACTTCCTCTATGGTACATATGTTGGACGTTTGTAATAAGAAATTACATTAATTTGGTGTTCCTTTTGTTGGTGTGGTTACCACTGAATGGAAGTTTTCCAAATGACAGCAGGCAAGAGTCTAGCCTTCAACAGGTGATTCAGGCACCTTCCCCAGAAACAATTGGAGATCAATCTCTAGTTGTAGGCTTGTAGCGCTGATGTTAAGAGACTTAGATTGGGTGTGTGTAATAGGGTGAACTTTCACATTGGAACATGGATGGTGCTTATTTCCGAGCCCTATATGGTGGATGTTCTTGCAATGTCATTAGAGCTGCCGTTGGGCCTCTTTCTCCAACGAGCTTGGTGAAAAACTGATCAGTACTACAATCCACGTTTAAATGGCTGGACCCCAGTTCGATTTATATAATAAATCACAGATGTGCACCTTTTATTTGTACTGTTGCTGTTGGCTGTTATTTATTTTTTTTTTTTTTGCATAGACCACCCTCACAAGGACATGAACCTCATATCCTAATCCGGCTAACCAAGTTGGTGGGTGAGGGTTCATTGAGGAAGCTCTTTGATCCCGGTTCAAATAATAATGTAAATTATCCATGTTACCTGATAGAAGTCGGCTCACATGAATACGGCGGATGAATGGGCCTTGCAGTAGAGATTAATTCCCCGCTGTCGAGAATCGAATGGGATCTAACTGTCCGTCATGAATGACCGTCCTATGCTGGGATGGGACCTACTCCCCCCAACATATCTTCCCTATTAATTATAATGCAAAAACTAACATCATTCTCCTGTCGCCACCCAATAGATACAGCTCACCGTAGTTTGGTTGGGCATTTAAGGCCTGGGAATGGATCACATTGAAAGGATAGCCTAGTAGGCTAGTATATTTTGAAATGTGTCAAAAGGATATTAGGTAGCGTTTGGTTCGCTGTAATGAACGTCGAAATGAAATGGTCATTACAGCGTTTGGTTCGTAAAATAGTGGAATGACCATTACCATCGGAATCTCATTCCCTTATATAGAGGAATGGTCATTCCATCCAGGATGAGAAGGAATGACCATTTCATTCCTTTCTACTTTTTTTTAGACCAAAATACCATTCTTCACATCTATACATTATTATTATAATAATAAGATTATAAAAGAGAATAACTTGTGTGGGCCCCACCTATATAATAATTATATAATATATACATTATTATTATAAGATTATAAAGAGAAGAACTTGTGTGGGCCCCACCTATATAATAATAATATAATCTATACATTATTATTATTATTATAAGATTATAAATTAAAAGAACTTGTGTGGGCCCCATTATTATTAAAAGATTATAAAAGAGAAGAACTTGTGTCGGCCCCACTTATATAATAATAATATAATATATACATTATTATTATTGTTATAAGATTATAAAATAGAAGAACTTGTGTGGACCCCACCTATATAATAATAATATAATCTATACATTATTATTATTATTATAATAAAATTATAAAAGAGAAGAACTTGTGTGGGCCCCACCTATATAATAATAATATAATATATACATTATTATTATTATTATTATAAGATTATAAATTAGAAGAACTTGTGTGGGCCCACCTATATAATAATATAATATAATATATATTATTATTATTATAAGATTATAAAATAGAAGAACTTGTGTGGGCCCCACTTATATAATAATAATATAATATATACATTATTATTATTATAAGACCAATATAATAATAATATAATTTATACATTATTATTATTATATTATAAAATAAAAGAGCTTGTGTGGACCCCACCTATATAATAATAATATAATCTATACATTATTATTATTATTATTATAAAATTATAAAATAGAAGAGCTTGCGTCCCCACCTATTTAATAATATTATAATATATACATTGACTGAGCCCACGATAAAAATCTAACAAGGGTATTTTGGTTAGTCTTATGTAAATCCAGCGTACCAAACGCAGGAACAGAAATCAACTGAGTTGATTCCTCAACGTGCCAAACGCTGGAATAGAAATGCCTATTTCTGCCTCATTCCATTCCAGACTCATTTCGAATTTCATTCCATTCCCGCCTATAACCATTCCAGCGAACCAAATACTACCTTAGTGAAATATACTGGTACTTGTTCGATCTAGTCGGGTTGAGTTGGCTCATGAATTTGGGTTGGCCCCAGTAGTTTCATTACAACACTTTTAAATAAACTAAACATCAATTAAGACAAACTTATTGAGGAGAAAGATTGAAACTGCCGAATTTGAGATTATACCATTTAAAAATTGAATATCTAATGGAGTACGACCACCTTGTCAGAGCTTAATTAATTCTCCAAGCATTCTCATCTGAAATAATAACATCCTTGTATGGCTGTTCAACAAACTTGTAAATGGCATTAAATAGTCTTTGGAAATGAAGTTCTTGGTCTGCATAAAACTTTGGCTAACTTCCTTTCTTTTTTTCTGTTTAACTTGTGATTATAACTACTACCTCAAAGAAGTGTGTTTTTTTTTTTTTCCTTTTTCTTTTTCCACCCTCTGTTTATCAGATAGAGGGATTTTGTTTGTTATATGGCACCGAGTGGTGCAAACAAACTAGACTGCCTGTTTGGAACTCCTCTGTCTCTCTCTCTCTCTGGTGTTTGTTGAAGAGAGAACCTTGAATACTCTTTTGAAGACTAACGAACCTCTTTTTTTTTTTTTTTCCAATAAAACACCATCCACTCTTCGAGGCAGGAAAGCTACTAAGAGAGGCACCTTCTGCAAGTCCGGCAACAGCAGAAAGGAACCCCGAACATCATTTGATTCATTTCCCCTCTGAAGGTGACGCCTGCAGACAAGAAATCCATGCAAAGAAAAGAAAAGGGAAGTTCTCGGGGGGGGGGGGGGGGGGGGGGGGGGGGGGGGGGGGATTGGTGGTGGGTTTGGTTAGAGAGAGAGAGAGATGTGAAAGGAGAGGTCTTGATGACTTATTGCTCGAGAAGAAAAAGAATAAACACACAAGCTCTTAGCACCACCATTCATGACTTTCAAGCTACTCCTTTTGAACGGAGCTCCTTTCCAATATCGTTTCAAAGTCCTTATGCGCGCCCATACATTTATATCAAGTTTCAGGGCGCCTCACCCGAAATGAGCTTTTAGTTTTAAATGAGGTTGATTCCTAGCAAAATGTTACATGACAGGCTTGGGTTTAATATCATCTAGTAAGGATGACAAAGTTGGACCCGACCTGGTTGGGCAGGAACGCCTACAACTCCCATGATGTGGTTCATGTGCAGCACATCGACCAAAAAAAAAAAAAGTCATTTATCTCATTTTGAAGAAAAGATCAGAGCTATAAATCACTCCATCAGCCCCCCTTATGCAGAATATTTCTTCTTCCTTTCACACTAACCCCTATAAATTTGGAACCACAGTAGCAGCGAAACAATATACAGGCCCTCTAAAACACAGCAGCCATAAGAAACAAAAAGGTATAAAATGAAAATGAAGAACCGAGGGAAAAGGCCAACAGCATCCAAACTGATCTATGCCCTGTATACATCTCCCCTAGTCCAAAATCTTCTTATGTACTAAAAATACAGTGGAAATGAAGATCAAGGTGAGAGTGGCAGGCACTCTCACCAAAGGGGCCCTCGAAGAAAAATAACAGAAAAATAAAAAATAAAAAAGCTCAAAAGTGGGGCTGCTTTCCTCATCAATAAAAGACATACGCACACACATTCACTACAGTTCTCTTCCCATCCAACACTAGAAAGAATACATGGCACAAAAATTAATAACAAACCCTGAGACCATCTCAAAGCTTCTCATATTTCTTGGGACGCACTTCGGTTTTCTTCACACTTAGAATTGCAATATGGACCATCAGAGCCCAATGCCTTTTTGCAGCCATAAGTTGTTATTTTCTAGTTGTAGATTTTCACCGGCTTCTCAAATGTGAGGCGATTCTGCGAAAAGAAAGAAACATTGGTAATGAAAGCCACAAAATGTGTAGGGTTCTCTTCTTTTTTCAAATGGCATATCATGTCATGGGTGGGTGCCTGATGATAAATTTTCCCACAAATAATTTTAAAAAAAAAGGTGCACCAGTTTGGTAGGGAAAAAACAGGAGGGCTGCATATAGCCTGACAAATGAATTATCATATGAGACATGGAATTGTTGTGAGCTCCGCCGGCCTACCATGAACCATCCAAATTGGTGGGCTATGGATCAGGGATCCACAAAAAGAATCCCTCTGGATAGTCTTCTCCATTCGATCCAGGTTTTGATATTTTGATATGACAAGCCCCCCCTTAGCACAGTTAGAAGTTAATTATTTTTGCAACAAAATATGGTTGCGGGTTCGAGTCATGTTACCGATAAAAAAGAGAGATTTTGATATAGCTAGATGGAAAGTAGATGCATTTAATAACCTATTTATCAGGGTAAAATGCGAAAAAAATAACCAAAGCACGCAGATCTTGAGATAAAATATAAAAAATAATCAGCAAAAAACGCATGCATGAATGTGTGCACTTGTGTGTGACAGTCTCCACTCCTGTTTGTCATTGTGGTAGACATTGGGTAGGCTTATGAAGAATGTACAGATCGATGGGTTACCCAATGGTTTCTGTATCAGAAGTTCACAGATGACACTATTAGTCTTCTGCGCTGCAAGCCAGAATTAGGTTGACTTAAAAGTGGATTTTGACATGGTTTGAATTGGTGCCCTATGTTTAATAACTCCAAACTGATGAGGATCTGAAAGAGCTTCCTGGAAATGCAGTCCCTGGTGGCAGTGTTTATCATCATATCCTAGCATGCTACCTTCTACATATTTGAGTCTTCCATTTAATGAAGGTAATCCTTCTATTGCGGGCTTTTGTTATAGAACATTTTGAGAAGAAGCTTTCATCATGGAAAGGTTGGTTTTGGAGAAAACAACTCTTATCTAGTCTGCTTTGCCCCTCTACTAATTTACTACATATGGTTTCCAAGTGTTCAGATGCTGTGATTATCGAATCAAGAAGATCCAATGGAACTTTTCTACAGTGACTTGGATGAGCACCACAAATACGATATTGTAGGTTGGAAGGTTGTTTGAAGCCGCTCCAAGAAGGATGCATTGGCTTTCTATCCTCAAAGTGGAGAATTCAGCTATAACCAGTAAATGGATTTGGCACTTAGGAATGCAGCAGAGTGATCTATGGAATTGGTACTTGTCCATTAATAGATATTGGCTATGAAAACCAGCCTCTTTCAAAGCCTTGTAACCAGTCTTCAGCTCTTTGGAGTTTGGAGAGCAGTCTGATCTATCAACAATCAATTTCTCTCAGAAACACCTGTACGTTAAGAAGGGTTGTTGTGTCAGGTTTTGAAGGATCTGTGGTGCATCGATTTTTCCCATTGATGAAAATTTCCACTTTTGGCTCGAGTAGCACCTAATCTTTTGGATGTTGTTTCTGATCATTTGGATACAAATCATATAGAACATATCAAGGTTTAGCCAGGAACCCATCATTCAAGATAAGCCACATATTCTTAAGGACATTTATGTGCCAACGGAAGGAGCAGATTATCGTGTTTAGAAGCCTTAACCAGAGGTTATGTTAACTGTGAAATCTTTCGATTATCATTTTGTCCAGCCAAATTTACCCTTTCTGTAGTTATAAAAAAAAAATTACCATTTTTGTGGGTGGCTTATTCATGGAAGATGAAGCACCACCTCTGTATACGAATTCGATAGACAGCTGCTTTGGGTCGGAATTTTACTTTGAATAACCTTTGGAAAAAGAAAATTGAGTACTTCTCATTGGGTGTTCGTAGTTTGTCACCAAACTGCCGAAGATGTTCATCCTGACCTTTTCATTCACTTGTTCCTTCACAAAACAGGTGTGGGATTTCTTCTCAAGCTATTTGGAGTTCGCAGGTTCTGAATGGTATAGTTATGCATCTTTTTTAGCAATGGTGCTCAAGAATTCCAAATAAAAAAGCAATTGATGCGGGCCAGACAATAGGTCGGCCAACCCATTGGGTCCGGTCAATAGGCCCAAGGGGACATCCATTTAGTTAGGAAATATTATTTAGTAGTTTGGTTTGTTTATGATTAATATTAGTTAGTTTCCTTTTTATTTTAGATATGATTCATATATTAGGAAATATAGTTGCTTAGGGATCAAGCCAACTCCTTTATAAAAGGATGTTAGGCCTCATTGTAATGGACATGCTTATTATCAATTAATCTTTTGAGTTAAGAGAGTTTTCTCTTCAATTATGGTGTTTTCTCCTCTTGTGAGGTTGCCCTAGTTGCTGGAATCCATCATGTGGGCATGGGCCCTTTTAACCTTCCGTATTGCATCAATTCTCCCCTGCTTGAAAAAACTCGACTCTGGCGAGTTGACAGCTTGATAATAAGGAAGAGAATTCGACCACAAGTTCAATAAAGGTTCTCCGGGGTTAAAAACCATTCGCACAAACTTCAAAATAGTCTTGCGGTCTGCATTTGCTTTGCGTGTTCTGCAAGCTGCATGTAGTCTTTTCCTCCATTTAAAAGTAGATGGGAGGTGTCGCTTCTTCTGATGTTTGCATTTAGCTCGGATGTGCGCTTTTCCCATGAGAGACTGCAACGATAGAATCTGCCATATCTGAGTGCAATCTTGAAGCTGCCAGTGAAGGAGTCTTAGTTAGAAGTACCTGGCACTTGATAGTCTCCACTGCTTCTCGGAACAGCCAGCAGCAGCCTTCTGCGCACCATCGCATCCACAGCAGCATCACCGTTCTAGCCTTCACGTGATCGCCCATCACACCTTGCAAACCCATCGTTTTTGTTCTGTGAGTGAAGCAGGTAAGAGGCCATAACCCCTCTTATTTCCTTCCCTGCACGAGACCCGAGAGAGAACGAAAAGAAAAGAAGCTTTCTTCCTCCTCCAACGTGTAACACTTGCCTAACTTAGGCAGTTTGGGCCTAACCTGATTTTGGGCCTGACCTGAGCCCGAACCCGAGTCCAGCCCATTATCAGACAGCAGAAAAAAAAACTGCAGAATTTTGTAGCGCGAGTCGGGTGGGCCCGTTTCCACTCCGGCCTTTTTAGGGTGTCATCGATCCAACCCATTTAGCTTGACAATTGTCCATCTTCAAGCAGCAATATATTTTTATCCATATCAACATGCGACACATTGAAGCTGTTATGTATCCGTTAAGATATGGAAATCGGTACCATGAGAAAGAGTTCTATTTTGAGCAGCACATTAATTTGAAGCAAGGAAAATTAACTGTTGATGAGTATACCTCTCGATATCAAGAGTTGGAAATTTTATGTGGCTTATGGGAGAGCGATAAGAATGATGCAGCTCGATATATCAAAGGGTTAAAGCCAAACATACGAGCAAAAGTAAATATTTGTGAAACCATTCCAGAAGCGTAAAAAGAAGCTATTCGTGTTGAGCACATGCTTCTAAAATCTCGCATGTGTCAATCTCATTGTCAAGAAAGACAAATTCAGCAAAGCTCAAGAGCTCATGTTGTGGAAAGACTTTTCCCAGGAGAAGATAATCCCACTATTGTCATTCACCAACTACTCAATACAAGTGAAAATGAAGAAGAATGGAGACAAGTTAAGAAATTCCACACGCAGGTAAGAGTCGAAGACAAGTCCGCTAATTTGATTATTGACAATGGTAGTGCAATGAATTTTGTCGCGCAAGAGGTCATTAACAAACTTCATTGGCCAATTGAGAAGCTTCCTAAGCCCTACCAAGTCACATGGTCTAATGGTCATGTTATCCCTGTGACTCATAGATGTTTGGTATCATTCAAAATGGGCCATTATGAGGACAAAATTTGGTGTGATGTGATCCATATGAATATTGCTCATATTATTTTCGGGCGTCCATAGCTTTATGATCGAAAAGTGCACCATGATAAAGAGGCAAATACATATACCATTTTGTGGAATGGTAAAAAGGGTTATGCTCGTTCCAATGAATTCAACAGCCCCGTCTTCGTCTACATCATCACCTTTCACAAAAAAGTCACAAAAAGAGCAAACAGTTGAAACTGAAGTCATGATTGCGCCACAAGTGAAGCCAGAAGGCATAAAGGACGACATCAAAGAGCAAGTTCATGGCAAAGATGATTTCGTAAGTACAAACAATATTGATCAAGGCAATGTCAATCAAGAGCTGCAAAAGGTTGACGATGAACAAGGAGAAGCAAACATTGACTACTCTGATCACATTAGTGAGCAGATTGAACATCCGGTGGTTCCAATTGTCATACCACTTCCAGAAAATCCAATTGGGCTATTAGAAATCAAGTCCATTGTTCCAGTAGTTTCACAAGCAGATCAAGTAAATGAAGTTCCTCACATTGACTTCATTATCGGCGATCACCAATGGATAATCAATGTTCATGCTCTGTCGGTACAAAGGCGACAACTGAAGCTTCTAATGGTCAAATCACACATCCGAAGTTCCGAAATCAATATAGACATCATCAGAAGCAAAACCTCCCATCTACCTCTCAATGGAGTAAAAGACTCCATCAAACTTCCAAGCCATGTCATGAGAATGCAGATCAAAAGAAGAAACAGACGCTTGTGCGATTGATTTTCGACCCAGGCGGACATTTTTCAAAATTTGTCATTGAATTCTCTCCCTTATTATCAAGGCCGTCGAATTTTTTCAAGCGGGGGAGAATTGATGCAGTACGGAAGGTTAAAAGGGCCCAGGCCCACATGATGGACCCAACCATCCAACCCAGTTCATTGGGATCAGCCCACAGGCCCAATTAGCTAAGAAAGCTAATGTGGAATTCCATATTTATCTTAGGATTGATTAGGAATTGTTTCTTGTTTTAATGTGATTAGGAATTGTTTCTTGTTTTAATGTTTTGTTAGGATTAGTAACTTCCTATTTTAGAGTCCTTATTACATTATAAATAGAGAAGCCTCCATTGTAATAGAGATGCTTATTCAAATTAATCAAATCAATTGATTGAGTTGCTCATGTGAGTTCATGAATTATTCCATGGTTATGTTTGTGCCCTAGTGGTTGGAATCCTCTTGGATTCGATCAATCCTTTGGGAGATTGATCTATCGACAGACAATAGGTCGGCCAACCCATTGGGTCCAGTCAATAGGCCCAAGGGGACATCCATTTAGTTAGGAAATATTATTTAGTAGTTTGGTTTGTTTATGATTAATATTAGTTAGTTTCTGTTTTATTTTAGATATGATTCATATTTTTGGAAATATAGTTTCTTAGGGATCAAGCCAACTCCTTTATAGAAGGATGTTAGGCCTCATTGTAACGGACATGCTTATTATCAATTAATCTTTTGAGTTATGAGTGTTTTCTCTTCAATTATGGTGTTTTCTCCTCTTGTGAGGTTGCCCTAATGGCCGGAATCCATTGGGTTGGCCGACCTATTGCCTGGCCTGCATCAGTAATATTCTATGAAGCTGGATTTTTATGGTTGTTCTCTGGTCTATCTGGCTGGAAAGGTTTTTCAAGATAAGTTGGCATCATTAAAAGAAATTTCGTTTACGCTCAGGGTCAAAAGTATCTAGGGCTCCTGTGATGAAAGGACTTGAGAGCTTTCTTCTTCCAATATAAGGCCTTACTGGATTGAATGTTGCAACATCAGTAATTGATGCCTATGGATTGCATCAGTATCTTCCTTTCCTTGTGATGTATTCCTAGGGTGGGTGCTCTTCCTTACAATAATTGCCATTACCTTCTTCAAAAGAGAAAAAAAAGAAAAAAAAAAGACAAAAGAGATGGAAATATAGACATTATAATTCCATTAAATTATGCAATTCAATTTCCTCCCTACTGAATGGAGGGGTCAGCATTTTGGCCAGTCCGCTGCTCAGTCTCCAAAAACACGCACAAAAATATGAAAAGGAATAATCAGTACTAGGCATGGCTCTCAAGAAAGTGTTCCTAAAAACAACGAGAAAGTGTTCCTAAAAACAAGTTGAGCTACCCTAATTGATTGAGAAAGGCTTATAGATCATACTGCCCTAAAGCTATATATGGAACTAGAACTCTAGAACCCAAAAACTGTCAAACACTACTGTGGGGGAAAAAAGGGCCAAAGAAATAGTGGCAAAAAATGTACCAAAATGGGCTAGTAAATATTGCTACACCTTGTACCAGTGTGAAACATTCCATTTGCTTCAGAAAAAAATTTGACTGCAATAATTAGAACTTACCTGATTGGCAGTATAAACCCTTTTTGGAGCAGTGTCTGAGTGCTCCAACCCAAGATACTGCTCCCAAGCTCCATACACATCTCTTCTCTGTGGGCAGATTAGACAAAATCGAGGTCAAGAAACCCAATGAATTGTTGGTTAAAAAAAAAAAGCACAACAAATATAAATCTGTACACACCTGAAAACGACTAGATACAATGTCTGAGTCCTGAAGGTATTCCGGGCGACCCAGAGACAGAAATGCAAACTTCCACTGATCAAACACACCAATATTCAAACTTCATTGTAAATATGGGTTCCATTTCTAGGTAGGCATACAAATGTAGCTTTAAAAAAACTTGTGAGGATATTGCATGTGATGTTTCAGGTGGTGGTGGCACTTTCTTCTGCTCACGGGTAATGGTTTGTGGCAATTATCAGGATGCATCTATTTAAGCTATGTAAATATTGACAGATTTTGGTGCATAACCCTTGCCCCGAACCAAGGATTTTGATGAGTGATCAATTGGAGAATTATTCATGGATGGCCAAAACCTTATGGAGAATTCTTACCTATACAATCTCATAGACCTTTGGAAATAAAACGTAATTGAATACCCAAAGGAAGAATAAATAATAGTTCTTATCAGTAACAATAAAATAATAACTAGTTAGAAAATAGTTATTTTGGCTTATTGCACCTGAAAAAGATAAGACAGGGCAGTTGAAAATATCTTTAGAAGATAAAAGAGTGAATCCCAAATGGGCCAACCAAATCACACCATGATTCATTCTAAATTATAGATCTAAGTTTCCCCTAGATCAATCCCAAATGGTTGAGACTTTTTAATTAATTAATTTATTTTTTAATTTTGGAACTTTTAAAGAAAATTATTTTTTTCCTCAAAGTGGGCCAACCAAATCACATCCAAATACACTCTAACTAGTATATTTATATTTCCCAAGTCTCAACAAAAACACAGTTCCATTCACGATATGAACTTTTAACTTTATTTAAACATAACTTTATATATCATGTGTATTGTGCAGAGTTACTAAACTGCTCATTTGAATTTGGAATTTAGAATTTAGAAATGCATAATAGTGATGAAAATTTTATAATCTTATTTCATTATTAGCATTTTATTAGTTTCCAACTTATCATATATTGATACTGTTTTTTGCAATCATAGAGCGATACAAGACCTCTATGCACTGAGGGGTCTACTACCTACCCTATCTTAATTACTTTTTTTTCTTTTCCGGAATGAGGGGTCTGCTACCCTCATCTTAGTCACTAATGAAAAAAAAAATTTAAATTCTAAACAATTTTCAATATTCTGATCGCCTGCCACCAAAACCGATAGTGTGTGTATTGCATGTGTGTATGCGCATACGTACGTATGCATGCATGCATGCATAAAGAAGACATACACAGAAGGCTAGTTACAAAGGTGAAAGGATGCATGCATAAAGAAGACATACACAAAAGGCTAGTTACAAAGTTGAAAGGATTACGACCTTCCTATCAAAGCGATGGATGGACAGATGGAAACAAGATAAAATAGGGTGGAAATATTCTCCAAATCAGCAATGAGCCCAATGGAACCAGCCTTTGCAGGCTTATCCACATCCTCATATGCCACCCTAGGCACATTGTGTAACTAAATAATATCATATACACCATTCAATATAATTATATAATATATATCATAGAGCAAGGAGAAAAAAAAAGATACTCAGCAGGCTAGCAAAGTTTTCTGAGACTGGTTTTTGGTACCTAGTAAATTGGTGCATGACGAGCCAGGCCCAGGTCAACTGGCCCAGACCCATGGCCTATGGGTCAATCAAGCCGATAGGGTCAGCCCCAATGCAACCAGTTGGTTGCTATGGAGTTTTGAACTAATTAGGATCCTTTCAGTTAGTTGAGTTGGTTTGTTTTAAGAAAGTTTCCTTTCAATTTAGTTTCTTTTGTTTAGATTTTTTTTTTTTTTTAATGGCTTCTTTTTTTTAGAAATTAAAGTCCTAATTAGGAAAGGGGATGTCCAATCCCTTCCTATAAGCATGTAGCCCTCCTCTGGGAGGGGCACCTTGATTATTTGAATAAAGATTTCCAAGTATTCCTTTGATTTGTGAGTGTTTCTTCGATCATGCATGTTACTGTGCATGGAATCCATTGAAGGATTCGGCCAACTTCAATCTGAGTTGGCTTTTCTCATTCGCAAGATCCGTGCTGCATCACAATTGTGCATTAGCAGAATAACAATGGGTTCAGAAGATTAGAGTTACAAATACCTTAGAGAATTCCTCATCTGGAACCTGCAATTTCTTCTGGATACGCACTTTAACCTCAGCTAAAGTCTCACCTTCATGGATGATCAAGAAGAAGGGTTCTCCAAAGTTCTGAACCTGCTGTTGGAAGTATGGGAACGGAAGTTGAGTAATTTATATTCTGAGCACTCTAAACCAGTTTATATATGTCTCATAGCTGACAGTTGAAACATGCTAATTAATTTAAAATTTACCATCTGATTTTGAGATGCATCTTTGGTAAAGTGATAAACATGAATCAAGCGATCATGAGGGCCAAGGTTTTTCTCTTCTTCTGGGATCTGAGGCCAGAAACAGAAACTGTTCAAACTCCTAGCACTTAGAAAGACGTACTCAGCACTGATTATCATCTAAAGCTATCAAATTGTTGTTAAAACCATATGGACTAACACTGATAATATGATTCAACACAAATCCCATAAACAGTAATTTATACTTCAACTGGACTTATAATTAAAGAACTATAAATGAAACATGTGTTTTCATTTGGAATTGAAGTTCATACACTTAACACATGCAAATGCCCATGAATATACAAACACAAAATAAATAAGTAAAGAGATATAAGTCAATACATAATTTATAGAAGTGGTGAAAGTTTGTTTTGGAAAGTTCTGAAGTTTGTTTTGTTCATCAAGCCAATGTCAAGTGACTATATGGAAAGAACCCCTCTTCAAATTCTCTGGGGTCCGATTTTTCAGAGGAACTTGTGGAAGTCAGACGAGTGACAACTATTTAGCCTCCTAGAAGCTTTCTATCAGATTTTCATCACGAAAGAGGACATGACAGCAGGCGTTTGGAGAAAGATTGTTCCACTTCTTTCTGTATATATAATAAAAAAACAAAACAAAAAAGTAGAGCAAGCTTGCTCCCTTTCACTATGGTTCTAAACCGCGTGGCTTCATCACTAACAAATTATACTATATTAGAGCCAAGCGTTTTCTATCTAATTTGGAATGTTGTTACAATTTTGACAACAAGTTATTCTTCTCCTTCATTATTTCTTTTAACTACCCGCTTCTTATCCCATACAACACCTATTTTATCTCATATAACTACCCATGTTTATTCCTCACTTATTCTCTTTTGTTTTCTGTAAAACTCTTTTCTGTCCACATCTCCTATTCCCTATATATTCTTCCATTTTTTTCTACCTCACTTTTTGTATCGACTTTCTACTCTACCTGCTCTCAATTGCGAAAATAGGTACTATCACATATTCTCTTCTTTTATTTTCTTTCTAAAAATTTACTATTGTGCATTGTATTTGGGCCGCCATCCAAGTCAATGGTTAATATTTGATTTGCATTGCATTATATGGACATACTCGTGCTCAGCACGGGTTGCTGTGCTAGTATAAGTTATGGATACTAGAACTATAAGTCTATAATTCCCCGAGTTCATGGGTCATTCCCACTAATTGCCAAGGGCCATTACCTAGTATTAGATGAACTTAGTTGTGGAGGGCAATTTCACTAGCTATCAGCTGGGGATCCAAGTTGTCCTATGCTCCATGGAAGCGAGTGGAGATCTATGTGTCAAAAATGACATCAGTCTTGTTTCAGCTATACTTATAGATCTGCTTGTGCACGTGCTTAGCAAACTTAGTTGTGGAGCATGATTCCATGTGGTATCGACAGGGAGTCCAAGTTGTTTAAGGTTATATCTAAGTGCGCTAGTGCATGTAGAGCTATTTTTCTGTTCTTTCCTTTTTTCCCCATTGGGACGATAACATGAATAATGTCACCCACAAAGAAATGTAACTTGCCAAGGATGAATTGAAAACTATCATATATACAACTGAGCTCTAGCCTCAAGTTTATATTTAGAAATTAAAACACATATGGAAAGGTATATGCCCAGGATAAACCAGAATGGAGAAACCGAATTCATGTAGTATAATTGGGGGGAAAAACAACATAGTATCTCAACATCTCATATTTCTTTCCATTTTTTCTTTTTTAATGTTTTTAATAATTTTCAATAAAACAAAACAAAATTGATTAAACAGTTTGCAGAATTTCATCTTCATTAAAAAGGTCAAAAGAAGTCATAGTGTCCAATTCATTTCCTACTTCATGAAACTGGTATCTAGTATCTTTCACAGAGGGACCATTTGGCACAGGATTAACAGAGGGACCATTTGGCACAGGATATAAGCTACAACAAGTGGGCTTCTGAGTTAAAGATGAAAGATACAGGAGGAGAGTGGAAGACTGTTAGCAGATCCAGGAGAAGTAGCAAAAGTAGTATCAGGTGGGAGAATCTGGTTTCAGTGTTCGTCAACAATTTACCGGAACTCACTATAGCTGATCAATTGAGGTTAGCCTTCTCTTCTGTGGGGAGGGTGTTTGATGCTTTCATCCCTGCCTCCAGCAGGAGAGGAAAGGGTTTTTGCTTTGGGTTTGTGCGTTTTGGCAATATGGAGACAGCTGTTAGAGCTGTTAATCTGATGGATGGTAGGAGTTTTGCTGGTAGAATGTTGGGAGTCAACGTGGCAAAGTTTGGCTGGTCTCAGAGGGGCCAGGAGGGAAGGAGTTTGGGGGAATGAAAATGAGAGAATATCGGGTACTTCAACCGACTCTAGGAGGGTGAAGTTGGCCAAGGAAGGTAAGGCTCCTGTGTTTTCTAATGCTCCTGTTCATGGAAGTGGACAGCAAGCTACAAGCTATCTTGATGTTGTGAAAGGAACTCATCTGTTAGAGGGGCAATCTCTGTGTGTTCCCAAAGTTGTTGTTTCCAATAATACCCGGTGGTTGTCCAATAGCTTGGTGGGTACAGTGAAGGGGAAGAAGTTATTTCATCCATTATTAGCTTGTATGAGGTAGGTGGTATCAGGAGTGTGAAGATATCATCATTGGGTGGTAGAAAAGTTTTGGTTTCTTTTCCAAACCTGGAGGAGACTAGATTGTTGTTGGAAGATCCGAGCCTGGAGTGTAATCAAATCTTCCTTTCTCTAGAAAAATGGATCCCTAAATCATCTGTCTTAGTGAGGAAAGTGTGGTTGCAGTGTTTTGGTGTTCCCCTTCATGGGTGCAGTGCGGAGATCTTTGAGGCTATTGGTAGGAAGTTTGGGGAGGTTGTGGAAATCGACAAAGGGACATTAGATAGAGCTTTCCTGGAAGTTGGGAGAATTTGTATCCAAACTGAAGATTTCTCTTTCATTAATAAGGAGTTGAAGATCAAGATATTTGATCATCTTTTCAGGGTGGGGGTGAGGGAGGAGTTGGGGATGCAGGGTTCTCTTTATATGAATGAAGTGGGTTATTCTAAGGTTTCTGGGGAAGTGCAGAACGGGATGAGACAGCATACATTTAAGAATAAAGGAGAATAAGATACTGAGGCAGTGGACTCTACCTCCGATGGCAGAAACGGAGAGTTCTGCGACGGGGAAGATGGCCGGAATGGGATGATCCGAACAGGTGCAATGGGCAAGGTCGCAGGGCAGAATCTCTGCCAATCTGTTGACGTGGCAATGCGAGATTAGAGGTCCTCTCCTATGATCAGCCTAGGCAGGGTGCAGCAGTGTGCACCAGCTATACACCCCAGGGAGGACGTTTCTGGTTCAAATTTTTTCCACTTGGAGGAACCAGACAAGAAGAAGAAGAGGGTCAGACACCCTGCTTCAAACAGTTTTTGTTTGGGGGAAAATCCTGTGCCAAACGGTCCCCCTCCTGATTTCGACGGACCATTCAATGAAGCTCCAAACCTCTGGGCGGTGGCAGGTCTTGAAGAGTAGATGATCAGTCTGGAGGGGGCCTACAAAGGTCGTCAGGGCATTGTTCTGAGACATTGATTGGGCAGTGCAATAAATAGGTAGTGGGTCATGCTTCCTCTGTTGGGTCTTCAAAGATGGATCCAGGTTCGGTCCAGGTGTTAAGGCCCAGTGAAACTTTTTATTCTAAGAAATTTGTGGCCCCCACTCTCATGGAGCTGATGTGGCGGTTTCTATTTCTGTGGGGTTCCCCCTCAAATGCAGAACTCTTGACAGCTCTATTCCATCAAGGGTTGAGCATATTGTTAAAAAAACATATTCGTTTTCTACGCACTGCTAGATCAAGAAGCAAGAGAGTGGACAGGAGAACGTGTAAGAAGCCCATCTCAGCAATTTCCAATGAGGAAAACAACGATAACAGGCTCAATAAGCTGCCAAAGGGTAATGGGGGAACTGGAAATACCACTGCTAGATCAAGGAGCAAGAGAGTGGACAGGAGAAAGTGTAAGAAGCCCATCTCGGCAATTTCCAATGAGGAAAACAACGATAACAGGCTCTATAAACTGCCAAAAGGTAATGGGGGAACTGGAAATACTTCTCACGGTGCAGAGGATATTTTTTCTGTGGCTAAGGAGGAAGTGTGTCAGACTGTCAAAGTGGGCAAAAGTCTGGGGGTCTCTATAGATGATGAAGCCCAATTAATGCAGAAGCTCATTGAGTTGGAGGTGCTTGAGGCAGGGGGGATTGGTTATTTCTGGACATCTTTTATATTTTTCGGGTGTTCTTATATTCAATTTTTATTTGATTATTGTCAGCCTGAATGTGAGGGGCTTGGTAGGCCTGAGAAAAGGTTGGCAATTAGAAAGTTAGTCAGAAAACATAAAATTGACTGTTTGTTATTGCAGGAGACTAAAGTGGCTTCTGATATTAGTAGTATTATTCGCGAAGTGTGGGGCAGTCGTAACTGTGCTTGGAATTGGGTTCCCTCAGTTGGGGCTTCAGGTGGCCTGATCGCTATATGGAATGATGATGTGTTACTAGTGGAAGATGTTTTCTTGGCAGAGTGTCCTGGCTGTCAAATTCCGTGGTGTTGGTGATGGATTTGTTTGGGATATTGCAAATGTATACGGGCCAAACATTCAGTCAGATAGAAGTGAGTTTTTGGATGTACTATCTAACGTCAAGTCTCTTTGGCCAGTCCCTTGGGTGTTTGGGGTTGATTTTAATATGGTTAAGATATCCTTATGAGAAGAAAGGGGGTCGTCTATTTCTTGATCTATGGAGTTATTCTCTGACTTCATCAATGACAATTGAGTTAATTGATCTACCTCTACATGGTAGAAGGTACACGCGGTCCAACAACAGAGGGCAGGAGGCTATGAGCAGGATTGACAGATTCTAATTATCTAAGGAATGGGATGAGCATTTTAGTGGGGTTATTCAGGAAGCACTTCCAAGATTAATATAGGATCATTGTCCTATCTCAAATTGAGCTCTAACTATGTTGATTGGGGGGTGGGGGGCTAAACCTTTCCGGTTCGAGAATTGCTGGTTAGCGAACAAAGACTTTTTGGGTTTAGCTCATTTTTTGTTGGAGTCGAGTGGAAGTGTGATGCAGTACAGCGCCTTTGGGCCCAACCCACCTATCTTTATCCTATTTCTAGTTATTTTATTAGAAGTTGTATTTTTTTTAAACATTTATGTCTTTGGTTGGATGTTTTAATCTTGGCCATTAAGTGTTTAGATGGTCAGGATTAATTCTAGGTTTCTCTTTTCTTATATATATGACTGTAAAGTTGATGATTAATGAAATTTGATTCGAGTGATTTTGGGGCTGCCCGAGTGATCTCTTCTTCCTCGCCCGCGATGCGGAGTTCGGCGTGAGGCCAATTTTCAGGCTTTCACCTGACCTATCCCTTCCATCCTTCATCTATGGTCCCTCCATCTCTACTCGCCCCACTCCTGGTACCCCGCTCCGCATCAAAGTTAGAGGCTATGCAGGCTATAGGATCTGCAAGAAGCTATGTTCCCTTAAGCATTATATCAAAAAGTGGAAGAAAGAGGTCTTTCGTCGCATTGAAGATTCTACAGAAGCTTTATCTAGAGTGGTAGAAGATTTTGATAATGTTGGGGAGAGTCGGGAGTTTGAGTCCAGAGGAAATTGCTGCTAAACAGAGAGCTGTCAGGAGCATTTGGAGCTTAAATCGCATGGAGGAAATTTCTTGGACGCAAAAACCCAAGGTCACCTGGCTAAAGGAGGTGATAGAAACACTGGTTTTTTTTAATCATCGGATGGCTACTATGAGAAGTAGAGTGAATTTCATTGGGAGGGTGCGAAAAGATGGTAGAGTTCTTGATAGTCCTCATGAGATCAAGGACGAGGTTGCCCGCTTCTTCGAAGACCTTTACAAGGGTGAGAATCTCAGTAGGCCCAAGCTTGATGGTGTTTCGTTTCCAATAATTACATTGGAGGTTAAAAGTTGGTTGGAAAGAGAGTTTGATGAGGAGGAGGTGTCTAAAGCGTTAAATGAATGCGATGGAGATAAGGCCCCAGGTCCAGATGGATTCAATTTTTCCTTCATCAAAGCTGGTTGGGAGTTCCTTAAGGAGGATTTTAGAGATATGCTCTCTGAGTTTCATAGGAGGGGTAGAATTAATAGGGAGATGAAAGCAACTTTTTTAATTCTTATTCCAAAAGTGCCTAATCCAGTGGAGTTACATGATTATCAACCTATTAGTCTTGTGGGCTGTCTATATAAATTATTGGCAAAGATCTTGGCTAACCGGCTTAAGAAAGTTTTCCCACTCATTATCAGTCTTGCTCAAGGGGCTTTTGTGGCAAAGAGGCAGATTCTTGATGGTGTGTTGGTTGCTAATGAGCTCATTGATTCAAGAAATAGGTCTAAAGTCGAGGGGGTTATTTTCAAAATTGACTTGGAGAAAGCTTACGACCATGTGGATTGGAATTTTGTTCGTTACATGTGGATTGGAATTTTGTTCGTTACATGCTTCTCATATTTGGTTTTGGAGAAACCTAGCGAGAGTGGATGCAGGAGTGCATTTCTACTTCTTTCTCAGTTTTGGTAAATGTCACTCCTTCGAAGTTGTTTAGAGCCTCTAGTGGTATTCACCAAGGTGATCCCCTTTCCCCTTTTCTTTTTACAATTGTGGCAGAGGCCTTGGGTGCTCTTTTGATGAAAGCAAGAGAAATGGGACTAATTGAGGGTTTTAAGGTTAGCTGGAAGTAGTGCAGCGATTTCTCACTTACAGTTTGCATATGACACTATTCTATTCAGTTCGACTAGGAGGGAAGAAGTTATGGCTCTGAAAAGAATTTTAAGGTGCTTTTAGTTGGTCTCTGGTCTAAAGGTTAATATTTCTAAGAGTAAGTTGGTAGGGGTTAGGTGTTCCCAAGAGATTACTCAGTCCTTGGCAGCCATGATCCGTTGTAAATTAAAAAGTCTCCCTTTCATGTATCTTGGCCTTCCTATTGGGGCGAAGCAGAATGCAAAATCATTATGGGATCTGGTTATTGATAAAGTTGAAAAGAAGTTTTCTTGGAAGAAACATTACCTATCCCTCAGAGGTAGGATCAAGTTGATAAAAACTTGCTTGTCTAACATACCCATCTATTTTATGTCGCTTTTCAAAATGCCAAAGGAGGTGGTGAATAAGTTGGACTGCATTCGGAGGAAATTTTTATTGGAGGGTCGGGGTGATAAAAAGAGATTACATTTAGTTAAATGAAGTGACGTGATTAAGCCAAAATGTAGTGGGGGTTTGGGTCTTGGCAGTTTAGAGAACAATAATGGGGCTTTATTGGCTAAGTGGTGGTGGTGATTTGGGGATGAGAGGGAGGCTCTTTGGAGGAGAGTCATTACTGATAAGTATGGCGAGGACCATTGGGGGCGGTGGCCCACTTCCGGTCCGAGGAACTGTAGGTCAACTTTGTGGGGTGCTATTGCTTCGGTTGGAAATTCATCTTTTGCTAGGAGTAGAGGTGGCAATCGGGTCGGGTTGTGCTAAACGGGTCGGACCCGTTTATTAAACGGGTTATACAAGTCTAACCCACATCCGACCCATTTAATAAACGGGTCGGAAACCCCTAACCCGCACCCATCACGGGTCAACCCGACCCAACTCGCTTAAACCGCATAACCATTGCGGGTTATACGGGTCAGGTCGACCCGCATAACCCACATCCATCTAGTAAATAAATTGACTCAACTATGGTTCCCTGCTTGACCAAAACTGACTTTTAAGATCAAATTTGGTCTAATCTCATTTCAACAATCATTTGATGCGCATTACCTTGCTTTCCATTAATAAAAAGCGTGGGGTTGACTTGGTTACGGTCCATTTATTCTTTTTTAGCATATGCATTAAAACAATCAAATTCAATTATAGCTTAAATAAGCGGGTTATGCGGGTCAACCCTGACCCGACCCGCTTAATGGCGGGTCATGAAAACTTGACCCGTGACCGACCCGCCTATTAAACGGGTCGGGTTGGCGGGTCAGGTCATAGTTTGCCACCTCTAGCTAGGAGGGAAGTTATGGCCAAAGTGGTGGGTTTTGTTATGAGGGAGAGGAGGACTGTTAGAATATTGGGTGTTAGATTTTGGTTGGATGATTGGGTGGGGGTGGTTATTTTGTGTGAGTTATTTCCTAGAGTTGTTAGAGTGGTTCCTAACAAGGAGGCTGTTGTAAGTGATTGTTATGAGGTGAGGGAGGGTTGTACTTTGTGGGGTGTGTCGTTTAGAAGAAGTCTTCGTGTAATTGAAGAAGTGCAGTATGGGGAGTAGTTGAGTTATGTTTCTAACGTTTTTCTTGTGTAGGGACTCTAAGGATTCTCGGATTTGGAAGCCTTCCATATCCGGAGCATTCTCAACGAAGGATTTTTACAAGGCATTGGAGGGGAACCTACCCTCTACTACCTCTTCTCTTCTTTGGTTAGGGCTGGTTCCTCCATGAGTGAAAGTGTTTTGCTGGTTAGCAATTTCAGGAAAGATCTCTACAGCGGACAACTTAAGAAGAAGAGGGCTGACAACATCTAGTATCTCAAACACTTGTGTTATGTGTCATATAAAAGAGGAATCAATTAATCACTTTTTTTCTTCATTGTGAGGTGGCGGTTGGTGTTTGGGGTCATTTCATTGGCAGGTGCGGTGTTGCCCAGAGAAGATTGCAGCGGTGGCAGAGTTGTGCATGGGATGACATTTTCTTGGTAGTGGGCGTACTCTTTGGAGGATGGTTCCATTTGCTATTTTTTGGTCCATATGGAGAGAAAGGAATGAGAGGATTTTAAGGGGTGATTTTTCTTCCCTTCCGGTGTTGATTGATAGAATAACTCTGAGGATTGCTAAGTGGGCCTTGATTAGAAAAGAGTTCTCCAATTTTAGTCTTAATGATATCCTTCTTAATTGGGAAGCTTGCATGGGATGCAGACCAAGTTAGGTGAGGAGAGCTGTACTTTGGTCTCCTCCCTCTCCTGGTGCATTCAAGTTTAATGTGGACGGTGCTGCGAGAGGTAAACCAGGGCTGGCAGGAATTGGAGGTGTACTTCGGAATAGCAAGGGGAAGGTCTTGTTTATGTTCTCAAAGCGTGTGGGTGCTTGTGATTCTAATGAAGCGGAGGTTTTGGATATTTTGGAACCCCTCTGATGCTTTTCGAGATGCTTCCAGGGTGATCTTATTGTGGAGTGATTCCTCAAATGTGATTGCATGGGTGTCTATTAGAAGCATTTTCCTTGGAAATTCTAATTAAAATTCGAGCTTTCACTACCACCATTAATGTTGTCTTCCGCCACGAGCTTAGAATGGCCAACTTAATGGCTGATGCGCTAGCCAAGCATGGGATGGAGAAAAGCTATCCTTGGGAGGGTTATTATGTAATTGGGGTGTCGGTGGGGTACAATGCTCTTGTACCCTTTAGTCTCCTCTTCTTTTCTGTATCTTTTCTTGTTTTCTTGCCTCCCTTTTGTATTCTGTCATTCTATTAATGAAAGTTTCAATTACCAATAATAAAAAAAAAATGCACATAGCAGGTCATATTCAACACTGCACCGTAACTTTCTGTCTGTTTGGCTACCAATAATTCACCTGAAAAATGCCATTCGGCTTATGAAAATGCAAGTAAACTTTTTAGTTGATTTACTTCCATAAGGTAAGTTTTCTGCGCCTTACCCTCCCCACCCAAAAAAAAAAACCCACACAAAGAAAAAGGCACCAAATGGATACATTTCACCGATATATTTATCTAAAATTTGTGCCATTCTCCAAAAGCCTAATTTAAACATAGTTGTCAATTCCATTCCTGAAGCGGACGGCGGATCGAGATGCGGGGCAGGTAGATGGGGATGGAAGATGGAGGTAGGACAGGCTTCACACCTGAAAATCCTGGTCTCATGCCAAACTCCAGTCACTGGAGGCAAATTTCTCCCATGAAGAAGAAGAGAGCAAGAGCACTCAATTTATTTTTTCATTAATCAAATCTCCATAGCCTAGGAGGTTTACAATGTTTTAAGTGGGAGAAAACATAACCCTAAAGTCAATCTTGACCATCCAAACACATCAATGGCCAATATTAAAACATCCAATCTACTCAAAACTTAAACAATGAAATAAAAATAATTCTAAGCCAAACTCATCGATGGCCAGGATTAAAACATCCAATCTACTTAAAACTTAAACAATGAAATAAAATAATCTAAGTAAACTAAAGATAGGCGGGCTGGGCGCAAAGGCGGGTCGACCCAGGGGACCATGTGTCTGTCCCCATCAACTCTCCCTGTCCTGGAGAGAATTTGAGGACTACTTCCTTATATCCGTGTGCAAGACCGTTTAAGCCTGTATTCAATACGGACTGCTTCCTTATATCCTTCAAGAAAGTCTTTGCAATCTCTCATATTTTCCAATATGTCCGGTTGTAAACCCCTGAGGAAGCGATCGAAGTCATAGTTCTTGCTCATCAGTTTGCATACACATTGCAGCCTTTAGAATTCATCAATATATTCATCCACAGTTAATTCTTCTTGTCTCAAATTAAGGAATTGGTCAAAGTAAATTGCATTCTCGGCGAACCATGTTCCATATATAATTGCATACTCAAGCCTTTTTAGTAAATCATCAAATGTATTGATTTTGAATTTCATGTTGACTTGGATGCAAGGACTGAAAATTGAATGCTCTTCAAAATCAAATTCAACCTGACCTGATGTGAAGATCTGGGTTCTAAGAGTGTGTAGGTGAACACGGATAGTCAATTGGAATTTAGATGGCCAAGATATTGTTGATTGAAGTCGGATGGTCGAAAAACAGGTCAAATCACTTTGACCCGGCTGTGTAAACAACAAGCTACTACAGTTCAGAACAGTGGCCTGGGTCAAACTGACCCAACTCAACTGCTATTACAATCTGACCCAAATTCAGGCTTGGCTCGTGCCACAAGAGGGGCATGTGTGTTGTCTGTAAGGTGCTGGCCAGTGACTTGGGATCAGTTGGGTTGGGCACTTGGGCTAGGCTCGAGAGCTGAGGGTTTTTTTCTCCCAGTTTCTCTGCACTATTGCTGGGTTTAGGTTGAACTCAAGTCAGGCCTAGCAACTGGGCTCAATGGTGCCGCCCAAGTGGGATACGTGCAAGGGCTGTTGGCTTCGTGCTTCGTGCACATAGAGAAGAAAAGGAAGGGGGCTTCACCTATATTTGCTGCAATGCTTCGACAAAGAGAGTAGTACAAGATGCTAAGGGAGTTGGGTGCTGTGATGCGAGGAGCGATGGCTGACAAGAGGATGACAACGATGGCTGCTGGCGTCGATGGATGCGGTGTCAATGTGTGACAACAAAGGGTTGGTGATGGTGCGGACAATGATCGTGCGGTGGTGCAATGTTTTGTTGCGAAGACAAGGTAAACCTTTTTCTTTTCCTTTTTTTTAGCTTCGGGCTTTCCCCGTCTCTCTATCTTCTCTAACTTTCTCGCTCTTTTTTTTCTCACTGCTGCTTTGTTCTCTTTCTTCTTGTTTCTTTCCTTTCTCTTTTTTTCCATATTTTTTTCTCCAAATGGGTTGTTGCTGTGAAGGTGGGGTTTCGGTGGATTAGGGAAAAAATCGAGGATGTTGGTTGCGGAATGGGGGTTGCCGAGGTGGTGGTTTGAGTCGGTGGAGAGGATGGCAGGTAGGGTTCAGTTGGATGGGGCTTTTAAGGGACTGGGACGTGGGCAATTTGGGAATTTTTTGGACTGAGGTTCAGGTAGGGGTTTTATTTTATTATTATTTTTTTTATAATGGGGATTGGGTGGAACTAGGTTGTAGGGTTTGGCTGCTATGGAAGCATTGAGAGGGGAGGTCACGGGAGGGGACATGATGGTTACGTGGGTTCAGCTAATGGTTTGAAGGAGATCTGGAGTTTTGGTGATATGGGTTGGGCTAGATTAGGGTTCCAGTTGGGGCTGGGCCCAAATAGCTGGTTAGTTTTGGGGTTTAGGGTTTTCAGTTTTGTGGGGAATCTGGTTTTTAGGGTTTTGGTAGGGATGGTTTCGGCTGTTGGGATTAAGGGGCTGGATCTGGCTATTGGATGAACCAGATGTGCTGGAGAAACGATTTGGCCACTTGGATGATGGGTTTCAGAGACGTCTGGCATGTGGGGAGATGGGATTCCACTACTCTGGTTATGAAGCAAAAGTGGTTTGGTGATGGTGATTTTGAATGGCAGAGATGGATTTGATTGTGGGACTGTTGGTAGTGAAGGATGGGTGGAGAAGAGAGTGGAGGGGAAATGATACCGTGTGCCGATTATCGAATCTGGTTGGATCAATCTTCGGCTCTGATACCAATTGATGCGGACAGTGGATCAAGATGTGGGGTGGGTAGATGAGGATGGAAGATGGAGGGGGTAGGTCAAGCTTCACACATGAGAATCTTGGTCTCATGCCAAACTCTTATCACTGAATTTTTTCCTCTGAGAAAGAAGAGAGCAAGAGCACTCAATATGTTTTTCATTAATCAAATCTCCATAGCCTAGGCGACTTTACACTGCTTAAGTAGGAGAAAACAAACCCTAAAGTTAATCTGGGTCATCCAAACACATCGATGGCTAGAATTAAAACATCCAATCTACTTAAAACTTAAACGATGAAATAAAAATAACTCTAAGGAGACTAAAGATAGGTGGGTTGGGCCCAAAGGCCGGTCAACCTATGGGGACCACGGGTCTATCCTGCATCAACTCCATTCTGGCTAGAATTGCCGGAAAGTTCAAGAATTGGCTTGGGGCAGAAAGGAATGCCCCCTGAAAGATTCCAGGCCCATTTCCAGTTCAATCTGGTCCTACCGGCCCCAATTCAGACGGAATGGAAGCTCCAAAAGTTTCATTTTGCTATGTTTATTGAGTAGTTTTGATAAGTTCACATGTTTCACACTTCCATTCAAACATAGTGAAAACTAGAAAATAATCAATTACAAAGTGTAGTTTAAATTAAATGAAGTACGCATTTTCAGTATTATTTTAGCACTCTACTATGTGTTTTTTTTCCAATTTTAGGTATTTTTTTAGGTTTTTTTTTTTTTTTTTTTCATTTTTCATGTGATCTTTCCGGAATGGAATACCCAAATTGATTGGAATGCCGAAACGTTCCACTATAGGGTGAAACCAGAACGGAATTGACAACTATGACTTTAGACACCAAATCCATGAAAGCAGAACCAGGCACCAGAAATCCAGATCTGAAGATGCAATATGCATAACCAATTCACCAAATGGGGAAAAATGCACTAGATATTCCTTCACTTCCATCATGCCCCTAATTTACAGAAAGAAAAAAATGGAAAAGGAAAGAAAGAAGGAAAAAAGAAAAAAAAGGAACTCACCTCCTCTGCACGCAAGGTCCAGTACTGATCATTTATGTTCTCAATCTTCTCATTCAATGGAAAAATCTGCAAATGACTCATGGACCATGAAAACAATATTTGTAGTGTAGATATAAAGTCCGTATCAGATTTCCTAACATTCCTTTCACTTGTCCAAATGGACAAACTGGTAATAGGATTGGGTCGTGACATTTAGCTCTTCCAGCTAGCAAACAAGAGATCACAAAGTTGGAAGTACTTATAAATTTTGGTCAAATTTCTCAACTTGACAGACACCAAGCTAAATCAACCTGCTTTAAAGAGGGCCAAAAGCATTGCGAATTGGCATTCGCTTATGAACATGACACCTTTTGGATATAAATGGTTCTAGCTTCAAACTAAAGCTCCATTTTATATTGAATATTAGTCTTGAATCTCCATCTTGTATCACACTGCAAGTGTCTATCTGAACTTATCATACTACAATCCATCAAGGTTGAAAATTTTAATCAAATTTGGAGCTATGATGCCACTAAGTTCTCCAGGGCTGCTACAACAAATATAAAGGTAAAGGTCATAAATTGTTTTTCCATTATCCAGGTCACATTTATTTTAAGACCCCACCCACACAAGCAAACAGTGCTTTTAAAAGCGCGAGGCGCATTAAGGCGCTAAGGTCTCCTGGGGCCTAGGCGCTAAGGCGCGAGGCGAGGCGCGGGCTTCATTGAAGCGAGGCGCACATAGTATATAAAAAAATATATATATTTTGGTATAGATAGATAATTCACAAAATAGAACAAAAGTAGAACAAATTAGATAGACTGACAGATAATTGGCAAGGAATATTAGAAAAATTCTAAACATCATAAAGCATCCATCACTATAAATGTTGAACATTCAACAAAAGTACCAAAATCCATCAAAACCAATACAACTTCAAAGTCAAAGGAACACAAATGCTCCTAAGGAGGACCTAACGAGATTGGTGATAACCTGATGATGTTTTAAAAAAAAAAAAAGCCCACAGACCAGCCATACTAGGTCATCTCAAAATTTCAGCATGGGCCCCACTGATGGATGGTTAAGTCGGTGATGGCATAAGCAAAATATGATTCTTGCCCCACCGATTTGATGATGCGTTTGAAAAAAAAAAAAAACCCCAGACCAACCAGTGCAGGTCATCCCAAAATTTCAGCATGGGCCCCACTGGCTGCTAATCAGGCGGATCGCTGGCTGCTGGCTGGAGTGGATCGCTAGCTGGTGTTTCTCCGTTCTCTTCCCTTTTTTCTTTTTTTTTTCGTTGGATGATACAGGAAACAACTAGGGCAGAGCACGACATCTTTATTTATATTAGAAAATTTTCATTTAGCCCCTTACATCTGTTTCTTTTTTAATTTAAAGCCTGGGTGACAATAAGGCGCAAGAGGCGCGCGCCTTGAGCCTGGACCTGAGGCGCGCGCCTCAGGGGCTTTTTTGGGGCCTGTTTCAACTCGCCTCGACTCCCATCACTTGAGGCGCAATTGCTGGGCCTTGACGAGCCTTGAACCTAGGCGCGCTTTTTAAAACCCTGCAAGCAAAGCAAAAGGAAAGGGGAGAAAAAGGAAGGCTGTAAGCATACCTTGTAGATCTTATGATAGAAAACTTCAAGGAGTCGAAGTTCAGCATTAGGATGAGAGAGCTCAACCTATTCCAACAACATAGAGAAGAGTCATATTTTAACTACATAAAATTGAAGAATTCCTAGTGCACCCCACGTACAAACTAATAGAATGCATGCATATCATAATGTGCTTAGCATAAAAAGCAACTCCATCATGCTAAAGAAAGGAAATAAACATGCTCTCCAGTCACATTCATTGTTCTGTCATAGTTGTATTATTTCGATTACTGTTACTACTGTTGCCGTGGTGTTGCGTATAGCTACAACGATGAAAAGCAGTTTTACATCAATTAGTAGAGGGACGAGTGCATAGTAAGTTAACAACCTTCGTTTTCAAGTCATTGATCACATCCCCGACGGTGCTCTGTTTTGGCAATCTAATACTGTGAATGGTAATCTGCAAACACATAACATAGTGTTAATAAGATACACCCCCAAAGGTAACATCGTTAGGCATCAATGAACTCACTTCATCCTTAGTGGAGTGGAAAGCAACTTTTAGAGTTTTCAAGCCTTGTAACTCCGGCAAAGGAATGTCCAGAACCTCATAGTATAAAATATCAGATGTCTGTCACAGAGAAAAATCTATTAGGACTTACCAGTTGTTCCACAACAAACTATTCATACTATAATATTACTGCAACATTCTAAACAAGTGACTTAAATTAATTAGGTGAAACACAAAATATTGCAATACTAAAATATTCGGCTCAGAGAGGGGTGCAGACGTCCTCTGTGAACTGAAACTTAAATAAATACTTCAACACCCCAACATATGGTAATAGTCAGCATACAACATTGCTATACCCACCTGTATTCTTGGAATACAATAAAAATGACGACACTACTGTTACACAGGCTTGTCTGAAGAGAAACTATGCTACTACAATCTTTAGTCTACAGAAATTTGATACCACTAAAAAAAAAGAGTAAAGTCTATAGAGAGTTGATGGACAACCTGGTTGTAGTGGACCAGCATGTCTGACAGATGATCTACACCCCGGTACTTAATGGGCTGGGGTTTAGGTTGCTGAGAGTAACAGTTATGAGATGTAAGCCTAATTTTTGTTGGATCATCCAAACCAAGTTGGCGTGCAACTCTATCCACAACTTGATCATAATTGAAAAGTTTTGACCTTCAAAATCACAATGTATATGGACACAGATATCAGTCAAGATAAAGTATCAAAAAATAAAACAAATTGATACTCAAAACCTCAGATATCACAATAGTTTATTCTGAAGTACATACAGCTCTAAACAGAAGTCATCCTCCTTGGGTTTCTCCAGAGATCGGAAATGTACAACCTACAGCATCACAAGAAGCAAAGGTTTAATAATTTTAGATGTGTGTTTTAAACTGAAAGTAATCAGAGAAATACTTTTATATGAACCATAAAAAGCTGCACAGATTGTAGAATGAAACACTGTTAACACTATTTAACTATCTTATGTATCCAACAGATCTTGTGACACAAGCCTTCTTTTTTCTTCATTTTTTTGGGAAGAACATTCTTGATGAGCGTTGAAAGATCAACTTCCCCAGTTGTTAAAAAAGTTCCAGAGAATAAAGCACTTTCATTAACAAGTGACAAGCAGACAGCCTCCCACTGACGCCCAGGCGCGGCATGCATACGAAAAAGGCATCAATGTATATAACAGAGACATGGAACAAATAAATTTGATGGATCGGATATGTCAATACGTCATATGCGACGGATAATATGCCCACTTTAGAGTAACCAGGTAAGACGGCTGCCACCTAGAAACTTGATCAAATATTTCGGGAAAATAGCAGCCTATTAACACAATTTCTCATGCCAGTCTCCTTTTTTTTTTCCTTCAGGTCTTCTGTTAGATTAATTATGGCATCAAGTCATAATCTTCATGATACAGGTTATATTAATAGTACTATATATAGTTTCATAGTTTTTTCTTTTTCTTTTTTCCCAATTGATAACTGATTTTATCAATATGCTTAAGCAGTACAAGAGAACACTGAAAAGGATATGCATTCATAGTTGACAGAACATTCTTACGACTTTCCTTTATTTAAGAAAAGTAAAATATTGAAACATTTAATGATCATTTAACATTACTGAAATTACTTTTACAGATACTATTATTAATTTTATTTTATAGTAGGAATTAAAGAAACTAATTTAAATCCTATTCCTGCTAAACATATAACCTGAAGATGCAGGCCCGCAAAACCAGGTATTAACCATTTTCTCTAATGCATTTATAATAATGAGATCCAAAGTTGGGTCAAAGGACCCAGATATGAATAACAAAGTACCAATGGTGTGACAAGAAAAATCTAGTGATAATCATCATCATCAAGGCCCATGATAAAGCTATGTTGGGGTCAGCTACATGAATCCTATTCCATCATTCCTCTTTATCCTCGGCCAAATCGTAGGATAGGTCACTTCTCCAGATCCTTACAACATCAATCCATGTCCTTTTCTACCTATCCTTTATCCTTGAGGGGACCTCAACCTGCATTGAAAAAACTTCTCCTCACCATTGTCGTTGTTGGCATGCATTGGACAATGTCCAAACCATCGTAAACGACTCTCTTTATTGATGCTACCCCTAAATGCTTGCTAATGCGATCATTTATGATTATTTCCTTGTTTACTACACATCCATCTCAACATTCTCATCTCTACTATACTCAATTTTTTGCATGTGTTGTTTCCTGATTAGCAAAGATTCTACTCCATACGTTACAACTGGTCTAATTGTTGTCTTGTAAAACGTCCCCTTCAATCTTGTTGGTATAGGCCCATCACAAAACACTCCAAAAGCAAGTTTCCACTTCAACTAGCTCTTATCCTATGTTCGACATCCTCCTCACTCTCCATCCTCACTAATCATAAAGCCGGGGAATCAGAAAGAATCTTGTTGTGGTATCGTACAAGAGTTACATCTGTTTGCAGATCCCAACTAAAGTTGCAATTCATATATTCAGTCTTTATACAATTCATTTTAAAGACCTTGGATTTTAAATACTCTTATCATCTCTTAAGTTTCACATCGAAGCCATCTCTCGATTCATCCACCAACACTACAACATCGATAAACAACATACACCAAGGTACCTCCTCTTAATATGAAAAGCTAACTTCACCAAAAACAGGGCAAAAAGATAAGATCTTAAAATTTACCCTTCATTCAAACCTATAATCACTGGAAGCTCACCTCTCTCTCCACAAGTAATTCACACTAGTTACTACTCCCTCATTTATTTATTTTTTTAATTCTAACAAAAATTATACTGAAAAAGGGAAGAACACAAAACCACAAGCAAAAAACAAAAGAAATAGATTGGAGGGTAAATGAGCTAATACCCCCCCAAACAAACAAAGAAAGCAGCAGATTACAAAGAAATCATGCACAAAGGGAAACTATTGGGAAGCCCCACTCTTGGCCAACACATCCTCTTCCTCATACGATGAGAAGAGAATTTGCCTAAACTCCACATCCAACTTTGCGGATAAGAACTTGATTTCGTTAAGATAAAAACCCCTTTTATCTTTTATCTAAAACCCACCAAATCAAACCTCTAGATACCCTACATTAGGCTCTCTCTAGATCAACGAAGACCTATTTTTCCTCTTCTATCAGTATTTTTTTCAATATTGTTTAAGTGAAAAGTAGCTTCCATAGTTGATTTCCTTGAATGAAACCAAACTGATTTTCATATATCTTGGTTGTTGTCTAAGTCTTTGCTCCATTACTCTCTCATAGCTCCCTAGTGTGACTCATAAGTATAATCCCACAATAATTGGAGCAATTTTGTACATCTCCTTTCTTCTTATATATAGGTACTACAACACTTTTCAGTCATTGCACATTTTCTGTCCTTAGTATCTTGCTTGTGTAGCCTTTTTCAAGCTTTTAAGTTTGACGCTGTGGCATTTGTACAATTCTGTTTCATAATGAAACAAGCTACTTCTCAAATATATATACAACATTAGTACCCAATTTAAAAGATATACAATACTTCTTTTTCCCAGTATTAATCCTCTCCTTTAGCCATTTTTTCTTTCATCCTTTTCTCTTGGTCTTCACAGCGCCTCATTGGCTGCGGTCAGCCTTGTCCACATTATTTACACGCTAATGCAGACATCATGCATATACATATAGGACCCTCCCCTAGTTGAGGGCTCCAATGTTGAACTGGATGGTAGCTCCAGCTAGAATCCCAGGTTTTCTGCCTTGAAGGGCATAATTAAGGATGAAAATGGGTTCACAACATTATCTGTCCATGTGAGCTGGTATTGGTGAGACAACTAGCCCCCATTAAGTAAGGGTTTAATCACATAAAATTAACATTAAAGCTTGTCTCGTGGTAAGTCAAAAAAGCTATGGTGCTTTCCCTAAATCCTCTATGAAATCAAAGTCTCATAAGGGCATGCGCCCCGCGCGCGCGCGCACACACACAGAGACCAAAACAAACATTTCAAAATTCTTAGGAGCTATACCTGTCGGTTATGCACATATTCCAAAAATGAAGGTACATCTGGATGGCGGCAATGGCTAGGATTTTCAGCACAAAGAAGTTTTTGAAAACAAATGATGTCCCCATCTTCAAGCTGCACAGCCGAAAAAAGAAAATGATGCACCGTTTGCAACTCAATACTCTGCGACACAAATCTATGAAACAAGAGCAGAAGACTAACAGCATATGTAATATCTGTACCTGGCTAGCTCGAAATGTTAGCTTCTTGTCAATATGCTCACACATTACAGTAGGCTCAAACTTTATTTCCTGGCAATCACCCAAATGAAATACTAAGAACCTTCCCCTTTTACGATAACCTAATAAAGAAGATGCATTTTTGCTACTGCTGACTTCTAAACACTGAAGAGAATTAGCTCATTAACAGAAGATACATTTCTAAACGAAGAAACTACCAGGAGAAGCTATCAACATAACTGGAGAAATTACAATCTAGTCAGACATTTACCTCATAAAGTTCAATTTCTTCATTTGGAGAGAAGTGGGCCATTTCATTTAGTTTAGTTAGGATTTCTGATGGCTTACCTCCACCTTTAACAAAAAGCCTCCCCACATATCTGAGAACAACATCATGGCAAAAACTACAGGTCACTAAAATATTCTTCTGAGCAAACCAATGGTAAGAAAAGAAATCAACAAATACCGTAGCTCTTCTTTGTCTGGATCATAAAGCTTGAAGAATAGTAGTATATCTTCTTTTGTTTTGTCAGGTGGAGGAAGAGGACGTAGGTCCTTCATGATAACAAGTAAAAAAAAAATTAGTAATACGGAAGAACAGAAAGGATTGATAGTATATTTCATTTCATATCTAATATAAAATTAAAATCCACAGAATTGTTCTGTTTCTAGGGGGAAAAGTTCAAACTGAGACACAATGAAAGACTAAGCAACACTAAGTTAGAAAAGGCAACATTTACCAGTCCAAGTTCAACTTCCAAGAACAATTTTAACTCTGCATTGTGAGCCTTATTAGACACCTCTCTCAGTTGTCCTACCTACAACACAACAGAGAGTGATTATCAGCATGGGGTATCATTGTGACTATGAAAAACACATATTGAAAGCTAAATCGCAATATCCCTCAGATACACACACGCATATATGTAGTCAAGATTAATGAAAAGGAAAATAAAATAAATTTCTACGCCACAATACAGTCCAAGGGCAGCCATCACAATCAGATTTGGCAACATTGACAACAGAATTACGTATCACATCAAATCCAAACAACACGGCCATTAGAATTGCATTACAAGACCAAACTTTCAATTTGTAGTGCCCAAAATATCAGTGCATACAATATTTGTGGCTAATGTCATGTAAATTTGCAACATTATGATATGCACAAACATATCAGTTTCTGCTGAGTTGTTTCCCAATAATATAGATTCACATGTATTGAAACAATGCCAAATTTTTTGACAATTTGTACATCATGACCATATTCATATTCTTTCTGTCATTAACTAATTAATACCACTTAGTAGAAGAATCCATAATGTCTCGAGCTATGTATCATATCATATCATATAACGACACATCGTTACCAAGCCAGCAAGATAATTAAGAGAAAGAAACAACATTTCAAAAACTGGATAAGAGCCAAAATTTACTGAGATGATGAGAGAGCACAACTTATAGTAGTAGGTTTTCGATAACCATTATGAATGATCGAGACTGTAGATGAATAAGCCAGTAACCTCCGACAAAATTAGGGAAATTGTATACATCGATTAGGGTTTTCACAAGGAAAACACCTCAAATGTCTTATTTCTTCAAACAGCAAACAAAAGAAATAGTTCTTTATTTAGAACTAAAAGCCACTGCCTACTACATAATAACACAATTATAAAGAATTTTGAAGTGCATACCTCATTTACAGCGTGACTCTTAATTTTGTACTTTTTCTAATAGTTAACTTTCATAAAAATAGCTAAATGGCATAGAAGAAATAGAGTAAGAGCTACAAGAAACAGAAATGTACTTCAGCAAAACTGTGACATATATCCCCCATAGATTGAATTTTAGCACTGCCAAATAAGTCCGATGAACTATTATGAGTGTCTAGCTCATCTGATTCAAAAACTTAACTTGAATCAGTAAGATACAATCCAACCATACACTAAAGTATGTCATACTTGCATTACTATGCTCACATGCTAGACAACAAAGTTACCAGAAAGAGACTTGAGACGTGTACTGCCAATGCAATAAAATATGCTAAAACGCTACTATACGGTAGAACCACATTAGCAGACTATTGAAACAGCAACATTCCACAGTTTATGCACCAGAAAGAGACTTGAGACATGTACTGTCAGTGCAATAAAATATGCTAAAATGCTACTATACAGTAGAACCACATTAGCAGACTTGTGAAACAGCACCATTCCACAGTTTATGTATATACTGATTCCCCTAATATGACAACTTTCAGCACCAAAAAAAAAAAAACACTCAGATTGCACGTGAAATTTAATAGAAGACGGAAAGCTATTACAGATTGCGCTTCCTCTTGATGTGTCAATGGCCTATTGGGACGATATGTGTGGTTTTGGCGCTTTGCCCAGAGCCAAAAACGCTGAAATTGCACCGGTACGCCAAATTCTTTTGCCACCTCCTCCTGTGAGGCATTGAAGAGTTAAAAAAGACTTAATTGAAAAGGCAAACTCTAATTAGGGAGAAGAAAAAAGAACACGGTGATGACAACAACAACTGCATACATAAAGCAACCTGTCATCTGGATATATTTATTCTAGGGGATATACAAATTTTGACGGAAGAATCCAAGGCCTCGTATCACCATAAGCTTGTTCAATTTGATTCAGTAGCAGAATCCAAGGCCTCATTTTATCATACAGTAGCAGAGAGTTGGTCCAAAACAGGACATCCAGAGCTGCTTTCATCTTGTTTCTGTTATCAAAGTTGTGTTGTTATGCAAATGTGATGTTTGTTTTGCTTATTTTCAGCTGATGATCAGTTAGCCTAAAAGATTGAAGGTTGCTGATACTTATCATTTTGGTATCATGAATAAAATTATCTTATCTGTCTCACCTGCCTGGCACAGCTGGAAAGGGACATCAAATCTCCCATTAGGAGCTAGGAGACTTTTTTTTGTAGAGACGAGATGTACGTGTCCACAACTTTTTGGCTTCAGGGTATCTTTTTAGGGGTTGAGGGGAGAAGTAAAACTCACTACCAACCAGGATTGGATAAGGCTCCAATGGTGATGACATTGACATCACATATTAACTTTACAAACAAAATAGAAAGATACCTTGAAGAGGTTAAAAGGCATCTGTTTCTGAATACGGAAACTGCGAACTTTGTCATGATCAACAAGATCAAAATAAATATCCCTTCCAATTTGTTCTGCAAGATCCTCATTTCGAGCAACCTAAGCATGTTGAAACAACTGATTCAGTAAAGAAAACTGTATCAGTGTACAAAGAAGGAAGGTTGAAAATGAAAACCTTAATTATAGTATATAGGTGTGCCTCGGCTTTTTCCTTCTTCTTGTGCTCCTTCTCTTCTTGTTCCTTCTTCAAACGTATCTGGAAGGAGATTTCATATACACTTAGTGCCAGGCTTCCAAAGCATAATTATGTGCATAAGCTTAATCCAGAAACGTACAAAAACACCTTACCCTTAGGTGTTCGGCAATGTCTTTCTCATCCACATTACAGATTATTTTCTCTTTATCACTTTCACGAATGTACACAAGCATATATGCATTTGAATATTTTGTAAACTTGAATGGAGTGTTGTTGAAACCTGGATTTGTCTGTGGTAACTGTTGGATATAAACAGTAGATGAAATAATATACATCAAATATGAGTGGAATTCGCCGATCTCTACCTTATCATGATGGTTAAAACCTATGGTTTAACCCATTAGGTCACTGGTTCGAGATGTGGCACCAACAAAAAAAAAAATATGAGTGGAATTCAAGGAGAAAAGTAGAACCTGTTTTACAATGATGATTTATGATAGAAGAATTCTTACCTCTTCTTCACCACCATACTGTTCCTCTAATGCCCTCTTCATATCTTCTTTAGTAACCCTCTCATCATCAAACTTGAACCTAAAACATAATCATAATTATGATAATCATCAACTGAGAATTATCCCATCTTTGTGGGAACTGAAACTCGTAATATTCTAATCAATAAAGATATACCAACTCATTCTAGGCAACGTTCCAGTGATAATAAAAATTACAGAACAATGATGTGGCAATAACATCAAGTCATCAACAACTATCATATATACCTGCCTGAGAATAACCGAAATAGCAATGCAAAATACTGTTTTGTAAGCACAGATATGCAAACAGAACATGCACATTAAAATTGACCATTTTATATAGGAATCAAAAGAAAAGGTCAGTGAACCTCTACATTCATTGCATGGTTGTGCAAGTCACAAAAATCTGTATACCAGCTGAATATTTTTCAGTTTGGAAGGTGGGAAAGGTAGTTAGGATGCAAATTACATACCACTGATCAGAGAGAGTCGGCCTGATAAAGGCATAATAATGTCCACCATGCACACCGCCACTGTGAACAAGAACACTGAAAACAGAACAAAGAAGAGTCAGCGCAATATTCTCTATGCTCCCACTTCACAGCTTCATCCAAAGAGCGTTTCCTTTTTCAACTTAATTTAAAAATAGAAAAGAGAATATATAGAAAAGGCTTCAAGGTCAGAGCAAAAGAACTCCTCTATACTCCCATATCACAGTGAGAACCAGTGATGTCATTTGCTTCTCATGAAGCCATATTATTTGAAAGATGCATATTCACAGTATCAATAGCAAGCTAGCACAACAATTGATTGCCAAAAGAGCTCATTAGCAGATATCACTAACTAGCCAATTGTTTAAGATATAAAATAAATTCGAATAGAAGGGCAGAAGTCCTTTTTATGGTTACGGAGTCACCATGAGAACTTTCTATGGGGCCCATTTGTGGGTCCCATATAAGGATGGGATCATAGGGGATGGAAAGATCTATGTAGGACCACCCCAAGTATCAAGTTTGACCACAATCCCATGCCCCTAACCCCTTCATCCGTGGCCCACGAGTTTAATGGCTTCATATTAAAAAAAAAAAAAATCAACCCTTCGCCCAACAGTCCAGTCCATTTGGATGGGTGCCAAACCTCAGAATTAGTGACTATCTGGGGAGGGTAGGTTCCTTGCCTTTGCACGATTTGGATCGGTTGCTAGGTGAGCCCCACCCCAATAGTTCTCACGGAAGCACGGTGAGAACTAGTTCACTTGAATATTTCTCATATACATATAGTGATCCAGTGTGCGAGTCGTGCACTAGATCAATGTGCGCACCTCAATGTGGGGCCCATGACTAGGACCTATTGGGGGATCGAAAGATCTCCTTGGGCTCTTCATCTCTACAAAAAATCAGCCCTAACTCTAAACCCTATCATCTTCATTCGGGTCCCACAAGATTTAACGGTGTATAGTCCATTCAAATGGGTGTACAGTCGATCCAATGGTCCAGTCCATTCGGATGGATTCAAACCCCAGGGGACGTGTCAAATTCATGGCGGCCGGCCGAGGGGGTCCCACCGCACCTAATAACCATTCTATCTATATATATATATAGAGAGAGAGAGAGACTGTAGGGTTGCTCATGGGCCGGGGCAGCCCGAGCCCGATCCAGGCCTAGCCCGCTTTGGGCCGGGCTTGGATATGTAATTAGGGCCCGATTAATAATTGGGACGGGCTTGGATTAAGTTATGGAAAGCCCATAGCCCGGCCCAGCTTGTGTAAGAAATGCATGTAATTTAATTGAATTAGTGCTCTAATGCCCACAAAAGTGATGAAAAGCCCAGTTCAGCCCAACCCGATTGATTAAATGGGCGGGCTCGGGCCTAACTTTTATGGCCCATGTCAGGCTTGGGCCGAGCACGGGCCAATGTTTCTAGAGTCAAGTTGGGCCTGGATATGCCTTAGCCCGGCCCGGCCCATGAACACCCCTAAGAGAGAGAGAGGACTTATAAGGTGGGCGAGGTTCCATGCGCACCTTTTCGTGGGGCACCTGTGGGCCCACATGGGGATGGAGCTAGGGGGACTTAAAGATCTGGTTGGGGCCCTCTAATGTACAAAAAAAATCAACATCATCTGATCATCCTACCCTTTCATCCACGGCGCACAAATTTTCACCATCTAAAAGGGGTGCACAGTGCACATTCGATCCAACGGTCTAGTCCATTTGACCGGGTGCAAACCCAAGGGGCGAGTGACTATCAGGGAGTGTTTGTGTGTGTGGTCCACTAGTCAGACAAACCATCAGGTGGGCCCCATTATGAAGTGCGCATGGGTTTACACATGAGAACTACTATGTGTGTGTGTGCACCCGCTAAAGCTGAGAACATAATAGCATAGGATCATTGTAACAATCAAAAGATACAGAACAATCAAGTATTATCAAAAAAACCAACCACTCCTAAGCATATATTTACCTGTGTAGAGTATAAAGGTTACGAACTCTCCTATCTGCTTCGGGAGAAAGATACTTTCCATTTTCTCTGTCAAGGTCGAGTTGCAAAGGGAACTCATAACGATCGTTTATCTACATGTACAAAAGGACTTTCAGACATTATAACAATTATTGGGGGATAAAAACATGCATTATAAATGAAGAAAGTTGCAGTCAAGTGTCAACGAAGAAATAGTTGAAACTACTGATGAAAATGGTCCACAGTAACTATTCACTGAACCAAGACAGGGTGTTTTTTTTTTTTTTTTGCTATCAGATGATTCCCAACACTTTGGGCTGGACTAATCCCTCCGGGCCAAGAGGGAAGCCAGGTAAACTCTCCTGTAGCCCCAGTGTTGTAGTGCAGTTTCGAACCTACAAACTCAGGGTGCAAACCGTGGTCCTAGGCCAACTGAGCTACCCCTTGGGGTTAACCAAGACAGGTGAAGGCAAAGGAACAAATGGAAAGTTATCCAAAACTAGCATTAGATGCATGCTTAAAAAAATAAAGAACATAAATTGAATGGATAACAAAAGGAAAGTAAAACTGAATTCCTGGCACTCAAAAGCCCTAAACAGATTTGATTGGCGTCGACCTTGCCTACATGGATCTAACGGAGGACATGGCCCTAAACAAATTTGATTGGCGTCGTCAAATCCATATAGCCGACCCCACCTAGTGAAAGAAAAGGCTTGGTTTGGTTTGGTTTGGCACTCAAAAGCCCATTTCTACACAAAAAGCTTAAGCCAATCACAAAAATGAAAATATTATAATATCCACTCTCTCTTGTAGTAAAAACAGGAAGAAGGCTGGTTGTTCAAGCAAATACACAGCAGACATTGAGGCTTCAATTAATTGCTCCACTGATAACATCAAAGTCCCACAGAGAAATACTGACCTTTACCATAGTATCTCGCATGAAGTCATATTCAAACCGTTTTAGCTGAAGTTGCAAAACTGGAGGGAAGTCAATGAACAGCACACCCTTCTTAGCATCCTGCGATAGTCATAAGTTTTCATGTAATTACTATAGGAGAAGAATGAGGAAATGTTCGATCATTACAGGCTACAATTGCATGAAAATTTGAAAAGAAACAACAATGTCGAAAGCATGATATCACTAGCACAATTTTCTATTTGACCTTAGTTCTAAGATGATATGCCCTGGAAGTCTGGAACCCCGCTCCCTTTCTCAACAAATATTGGTTTGCTGAAACCCAGAATCAATTTAAGTGAATAAATAAAGATTTTTCCAAGATATCAGGCCTGGAAATCTGGAACTCCTCTCCTTTTCTCAACAAATATTGGTTTGCCGACACCAGGAATCAATTTGAGTGTATAAATAAAGATTTATGGTACAAGAATTCTTTGAAATGACTAAATGAGAACACTGAAACATATCAACATGAAATTTCATGCAGGATTCTTCACAATACAACTAGATTCTTTCAATACCAGTACAAAGTTGTTTCGTAATTCCAAATTGCCATTACATTTTCTTCTTTAAGATTTAATCAAAGAACAGTTGTACTTGATTGTTTAGTTTGAGATTCAATTTGAATATTGTATTTTAGTTAAATTAATACTCTTAAATTTCTATATAAAATAACAATGGTTATTTCTTTCAATCGATTTAAATAAAGTCCTGAAACCAAGAATCCCAATTTCAGGATGTGCAAGTGCCAAACGTGTCAGATTGCAATGTGTGTGTGACTGTCATCCAATGAGAACCTTTAATACAGCTTTTCATGTGGTTACCCAATCTCGAGCCTGAGTAAAGGTTGAGAGTTGAGACCTTTCTCAATATACAGTTTCCAAGGCATCTTGCAACATAAGCAACTGACCTGTAGGCCATGCTGTTCCGCATGATATTTGTTGTCACCTTCGAGACGTTCAACTTCCACGTACTTGTCAAAAGAAGCATAAACATCACGACAACCTTTTACATCAAGCTGAAGGTCTGTCAAAGTAAACATAGTCAAATACTTCCCATACACACACACACATATTTTAATCGCAATCAAACCAACATATTATGATACAATACTGAGCAACGAAATCTTAATCCATAATGTACCATAAAATGACTCCTTCCTCGTGGATTTATAGTCTACATTGATGCACTCGATGTAGTTCATGTGGTGTCCTTCAAATAACTGCTGAATGGTACCCTCCACAACTGTTCCCTGACCCATGAAAATCATATATTAAATAATAATAATAATAATTTAAGAAGCCATTAAGCAACAATTAAATCCACCCGTGTGAACATTCTACCTTCATCTTATCTTCCAGCTTTTCACAGAGAACCCTATTGAGTTCTTGCACATCATGTTGCATAAAAGAATCATATGTGTCCCATCCAAATGATTTTGTCAGTTCTTTAGTAGCAACACTGCTGTCACTGTACTGAAGCTTGTAAAACAAGCTCTGCAAAGCTAGAGGAATGCTTCCGGACGGCATATCATTCTCGGTTGTAGGCATATGGTAAACAGCCTGGAATACACGATTAACAGAGGGTTTCTCCTTTTAAATAGAGTTCAAACAGAGCAGTTACACTGATCTATCAAAGAAAATCCGGACCAAATCTGAACCTTTCTGAAGTAGGGAATATGGTACAGAGTCTGAAGAAGAGAGTTCATGTAACAGGTTGCCCCTTGGTTCTTAAGACCAACATAACCTGTTTCCTTTTTTGAGTCATATGTCCAATAATCGATAACCCGACGGACAGCAACCTCAGCTTCGATGACACATGTATCATTCACAAGATAACCTCGAGATGGATCATAGAGTTCACTTAGGTGCATAAATGATGTGAAACCCCAATCACTCTCCCGGGCATTGAATTGGTGCTGCGTGTCTGCACAATGCACAAATAATAATGACAATATCGAAAGGAACATAACCAATACTAAATTCGTAAGTGAATGTCATAATAAGGCAATGCTCAAAATCTCCCTGCAGAGAAGATTGGGCAATCCACTATCTCCACCCATAAATTATTGCTAATATATCTACATAGGGCTCATAGTGGCAACATGTGGCGGCAGCAGCCAAAAACCTTATAAGCATAATTCTCTCTTCAAGTAATGTAATAAAGAGATGAGCAATATTAAATCAAATAGTAATGTAATAAAGTGATGAGTAATATTAAAACAATATTTGATTGAAAGCACAGGACTTATGCAGGGACTACAAGTGCCATGTTACAAATGACATGACAATCACATTCTTCCAAATGCAACCATCCAGGCTATAAAGTAGAATTGCTCGTGAAATTTAGAATGGAAACAGAATTTCTTCAACTTTGCTCGTACATATCAATGTGTGCGCATGCACACGGCATGGGGCAATATATATGAACAGAGAAAATAATGAACAATCATAAGTTTCTCCAAAATCGTAAGACAACAGCTCATAGAAAGTAAGAAATCAAAACTTGCCCTCGCATTCTTCATTCGAATCCATCTACTTAAAGGGTTTTGATCAAATTACAAATGAAGACCAAATGAGATGTGAAATTGGTACCCGGCAAGCACACGTCATACCGCTTGCAAATTGTTCAAAATGAGTTAACTAAAAGCAGGAGCACTCTTACATAACTAATCAAATACACACATACATTTACAAATTACAAATTAATATATATACAGATAAATATGCATGTAAAGCAACACATATACAGGATTAAAAATTTACCTTTTCTGACGCTGTACTTGTTATTGATCTGATTGACCACAGCCAAGCTGAACTGTGCATATCTACTCCACCCATACGGTAAAGTTGCTGAATCCGCCACATCTAAGTACATAGACAAGTGGTCCACGTTGTTTCCTTTGGGAAAAATTAGCACTCGCCTGCCCAAACCAATGCAGTTAACAGATAAACCAACAAATCTAAACAAAACCAAATGTATCTAGAACGAATATCAGTACCATTTATAGCCACCGACAATGAAGATATCAGAGTAGTGTTTCTTGGTGTTTAGCCTCGAAAAGTTCTCGATCGTCCACGTGAATCTCGATGTTGGTGGATCCTCCACTGGCTGATTCTCCACTGGCTGGTTTTCTACCGTACTCGCAGCTTCGGCCTGCGGCACTACTGAACAACAAAAAAATTCAAAACCCTAATTGCAGGAACAGCTCACTAATTTCAATTCAAAGCAAAGCAAGGCAAAACAAAAGGCCTGCGTCTTGATCTAATAGCAGCTCGATTCGAACAAACAGAAAGATAATAGAAACACTAACAAAACCGAATTCATATGAGACAGTACCTTCCATTGGCTGCGGTCCTTCGGTAGCAAAACCCGAATGCGGAACGAGCATCTCGTCGTCTTCCTGCTGCACGAAACAAAGAACGAATCGGATTTCAGATCCTGAAAACTCGTGCCCTAAGGATCGATTCGGAACCCTAGAAATCGAAATCCAGCGGGAAGCGGGATTGGAATTGCAGTCGATTCGTTCAAAAATCAAAACCCTAGAAATCAAGCAAAGAAGAATGAGAAAGATAGAAGAAGAGAGAGAAGAAGGAGGATTCTGCAATTTATACATCTAACGGAGGAGGAGTCATCATAGTCATGGATGGAGAGAGGAGAGCCGTCCGATCGATGAATCTGACGAACGAGCTTTTGAAGAAACTGAAAAGAGAGATAGAGATAGAGAGAGAAAGCGGAGTGCTCTCTCTGTGAGATACACAAACGAAAAGATGGTACGAGAAATCGGCGTAGGTGTTATAAAAGGAAGGGTATTTTAGTCAATTTACTTGTGAAAAAAAGAAGAGAAAACGGGGAGGAAGACGATGAACTGGGTGTAATGTGGCTATCAATCCTATCCGTCCATCATCAATGGACCACATAAAAGATGAGAGTACAGCTGAAAGCTCTTCCCTTCCTGCTTTACTAATCCAGACAATTTAGTCCATGTTTGGCTACCAACTACCAAAGTCCTTTGGAAAATGATTTTAGCTTTCAATAAAGTCATGAAAAATCCAAACATGGCAAGGGACTTTGCGATTTGGACCAATGGAAATTCTCATTTTTAACAGAATTCTCAATAATACAAATTCTCATTGAAAAAAATGATTTACCAAAAGACAATGAAGAATCTTTATATATATATATATATATAAAATATATATAGAATTTCCGGTTACCAAATGTGCTTTGGTTTGGATTTAGAACAATGGCAATGAGTGTAACCCAACCCCATCCGTTGGATAAATAGGGTTTGATGTGTTAACCTCAATCACAGGTTAGGGTTGATTGGCGGTTTAGATTAAGGTGCGAGTGGTTAATACTGTATGATTAGGTGAGAAATGGGGTATCCAACTAAGGGTGGTTGAAACTAAGCACAATGTAAGGACCTCAAACTAATCCATATGATCAGATGGGTTCGGGTCAAGTTGGCTAGTCAGGTCAATGCCCCGCATAACATCTCGTTGAAGTTGGGGCCCACTGGATGGAATCTGATGGTTCCGTCCTGTCTGGTTAACCGCCATCTCCGTTTCACGGTTTGGATAGAGGCGTGATGCATGTATGCCACATGCAGTGCCATGAAGGGGACAGTCCACACGCGAGAGAAAATGGTGGAAGACTCACATCAAACGTAACAGAAGCCAGAAGCACGGTAGCAAATCCGGATTGCTGAAGCCGTGGGCCCACCATGCATAGAAATTTCCATACGATCAGACAAGGCCCCATCCATCGCTATCAGATGGGGCAATGATTATCAAAAAATCTACATGGACTCCAGAGTTAGTCCATGGACTAACCCCATGGTTCTCATCCAAATATTGGATGAGAACATCCATTATTTAGATGGGAACCATGGAGTTAGTCCATGGTTCTGTCCATGAGTTAGTCCATATAGCAGGACTCAATGATTATTCAAGATAGGAAGATCGCAGCCATCCAATTTTTCAATACTTTCTTTGGGGACCTTTTTTGTGGGGCCCACTTGGGGCCATGAGATCGAGATCACTAAATGGCTCTGTAATTGCAGAATTGATTTTATTAAATAGAAAGGTGAATGGTGTCCACCCAATTTAAGGCAACAGGAATCTCTAGGGATTCGATTTTAACTCTTTTCATGTTAGACAATTATCAACTCTTCTCAATGGAAGTTTACTGTACTAACGGTTTCGTGGGATATTCTTTCCCACTTGTGTGGGCTAATGATCATCTTTATTATTATTTTTTTTTTTAAAGAGTAAGTTAGTTCTTCAATTTCTCAAAAATAAAATATAAAATGGAAGTCTATTATCAATGAGATTATAGAAACTTCCCAAGGGGCATACCCCTTTATTTACATAACAGAACTATGTAAAAGAAAAACAGAAAACCAACTAAATAATTACAGCTGCGCACTAACAGAATGATACAAAATATCAAGATTATCAACATTTAGTAATGGAGGACCAAGAAATCTGCTAATGATTTTACTGAAGCGAACAGTCTGAGGATGAAGATGCACAAATGGAACAGGCCCAAAACTATTAACCACAGCATGGAGGCGTCTTGCCTGAAATCGCAAAGCCCATTCTGATTGAGATATCGGGTGGGATCGGAACATGCAAGTGTTCGATTCTCAATTTGAATATTTTGGATCCTATATGCAGGTTCCTATTTTAGATCCAAATTTCACCCCAATAAAAAAAAAAAAGATTCCATACATGCTTTGTTTGGAATTGGAGAATTCGGATCCTTAGATAATCAAATACTCATTTGCAACCATACTCCCAAGATATGAATTTTTTTTTATTTAAATAGCGATACATCGAAATACAACATATAAACTATCACGTTTGCCTTATAGAATTCTTTAAATTTTGGTTTATAAAATATTACCACTTAAAACAAGTTTTTTTAAAAAAAAATCTATGAGTTCCAGCAAAAAAACAAGTTTTTAGTTCACCGTCACAAAAAAAAGGGTTTTTAGTTCTCTATGATTCTCAAGCATCTCCAACCTAAAAAGGATCAAGTTTAAACCTCATTTTGACTCTAATAGATAATAAAATCTAGATCCGAAACCTATTTTTGGATCTAATAAGAAATTGGGTCAGGATTTGAATCCATACAGGTTCCAACCTAAGGACCTGGATCCAAGCATGTTTTTGAATGGAGCAGTTTGGTTATTTCTTCAAAGGCTTGGATTTTGCTCAAAGGACTTACTACTATTTGACTCTTCTCTGGACATCTCTCTATCCAACCTACCCCTAAAAGGCCAGTTTGGCAACTCTACTAATAGAGTCAAGTGAAGTAAAGTTGATTTTGAAGAAAGAATAAAATATAAGTGGATTATGATGGTATTTTATTTTTAGTTGTTTGTTATGAATCTTTTTGAATTTTTATACAGGAAAGGAGTTTTGAATTAAAGTGCTTTTGATGTGACATCTTGTCTGAAAAATAGAGGCTTTACATGACTTTTACTATACTAGTAAAGTGCCAAACTATGCTAGTAAAGTGCCAAAGGCTATAGAAATTAGTGTTTGTATAGCATGCATGTTTTCTTCTTGTTTTATTTCTAGGGGATTTTACAAAAAAAAAAAACAAAAAACAAAAAACAGCATAAATGTCCAGTGGGCTCAAAAGGTAATTTTAACCCCCATTGTACCAAATCAGTCATTTTTCACGAAATGGTATTTTTTTTATGACTTTCAACTAGCGACCTTAGTTTTATAAGGTTAAGGGTCGCTATGGACCCTGCGGTGTATACGAAAAAGAACAAAAATGATTTTTTCTCTATTTCGTTGTCTAGGTCTTCTTCTTTCCTTGTTAAGGTCTTCTTCGCCAAGCCTATTCTTGTTGTAATCACTCGATGTCTCCAACAATAATCTTACAGGAAAGATTCCTGTTTTTCTACAAAATGTGAATGTGATTACAACAAGAAATCCCTTTCTTGGAAGTAATTCAACATCGGAGGCGGCAGTTTTGGTTCAGGTTCAACTGGGTCTGGTTCATCTTCAGGGGGTGGAAGTTCTGGGATATAAAAAAAATACACGGAATATCATTATTATTGCTGTAGTAGTTTGTGTCTTTGCTCTAGGTATTGCATATGTATTTGTCAGAAAATTCAGGAAATCCAAGCGGATCCCTTTGAATGGGGTGGAAACCATGAAACTCATAGCTGTGGGTCCAAGTTCAACTGGAGGGACAACAAGTGGACAAACCGGTATAGGGAACAGCGGGCATAGTGATGTCCAAGTGTTTGAATCTGGAAGCTTGATTATTTCAATCCAGGACGTTCAACAAGGAACGAACAATTTCAATAATGCTAACATCGTTGGTAGAGGCGAGAGAACAATTACGAATTCTTTCAAATTTTCAATCATTTTTTGTCATTAAAAGGGGGCCTCTATGTACCATGTTTATAATAAAACTGATGGCACCGGAAGGATGCCCTAGGTTGCAGGTTCGTAACATCCTAGCACATAAAGCCTAATCTACTCAAGTTCACCATTCTGTTTGTCTGATATACTGCTGAAATCTTATTCTCTAAAAGAAGCACAACAAAGCTTAACAAAACCATTGTTGCACCTTCCCAAAGAATCAAACCAAGGAAAGAGAGAGAGAGCCTGAACAACATTGTGGTAGCAAAAAACGCTCCCTAAATCCTATCATAATTCTTTCTCAGGTTGAGGGAGATGGGATCTGGGAGGGATGGGTGGTGGAGGAGAAGAGAGGAGGAGGAGGAGGAGGAGGGTGGTTGTTGGTGGAGGAGAGAGGCGGCTATGGCTTCCTGCAACTAGAATTGGAAGGCCTGGCTGCTGAGAAATGGGGAAGAAATCGATTATTCTAATTTGTGTACACCCTAGGGTCCCTAGGGACCCTTAACGTCATAAAACCAAGGTCGCTAGGGACACTAGTTGAAAATGCTAAACGAAATATGAGGAAACACGCCCATTTTGTTCTACTCTGGGTACACCGCAGGGTCCCTAGCGACCTTTAACATTATAAAACTAGGGTCGCTAGTTGAAAGTGCTAAAAAAATCATTTCATGAAAAATGACTGATCTAGTGCAATGGAGGTTAAAATTACCCTTTGAACCCACTGGACATCTAAGCTGTTTTTTTTTTTTTTTTTGGTAAAATCCTCTTATTTCTATATGTACATTTGTTTGCATTGAATTAAATTAAAACTTATAAAGATTTGACATATGCTTTCTTCTTTATTTTTAAATATCAAAACTTTGTATTTTTATTTTAGAACTGGAACCATCTTTGAAACTTAAATCAAGTTAGAAGTTGGAGGTAAAAGTCAAAATCAGAATCGGGTTCGAACCTGAATCCTTTAATTTTAGTTTTCCATCGATTTGAAACCATGCAATGCATGTAATTGGTTTCATGTTGGATATAGATCCATCCTTTAAAAAAAAAGAAACCAAATTTAGTGAGGCTTTACGCAGCTGTGAGCGTGTGTGGACCAATCACGGTCCGCAACCGTGGGTGAATCCCTCAAAGGATCCTGATTCTTAAAAAAAATGAATACGAACCAAAAACAAATGCTTCCGACCTTTTGACCCACTTGCAGCCCTACCTTAGTGTTGGGTGGTCTATGTCACATGAGACCAAGCTATTCTAAGATTTTTTTTTTTTTTGGATTCTCTAAAGTCACAAAAAAATGATGGGATATATGGAATTTAAAAATTATAAGATTTCTATTTTCATCATTTGAATTTGGATTTATGATAAAAAAAAATGGTTGAAATTAAATTATTATATATTTGAATGGATATCATTATTATATATAAGTCTTTCTGAAGAAATAAAAGTTCAACTTCTCTTAGATGTGGGACAAATATGATTGGATGGTTACAAACTTTCTATAACCCAACTTACTTGGATTCTCAAAACTCATATGTCTATCACTTATAGTGGACCATCTTAGACATGAAGTTTCAAGTTAATCCAATATTTCTAATCCCTTGATAAGTGGCTAGCAAGTTTAACACTTTAATATTGGAAAAGAGAAAAAAAAATTCAACAGTCTAATCTATTTGGATCGATCCACCTCCAGGGCTCTACGGAATTCATGACATGTAGGGGCAGGATTTCAACGGTCCATTCGGACCGAATAAAGTGGGCCTTGTTCTAGTGCATCTAGTGTGCATGGCGTTACCGTGTGCACCACCTAGCCCCACTTTGAAGTTTTAAAGAGGCTGGCCTTAGCTTGGAATACCCATGATGAATTGATAGGCCACTTTCTCTTCAGATTTGGATCTGATACAGGTTTAAAACCAGAGAGCACCTGGATCCGGATCACACGTACACAAAAAAAAAACAAACGAATGAATAAAGACACTCTTCCGTTTTCTGGTGTGAAAATTGACTGAAATAACCGAACCGCCCGGCCGGACCGACTGTTTGGACGGTTCTATATATATTTTTTTAAAGAAAACCGATCGATCGGTTATTTGTTTTGCTTAAAAATTAAACCACGGTCGGTCTGTTTATAAACTAAAAAACCGTTCGGTTAAAACCGAACCGACCGAATTTGTAGCTGCTGCAATGCTGCTGAAAGTTGGAACTGCAGCTGGGCATGTTTTGGAAGTATGAACTGTATCATATCTGGATTTTTTTTAACTGCTAAGCATTCAACAATCTTGATATGTGCCCACTCACATTCTTTTGATCCATAACGTGATCCAACAATCACTTTATTATTAGCCAGATTCTGATTTATGCATTCAACAATCTTTTAGTTGGATAATATTTATAGTTTTAATTAGTTATGATTCGAATTAGTGGAGACCTTCAATCATGAATATCGATCAATTTTTTTTATGGTCGCCCGATCAAGTTGGCCTTATGTGTATTTGATTCAATTTATATTTACATATGGCGCAAGCTTTTTGCATATCTCGTTTGCTAAAATCGTAAACTGATGCGCTGGATAATAATAAAGTGATTGGTGGATCACGTTATGGATCAAAAGAATGTGAGTGGACACACATCCATATGATTCTGATTTTGAATCATATGAGTGGACTTACTAAAATTTAATCCAAGATAAACTTAGTAAAACTAAAAACAAAAAAAGGGGAAAGTAACTAAAAATTAGTAGGCTTAAACCATGGGTCCCAACAATGTTGCACATGTGGTCATGAGGACCACTCATGTCTAACAATCTCTCACTTGGTCTAAATGACCACACATATGTGATCTCCCACTTGGTCAAGACGACCATATAAAAGCAATCCACCTTTTATGATATAATTTTGAAAAATAACTAGTTGAAAAGAAAAAAAAATTTGTTTTGACTCAACTTGGATTCAACTAAATTTAAAAATTCCGACGAGTGGCCACTCATTTGTAAAAACAGCCCAATCAATCTTGTTTATGCTAATTCTTGTATACTGTAACTAAATGAAATCAATAATGCGAATCATAGCGGTCAAACATCAATTTTGCGACATAATTCCTTCCACGTACCACAACATTAGTAATTCCATTTAGTCAAGTCATAAATCGAGGAAAATAATAGGAGTGGACTAAAATTCCTATTTATTGGTCCAACTGAAATTTATCTTACTTTTCAATTGAAGTAATTGTGCACAACAAAAATAAGTAAGAGAACATAATCATTATTAATGAATATTGATCAACAAAAAAATGTCTAATTAAATAGCATAAATCCATTCAACCACATACATTAAGGTAACACAATGAGACCCATTTCTCTAACATGATCATTATAGGCCTCAGCCGGTAATGCTTTGGTCATAGGATCTGCAATCATGAGCTTTGTACTGATTTGCTCTATAGACACTAAACCATCCCGAACCTTCTCTTTAACGGCAAGATATTTTATCTGAAAATGTTTTGCAGTGCTAGAACTCTTGTCATTGTTAGAGAAGCGAACAGATGAGGTATTATCACAATAAATTTTCAGCGGCTTAGAAATGGAATCCATGATCTGAAGCCCTGAAATAAAATTTCACAGCCATATAGCTTGATTAGTGGCCTCAAAGCATGCCACAAATTCTGCTTGAAATGTGGAAGAAGCAGTTGTAGTCTGTTTAACACTTTTCCACGAAACAGCCCCACCAACAAGGAGAAAAATGTATCCTGATGTAGATCTCCTTGTGTCGAGGCACCCAGCAAAATCTGAGTCTGAATATCCAATCACTTCCAAGTGATCAGATTTTCTATAAGTGAGCATATGTTCTTTAGTCCCTTGTAAATATCGCATGACTTTCTTTGCTGCTTTCTAATGTACCATGCCAGGGTTAGACGGATACCTTCCTAGCATGCTAACTGCAAAACTGATGTCTGGACGGGTACAAGTCTGAGCATATAAAAGACTTCCTACAATGGAAGCATATGGAATATCTTGCATTTGTTATCTCTCGATGTCATTTCTTGGACATTGATCTTTGGAGAATATATCACCTCTTGATATAGGTGCTTTTCCTCCAAAACAATTCTGCATATTAAATATTTCAATAATTCTATTGATATAGGCTTTCTGTGAAAGTCCTAGTAGTCCTCGAGATCTGTTTCTAATAATCTCGATTCCAAGCACAAAGGATGCTTCACCCATATCTTTCATTTCAAAATTCTGTGAGGTATTCTTTTATTTCATGTAGTAGGCCAAGATCACTACTAGCAAGTAGGATGTCATCTACATATATGACTAAAATAATGAACTTGCTCCCACTGATCTTCAGGTATATACATTGATCAACAATGTTTTCCTTAAACCCGAAGGAGGTAATGGTATAATGGAACTTAATATACCATTGCCTTGAAGCTTTGTTTAAGCTGGAGACTGCACTGACTTAGTGACTTAAACTGTTGAACATCTGCATTTTTTAAGTACTATTAGCTCGCTGCTGGGCCTGTACTTATTATTTGTTATTGCAGGGCCTGTACTTATTTTTAATTGCTATCGGGCCTGTACTTATTGTTAATTGTTGCTGGGCCTGTTTTGTTTTGTGTGTAAGTTACTAAGTTAGATTGGACACTTAACTTATTTAATGAAATTAAAGGCTCAATGGCCAATTAGACCAATACAAAATTAGGTCTGACCCATTCAAATCAGGGCCCAGCCCAAAACCGAAAACCAACGGAAACCGACCAAACCGAATGTTCGGTTTCCCACTTCCACTAAATACAGTGGTCGGTTTTCGATTATCTATATCCAAAAAACCGAACATTCGGCCCGGGTGCAGAGGTGACTGAAAACCGACCAAGACCGACCACTGACAACCCTACTCTTTTATTGGTTTTCTACTCTAATATTCCTTTCATCTGCCTTTAATTTGTGAATATGATTATAACTTATAAAAAATGAGATTTACAAAAGACTATCTTTTTTTATTTCAGAAGGTGTCCCCGTCCTTTAGGCCGAACTAATCCCTTCAAGCGTAGGGGGAGCCAGATAAATCTCCCATAGCCCCAATATAGTAGCGCAGTTTCTAACCAATGTAGAGCCGGGTAAATTGTTATCTTTTACTTTTACAAAAACAGATTTGCATGTGTGCATGCGCGCTTTTTTTTTCTTAATCCCATAGTTGGGGTAGGGACTTTTAGAAAAGACACAGCTCCCTTATTTCGAAAATAATATGTTTGAATTTTTATTTTATTTTTTGGAAAAACCAAGTATATAAATTTCCAAAGGACGGTGCAAATTGCAATGTACAAAAAGAACGAATGAGGCCAGGGCAACAAGCACCCTAAAAAAAAGTAGAGCTTTTTATTAAAAGGCCCCTATATTTTCACAATACCTCAAAAAGGTCCCTCTAGTTTGTGTTTTTACTTAATGCTCCATTGACTAACAGTCAAGCCTAACCATAAGTAACTGGCGTCCCTATTCTCCTTTTTCTTTTTTCATATTTTCATTTTGCCCCTTGCTTTTATTAGAAAGAGGAAATGACACTTTTGACCTTTAAACCTCACAACTTCCTACCCAATTTTGTTGTTCCCACTTCCCATTGTCATTCTTATCTTTTATTTATTAATTTTGTCTCTTCGATTAATTGGAAACTGGAAATGATACTTGTGACCTATGAACCTGATGACTTCCCACGTTACTTTACGTGCATCATACCAACAAATTACATGGACAAGATATGGGCCAACACTTATTAAGGGTTGGGTTGGGTTGGGTTGGGGTCCTTTTAATAAATGGGGTGGACATAAGGGGTTTCATCCTTTAGACCTTTCAATACAATTTTTTAATGCTCAACCCTTTCCATCTAACATGCCAAGCACAACCTATGGCCCATCCTTGTAATCATGTGCCTGATTTTTATCCCGCTTATAGTGTCGTCCTCATATTCAGGTAGCCATACACTAACAAATTACTATGATAAACAAAATTTAAATTCATTTGTAGTTTGACTTTAAATACAATTCAAGAGTTCTAAGTCTGTAATGATTCATGGGCCTAACTTGATAGTTATGAATATTCATATAAGTGCACAAAAATACTCAATTATTCTGTAAGACCTGGCACATGATACGGTTTTTCTTTCTTTTTTTTCGTGGGCTAGCAAGGAAAACAAAATATTCAATTATTCTTTTAGATTTGACAAGAGGCATAGTTTTTTCTTTTTTTGGGTGGTAGGTTGGCTAGAAAAATAAAATATTTAATTATTCGTTAAGTGGTGGGGGCTCCTAGAAAAACATCCATCTCACCTATTTCGCTCCAATACCCCATTGTTGTATGACTATAGAGAAATTCTTCTTAGCCATTTTGGGACTACTACAAATTATATCGAATCAAAATTTGTTGTTATTGAATGATTCATCGTGCATTACCCATTTTACCGAGTTAGTGCATTGCATTACTCATATCACAAATTATATATATTAAAGCAGCGGGTTTTTCGTGGGGAGCGACACGTGGCGGGGGAGGATGCCCGGGAGGACGACAAGTGGCGCAACCTGGTGCTTTTTGGAATGTGGCTTCCCCAATTGCCCTTCCCTCCTTTTTAATTCCCTTTAAATTTAAATCCCAATCCAATCCCATCAATTGGATAAGGGAGAAAGGAGTCCCAGATCTCTGGACTCCCTCAAACCCCCCTTAAACATCGTCTCTCCCCCTCTTATCTCCTACTCATATCCTACCTAAACAACTCTCTCTCCCACATTATCCTCTCTTCTTCATCATCATCTCACGCCAACCCCCTATCCCATCTCACCAGCGCGCAGAGCACTCCCTCCGCAGCAGCCATCACACGCGCAGGTAGGCCCTCCTCCTCTCCTTGCAGCCAATATTGCATCTGCATCAACACCCATCTCTTCCTCTTCTTTCCTCTTTTTTCTTTCTTCCATTCCTCTTCTTTCTTCTCTCCCTCTATGTTCTTCTCTCACTCCAACCCACACCTGCACAGACGCACACATCTGCCCAGCATCACACACAGCACCATCACATTTTTCTTTTTTTCTCTTCTCTTTCTTTCCCCTTCCTCTTCTTTCTTATCTCCCTCTCTGTTCTTCTCTCACTCCAACCCACACCTGCACGCACGCACACATCTGCCCAGCATCACACACAGCACCATCACATTTTTCTTTTTTTTTCTTTTCTCTTTTTTCCCTCCTTCTCCATCTTCTTCTTTCTCCCACCTGTGCACCACCTGAACCCATCCCTTTTTCTTTCTTCCTTCCTCTCTCATTCTTCCATCTTCTTCTTTCTCCACCTCATCCTTCTCCCTCTCCTTCCTTCCTCCTTTCCTCTTCTCCCTCCTCTGCTCTCCCTCCTCCCTTTCTCGCTCCCACGCCCTGCCCAGCCCATTGTGCAGGCACCCATCACCCTCCCTGCACCCACCTGCACTTCTTCTTTCTCCACCTGCACCTGAACCCATCTCCTTTTCTTTCTTCCTTCCTCTCTCATTCTTCCATCTTCTTCTTTCTCCACCTCCACCTCCTCCTTCTCCCTCTCTTTCCTTCCTCCTTTCCTCTTCTCCCTCCTCTGCTCCCCCCCTACACCCACCTGCACTTCTTCTTTCTCCACCTGCACCTGAAACCCATCTCCTTTTCTTTCTTCCTTCCTCTCTCATTCTTCCATCTTCTTCTTTCTCCACCTCCTCCTTCTCCCTCGCTTTCCTTCCTCCTTTCTGTTGTGCGCGTGTATGCGGAAACGTGAATCAGCGATCGAACGAACAAATTAAACCACACAAGACAAACAATCACACACAAGAGAATTACGTGGTTCGGCAATCTTGCCTACGTCCACGGGAAAGAAAACTCGACTCTCCTTTAGGTTCACTCTTCTTTGTCTGTCTGTATCTCTCATGGGTTACACATTACATCATATATATAATGTTCTCTTTCTTATTCCCTAAGAAACCCTATCTTAGTCAAATAGAAAGTCCCGGTACAATTACCATAATACCCATGTCCATGAACCCAATTGGTCTGGACCTACTAAGCCCAACAATCTCCCCCTCCAGACCATGGGGAAGACGTCTCTGAACCCCTGACTAGGAGTCCAGTCCTGCCAACTCTGAACACAGCTCCAGCTTTCCCTTAGACACGACCTTAGTCATCATGTCAGAGGGATTCTTGTCAGTGTGAATCTTTTCCAGCTTCATGAGATTCTTCTCGATGACCTCACGAATCCAATGATATCTCACATCAACGTGCTTTGTGCGGGCATGGTATGTAGCATTTTTGCTAAGATCCATAGCACTCTGACTATCACAGTAGACTACATACTCTCCTTGCTTCAAATCCAGTTCTTTAAAGAAATTCCTCAACCAAATCATCTCCTTCCCTGCTTCATTAGCAGCTATGTATTCTGCTTCGGTTGTAGACAATGCTGTACACTTCTGCAACTTAGACTGCCAGGAAATAGCTCCCCCTGCAAAAGTAAATAAGTACCCAGAAGTTGACAACCGACGATCAAGATCGCCTGCAAAATCAGCATCTGTAAAGCCTTCAAGTACTGGTTTTAAGCCTCCGAAACACAAGCAAAAATCTGATGTGCCTCTCAAATATCTGAAGATCCACTTCACTGCTTCCCAATGCTCTTTCCCAGGGTTAGAAAGAAATCTACTCACTACACCCACTGCATGAGCAATGTCTGGCCGTGTACACACCATGGCATACATAAGACTCCCAACTGCTGAGGAGTATGGAACAGACATCATCCGTTCCTTTTCTGTATCTGTAGTAGGACATGATCTCTTACTGAGCTTGAAGTGACTGGCTAAAGGCATGCTAACTGGCTTAGCATCTATCATGTTGAATCTCGCTAGCACCCGTTCAACATATTTTTCCTGTGACAACCACAGCTTCTTGGTATTCCTATCACGACGTATTTGCATTCCCAAAATTTGTCGTGCGGGACCCAAGTCTTTCATGTCAAAAGTTTTTGACATGTCCCTTTTCAATCTGCCAATCATCTCACTATCCTGTCCAACTATCAACATATCATCTACATATAAAAGAAGGATGATAAATTTGCCATTACCAAATTTACGAACAAAAACGCAGTGATCTGCAGCTGTCCTCCGGTACCCATGACTCACCATGAATGAATCAAACTTCTTGTACCACTGTCTCGGCGCTTGTTTAAGCCCGTAGAGACTCTTTTTCAGCCTGCAAACCAGCTGTTCTTTTCCTTCTACCTCAAACCCCTCCGGCTGAGTCATGTAGATTTCTTCTTTCAGATCACCGTGAAGAAAAGCAGTCTTCACATCCATCTGTTCAAGTTCAAGGTCCATGCTGGCAACTAGACCCAAGATAACTCTGATAGAAGTCATCTTCACAACTGGAGAGAATATTTCATCGAAGTCAAGACCCTTCGTCTGCGCAAAGCCTTTAACAACTAGCCGTGCTTTGTGCTTTATCAGTTTTCCCACTGTCATCTCTCTTCACTTTGAACACCCATTTGTTCTTCAGAACCTTCTTGCCTTTTGGGAGTTCCACCAGCTCATAAGTATTGTTCTTTTTCAAAGAACTCATCTCATCCTGCATAGCCTTCATCCACTCATCTTTATCTTCATGAGTTTTTGCTTCTGGGTAGCTCTCTGGCTCCCCCTCATCAGTAAGCAAAATATAATCTGATGCAGGATATCTTGTTGATGGTTGACGCTCTCGAGTAGACCTCCTAGGAGGTTCCGTGGTTTTCTGACTGAGGAGACTGCTCCCCCTGCTCAACACCCTGTTCATCTGGCAACCCCTGCGCCTCATCACGATCGAAATCGTGTTGTCCACCTTCTCCACCTGTAGTCTGCACTGGAGAAGGAGTCGGTGTGAGATCAACCACTCCATCAACAACTTCATTAGACTTTTCAGTCTTTTCAATATCTCCAAAGAACTGATCTTCATGAAACACCACATCCCTACTTCTGATAATTTTTCTTTTCTCTGGGTTCCATAATCTGTTAGCCAAACTCGGCTCCACCATAGCCAAGAAAAATGCAACACACTGCCTTATCATCCAGCTTTGAACGATGCTCCTTTGGTACATGTGCAAAAGCCTTGCACCCAAATACCTTCAAATGAGAATAAGAAACATTTTTACCTGTCCATACTCTCTCCGGAAGATCAAAATCCAAAGGAACTGAGGGAGACCTGTTAATCAGGTAAACGGCAGTCAGAATAGCTTCACCCCAAAATGGCTTGGGTAGCTGTGCCACTCTAATCATGCATCTCATCTTTTCAAGAATAGTACGGTTCATTCTTTCGGCTACACCATTGTGCTGTGGAGTACCAGGAACTGTTCTTTCATGTCGAATACCATGCTTTGAGCAATAGCCTTTAAACTGGTTGGATGTGTACTCACCACCATTATCTGTGCGGAGACACTTCAAGAGCTTTCCTGTTTCTCTTTCAACCATGACATGAAACTGCTGAAATATCTGGAACACTTGATCCTTCGATTTCAACGCATAAACCCAGACTTTCCTGGATGCATCATCAATAAATGTGACAAAAAGCTTATTGCCACCCAATGACTCCACCTCCATGGGACCACAAACCTCAGAATATACCAAATCCAACACATTAGATTTTATCGTTGATGTTTTTAGAAAAAGAAATCCTATGCTGTTTACCAAATAAACAATAATCACAAGGGTCAAGGGATGTACCTTTGGAGTAGTTAATCAGATCTTTCTTTGCCAATAACTGCAGTCCTTTCTCACTCATATGTCCAAGTCTCTTGTGCCACATATTTGGAGAGGATCCGTCTTCAACAGCATTCAACACACCTTTGCATAGCTTCACATGTGTCTTGTACAGCGTATTACACGCCTTCCCTCTCGCAAAAATAAGAGACCCTTTAGTGAGCTTCCACCTGCCATTTCCGAAGTAACTTTCATAACCTGCACGGTCCAATGAAGTCCCGGAAATCAGATTCAACCGCAGATCAGGAATATGTCGCACATCTTTCAGCGTCATTGTGCAACCAATATCGGTTTGAATGCAGACATCACCGATCCCAACAATATTTGAATGACTTGTGTTGCCCATCTTCACAGTGCCAAAGTCCCCTGCTTTGTACGTCGTGAACATCTCCTTACAAGGAGTAGCATGGTAGGATGCTGCTGTGTCAACAACCCACTCAACCTGATTATCTGCAACACTCAAACACTCTTCAACTTCACTGGTAAGAATCACTACTTCATTATCCAAAGTAGCAGTAGTGTTCGTGTCATTCTTCTGCTCATTGTTGGTTTCTTTCTTTTCCTTCAAGGCAAAGCAATTCTTTCTAATGTGACCCTCCTTGCCACAATGAAAGCATTTTCCAGACTTTTTCTTAGTCTGTGATTCCTTGCCACCTCTGGACTTGCCACGACCCCCCTTTGGTCCCCTACTCTTACTCCTCCCTCTATTCTCAGTAACAAAGGCCTGTGCATTATCTGTCCCTGCAGTTTTCCTTCTTGTTTCTTCATTTAACAAGCTGCTAGTAACCTGACTCATTGATAACACACCATCTGGAGTAGAGTTGCTCACGGAAACAACCAATGTCTCCCATGTATCTGGTAAAGAACTTAGAAGAAATAAAGCTTGCATCTCATCATCAAGGATCATCTTCATTGTAGCCAGTTCATTCACAATGCATTGAAAATCATTTATGTGATCGTCAATTTTACCACCCTCCTTGAATTTCATGTTTACAAGCTTTCTAATCAGAAAAGTTTTGTTTACGGCGGTTTTCTTCTCATATCTTTCTTCTAACTTCATCCAAAGGGTTCTCGCATTGGTTTCATTAGACACGTGATGAAATATGCTGTTATCCACCCACTGTCTGATGTGACCAATGGTCTTTCTATGCATCTTTTTCCAATCTGGATCAGACATATCTTTTGGTCGGGCACTATCCCCCTCAATGGGATCATAGAGGTCTTTGCAATAGAGTATATCCTCCATCTTAGGTTTCCAAATCAACCAATTGGTATGGTTGAGTTTGATCATGGTAGTGTTCACAGTGTTGTTCTCCATCTTAATTGAATAATCAAGAAATATAAACAACTGTCACTAACCTCAATTTCTACACTAATCTGTAGATCTCGTCACCACGAGCGCGCTGGAAGAAACGGATCTGAAATCCGACTCTGGATGGCTCCGATATCGCAAAAATAGTTTTCTGCGCTCCGATTAGTCAAACTTTCTTGTTGACCGTCAAACTGCCAATCTTCTTCCACAGTTACGTAGATCTGCTCGCAACGAGTCTGTAGGCGCAAACGGATCTCCGATCTGACACCGGATGATCAAGTTATTGACGAAACAATTCTCAGCCGTCAATCTGGTCAAACCCCTGTTGACCTTAAAGTGCGCTGACGTGGCGCTGACGTCAGCAGAGTCTGGAGTGGGCTTCCTGTTCACGGGTCAGGCAAAACTGACCCAGAACCTGACCTGCCTGACCTAGTCTTGCTGTGGGCTTTAAACTACTGGGCTTGTGCAGACGGGTCAGGTCAACCTGACCCGAGCCCAACCCGACCTGGGTTGATCTTCGTCTCCAAACAGAACCAAACAGGGTTCTGTTTTTGTAAAACGAGGACGATGGAGACTGTGCTGCTCCGGCGATGGTGCGTCGGCAACGGCACGGCAGCGAACTCCGGCAACGGCACGGCAACGCGGCGGCGGACAGCAGGCGACGCACGGCGATGGCGGGCGACAGCAGCTGCTGCACGGCGATGGCTGGGGAAGACCAGCGATGGCGCAGGCGGCAGCAGCGGTGGACGAGCAGCGGCGGTGTCTGGGGTTTTTCTCCAGCGACGTGCGGCGGCGAACCCAGCGATGCACGGACGGCGAACAGGTGGTCTTCTGCGGCGAAGATCTGATACCAATCTTCCGTTGACAGCAGTAGACGACGCCCTGAGACTTCCTGCAACTTCGGATCTCCGGGAGAATCCGATCAGTGTGGCCCACCAGAGATCTGAACCGATCTCTGTGATTTCCTGCAACGAAGAACGACGTGCAGAAATCCGGATACCCTTGATCCGTTCCGTCGATCGCAACGCGGCACAATCCAACCCTAGTAAACCCTAGGCTCTGATACCACTTGTTGTGCGCGTGTATGCGGAAACGTGAATCAGCGATCGAACGAACAAATTAAACCACACAAGACAAACAATCACACACAAGAGAATTACGTGGTTCGGCAATCTTGCCTACGTCCACGGGAAAGAAAACTCGACTCTCCTTTAGGTTCACTCTTCTTTGTCTGTCTGTATCTCTCATGGGTTACACATTACATCATATATATAATGTTCTCTTTCTTATTCCCTAAGAAACCCTATCTTAGTCAAATAGAAAGTCCCGGTACAATTACCATAATACCCATGTCCATGAACCCAATTGGTCTGGACCTACTAAGCCCAACACTTTCCTCTTCTCCCTCCTCTGCTCCCCCCCTACACTCACCGCACCAATCTCTCACCGATGCACTCTCTCTGCACACACTATCTCTCTCTTCCTTCTCTCCTTTCTTTTCTCCCTCCTTCCTGCAATGCACGCACCCCCCTGCACATCCCTTCGGCCTCACCATCTCTTCCCTTAGCCTCACCTCCCTCTCGATCCCATCAGTCCCCTGCACACAGCACCTGTTACACCTCCACCTCACCAATCATCTCACCTGCAGGACCCATCTTCATCAAACCCATCTTCATCACCTGCGTGTCAGCAGTGGCAGAGATGGTGCTGCACATCGTGGCGGTAGGAGCTCTAGCTCTATTGGAGACCGCGGTGCTGGTACTCTTCTTCTTTTCACCTGCACCCACCTGCGCCCATGCATCATCTTATCTTCTTCTCTATCTTCTTCTTCCCCAGCCGTTGCACTCATCATCCTCTTTCTTTCTCTTTTTTCTCTCCCTCCTCCTCCTTCTGCTATATCTCAGGTTCTCCTCACCTTCTCTGTTTCAATTTTTGTTTCAAGTTCCATGTTTTACTTCATTCGTCTCTGCTATTTCTCACCCATCTAACTTCACTGCCATTGTGTATCTTCCCACGACCCACCTTCCAAACACATAACCTCCCTTCATATCTGCATCATTTTCTTCTTCACATCTTATTCCCATAACCAAACAGCAACCCACGGCCTGCCTACATTAACAAGCACCACATACTGAACCTAGCCACCTGTGCAATTCAACCTCTTCATCACAGCCATCTCTCTTTCACTGCCGCCACCATCTTTTTCTCTCTTCTCTTTCTTTTCTCTTCCCCCGTCTTCACTGCACTCCACTCGAACCACCCTATCTTTCTTCTTCTTTCTTTTCTTTTTCCTCTCTTCTTCTTCTTCTTCTTCCTCCTCCTACTGCACCTCCATCACCACCTGTGTGGAAAGTGAATGGAGAGTTAAGTGGGTACGTGCAGAAATGGGGAAGTCTAACACATGTGGTTGTTGGGGGAGCTGGGCACCATGTTCCTGCTGATCAGGCTGTGAGTTCTCAGGCAATGATTGAAGATTGGATCCTGGAGGAGGTTTTGTTTGATGAAGGAGACGTGATTTCAAGTTTCAGGGGCTATCTTTAAATCACATGTATTGTGAATCTGTAGTCTGTACTGAATTTTACGAACTTAAATAAATTATGCAGGAATGCTGAAGTTGTGAGTTTCTGATGGACTTTAGGAACTTTGATTTTCTTCTTGAAATAAATTGTATAGTAACGGTGAAGTTGATATGTGCATTGCTGCCTGGTAGAGGAGAGTAGTTTTAGCTGAAGGAGTGTTTAATTGTTGGGCTTCTGCATCAGACTGTTACTCTCCTTTAATCCTCATAACATATCATTGAAATTATCTCATTAAGGCTTAATGTTTATTTATCTTTTGTGTTTATCCAACTGATAAATGAGAATGCCCATTAATATGCGTACACTAGCGGTGACTTTTCATGTAGTTATATTTTTATTATTATATTTTGATGAAGAGGCCCTTTTTTTTTTTTTTTAAATATAGCCCTATATGAGTGAAACATAGGATCTATGTTTCTTTATTTTTTTCTGTTTAGTTTTTTTCATGTAGTTCTATTTTTATTATTATATTCTGATGAAGAGGCCGGCTTATTTTTATTTATGTTTTTTTTATTAAAAACATATTTTATTAATAGTTTTATTATTATTATTATTTATCGTCACCACTATTTATATTTTTATCCTCACATTTTTCTTTCTTCTTGTAGGTCAAAAACTCTCTAGATATCCAACGAAAGATTCTTCTGCATTCGGGTACATGTTTTGATTAGATTTATTTTATTCTCGATTTAATTGTTAATGCATTTTTTGTATTGCAGATCATTGAGAGATACCATGTTTCTAATAACGTGAGTGATTGATCAAACCTATCCAATAAATTTAAATTCTATATAACAAGGCCTTTTATCACTATTTATTATATATGTATTTTTATTATCATATTTAAACAAATATTAAGTTTAAATTTATGAATAAGTTATAGTTTGCAAAAATTGTAGTCCTCTTATATTTATTTTTTTACCATTTTTTGTGATTTTTGTATGTATAGTTCTTTTATTTTTGGAAAAATCATGATATGTACTATTGTTGGAGAAAACATTATTCTATTGGAATAAAATGAAAATGCCCCACTCTATGATGAATTCTTGGTATATTCATTATCACTAATTATTAATCTCCCACCACTGTAATTTAATTTATTAATAAGTTACAGTCTGCAAAAATTGTAGTCCTCCTAACATCACTAGCATCACAAGCCGGTGCTTAGCCCGGTTCCATGATATGTAGAGATGTGCTAATTAATGGCAAAATAATAATAAAGATGATTTTTCATTGTAAGCCCTATGGTAGAACATCCACAATCAGGCATCAATTATATATATTAAAGCAGCAGGTGAATTCGTGTTTTAATACCATAATACTTTTATATATTTCATTCTTCATAAATATCCTACAACTTTTCAATTATCCAACTACAAAATAATGTTCATTTTGGTTATTTAATCATTAAAATAATTTCTTTTAAATTATTTATTTTAACTGTGATTTTGTAAAGAATCATATGTTAATAGTCATTTACATTTAATTTAAATGAAATGAATATTACTATTTAAAATCTTAATAACTCTTTAAAAAAGGCCCGCATTGGACGTGGTGAATTTGTGTTTTAATACCATAATACTTTTATATGTTTCCTTCTTCATAAATATCCTACACCTTTTCCATTATCCAACTACAAAATAATGTTCATTTTGGTTATTTAATCATTAAGATAATTTCTTTTAAATTATTTATTTTAACTACGATTGTGTAATGAATCATATGTTAATAGTCATTTACATTTCATTTAAATGAAATGGCTAATACTATTTATAATTTTAATAACTCTTTAAACAAGGCCCACGTTGGGCGTGGGCCCTTAGTTTTTTCATGGGGGAGCGACACGTGGCGGAGTGGTTTTGATGACGATGCCGGTTTATTTAGATTTATATATTTTTTTCTTCTGTTTATTTTTTACATTCACTCCTTTTTTATTAATATTTTTTCATGCAGTTCTATTTATAGTATTATATTTTGATTAAGAAGTCAGTTTATTTAGATTTATATTTTTTTAACATTTTATTTATTTTGATCATGTAGTTCTATTTTTATTATATTTTGATGACGAGGCCGGTTTATTTAGATTTATATTTTTTTATTTTTTCTGTTTATTTTTCACATTCATTCCTGTGAGGTGGACCCCATAATTTTTTTTATGTCTTTAATTTAATAGAGTAGAGAATATTTTAATGAAGGAATAAGAATTGTGGATAAAAAAACACGGTAAGTTTCACTCGAACATGATTTGATTTGTTTCTTTTTTGACGATTAATTTAAATTTATATACAAGATTCTTTAAAAATATTTGCCTTTATAAAAAATATCATGCCTCCCATATGCATTTGACCAACAATTACTTCCTATTTATATTTTAATTTACTTTCAACTAACCTCTCTCTCTCTTAAATATCCACGCCCCACGAATGGGAAAGCAAAATGTATTTGGGGTTCTTCAAAAGATGGTGAACCATCTTGAATTTTCTATATAATTGCATTAAAAGTAGTTTGGTGTTTACTTTTAACTTAAATTGGAATTTTCCATTATGAATTAATTAAAGGCCCGCGTTGGGCGTGGGCCCCTGAAGCGCTAGTTATATATATTAAAGCAGCGGGTTTTTCGTGGGGAGCGACACGTGGTGGAGGGAGGCTTCCTGGGAGGAGTTCCCTGCACCCACCTTCTTCTTCTTTTCACCTGCACCCACTCAACAAATCCAAAAAAGAGTTATACAAAGAGATGCGTTGTTCCTTTGCAATATATCATAAGAAAAAATTATTTATAACTAAGGCAAGCATTTGTTTTTGTAAAATTTGAGAATCCTTTTTCTTTATATTCAATATCTGGGCTTCTTTTCCTTTGATTTTTGGTTCTATTCTAGGTTCCAGTTTGCATCTTTCTATTGTATTTTCATGGTTTTAGTTGAACTTTTGATCCCTTTTTCATTTTAATGTCTCTGAATCAACACACAACGCATGGGTCAAAATTGAAAAAAAATAAATGAAATAGATACAAGCTCTTTTTTACCCCCTTTCCTTGTTGGGACCTTTTATAAACCTTCCTAATCAAATCTTGAATATTTGCTTTTTGAGTTTGAGAGGTGAGCAACTGCCAGCCACTAAATCATTTTCAGCAATTTCCTAACTCACGTGCAAACCTTTAGCTATTTTTGTGGTTGCAAACTGAAGATTTTCTAATATTTGTGTCGATTAAGTTTTGAAGCTGGACTTTGAGCCTTAAACTACATTACCCATTATGTTTATGATAAGTTTACTTGGATGAATATAAGCACAAATCTTCAATCACATTCTAACATATCTAATGATTTTTTTTTATTGCTTGTGTATTACTGTGTAGTTTCTAATTATGTTTTTGTCCCCAAGGGGAATCCTCACAAGTGAGTGACTGACTGACTGCATCTCGACCCTTACCACGCACCAACCTTCAAGTTAAAATTGTCCATTATGGGGAACAACATCAATGGCAATAGATCATGTAACATGGATCTCACAGACTCGGCTTCCAGTGCAGAATTACAAGTGGCCTAATTTCTAGATAGTGTTTGATCAATCTCACTTGATTTGAATCTAAAATTTAGCTCCGCTTGGGTTGATCTGCATTATACTTCTAAACTCTCAGTATCAAGGTTGATCTCGATTGTAGTTATGGTTTTGTTACCTAGACACATTTCTTTGCATCTCTGTGGCCTATCAACACTTGTGTTAACTAGACATTGAAGTCAGCGGAAATCATTTTGGCCCAATGTGATCTCACTCGCCACGTTTGCATTGCATGAACTGCTAGTTTTTCTTTTTTATTTGAAAGTGTTCATTGTCTAGAACTTATTATGGAGAAAAAAAAATCAGGGTCTGGTTCATTAAGTGTGTTCACATGTAAGTGGCCTGGCACCATTGTCTGAGTACTTTCAGTTGATTTAATATATTGTGCTTTGAATCAGGGTAGCTCATGTATTACCAAACCTTCTATACATCATTTGATTGGGGGAAATTATCAACCTGCATTGCTCATGTTGCTTTCCTTGGTATTTCCATAACTCTCTCTATTGTAACTAGAACAACCGAGATGATTGTGCAGGCTAGGAATAAGGCAGAAGCCCATGTCTAAATAATGTCATTGTTTTTTTTTTTAGTCTACTGTTCTTCCTGATTATATGGATCCAAACATGTGTTACCTTCCAAATGGGTATGCATCATTTTACCATGGAGGTTAGCTAATTATGACCATTAATTACATGAGCGGTGCTTGATTTGAAAAGTTACAAGTTTCAATTCCTTTTAAAAACTTATTATGTTTGGGGTTCTTGAGAAATGCTTCTATTTTCTTAATTAGTTTAAGGAATCTGGTTTGGAAATTTAGAGGTTTTGGTTATGTGGAAAATGAAGAGATTTCATGTTCTCCCTTTACAATCTCATATAAAAGTTCATCTGGGTTCTCTCTTGCTGATTGAATATGATTAAAAATATATGAACTTAGAACTTTTATTTATTTTGGTGTTCCTTTTTTTTTCTTCTATTTTTCTTTCTGTTTTTGAAGGGGGATTCTACTGTTATATGATTATGGTTTTAAAGCTATGAAAAATTGAGTGCGTTGTTGGAGTTGGAAATGGAAAAGGATGGTCGTTAGATAGGTTGTTGGAAACATCAATTGTTTCTTTATAAAACTTGAGCAACAGGTAAAATTTGGATTTCTGTTTGTTTGTTTGTGTTCTCAAGATATTCGAAAATCACATGTGTTTGTAAGTCATTAATAACCAAAGCCTTTGCCACATTTTGAACTCAAACCAACAAGAAATTTCCTGTTTTTTTAATGATTTTCATTGCAAAATAGAAGGACGCTTTCGTATGCTTGGGCCATGAAATGTTTCTCTTTTTTGTTTTATTTTCATTGAGACCAAGTAGAAATTGCGACGCCTCCCATATGCACTTGACCAACAATTACTTCCTATTTATATTTAAATTTACTTCCAACTAAACTCTCTCTATCAAATATCCACGCCCCATGAATGGGAAGGCATAAAGGTACATGGGGTGTCTACTTTTAATTTAAATTGGGTTTTCAATCCATGAAGTAAAGGCTCGCGTTGGGCGCGGGCCCTGAAGCGCTAGTTATATATATATATATTAAAGCAGCAGGTTTTTCGCGGGGGAGCGACACGTGGGGAAGGAGGCTTCCTGGGAGGAGGACACATGGCGCAGCCTCATGCTTTTTTGCGCTGCTACTTCTGGAATTACCCTTTTCATCTAATCTCACCAAACTACTATTTTCTAATTTCCTACATAATAGGATCTCCAATAAGATTCCTATTAACACAAAACTCAATCTCTCGATAAACCCTTCCCCTCGATCCCCAGCGTGCAACGCCCATCTTCTCCCTCTTTCATATCAGCCACGTCATATCAGCCATCCCTGCGCATACAACCCCGGACCCATTCCACCATCTCCATCTCCCTCTTTCCATCTCATCACCCATGCGCAGATCCCTCACTGCCCGAGCCTCGCGCTGAACCCATCTCCCTCACGCCCCAGCCTCGCGCGGACCCATCTCCCTCACACTACAGCCTCTCTCTCGGTCTCACCATCATCTCGCCGGAACGCCCTGAGCACCCCGTCGCCACCACCTCCTGCCTCTCTTCTTCCTCCTCCCTGCTGCAGCATGTCGCCGCCCTCTTCCCACGTGCAGAACAAATGCCCTGGACGCCAACCAAGGTACTCCCCTTTTTCCCCCTTCCCTGCACTTCCACCTGCACCAACCGCACACACTACACCTGCGCCTGCATCATCTTCTCTCCTTCTCCATCTTCTTCTTCCTCCCACCCCACCCCCACCCCATCTCACCCACAACAGCCTGCTGCCCCCGCTCCTCCTCCTTCTCCCTCTATTTCCTTCCTCCTTTCCTCTTCTCTTTTCTCTGCTCTCCATCCTCCCTTTCTCTACCACGCCCTGCCCAGCCCACTGTGCAGGCGCCCATCACCTCCTCCTCACTTTCCACCCTCCCTGCAACCCCCACTCAATCTCACCCACAACAGCCTCCTCCTTCTCCCTCTCTTTCCTTCCTCCTTTCCTCTTCTCCTTTCTCTGCTCTCCATCCTCCCTTTCTCTCCCACGCCCTGCCCAGCCCACTGTGCTTGTGGAATAGGATTTTCTTTTCTTTTATGATATTCTTAATTTGGATTGTATGGGAGTTGATAGAAGAATGTACACGTGTTTGGTGGCGTGGGTTACCTTATTATTGAGTGGGATCTGGAATATAAATCCATGGGAGAGTAGTTCATCAAACTAAAGTTTATATGATGTTGTTGTTGTTGATTTCATTTTCTGGTTTGTTGTTACAATTCCAACTAACAGGCTGAATGAATTGTCCAACGCAGTAAGTTCTACTCTTTTTTGTCTTTTGGTTTACTTGTGTATTTTAGTTCCTTCAGTGCCTCATGTCACTACTCTTACTGCATCATCTTCTCTTTGTTAACATACAGTAGTGTCATTACTCCACTGATATGATTTTATGAGAGACATCTCCTATAGGATTGAGAGGCTCCTTTCCATATACATAAGACTATCGGCAAGAGTCTCTTCAAAAGTTTGAAAATTTTGCAACGCCCTGTTTGAGCATATCCTAGAAAGCTTTAACAATCATGATCATCGTCAAGCTATTATTGGTTTTAAGAGCTCTACTATTGGGCTAAAAATAAGCCATGTCGTTGTAAATACCAACTACTGGCTAGGACCCAACAAAGTGGGTGTGTATGATTTTCTAATTAACAAGTTTGAGTGTATGATTTTTTCTGTTTATTTTTTACATTCATTCCTTCTTTATTAGTATTATTTATTTTTATCATGTAGTTTTATTTTTATTATTATATTTTGATGACGAGGATGATTTATTTAGATTTTTACTTTTATTTTTTTTTGTTTAATTTTTACATTCATTCATTTTTTATTAATATTATTTATTATTGTCATGTAGTCTTAATATTATTATTATTTGATGAAGAGGCCGGTTTATTTAGATTTCTGTTTTTTATTTCTTCTGTTTATTTTTTACATTCATTCCTTTTTTTATTAATATTATTTAAAAAATTTAAGCCTTTTCAGTGATCATTTAATAGTGGGCCCATTAAAATAGGGATGGGAAAAAAACGGAGATAAACTAGGGGTGTGGACGTTGGTAGAGAGGAGAGAAATAAGGGAAGAAAAATTAATTTAAGCCTTTTTAGTGACCATTTAATAGTGGGCCATTAAAATAGGGATGAGAGAAAAAAATGGAGATAAACTAGGGATGTTGACGTTGGTAGAGAGGAGAGAAATAAGGGGAGAAATATTAGGAGAGAAGAGAAAAAATAGGAGATTCAGAATTATTTAAATTTCTTTGATTGAGATTTCTAATTTTTTATTTTTATTGTTTATTTTTTACATTCATTCCTTCTTTATTAATATTATTTATTTTTATCATGTAGTTCCATTTTTATTATTATATTTTGATGAAGAGGCTGGTTTATTTAAATTTAGATTTTTTAATCTTTTTCTATTTATTTTTTACATTCATTCCTTCTTTATTAGTATTGTTTAGTTGGAGACAACAGTATTCTATTGGAATAGAATGAAGATGCCCCACTCAATGATGAAATCTTGGCATATCACTAATTATTAATCCACTGTCAAATGATCATTTTGATCAATTTCAACAGTAGTTCCAAATCAAACTTTTATTTTGAATATGGTTAGTTTCAACATGGGTGGCTGTCGATCATCAATCACGTGGTGGGCCCACTCTCACCACATCTTATATGGTGTGATTAAGAGTTTGACACGCGTTCAACTATTTTGGAAATTCAAATTTAAAGATATCTTAGGGCCCTTTTAGATACATGTAAAATATAATATTTCCATATTTAAATAGTAGTAGAATCAAATGTTGTAGAATATAATAGTGCAATATTATAATATTACAACATTATCGTTGTTTGGCATTTTTTTAAAAATGAAGTATATTTTAAATTGAGCAGTGTAGCAGTTGCTAAAGAATATAATATATGCATTTTTTTATCAGATCTATTTTATTCTCGATTTAATTGTTAATGCATTTTTTGTATTTCAGATCATTGAGAGATACCATGTTTCACACACCACTAAAATCTCTCCCTCTACATATACGTTTTCTCCTCCCTAAAATCTCTCTAAAATCTCTCCATGAAACTGTTTTTTTTAAATAAACAAATCCATGTATGGGAGTCAGAAAATCCATAAATGGGCCCCATTACACAGTGCATTGCAAGATCCACCTCCACGAGAAGTGTACAATGATGAGAGTGCTCCACTATGCACATATGGCCTAAACATCACCTTGATTGGATGATCATAGCCAATTTACTAGGGGCACCCAAAATTTATATGCATCAAAATACATCCAAGTCGATTGATAATGTGAATTTAAGGGTCACATCTTGGACCCATTCCAGTATTCTTCTGATAGGGTACCCCAGCAATGCATTGCATTTTAATATTGAGACCTTTCATGAGGGCCCATAAAAATCTCACATGAATTCCGTGTACATATTTTCTTCATATGGATTTCGTGTATATCTTGTACCCACCAAAGTACAAAATCATCAATAAAGCATTTGTGATGGACCCAAAAACTTTTTATTGAATTAATCTAAAATTTAGGGGTGGCAATTCGTGGGGGAGCGACACGTGGCGCGTTCTAAAACTTTTTGCCGAACTTATCCAACCCACCTATTGACCCACCCATTGAAATAACCCTTGATTTGTGCAACCCGCAAACTGGGCCCATCAATCTATATCTTGCCGATCCATCACCTAGACCTACTTCATCTGCAAGGTCTTTATGTTTTCTTTGAAAAAAATAATTCTTTAATAGATTCATGGGTTTTTGAACTTTTTATTTTAATGATCTTAATCTACAAGAGATTGAGTCCTCTTTTATTCTCGAAACAAAAAAAGCAAAGAGACATGGATATTATTCCACATTGGGAAACAAGATTTTATTCACGAAGTGGTATGATTTCTTTTCTTTTGTATTTTTTTTATAGATTTTTTTATTGTAGTTCTTTTTTGTATTTTTCTTCCTTTTATTGTGGTCATATTCAAGTAGTAGAGGTATGATTTTCTTTTCTTTCTTTTTTTTTATTGTACTTTTTTTCTTTTGTATTCTTTTTAGTAAATGTTTTAACTTGAAATTGCAATTTTCTTTTAAAAGAAGTTGCGTTTTGCATTGGGGTTTTTGTGACGATCCATAAATTTCTTTCACTTTATTTTTCATTCGATTTCTATTACTCAAATTAATAAAAGATGATTCAATTAGATCATTTTACTTATTTTTTTAAGTTCAATTTTAAATGTGTTTGTATTATCAATTATATATTAATTTTTATTTATAATTTATTTAAAAATTATAAATATTTCTAATTAAAATATTATTTACTTTTTATCATGGCCTTCGTTGGGCGCAAGCCTACTCCACTAGTTAGGAGCAAACAATGTCATCACAAAATCACTTATCTTCTGACATGTGTCAATCAATATTGAATACCCTAGATCACTCATATCACCTATTGGGAGCAATTGCATCACATGTTATGGGCAAGCAGTGTCGAAAAAAAAAAAAAAAACCACTTGTATCTTGTGCGTGTGTTGATGAAACTCAATGCCCTAATACAACCGTCTTTATACATTCACATTCATTGCTGCTTATTCATATAGTTCTTTATTAGATGATAAAAGAGAAAGTTTTATGTGATCAATTTAAATGGAGGTGCTCATGTGAGAGACACTTTCACCTTACTATGAGAAATAAGGTGGGAGCCCTCACATTTGGATCTGTTTGCCAAACAGATTCGAGATATATTTTTTTATTTTTATTTATAAAAGAAACTTATTGTCTATCATGTTGTACTCACTATATTGGCATCAAAACGTCTACATGGACTAACTCATGGAGTTAGTATATGGACTAATCCCATGGTTCTGTCCATGAGTTAGTCCATGTAGCAGGGCTCTATTGGTATATCATTGTCGTACCCAAATCTGGACCCAGTCTGATACCCTTCGACTCGCGTGGACAGCCCCGGTAGAAGTGTAGATGTTACAATGGAGAGAAATGTTCTCACACAGGCAACAGCATATGCATTCCAGCTCTTTGGGGTCCACCTTTGATCTGGGTGGCCCTTTCACACTCTCATCACCCATGATCCGGCACCAGGCCCAATTTCACTTTCATGAAACATTTATCCACCATTGAATTGAATCTCAAAGAGGTCTGTGATTAAGAGACCACTACAAAAAAAAAAAAAAAAAAACACTCTACATAGCCACTACACCAAAAAGGTCACTTTAGGTGACTTCACACCAAAGAGGCATTTTCACCCAAAAACCCTTCTTTTCGTTTTCTTTTCTCAAGGGTCGACGTGGACCCTGGTGTTTGTGTTTCATACATGATTTTCACCCTTGAAATAAGATCTTACTCAGTTTTCTTTTAAACTCAATGGGACCTGTTAAGCAGATGCCTTGAATCTATGTGTGTGTATTATCTCTATTCTCTAAACTCTAAAGGGGGATTTGCTTATACTAATAATGTAAAGATGGAGTCTGCTACAATACCATGAAACCATGTCGACAATCCAATCTAAGGGATTAATGTTATAATCTCTGTTTAGAATCTGTGAATATGAAGAATTGAATTCCTGTGGTTCATATGTATGCAAGATGATAAATTTAATATCGAGGGACTGAAACTCAGTAAAAGGATTCAAAACAGAATGTGAATTTTGCTGGTACACATTGTCAACAACTACTTGTTCGATTGGGCTAGTGTGACCATGACAGCCCCATGTTTGAGTTTGAAACTCTCCTTTTAATATTTAGGCATATCATGCAAAACTATGCATCATGGTGTGTAGGATCATTAAGTACCCCTTTTAACTCAAATCCACCAGAAATTGGTGAAGAAACCAATCTGAAACAGGACATTTCAGTATCCAGTTCTAGAACTTGTTTCACGTTTTGGACTGTGGGGCCCAAGTGGGCCACCTGAGGCTAAATCACGACCATGGATCTGAAGGCAGACCCATGGGCGATTATGATCAACCTGTCCCCGGATCGTACAGAGCCAATAGGACCCACAGATCTTGGTCCAAAGTTTGCCCTGCATGATGGAGTTTTTTTTTTTTTTTTTTTTAGGAGCATGATTAAGAATTGCAGTCGACCACAAGCCTCCACTGTTTTGAGTCCAAATCTGCCCTAACATGGAGAAATCTTGTAAATTTGTGTACTGAGATTTATGTGACCATTAAGGATTGACTTCACCCCAACATGGCCCAAGAATTGAATCAAATCCAAGCTGAAATTGGACTGTTGCAAAGACATCAATGGCACTGTTTTGAAATCTGGTAGTGGGGCCCACATGTCCTGTCCCATGTATGATCTTATCCGACCATCCGAAAGAGTGGCCATGGGCGATAATGGTTAATCTGGTTTACATGTGGATGGGACCCACTGGGGTCCATCATCCAGCAAACCTAAGTGAAGAGGAGTGAAACTCATACCTAGAAAAGATGTCAACCCACCCTAACCGTTAATAAGGCATCTAAGTGGGCCCCATGAGCTGGACTGGATATGATATAAGAATGCTGTCTGGCTGTCTGCCCCTAGGAAATCACAGGCACACCAAAACGAAAGAACTACTTCTTTTGCATTAAAATTGTATTCATATTCTTTTTTTGGATCAGAATATCAGCATTGAGGATCAGAGAAAGCATTCCATTATTTACCATGAAATAACTTTTTCATGTTCCTCCCTACAGCTCTGAAGAATCACAAGTTCATGACAAAGAAAAACTATTAAAAATGATTACAATCCTATGCATTTTCAATGGTTTAAATAAACCAACACAGTATCAGCTACAATTTTGAGCGTTGCATCTACCAGAACATATAGTTGTCACAGGCCTTTTCCTTTCCATTGTTAGGCAGTACTGTTCATAAAAAATAAAACCCACTAAGTAGATAGGCCTCACCCTAAGAGTTTTGATTATGAGGGTGCATGTGAGTAGGAGTCCTACTTTACAATGAATCTTTATGGGAATCCACATTTGTATAGATGATGTTGCAGAAGAGTTCCTTTTACACTTTAACCCTGCCAATATCATATAAAAAAATACCAATTTATTATTAGCAAATAGATTTTGCATCAGAATTTCTAGTAAAGAACTGGGTAGCTTAAATGCATGCCTGCTGGCTCATGAGGATTTCCACAGCAACATTTGGATCTCCATCAGCAGCAGCAAGAGCAACTTCTGCCTGGGTCTGCAATATAAGACAAGACACCATTATCAGTTGTGTGCAGCTTGAATGGGATAGCATCTCACTATAGTGTTTAAAGGACAAGATAATCAACAACCAAAACCAGATTGCTTCAAAATCCAAAGCTAAGTAATCAAAACTCAAAAGATAAGACTGTAAGGGCACCATAAGCTCTTTTCCACAACAAAATTACATAGCACAGTTGGAATGTACTCATTGTCACAACCATAAGTGTCTGCTTTTCCAAACAAAGGAAAAGAACCCACCACAGTAACTTTAAACTAAAAAAACAGATACTCGTCATCAAGTCCGAGTAAAATTTCTAGTTGCTAAACCTTTCTTAATATTCATCTATTTTTCTATCATGAAACATTTGGACAGGGAAATCTTGTAAGCTTCCATTAGGGAACTGTAAGAATTCAATCATAGTCCACTCAATAGTCCTTACATGTTGAATGGGGGCTTATTAAATCCAAGGATGCAGACTACTCTTAACATGGGGATACTCTCAACTCCATATCCTTCTAAACATTGTTCTCAAAAAGACCTTCTAAACTGGTTTAGCAATTTGCTTTATTTAAGCACTCTGTCTTATGGTCTTGAAAAGTTTGTCTTTATGAATCATAAAACATTCTGCATACTCACAAACTAAGTTGCCACATGACTTCCGATCAAAGCTGAAGACAAATTGTGAGAAATGGCGGGCCAGAGACAAGGTAGCAGATCCGGTTGAAACCCAATGTGCCCATCACCCGCCAAAGAACACCAAGGATGTATGGGACTTCTTTTGGCCCACATCGGAAACATCAAACTCCTAACCCTGGGCATATATGTGCAGCCTGTCCTTAACCCCACATGACAATTTTTAAAGCCATAAGACTTCGGTCAAAGCAGACAATATCATGTGGATAGTGGGTCGTTGTCACAAAATAGCATCAGAGCTGTTCCCGGTGGGCGATAGTGTGAGATCCGGCAGGCCTGGGCCAAGGTGGTTGATCCGGTTGAAATCCATTATGCCCATCACCGCGAAAGAACACCCAAGATACGAGGGACTCCATTTGTCCTACATCGGAAACATACATCCAACTCCTGACCCTGGGCATATATGTGTGGGCCGTGTGGCCCGACCTTAATCCCACATGACGTGTTTTGAAATCGTGAGGTGAGACTTCGATCAAAGCGGACAATTTCATGTGGATAGTGGGCCCGGGTCTTCACACATATAGTTATCAAGGCTGCTTTCCATCTTGTCACGATTTTTACCTTCGGAAGAATAACTAATTCTTGGTTTTGCTCTCTTTTCAACAGTAACACCTAAGGCCAGTGTTGCGAAATTCGGTTTGTTTCGGACGAAATTTCCGAATAATTTTAGTCAGTTCGCTCTACTGAAACGAACAGGACCCTATAATATTCCGAAAAACAATAGTCCATGGGAAGGACCAATAAAGTGTAACCAAACACATTCTCATGATTTTTGTATCATGAGAACTAAGAAATGTTCTCAGGAAATGATGCCAAACTAGCCCTTACACTCCAGAACAGAATGAAGTAGCCAAAAGAAAACATTGACATTCTCAATAGTCAATACTCAATACTGCTTTCTCTGTACTACACCCACAGTTAGCTTAGTTTTGATTAGGTTTTGGGGGAATCAAATTCTCACTGCAATCTATCTAATGTCTTCTTTGGGGTCATACCGGAAACTCTTTCACAAGAAACCAAACTATGCAGATCTTAGTGTTTTTGGTTCCACATGCTTTAATTTATTACCTCATGAGAGGATTAATTTACAACTCCACCCCCCTCCCCCCCACCCCACAACAAACAAAAAAAAAAACACCCCATCTCCCACCCCCCCACCCCCCTCACAAAACCCAAATCTGCTATTTCTGTGTTTCTTGGCTTTATAGCATTCTATGCAGTGATCCAAAAGCAAATCGACTTCATATCTCTAGACAAGTTACACTTTTAGAACACTCCATTTTTTTGCCTTAAAGTGCTTCTTCCAGCTCCCTTCACCAGCCATCTTTTATTCTTATTAAAGTTATTCATTACTATGATAAAAGAAAAAGAAAAAAAATTCTAGTGGATAAAAGTCTTGCTTCTCTTCTTTCTTCTTGGCCTTTCGAAATCATAGCTCGAAAAAACAGAAGGAAAAAAAACCAGTCTCAAGCTTCTTCTCTAACCAGGTTCAACTGTGGGTATACCAGGTCACTGCCGGAAAACTGGACTGGTTCACCATAAGCCAGGTATGACCAAGAAACCAAGCCCTGTTTCTCCATGAAACAAATATCACTAGGAAAACAAGACCTGATAATCAAACAGGTATAACCAGGAAACCAAGCCTGGTTTCTCTATAAATGATAATAGACCTGGTTTTCACTACCCAGACAACAGTCAACACACTTATTAGATTAAAAGTATTACAATAACAAGTTAAAAAAAAAAAAAGTTGACTAAATTTACTAAAAATCCAAAGAGATCACACAACACATGATTACCTATGACAAAATGATGATAAAAGAATTAAGTTTTTAGATTACCTTTTCAAAACCCATCATTACCAGCTTCTGCATCACCTCATCAAAAGTATCTGAACCCTGCATCAAGTAGATTACAGAAGATGTTTCTAAAGTAATATAAATGATACTCTAGAGGTTGGTAAAACCAAAGAAAAGGTGCTTGAAATCTATAATTGAAGAAACCTGATTGTGTGTAAGTGCTTCCCCACCTTCAGCTGCACTAATTACAGTTGAATGCCTGAAAAATAACAACAGAAGTAATGACCATTATGGGTAGATATGAAAAAAACATGCCTAATTTAAATCAACTGAATGAGACGAGCTGTTTCAGGTTGAACCCTACTGGCAAGTTTAGCAATGTGCAATACTCAGTGTTATTATACAAAAAAGTTTAACAATGCGCAATACTCAGTGTGCAAACTATGTTAAAAACTCAAGATTAACTCAAATCCACTGGATCAGAGTCCACACCAACTTAAAACTCAATCTTATGGCTAACTAATGACATTTTGATTGAGAATGTACAATGAATATACAAAACAAAAGTTTCAGAACAAAAGGGAACAAAGGTTTTTGAGAGTGCAATTCAGTATTACCTGGTAGTGATATAAATTAGCCCGCTTAATTTCACTTAAATCAATATAGTTGAGTCAAATTTGTGACTTTATCAAGCATACATTCCAACTGTTAACCACCACAGAAATTACTCTTACAGGAATGGCTATAATACCTTCCATCCGATAAGTGTTGACCAGTACTCAAAGCTGCTGCTTCTGAAGGATGATCTGTTGAGCTGTTATCCAAGAGTCTGGCCTGTAGGCTTGTATCAGAATTCATAGCAGAAGCTGCTTGATTTTGGGTGGAACCAAGTGTCCTTCCCCTTCCAGGAAATCTGCTATCATGTGCCGCCTACAAATTAAGTTTAAATATTCAGGATATAATTATTGTGTTCCAAGCTTTTTAAATCAATTATAATTCTATTAAAAAATAAAGACACGTCAGAACAATATGTAAGGGGTTCATCTCCAGAGATAATTTATAAAGGTAACACAATACCTGATCAGCTGCTACTTCCCTCTGTGGCATCCAAGAAGAGAGATTTCTCCAGAGATTTCCAGAAACCAGGCCACTAAATTGAGGAAGGAACACCAAATTAGGCCTTCATTAAGAAGGAACATAGAATAAGATAAAATATAACAAAAGAGCAATTGTTACCCAGATGTTGGACTGGTACTTGAATATGTGGGTAACTGACCATAGGGAGTCCCTCCACTGCACAAAATATATCTAGGTCGCCTCACACAAGCAGCCTGTAAAGTCATGGCATTTATCACTTGATATTAAACTTAAGGATCAGATACATTTTTAATACACATGAACAGGAAATTGCATCGCGAACTGGTTTAACTATTTCAATGTACAATGTGTGAGTTTCTCAGAACCCAAGCATGATAAAGTAACAATTGTTAAATAGCAATTTTTACATTGTTCGAGCAGAAAAGGTAAACTACCTAGTTTTTGTCGGAGAAAGGCAAAATGTTCATACTCAACCATCATAAAACTTACAAGCAATGAAGAGCTTTCAATGGCCGAATAGAAAGATGGTCCAGGTAATACGTAGTTGAAGAATCCATACGTATCTGATAAAATGAAGCAGCCGCCTCAATGTTTCGGGTGTTTTAATACAATGAATCATAAAAGGAAAGTGAAGATGGAAATGAAAATGTTGTGAAGAAAATGAAAGGAGCGCAAGAACAGACATGCAAAGCCGGACAGTATTCCACATAAGTGCCCCAGTAATGAAACATTGGTCATCAGAATCTGGAATACTATCAATAAAATCCATGCATACCTGAAATGTGTATCCAAGTTAGGATCTTGGAAACAACAACTAGCCAATGGACCATAAAAATTGTGAAATCCAATAAACTAGTATACTACATGAACACGGTAAAGCTATACCATTTTGCCGGCACACTGAAAAGCCCAAACACACTGGGGGAAAAGAAGATGAACATCATTAGAAAATGGTGATGCCATGAGTAAAATGTGAAATTAAGTACCAATTTAAATAAATCAGTATATATATTTTGAGGTAACTAAACGGGTTCCAACGCAAAGGTTGGGATAAAAAACACCACTCCTCAAGTCATAAGCCTCCAAATATATCACATGTTAAAAGCATTAAGACACAAAAATATAGCAAGTTTTTATCTTCTTTCAAAATGATAGCAGTGACTACACAATGCCTACAATTTTCATTAATTATATGATTCAACTCTACCAACCTTCTAGACTGGACTCCACTTAGACTTGTCTCCATGACGATCATAGAAAATATGATTCCAGAGAAACCAATGGCGCATTCATTCATGAGATATTCATTAGAACGTACAGGATTATGTGCCACCACTAGCGCAATAAGAAGATGAAGAATAGCATTACTTGTAGCCAATAGAAATATCACATGCAAAAAGCGAAGAGATCCCATGATTCTCTCCAACTCAGAACCCAGAGGAACCAAAGCCAACATATTAAACAGAACATGTAGCAGTGACCCATGAAAAAGAATTGATGTGTATATCCTGTAAACTGAAAGAAACCAAAGAAAGAAGGGGAAAAGGGTCAGAGCTTTAAAAAAAAGGAAATATGCAGAAAAAAATAGTAGCACTTGTAATTAGACATGCTTCGAGAAAACTTAAAGATCTTTGATAAATTTGTTTTATGATCAAATGACTTCTTCCATAGTTACCTAGTGACAAGTTCAGTTGACCTAAGAGCATGAACTGTTTTGACTTTAAATTTTCTTCTGAATCAAAAGATCTGAAATGTTATGACCATAAATGGAAGACAACTTTTTTTTTTTTTTTTGTAATATTGAATTCCTTAGAACTCATGTAGTTTCTAAAAAAAATTCTCCTGTGGGAACATCCGCATGTGGAGTTGAAGACATCCCGTTCCAAATGATAAAGAGGTATGGGGCCATCAAAAAACCGGGACCACCCTGAATTTGACAGCACCCACCGTGACATCCTGTAAGGTACTAGTCCCGAAAACCCAGATAAAATTGGTTTTGACCGTAGGATATGTCATATGTGGACCCCACCCTTTTGGACACTTTTGCGCACTAAATTGTGTTTTATTTGTAATTGTGCATTTTGCATCATTATCATGACATGCATTTTTTTATTGTTTGTTTAGTCTATCTTGGGGTGGGACCCTTGTACTAGTCGTGTGTGAGTAGAGAAACTTAGTGGCTTGGTGCCTAGGAATCTAGTGGGAGAGATTAGGATTCATTTAAAAGTTTGAGTTGCAAGTTTGGATAGAGATCCAGTTGCTTGAGAAACAAGCAGGCCCTTGAACTCATCTATTTAAAACCCATCTTAGATCTCTCATCTCTCACGATCCCTCCCTCTCCCACGGTCTCCTCTCTCTGGCATTTTTCTCCTCTTTTCTATGTTTCATTTATTTTTCTTTTTATCTTTTTTGGTACTTCATCATTTCACCTCTTTATCTTCACCACCCATCAGGTCCAGTCAACTCTCTACCCTATCGCACCTTATCCATCACGGCAGCAAGCTGAAACATATTTGAACCCATCTCTGCATCCTTCTTCATCATAACCAAGCAACTCCTCTTCTCTACTCCTCAATCCTCCCAAGCAAACTGTCATGAACGGCTGAACCCATCCACACTAGCAAAAGAAAAGAAAAGAAACTCAAATCCACAGAACCCAATCTCCATCCAACCAAACAAACCAGCAGGGACCCATAACTCATGGAACCTCCTACATCATCATAGTCCCAAACAACCCAACTACATCACCTCTGTCCACACATCCCAACAAAACACGAACCACTTCCCCATTCATCTTTCTTGAACCCAATCTCCTTCTCTCATCAAAGACCATCATCTCTCCAACCAGCCACAACGCAAGCCCAAAACCAAGCCCTGTACACGACTGCCATACCAGTATAGCACCCACACCGGACCCACCTTCCATCTTAACCTGTGTTTTACTCCATCTCAGTGATCCTCTGTAACTCACCATCACATACAAAGTACAAACCAGCCAGCACCAACCCTCATCACCATCCTTACCCACTCAACCAAAACTTGGCCAGCACATATACTTGCTTCCAACATCATCAACAATTTTCATTCAGCATTTCATGTAAGTGATTCTTCACCGCCATACACATTGCAAGTAGGTTAAGGTTTTAAATTTTAATTGCTATGTAAGATACTAAGATTCATGCTCCATAGATTAATCATTGAATGATTGGAATAAAACCTAGGAAATCAGGGTTTGATTGCATGTTTGGAATCATAGATCCCAAGGTGGGTTGTATGATGATAGCAACGACTCATCCATGGATGGTGCACAGGCACGGCCACTTGTTTATATACAATGAAGTGTGATAAGAAACAAACATGTTGGAGTATAGTACTTGTCACTGCTTGACAGGTGCATTGTGCTTGACGCATGTCCTTGCATGATGTTTGGTTGAATCCCCTTTTGAAGGAAAAAAAAAAAGGATTTATAGTGATTGGGTTGATGTATTGTCAATGGCCATGATGAGATATAAAAGGCAAGGCCCACTTGAAGTTCTCATCTTAAGCTTAGGTGCATGTTCTATAATCAGAACGTCATGGATCCTAGGTGAGCAACGCTCATTGGTATTGACTTGAGTACAAAGTAGGCCAGGTCAGGTTAACCCACCCACCTATTGAACCATTGAGGCGTTGACCCCTTATTGTATTCATGTATTGTGTGTACTACGTGTTAATAGTATTCAAGTATACATGCAATTAATATGTATATATGTACACAAGTGTATATAAATATGATATTATTTACTATTTGACTCAGACCCAAACTGACATGAACCTGACCTGTCAAGCCTAAGCTCATCCATATGTTTACATGGTTATGCATAGTAATAGTGTGACTTGCTAATTAGACCATCCTAGACCTGATTCGACCCATCCAAGAGTCGATTTGTGTTGAGTAGAGGACGCACATCGCGTAGAGATCGTTGCTCAACACCCTATTTGACTAGATCAAATGAATACCAACCATTGAGACCTTATTTTTGTTAATTATGAACTCATCGGGACTCAGAATCATGATTCGTCTTTCTCTGTGCACTCCTTGCAACTGGATTTAATTATTGGTATGGTCAAATCGATCATCCAACAGTTTTTAACAATGGCCTAGATCTAATTGATTTTTAGTGCATGTATAGGAATGCATTTAGGGGCGGTACGGCCAGCGTTGTTATATGGATCAGAGTGTTGGGCAGTAAAGCATAATCATGTCAAGAAGATGGAAGTTGCGGAGATGAGAATGCTAAGATGGATGTGCGGGATCACAAGGAGAGATAGGATTAGGAATGAGGAAATTAGGGGCATAGTAGGAATAGCACCGATTGGAGATAAAATGAGAGAAAATCGACTGAGATGGTTCGACCATGTTAGAAGGCGTCCAACAGAGGCACCTGTTAAAAGGTGTGAAAGCATGGAGTTTGCCAAGAGTAGGAGAGGGAGAGGGAGACCCAAGAGAAGTTGGAAAGAAACTATTAAACATGATCTTGCCTACATGGATCTAACGGAGGACATGGCCCTAAACAGATTTGATTGGCGTCGTCAAATCCATATAGCCGACCCCACCTAGTGGGAAAAGGCTTGGTTTGGTTGGTTTGGTTTGGTTTGGTATAGGAATGCATTTGGGTCTATAAATCGGAATACCATAGGATCGCTTGAACCCAGATCATGACCATTGATGTGTAGATCTGAATGCTGAGATTATATTGGCAACTTAAGTCAACACTCAGGTTGACCCGATTGATTGATATCAACCCTTGAATAATAGTTTTAGTGATTACAGGCAAATCCGAACTCAGATTTTCGATCCATTTTTGCTTGTGTAACCCTGAAAAGCATATCTATTACTATTACTATTACGATTGGATTGCTCATTTAATTGTTATTAATTAGCATATACTTCTGATTAGCATTAGACTTACATCATGTGTTTCGAAGAGGCTAAAAAGAAGAAGAAGGCTAAGGATCATCGTCGTCTAGCATCATCACCTCCTTCTATTGCTCTCATATTGGCATCATCACCCTTTTGCATATTTTATAATCAACAACATCAGGTAAGTGGAGAGTGATTCTTCCAATGCTATCTCTTGGGTTACGAGGTCAGCAGTCAAGCCTTTGAAATTTCATTTTTTTCTCAATGAGATCAAGGAGATCGCTTCTTCTCTTTCTGTAGTTTTTTTTATCATGTGATTAGATCAGCTAATGGGTTGGCGGACTCCTTAGCCAAACAAGGGGTTCAAAGGTCATCTCCCTGGGAGGTTATTCTTGTGCAATTTTATCTTGGGTATAAGTCTCTTATACTCGTGTGTTTGTATTTTTATGGTTCTTCAATAAAATTTACCATACTTTTCCAAAAAAAAAAAAACATAAGGTAAGTGGTCAAATTCAATTAACCATGCTTTGTTATTCATTGTAATTCGATTTTAATGTGTTTTTGCATATTAGCCAGCCCTATGCTATGTTTTCTTCATGATTTTCATTCCACTATGATTTCTTTTAGTTTCTCCAATGATTCTATATGTTTTTGAATGAATTAGGATTTGTTGTATCTTGTTGTTAGCTTCATAAAACACCTATGGTTTGCTGAAAATTGATTTTTAATGACTTAACTATCACTGTGTTTGTAAAACCTGTCCAAAACAAATTTGGCAGCACCCGTAGTGACTGCTAAATTGTTAATCAGTAAAAGTCAGTAAGGAATTGGTTTTCGGTGTCTTTAAATAAAATTATAGATCTTTGAGTTGCTGAACTAACTCAACTAGAATCGAATTTTTCTGAGTTTTGCAGAATATGCTATCCATTTCCTATGATCAGCTATCAAAACTATTTTCTGCAAAAAACTGTTTTTGGTAAACCTGCACTGTTTTTGAATTTATTGGTTGGAACTCCAATTATGTTAGGATGAGATCCTAATTGCGTATGCTAATGTTGCCAGCCAAACATGTATTGTGAATCAACTATGTTTACTCCTGTGTATACCTTTGACCCCTTAAGGCATTATCTGACGTAAGGGCAACGCAACGTGGGGACGCTCACACGTAGTTTTAGCCTCTTTTTTAGGAATGACATTGGAATTGGGAACCCCTTTGTGCAATATTACTATACTGCAACTAGCCACTTATATTTTTGAGTTATGAAGCTTTTGGGATTACGCCCAACCGTAACATGTTACCGACACATGCCAATTACATGTGGACAATAAAAAGGTTGAAAATTGTACTTGCCACTTGGTCAAGGCTTAATTTTAGCGAGTGCACGTGCTTGGTCAAGGCTTAATTATGGCAAGAACATTTTTTGTGCATTGTTACTAATGATATGCCTTATCTTAGTGTATATTTTGCATTGTCCCTTGTTATGGTCCTATGTTTATGCCTTCTAGTTAAGTGATTCCTTGAAAATCATGTCACATCATATTCTACCTCAGTGTGTCGATTTAACCTGGTCCTGTTCAGTTAATTTAAGTGCTTCTATTGTACATGTGTATGTTTTGTCGAGATTTTCTTTATGTGAATTATGATTTTAAGGTTATTCTTTGATTTTCGAAACTTTATGATATTTATTTTCAAACTGTGTAAATTGAAATTATGTTTAAACTGTCATATTGAATTATAAATGTTTACTTTGTATGCTTAGTTGATATTTGATTTACTTGTTGAGCTCCAAAGCTCACCAACTCCACACTTCAGTTTGTGCAGGTAGTTTTGTTGTGCTTGGGATCTTGGGAAGTGTAATCAAGAGGTTTGGAAATTTAGTGATAAGTGATAACAGAACTGGAGATTCAGTTTTTAGAACTAGAAATTTTGTTTAGACTTTTATGACATTCAAGTGATTTCAGACTTTCAGTATTGTTTATGCTTGGACTTATCTTTAATTAATAAAGAATTTTAGTTAAGCTCTGTTTATCATGATTGCAATTCTGCTCGGTGATTTGACCATGATTGTATTAAGTGGGACCCGTAGCTCGTCGAGATCCAAGGGTCATATTCATTGGTGGACCAAAGATTTTTGTTTAATGGGAGGCGGATAATGGCAATAATGTTACTTTTTTCTTCTTTTTTTTTTTTTTTTTTTGAGGGGGCGAGATGTTTATTTCTGAAAAGGATATTGGAATTAAATTTAGTCAGAAAGCATGAAATTGGAAATGTCTAACAGGCCACCCCAGGTCCAATAGGAGGACTGCCCCCAATACTCATTACCTAGGTCTGCCCATGGTCATATTGATCTTGGATTTCGAGGCGCTACACATCCACATGCAAACGTCTCATAGGAGAGAATCCCACTAGACCTTCTATTCAGCTAAAGTTCTTTTTCCTTCACATGGAGAAGGAAGCCACGAGGATAGCCTATTTGATCCTACAGGAATGCTAATCAAACACAAAGGAATTAATTACTGAGTTCATGGTCTTTTCCATTACTTTTTTGTCTAATATTCTGAATAAAAATATTCTAAATTGGCATCAAAGCCTATCTAGCAAGAAAAAGGACTCAATAATAGCAGGAAAGAGCTGATTTGTCACCAACAGGTAGCCATACAGAGTCGTAGGGCTGACATCAGAGCAGCTGACATAAGCACTCTAAGGCTCGAAAAGCCAAAAAAGATAGGGTGTAAATGTAATCACTACTTGGGGCCTGATTCTTGAGGTATGTAAGTTCATTGATTAAAGTATTTTTGATTTTTTTGGTGAGAAGGAAGGGTCTCAATAAAGAGTTAAATTGGTTCAGTTCTAGAAGATTTTTGAGAGTGGTTTTTCCTCAAATTTCTCAAGGTTTTGGAAACAAATCATAATTTCTCAAAGAAAAGACGCAAATGATAAGTAGAATAGGGGAAAAGTTAAGAGTCTACGTGATATCTAATATATTATCTGTACTATTTTGAGTCTGACGTTGCATTCTGTACCATTTTGAGATTGAAACTGCACTTTTAAAGTATGCAAGGTACACATTCAGATATTTACCGCTTCATGATGTTTACTTAATTTCAACCCTGAGCAAAAAATTGAAGTCTTGGGCATACCGATCCTATTGGAGTCTGGCATAATTACGGTCAAGTGCTTGAAAAACAACTGACAGCAAAAATGCTAAACAGAACCACACGCAGTAAGGCACATGCCATCGATTCAACCCCATAGATGGAACCTGCAACCACCTCTACCAACTACAATCATTCTGGAGGAGTTGTTTCAGATTGAAAGGCATTCGATTCAATATCCTAGCTCGGTAGCTCCTCAACTAGCCTACTAAGGAAAGGATTTGAATGTTGATTCCCGCATCATTTAATTATGATGCAAGTTGTATGTCGATGCTATCTGGATTATCAGAGAATCACATAAAACAGTATAAGGTCGCCAACCGATCATATAATCTCACCATTACAGGACCGATTCTTATTCCCATTTCCTATCCTATAGAGCATCCATTCAAGCCCATTCCCTTGCCTTGACAACTGACCACATCATTGCTTAGCCAACCTACAATTCTTACTTAGTGAGAGGAGACCATGCACCATTATGGAGTATAGACCACAATAAGCCTTTTGGAGTGAGCTGACAAAATCCATAGGCGCTTCCCATTGAGCTATTGAACAACTAATTCCATGATTTATATATATAGCTACAGAGCGCTAGCAGATCTGGTGAAATGAGAACTAGTGGTGAACTCCACTCCTTTCACAGGAAAAGAATGCATCCCAGAAATTCATGTAGGCTAGACATGATGTGGCATGGTTATCAAAAACAAAAACAAAAAAAGACATGATAGAGCATGGGATGCAAGAATCATCTCCTCACTAAATGGATAAAAAATAGTTCTAGGTTCCTATTTCATGATGCAGATTGCCCCAAATCTTTCCTTCTCTTCCAGGGCTTTGTAAGACAACAGCTCAGGAACCTGTTCCTCTTTTCTTTGAAATCCTATATGTTGTGATTAACCAGGAAAATATCGACAGGAATTAGAGCAGCAGCAGGTCAGCTAGATCACATGCTTCCCATCGTTAAGCTCTCAAGTAGGAGCTTTGCCTGTAAATGTGCAGGCCCACGTACACCAGTAGACAAACAATTGTGGGTTGCTGCACACTACCCCTCTGGCTTTAAAAGCTGTCGAACCTGAAGAGTGCTTTTCCACCATCACCCACAACTATTTTAATGCATCGAATATTTCTGATTTCTCTTTTACATAGTATAATCACATCTTTCTACTGAACTTATTCACAAAGGTCAAAAAATACTGGCTTCTGACATTTGATATTACATCAAATGATTCAGCAATCCATATGTTCAAATTGTAGTAGCCTCGAATCTATCCTTATTTTCCAACTCAGAAGCTCTTTCATTTTTTATTTACACCCTTCACATATTTGATTCAGTGGTTAATTTTCAGCTCTTCCATCCATAGCTTCAACCCACTGATCCCAAAATGCTTTAAGTATAAGTAGATATGACATCCCAAAGCATCACAAAGTATAAATTTTCTTTCAAAACAAAGTTATTTTCTCCCAAAGTTCCGTTATAGCAGATAATAAATAGAACCTTGTAGAATCCATCCGCATTCTCATTAAAGCATCACAAGCAGTTAAATAACTTAAGTTCTAGAAGTGATGCCTAATATAGCCCAGCAGTTAAACTCAAATAATGTAGCAACAACCTAAGAAAGTAAAGCCACATTGAAGTTATACAGTTGGCCAATAAATAACAAATTAATGGTTAACTATGCTACATAGATCCTTAGAGATGAACAATATAAATCTGGTGAGTACACAGATTATCATATTGGTACCTTCTCAAAATATTTGGGTTCTTCTATGTTGGTAATGCATAATTTTAAGCAGAAAAACTAGGATGTTTCCAAGGCCGATAGTAGCTCTACACACACACTGCAATCCCTCTTCCAACCAATCAATCTTATGAGTTTAGGACAGCTACTAAAGAAATTTGACTAAACAAATCAACTTGTAAACTAATGAAATGGGAGGAGTAGACCTTTTCGAAAAGGGATGAGAAAGCCTTTTTAATAACCGTTAACTTTGTAACTTTAAAATATTTATATTCAATTAATTTAATATATTTCCAAACCCATCAAACATTAGCAACCATATCATGCAATTTCGATAGTTAAGGGAAAACCAAATATGAATGGCACAAAACCTTCTCTTTGAAACATAAGCGTACCTTGAAACCATGAAATCACTGCAGAAGGCAAGAAGCAGATCTCAAAAAATGAGTCATATCCAACCAATAGACACACCAAGTAAATAACCCCACATACAATAACCACTCCAGAAGTGATGAATGGTACACCTCCCCACCACTGTTTCACTCTAGTGGGCAACCCGGCCTGCATAGTATGAAAGAACAAAATATATAAAATTACATACATAATACTAATGGAACTTTATACGAAAAGGGTCCAAGGATACTTGACTATTGTTTCTATCAAACCAATAAAAATCTTTAATTTCTAACTACAATAAGTATCCATACATTACAACTTTTTTTTTGGAAGGTGAAAAAATACTCGATCACAACATAATGCTGCCAACTTAAACAATTGCATTAGATAGGAATATATTTGAGAAATACTGATAACTCTAGGATAGAGTATTAGAATGGAAAGATCCATTAGATAATGCCCAGACTTCACTGAAGAAAAAACAAAATCAAGTATAACAAAATCTTCTGTTTTTTTACCAAATGCCAACCATCAGGTTCTAGAGAACGCATGTTCTCCTTAGATATCAATCCTAAACTGCATCCCATGGTTTGTACTTCACCCAGCACCAAGCCGACTCTAGTGAGTCAACTCAATGCCAATCATGAATGGGACAGTGAAATTGCACCAGTAGTGCGGCATGAGACCGGAATAAACTGACACGAGGTCGGCAGTGACTGGTACAGAGTGGTATCAACTAGCACATGACTCGTAAGAACTGAGACAAGCACAAATCAACCAAAAAAAAAAAACATATATGAAAACTCCTTTTTTTCACTTTTCTCCTCAAGTTTCAAGCTAAAGGGACAAGTACCATTCATCATCATTTTCTAATACCAATCCAAACAATACTGGGCAGGAAGAGTACTGCTTCCATTTAAAGGAGACTCAAATTGGTTTGACAAGTTTTTACAGCCGACTAGCTGCCAAATAAGTATCTAGATAGTACCAAAATCCAAATCCTCATAATCATCAATATGGATATGGGGCCAACCCTATTTTTTTTTTCATTTTCTTTGTTCATTTCATTAGCTACTTCTCTCCTTTTTCTCCTTTTGTCTTCTAACATAATACATATGTGTGTCAGTGTGTGTATATCCCCTTTTGTTGGACGAATAAGAATGGAGAGAAGTTAATGAGAGAGTTGCTTAGGTAGAATGGTTATCTTTTTAGGAAAGAAAGCCAACAAACACATTCATTTTCTCCTCCTTTTGAAAAAACACTTGCAATTAATTTAACTGACTAAAGAGGGAGTATCCAGACCGTCTTTGTGTATTGTAACTGACTGTTAATATTTTTTGCCTTTAGGTTCACACCTGATTTTTTGGGGGTGGACAACCCTTTCCTTTTGGGGATTTTGGATTTTGCCCTTGGGTTTTTTGGGGCTTTTTGGTTATCAGTATACTACTCTTATACTGTAAAGTTCCATAGTGAAATGAAATGGATTCAGTCATCCTTTCAAAAAAAAATTAATTTAAATTGCCTACTCTTTCTCCTTTTCGAATAAGAATGAATACTTCACAATCTTTTCCAATTAACATCACGATTCATGAGTGGACCCCTATATAAACCCAACTGCCATTAGTGGTAGAATTGGTATTAAATTGGGAATGATGACAATTCATAGGGGGTAGGTCAGTGTTGATGGCTTGGATTTATCAGAACCAAATTTCATTCCAACAAGATTTGGGTCCACCATCAAATTGGTGACTATTAAAAAATCGACATTTTACTAATTAGATGGTGTGCCCAACTCTTAGTGCCTGGAACCTCCTCTCAGCCCTCTCGATCCCGCTCCAAAAATGCGGATCAGCGTTTTCGGAGCGGATCCGTCCTCGGAGCGCGGCTCGACCATTCTCGGAGCGAACCGGGCAGAATCTTTGATTTTTTGTGCATTTTCGTTTTCTATAAGCTTGACATTTATCTTTTGAATGAAGAAACTTCTTCCAACTTATTAATTATTGTCTATTTTATGTGATCAAATTGCAAAGTTAATTTTTTTTTCCATTTTTAATACTTAAATATATGGATAAGATATATTTGTGCCTATTAGTTGATTGTTTATAAACCCAGAACCACTATGTTGTATAGGCGCTATGGAGGCGCTCCGAACATTTTTTTTTTTTTTTTTAAATTTAGCGTTTCAGCGTTCCCGCCTCCGCTCCCACTCTAAGCACTTGGGCCCAACTCCTATTGAAATGATATTTAATGGAGGCAAACTTCCACATTTGAGAGCATTTCAAGATTTTTATAATTTGATGGGGCCCAACTCCTATTGGAATGATAGTTGGTGAGGCCCCATAAGAGGTGAAGCCATCAATTTTAATTGGTTTTTCATAAGTAGGCCCCACAACGGAGAATCAGAAAATTCTCATTGGTTTCAAAAGAAATGCAATGGAGCGTTGCTCCCACTGTTGAAGAGTATTTTACTTCCATTGTTGATGAGGATTTATAGGCGTGACAGCTATTCAAGACATAGCATTTAAGAGGATTTAGGATTATTTGTAACGGGATTTAAGACGTTTGCTTTTTCTTGGATGTTTGCATAGGGGTAGAATTCATCATATACATGCATGCATGCATGCATATTTTATATATATATATAACGATCCTAAACGCAAAAAATCAAGATCTTTTAGATCTAAAGGTTAAGTCTCTTCTTGGTTCTTTAGATCTTGTAAGTTAATGGAGGCTCAAATCATAAATAAATACAGATACATGTTAGACTTCATTATAATCATGGTATGAGCAGTATGTCAACATAAAAAACTAAACATCTTTATAGTTAAGATAAGATACAACTAAATCATCAGATTTGTACATTTTTAGCTTTCAATATTTCTTACTTTTCTTTTTTTTTTTTTTTTTTTACTTTTCAAGGCCAGAACGAACTGGCACTGACTCGCTCCAATCCTACCAGCAAAAAAAACCAGCAGCGGGATCTAAAGCCTTGTTCCATCTCAACCAAGAAATACAACTTTGAAAGAGAATATTCATCATTTTTTCATTCTGGAGAAACATTAACATATATATTTTTCTAATACAAAACATATATATCATTTGGAAAATACAGAAGATAAATATTTTCCAATGGAGATAAATGACTTGTCATAAACAAGCAAGACTAATATATAATCCAAATTTTGCACATTGATCCCCAACATCTCTAGACCTTCATAATTACAAAGTTCTTAATTCTTTCCACAATCTTCAACATGAGATTGCCACCAATTTACCGGACGCATACTCAAGGCACATGTCATTGAGATTCCCACACAGTATCAAAAGCATGCGGAGAGATTTCTGTATACCTTAAATTGAGGGAAGGAGAGAAGGCTCAAATGAAAAAACGAGACTTAAGTCATTGAGATTCTCACATCCTGGTGCATCTTGATTTTCGAGAGTTGTCAGAGACAGCTTCGGTATGGGAGAAACAACAGCAAGGATGGGTTCATTAGTAATAAGGTTTTCTTAACAGGGCTATTAGTTTTTTTATTGGTAGGTTAGTTTTTTTGTGGGACCTTATTCTCATCATTTATGGTTGGGGACCTTATTCTCATCATTTATTTGTGGGCCACTTTAAGGGTCTTAAAAGGAGTCAAAATGATTTAATAAATAATTAGATTTCTTTAAAAGGGGTTTTGGACAATATTCTCATCTTTTGTTTTTAGGCCGTTCTTTAGGTCCCTACCAGAGCAAAAAATGCTACATAATCAGTTCATATGGTGGCTTATCCATTTACCTTTACCAACAAAGCAAAAGTCATTCGATACAGACAAGTCTTCAAAATATAATGGCCCATTTAGTTGTCATGGTAATTGATTGAAAATATGATGGTGTCATAGTCGCTACTCGCTAGAGAGCGGTTCAGCAAGTTTGAGAAAGTTATTGCTCATTAAGTCATCTTCGTGCCTCTTTTCTTTTCCTTTTTTCCCTTTTTTTCTCTAAAGGCCGTCTCCTAATGCAACAAAAGGCCGACAAGTCTACAAGAGAGTAGCGATGATCATGGTATCCAAATGCCAAATATCTGAAGGACATGAATTGAAAAGATATTACATGTATCAAATATCTAGACCCACAATCAATTGGGGTCTGGGTGGAGGTCCACTAGATAGGCTTTCTATCACTTAATCCAAGCCCGGCCCAAATATTAAATGGACCCAAATTATATATCCAAGCCAGGCCCAAAGAACCATTACCTTCCCCCCTTCTTAGAGCGACTCACACTCAACAATATGATCCCTCTTATCCTATAGCTCTAGTGCACTTTCCACATCCTACTAGCCACTGTTTTATCATTTTGAAATAGTTCCCTTCAACTTTTTTTTTGTTACTGGAACTCCATTTACAGTGTTACCGAATAAAATCAAGCAATTAGGCACATATCTTCAGTCGCCTCTATAACATTGTCTTATTATAACAGCGTCATTAAAGTCCACAATATGAGGCCAGTTGAAATCCCAAGTTTATACTTGTGTGTGTTGGGGAACAATATGTGAGGTGCATGGGACATGCTAGCATGTTATTATTCATATTTTCACTCAGATTCTCTGTGGAGTGCTTTGACATACTGTTGAAGTTTGTGCAAAATCTAGATGTACTCATGCATTACTTATTTAGATCAGACTCCTCCATTCTTGATGCTAGCTGAAATCTGCAATTTGGCTTGAGGTCATTAATTATGTCATTACGAACTTGCAAAACCAGCCACTGACTTGCATCATTCTCCAAAGCTAATGAAACTAGGAGTCTAGGAATCGCCTAAAAAAGTCTTCTGTAAGTGCCACACTGATTTATTTGCTGTTGAGCGGGTGGGTGGACGGCTATGAATGTGCGTGTGTCTTGAACATCTTATTTATATTGAACCAAAGAAGAATACATATCTCCATTTTCGACAGAATAAACTCAAAACATGCCCCGCGCCACTATGCGAAACTGACTCTAAGGACCCATTTATTTGCATAGAATTGAACACATAGGAAATCACGGTAAGAAGGGTTCCACATAGGATTGCTAAAGTATCAAGGGGTGAAGGATATAAGGTGAAGATATAAATGAGATCTTGACTTTCCTAGCATTTGAGTTCCTAGGGTTGTGGCGGGGTATTCATTTTTCGCTTTCCATTGAAGGGGAGGTTATTTCATAGCCAGTTATGGATCTTCACCTTTATTTTTTCAACTTTGGCCGCTTTCAATAATTCATTCTACGCAAACAAACGGGTTCAGAACGCCACAGAAAAAAATCATTTTCCATTATCACATTGCACGACTACTTTGACAAAGTGATCGACTGAACATAAATCAACCTTCTGATCCAATGACCACTTTCTAATCCATCTAAATCTTGCATTCTAAAAACACAAAAACCAATCATGGTTTCATTTCTGACCAACTCTACAATCCACAAACACATGAAATGGTTGTTGCACACGCAACTAAGTTTTCAATAAACACTGAATACAAACAATCTCATAGATAAAATCAAGAAAAGAAAAAGGGTTCCAAACAGCTCCAACAACTGAAATCATGGCTTTGCTCAAACAACACGCATTCGATTGAAAAAAGAAAAAAAAAAAAAAAAAACTAAGAACAGGAAATGAAATCAAGAAGAAGAAAGAGGAGATGAGATGAGATTTCTTCAGATCTGGCCATGGGAGGAAACGGGATTGGGAAGAGAAGAATCGGTAAATTTACCTCGGAAACGATGTTCGATCTCATTCCGTTGCGCGAACTGAAAACGAAGATCGTATCGTATTCTCAGGCGTCTTGTTTTTGCTCTTTCACAGAGTCCAAATGGTTCTTCGAGTGAGTTCTTATTTCAGTCCAGATGAGTCGAGTGGGTCCCACCTCTGATTTGGAAGGCTTAATGGTGACTCAATCACAGTACACGTGGCATACAAGCAAAACCGGCCATGTACTGGTGGGGTTTATAATTATACATATATATATATATAGATGGACTCGGTTATTTCTGACCGTTTGATGTTATGATTCAGTTGACTTGACTTTGAATGGTGATGATAGACTGATTGGATGTAGTTTTGTGGGCCCACCGTGGACCCAGTGGAGCTTATTATCTGCTGATATTTACTTGAATCGGTTATTGATGTTTTTGAGCATGATTGACTAGGTTAAGCCGTCAAGGTCATACCTCACAAAAGTCACTCCTAAATTTTATATTTTTATCTTGCTAGTCCCTAGATTTTAGATATTTTCATCAAGATGGGTCATGAATTCAATTCCTGGGGAACACCAATTCATGGCATCAGTAAAATCACATACAAAAAGTTTAAGTATACAAATTTTTTGGCCAGAATTTTAAATAACTCCTATAATATCTCTTGAATATCAAGATTCTGGCAAAAAAATTTGTCCATATAGCACTACAGAATCACATAACTCTTCTGGACCGGGGGCATGTTTGTGCTAAGCTATTTTCAATGAAATGGAAGTGTGTTTCCTCTTTGGTTTGAATGGCTTTATTTTTATTTTTTGGTAAAAGAATGGCTTTACATCAACATTACTTTTATGGTTTTACAAGGAACCAGATCCCGTTTGGACCAAACAGGGGGTGACACGCGGGGGGTGGATGAAAGAGAAACTATTTCTCTTTCATCTGCCCCGTTATGTGTAGCCCCTGTTTGCCTGTTTGGACCAAATAGGGAATCCGTTTCATTTTATAAAATTCTGTGTACTAACATGGAAGTCCGGTGGGGACAATCACTTTCTACCATCAAATGAAATTTCATCAATAATCGATTACATCAACCACAAACGAGTTTAAGAGCAGACTTTTAAGCATTTTATTTATAAATATTTGTTTTAAGACATCATCTAATTAATTGTACGCATGAATGAATATGTTAAACAAAACCATCTGCCTGCAGAAGCATATGTTAAATAAGTTGGAATCCTGTATAATATTCTCCTACAAGAAGACTGCATTGTTAGATTAAATGGGTGTGGCCCACATGACTACAAACCCATTAAGGCTCTTTGATCACACCCACTTGTCTGCACATTTAAAGAGACCTAGTTATTTTGAGCTCACTTGCCAACAAACTAATAAAGGGCTGAGATTAAAGGGTTAGGTGATAGTTGGGGGTTAATGGTTCCTTGATGGGTAGGAATCTTCTATAAAAAGACCCCTTGGGTTACTCCTTTGGTTACAAGTTTCTTGGCCTCCATCACTAAGCAATAAAGAATAGCAAAGGCAAAGGAGTTGTAAATCTCACTTGTGTTTCAAGTCTCTGTCATTGCAAATGAGCTTCTGTTACCTTCAAGAAAGAGCTATGGAGTCAGGTAAGCTCCTCCCCATTCTCAGATTATTTATGTTTACTTTACTGTGTCATTTGGATTAGACCCAAAGAGATCCTCCTGTGGATTAAGGGATCTTAAGCTAACATGCATATATTGGTCATATATAGTCCAAACATGGCCCCCACTTGGATACATGTCGGTCGAGGGCAAATGGAAATGTCTCTTTATCAACAAGAGGGAGGCAAAAAATCAGCCCCTCTAGATTATTCTAGCCCTTTATTTAATAGCCTTAACGTTTAATGGCATCTAAACCGTGGTTTTTTTTTAAATTAAAAAATGGTGAGTTAAGGTTCAATGGGTGTGAAATTAGGCCTTATGGCAAATGTTATCAAAGAGGCTCCACTGATCAAAGATGTGCCCCATATGCAATCCGCTCGTAGGAGAATATTTTCCTTGTTGTAGAATTCAAACCCTACAACTTTTTTTTTTAAATGGTGACTATAATAAGGTCAAAAGCTGTACAGTATAGAAGAATTCAAATCCTACCTCTTAATCGCCCATAGTTACACTTGGAGGGCTTGAATCATATTTTATAGGAACAGGACAAGAATAGCATGGTTCCACTCACTTAAATGCTGTGGACTGTGGTAGTATCATGATTGTTTTGTGGCATTAAAAGCCTAGGGCCGTCAAAATGTCACACGACCCGTTAACACGACACGAATCCACACGATATTAACGAGTTTAGGTGACCCCTTAATGGGTTAGGATCGTTAATGGGTCGGGCCCGTTAACCCGTTAAATTAATGGGTCGTTAACGAATAAACCCGGTAACCCATTACGACTCGATACAACCCACCAAAAAGCCATGCTGCCAAGTGTGCATCACATTACCATGCAAAAAATCAAAGTGTGGGTGACATAACTTTTGTTCAGTGGAAGATGCACTTAATCAGAAGAGATGCAATATTTACTTAGAAAATGGACCTAGCCTCAAACATAAAGTATGGCTCCATGATTTAGAAAAGAAATACTTTTTAATTTTAATGAATATTTTTTTCAAAATTAACGGGTTAACGGGTCGTGTTCGGGTGACCCGTTAAATAAACGAATTGGGTTCGTGTTTGGTTTTTTGACACGTTTTCTTAATGGGTCGTGTTCGGATTGAGGTGATTCTCACTCGAATTCGTTTGACACGCAACCCGAATTCGTTAACACAACCCGTTTGACAGCCCCTATGGGCTAATCTTTCATTTATTGTTGTTTTAACCCCAGCCAATAGGATATTGTGCGGCAGTCTTATAATTATGATTGTTACATGGCATTAAAATTACATGTAAAATTTCTTTGAATGTTATTAATCCTTTTTTTCTTTTCTTTTTTTTTTGGAAAGATGAGTGAATATATTCCAAAGCAAAAATACAAAGAATGACCTAGAGCTAGCTACCAGAAATTTACCCAACTCAAATGAAGGGCATCTGAAAGGGAGATAGCAACACGCCCACAGACTGGGCCGAAATAAAGAGACCAAAAGAAACGACCTAGTCCATAGGCCGGACTAACCAACATAGACCCAGATCGAGCCAACAAGCAAATGAATTCACTGTGTAGCCAATGAAGCAAATGAATGTTATTAATGTTATCCCCTCCCAGTTATTAACTTGTCTTATGTGTATAATTCTTGTTCCCTTGGATTTCAAATTTCAAAGTACGTGTTTGGCAATTTGCTATTACATTCCGATATTTAATCCAGCAACTCATTAGAATTCAATGACCTACTTCAATTGCCTCATCTTAGTACTATTTCAATTGCCTCATCTGATCTTAGTAATCTTTTTTAATGTTGTTATTTAATTTGCACCATCCTATTCTTGTACAATTTGATGAGTCAGGCCCAAGTGGCCTAGAATATGATGAGCCAGATCCAAATCCACCAGGGAAGCCCAGGTCCAGATCCACGGAGTGACCAAGTCAAGGCAGGCATCTACGTCGCTTTGGAAGCAGTCCCGCTTCTACCAATTCCTACGGAGAATATCTCACCTGCCTCCACCTGACCCGTCCCTCGAGAACAGCTCCGAGGCTCCAAAGAGAAGTCGTCCCCATCTGTTAGGGGATGACTATAAATAGAGGAGCCCTCTTATCACTGAAGGAGGGATGAACATCTTACTCTCTCTCTCTCGCTTGTAATCCACCTTATCAATAAAAGATCACCATATTTCAAAGTGGACGTAGGTCATACAGACCGAACCACTATAAATTCCCTCTCTCTCTCTCATTTACTCACCTAGCATTTGTTACTCGACCGGTGGTGTCCGAAAACCTATTTTTGGCATCATCAGTTTGGCGCCGTCTATGGGGACGTATTAAAGTTCTCATCCGTCTTCTCAAGTTATGGTGATCACGACGAGATCAACTAGGCGAGCAGAGGGCGAGGATGATCTCCACCGACTAATCCTCCCCCAAATGCTCCCACTCCTCAACAAATGTTGGAGACCATATAACAGCCTACAACTCCTGCTCGCAGGGCAATGAGGAACATAGCTCGGAGGAGTACTGCCTGAAGTACCGCATCTAGGATATCCAACTGCTCCACGTCGGGAGCACCTCACCTAAGCGCCCAACCCTATGGCGCAGAAACCCCGGGCGCCCAGAAGAGATCCAAGCACCCGCCATCTGTCCTCTCTGCAGACAGGAAAGTGAGCCTACTAAGTTGCCCTACGCAGAGGGGGTCCGGGGGTGTCCCCCGGCGGGGGTCGAGCTGACCGGTCAGCTCGCGGGGGCCCAGGGGGCAGCGCCCCCGAAAAAAAAAAAAAAAAAAAAAAAAAAAAAAAGGAATACGTAATGGACAAACCCCCATGGGACTTCCTCCTCAGGGCGCCCAGCATATTACTAAGATCCCTGGGCGCCCAAACCTCTTTGGCGCCCAGGGACTTCCTCCTCAGGGCGCCCAGCACCTCTTATGGCGCCAGGGACTTCCTCCTCAAGGCGCCCAAGCACGTCGCCCGTGGGGGCCACACCTCCCTCGCCCATGCTCCTCGCCCAAGGGGGGATCTCGCCCAGAGGCTCGCCGCCCGTGGGGGCCACTCCTCCCTCGCCCCGCGCTGCCAGCACGTCGCCCGTGGGGGCCACACCTCCCTCTGCCGCGACGCCCGGCGCCCCTGCGCCCGCTGCCACGGCGCCCGGCGCGGCGCCCTGCTCCCGCTGCCGCGGCGCCCGGCGCCCTGCTCCCGCTGCCGCGACGCCCGGCGCCCCTGCGCCCGCTGCCGCGACGCCCGGCGCCCTGCTCCCGCTGCCGCGACGCCCGGCGCCCCTGCTCCCGCTGCCGCGACGCCCGCCAGCGTCCCTGCGCCCGCTGCCGCGACGCCCGGCGCCCCTGCGCCCGCTGCCGCGACGCCCGCCAGCGTCCCTGCGCCCGCTGCCGCGACGCCCGACGCCCCTGTGCCCGCTGCCGCGGCGCCCGGCGCCCCTGCCTCCCTCTGCCGCGACGCCCGCGGGCTGGGCGCCCCTTGCAGCGCCCAGCGCCGCCGCTGCTGCCTCTGCCGCGACGCCCAGGGGCTGGAAGCCCGGGCTCCGCCGCCAGCGCCATCAGCCACGCCATCCTCTCCTTCAACCTCGCCTAGTGCCCCTTGCGCGATTGCTGCAGTCCGCTCAACAACGGTCTCCGTCTGTTTTTTTCTCTACTGCACCCATCATTACAGCTACTTGCATTCTCTTGGGATGATTTCCTCTCTCTTGGACGTTCCATTTGGATGAATCATCTCGCGGATCGCCCTATGTGGTGACCTGCCTTTGTACTGTTCTCAAACAGGCAGCCTATACATCCGGCTTAGCGGCTCTCTCACGGGTCGCCAAAAAAGCTTGGCCTCTGCACTGTTTTTAAACAGGCAGCCTATCTCCAGCTTAGCGGCTCTCTCGCGGGTCGCCAAAAAAGCTTGGCCTCTGCACTGTTTTTAAACAGGCAGCCTACATCCGGCTTAGCGGCTCTCTCACGGGTCGCCAAAAAAGCTTGGCCTCTGCACTGTTTTTAAACAGGCAGCCTATCTCCAGCTTAGCGGCTCTCTCGCGGGTCGCCAAAAAGCTTGGCCTCTGCACTGTTCTTAAACAGGCAGCCTATCTCGAGCTTAGCGGCTCTCTCGCGGGACGCCAAAAAGCTTGGCCTCTGCACTGTTCTTAAACAGGCAGCCTATCTCGAGCTTAGCGGCTCTCTCGCGGGACGCCAAAAAGCTTGGCCTCTGCACTGTTTTTAAACAGGCAGCCTATCTCCAGCTTAGCGGCTCTCTCGCGGGTCGCCAAAAAGCTTGGCCTCTGCACTGTTCTTAAACAGGCAGCCTATCTCCAGCTTAGCGGCTCTCTCGCGGGTCGCCAAAAAGCTTGGCCTCTGCACTGTTCTTAAACAGGCAGTCTATATATCCAGCTTAGCGGCCCTCTCGCGGGTTGCAAAAAACGCTTCGTCTCTGCACTGCTCTCAAGCAGGCAAGAAGTCTGCCTCTCTTTCCAGATTGAATGTCAACAATCGGGCCTCAACCGCTCCTGGATACTAAAGATCCTCCTGGCATCCCAGCTCCCTGCTGGCGCCCAGCACCCCAGCACCTTGGCGCCCAGCACTCTAGCACCCTGGCGCCCAGCTCCCTGGCACCTTTGCTCCTGGCGCCCAGACTGCCTGTCGACCGCCCAGGCCTCATCCGGGCGCCCAGCCTCCTGCTGCCTGCTTCGTCTGTTGGCGCATCCACCTCCTCTCCGCCTGCACAGCAAACTGCAGATCGGCCGCTTGGTACCTCGTCCTCTGCTCCAACTTTGGGTCTGGGGCAGCAAGTTTTAGGCTCATCTCCTTCTTCTCAAAATGCCCCCCTTTCAAAGCTTCTTTGTGCGCAGGGCATTGGGGGCAAATGATGAGTCAGGCCCAAGTGGCCTAGAATATGATGAGCCAGATCCAAATCCACCAGGGAAGCCCAGGTCCAGATCCACGGAGTGACCAAGTCAAGGCAGGCATCTACGTCGCTTTGGAAGCAGTCCCGCTTCTACCAATTCCTACGGAGAATATCTCACCTGCCTCCACCTGGCCCGTCCCTCGAGAACAGCTCCGAGGCTCCAAAGAGAAGTCGTCCCCATCTGTTAGGGGATGACTATAAATAGAGGAGCCCTCTTATCACTGAAACAGGGATGAACATCTTACTCTCTCTCTCTCGCTTGTAATCCACCTTATCAATAAAAGATCACCATATTTCAAAGTGGACGTAGGTCATACAGACCGAACCACTATAAATTCCCTCTCTCTCTCTCATTTACTCACCTAGCATTTGTTACTCGACCGGTGGTGTCCGAAAACCTATTTTTGGCATCATCACAATTCATTAATGGGAATCCATTATTGGCTATGCTGCTATTATGAGAGTATTCAGAATTAGCAGCCTAAATCATGATGACTTTACAACATTTGCTGCATTTTAGTGAAGTCATTTATTTGTGTTCATATCCACATTTAATGTGACAAAAGTGCTCTTCCTTCTCAATGTACATATTAGCAATTACAAGATCAATAGCCACAACAAAGATGATGATAACTTCTCCACCTTACTCTTATCATGTCTTCATGCACCCTGTCATTTTGATATCATTTCTTTCCCACATGACCATTGGTCTCCTGCAGTCACTTCTCCCAACAAATTTGTATTGTACTAACTCATCCATCATGCTCCAAAAATTCATTTCATTTTTGGATTCCATTTTTGTCTTAAGGTGCATGAGCAATAAAAATCTTGGATTCCATTTTTGTCTTGTATCTTCTTAAACCAACCCTGTAGGTGTCATGGATTCCAATGAGGTAGATATCTTGCCTATCTTGTGGCATTAAGGACATATTCACTTCCTTTTCATGAGCCACTCAATGTCAAGAACGATCGTCAAATGCATCCACTTGGGTCTCTAATCCGGACAAAAGACCTTGGAAATTTCATTTCATTATTATATTATTTACTAAATGAGATAGCTTTGTGGTCGTCCTCTATTCAGGTGTCTTTTCATCAAATTCTTAACTACACAAACAATATTGTGGTCTCCTTAGCCAAGCAAGCAGTTCCTTGGATTAAACATTTTTTATTTGCTTGTCTTTTGATGTAATTTTTTGTTTTTCCTTTTGGGGGTTGTGTGTTTATTATGGCATAATTCTCTTATACCGGACTCCTTTCTTATTTGTCGTAATGTTTACATATGTTTGTTCAATAAAACTTTGCTGTTACTGATTCCAAAATAAATAAATAAAAATATTTAAAAAAAAAGAATTACTTAGCTTTCATTTGTTTTCATATGTTGCCACACGAGCCACTGCAGATTCAGCCCGACGCATCTTATGTGGAGCAGCCAGGGCAGACTATATACACCAAGGAGATAGTTATGTGGACGAAGACCATTCCATGGGTCAAAGTTCAGTGAGAGCATCACCGTCTAGAGGAAGCTACGTGGAAACTCAGGGATCATATCAGGAAAGCCTATCCTCATCTTCTTCTTGAGGAGGTATGTTTAGGCATTTGGAGGACCAAATATTCTTTTTAGTAATAGAGTGTTTAATTTTCTAATATTGGCAATTAGCCTAATTAATTGTGATTCTAGGTAATTAGGCGAGTTTAGTGGCTATGCAAGTTTCTTTTATCATTAGAAAGTGGTTTATGAAGTTTAGTTTGATTCCGAGTGTGATTAGTCTTAATAGGGGGTTGGGTTGTGATTAATAAGAAAATTGGGTATTTTTCCAGAAAATTCCGTTTTCGCCGAATTTGAGTTCGTTGGAAAGATCTCATCGCGCTCGTCATTTTCCATTCTTGACTCGTCACGATTCGACACTCCGAAGTCCCTCAAATAATCATATTTCTCTCATTTCACTCAAATGGGTATTTTGGACTTTTCCTCCTCCACCTTCATTTTAAATCAACTCAACCCATCCCAACAACTATTCATGCGTTGTCTTCTTCATTTCAAGAGCTGCATGCTGTTGGGAGAGCTCCTATTCTTCACTTCTTCACTCTTCCTTTTGATGGATTTAGATGCGGAGACTCCGGCATGCGGTCGGAGATCTATGAGCGTTCCGGCGATTGGGAAGCTCCGTGGATCTCTTCGCCTCTTGTCTTTCCTATGAGATGGAATAATACCAATCCTAGGGCTCCCTTATCTTATATAGACAAGTCCCAAAGAGTCACACTTACTAGAGACTTATTCGCCAAGAAACCCACATCCACTAATCCTATTGGGAGTCTCATTAATGGGACTAGATCAAGTCTTACATTAAGTGGGATTGTATTCTATGTTGGCATCAGACCCTGCTTGATCTGACGTGGGACCCGTGGCATGCGGGCCACACGATTTCCTACAATCTCCCACTTGGCACGAATGCCATGTACATCAAATATATCTCAGTCCCATGCACATCACATGCCTTGCAAAAATCTCTGCAGGCAAAGCCTTGGTGAGAGCATCAGCCATCAATTCCTCTGAAGGCATATAGAAAATTTCTATATCATTCTTTTCAGCCTTCTCTCTGATGAAGTGATACTTTATCTCAACATATTTTGATCGGCTATTGAACTTTGTCTCATTCACCATGGATATAACAGATGTGTTGTCTACGTTCATTGGGACAGGCTCTTTTTCTCCAATTATTTCTAAATCAGTTAGCAAATATTTTAGCCAAAGAGCCTCCTGGACTGCTGTATTGCAGGCTATATACTCTGCTTCGGCTGTTGACATAGCCGTAGAGGTCTGTTTCTTGCTATCCCAAGAAACTGCACCTCCTCCAAGGGTAAACACATAGCCGGTTGTTGACTTTATCTGGTCTAAATCACCGGCCCAATCTGCATCTGAGTAGCCGCGCAGTTCCAGGACTTCACCTTGATAACATAGGCGAATATTCACTATTCCTTTGATATACCGCAGAATCCTCTTAACCGCATACCAATGCTGTAATCCTGGGTTACTTAGGAATCTGCTTACGAGACCCACGGCGAATGCAAGGTCTGGTCTCGTACACAACATTGCATACATGATGCTGCCAACAATTTGAGCGTAAGGTTTCATTCTCATCACTTCCTTATCCTACTCGTTTGTGGGTCCCTGATTGCTGGACAATTTTATACTCTTGCAGATGGGAGTGTCAATTGGTTTACACATAGCCATATTAAACCGTTTCAACACAGTTTCCAAATAGGATCTCTGTGATAAAATCAATAGCCTATTCGGACGATCACGGTTTATTTCAAAGCCAAGGACATACTCTGCCTCACCCATGTCTTTCATCTCGAATATTGAATTAAACCATTGTTTGATTTCATTTACGGCTTTCAATTGATCACCAGCAATCAAAATGTCATCCACATATAATGACAAATATAAGTAAACACTCCCATTGCGTTTAATATAGAAACACGTGTCTGCATTATTGGGGATAAATCCTATTTCACCTATGGCCGGATGAAATTTTCTATACCATTGTCTCGAGGCCTGTTTTAATCCATACAATGCCCTATTAAGTTTGTACACTTTGTCCTCGTGACCTTGCACCACAAATCTTTCGGGTTGTTTCATATAAATTCATTCTTCTAATTCGCCGTTCAAGAATGCGGTTTTCACATCCATCTGGTGCAATTCAAGGTCACGACATGCTACCAATGCAGCTAAGGTTCGTATGGATTGGAATTTTACGACTGGAGAAAACCTATCCTCGTTATCTATTCCTTCCACTTGTGTGAATCCCTTAGCTACCAGCCGTGCTTTATATTTATCTAAGGATCCATCCGACTTTAGTTTCTTTCTAAGAACCCATTTACATCCAATGGCTTTTCGATCTTTTGGAAGATCAACCAATTGCCATACTTGGTTCTTTTCAATTGATTATATCTCCTCTCTCATAGCCTCTAACCAATACTGCGCATCATGCACTTTGATCGCTTGAGAGTAGGAGTTCAAATCCAAATCTTGCACGGTTTCCAATAAACTACAATAATCATCTAGATATACCAGTTATTTCCTCGCCCGAATTGGCCTACCAATCGGCTCATCGGATTCTTCAATCACCTTAAGCGGGCCCTGGCCAGGAACTCTAGGTCCAACGTCCTCTTCGTCGGAATCCCCACTTGCTTGAACCCCCTTGTCCTTAGAGATTTCATGTAATTCCACACACTATGGTTCTACTCTAGGACTGACCGTCGGATCCTTAAGGAAAAACGCATCTTGGCATTCCATGATTATCCTATTATCGTGATCATACACACGATATATCCTTTAGAATGTAATGGGTAGCCAACGAAAGAACATTTTTTCTTCGTTTTTGCTTACAGTTTATGTCTTTCTTGTGGTGGTAGCCGGACATGTACATGGCAGCCACAAACTCTCATATGTTCTAATTTTGGTTTGGCAGCTGTCCATAATTCATACAGGGTTTTGGGCATACTTTTGGAGGGTACTCTGTTCAAGATATATTATGTCGTGTTTAATGCTTCTCCCCACAAATACAGCGGAAGTCTCGCGTGGCTGATCATTGATCTTACCACATCCATTAAGGTCCTATTCCTCTTCTTAGCCACGCCATTTTGTTGTGGGGTATATGGAATCGAATATTCATGAATGATTCCCTCACGTGCACAATATTCTTTAAACAGTTCCAAGGTATATTCAACCCCCCCCCCCCCCCCATCGGATGTAATCCGTTTTATTTTCTTGCCCTTTTGATTTTGGACCTCAGCAACATATATTTGAAATATTTTTAAGGCCTCATGTTTATGTTTAATCAGGTACACATAACCAAATCTGTTGTAGTCATCAATAAATGTGATAAAATAGTCCTCCCCCATTCTATTTTGGACATTTAATGGTCCATAAATATCAGAATGAATTATGGTCAATATTTCTGAACTTCTAGTTCCTTTTAAAAATGGTTTCTTAACCATTTTTCCACTCAGACATGGTTCACATATAGGGTACTCCACTTTACCTAAATCTGGTAAGAGTCCATCCCTAACCATTCTACTTATTCTGTCTTTATTAATGTGTCCTAATCTCATATGCCATAACATAGCCAAACCATCCATGCACACATTCACACACAGAGAATAATAAGATCTAGAAATTTATTTCATCATTAAGAGTGTCCAGCAAATACAATTTATCAGAAAGAAAACCATTGACTAAAACTTGACCGCGCATGCCAATTGTAACCTCTTTATCTTTAAATCTGATTTCGAATCCATTCATAGCCAACTGGCTCACAGAGATGACGCTCCTCCTTATAGCTGGAGCAAAGAAAACGTCGGAGAGATATAGGGATTTTCCAGTTGGTAAGGGAATTTTGACTTTCCCTACACCCAACACATCACAGAATGTTTCATTCCCAATGTAGATACTTTGATCTCCCTGTTTCATCTCTTTGAATTCGACAAACCCAGCTTTGGCTCTTGATATGTGCCTGGTGGCTCCTGAATCAATCCACCAATTTTTGTCATTGGTGTCCACCATCATGGACTCTGTGACCATCTCAACATAATCACCATGTTCTTTGGTCACTTTACCTTGCTGGCTACTCTCACCCATTTTCTTTCTACATTGAGAACTAAAGTGTCCAGGCTTCCCGCAGTTAAAACAAACACCATTCTTAGGCCCTTTCCGTTTTTTATTGCCTTTGAATTTCCTTTTATTTTTCATATTGACGGTTAATGCACCGTTATTATTCTTAGTTTTAGCAATCATGACAAAGTTTGTAGGTGTTACACCGCGGGCAGCCTGCCTTTGTCCTTCAGCAAGCAATCTAGCTTGAACCTCACTGAGGGTCACACCGTTTTGGAGGCTAAGGGTCTGAGACACATTCTCCCACGAAGGTGGAAGACTCATCAGCAAGTACATGATTTGAAAATCTTCGTCCATTTCCTTGCCCAAGGCTGCGAGGTTACTATATCGGACCGCCATTTGATCAATGTGATCCCTTATAGCTGATTCTTCTGGCATCTTATAGTTAACATATACGTTGAATGCTCCATCAAGTGAGATTTGGAGGTTTCATCATATCTGTCCATAGCAGAGTCATAGATTTCTTTAGCAGTGTTAAAGTGCTCAAACTACTTTACCAAATCGCTGGATATGAATCCGACCAGAAGATGCCTCGCTGATTTGTTATCAAATACCCATTGTTCATACACATCATGATCTTCCTTAGGGGCATCATCAACGGGTTTGGAGATTGGATCGGATTCAATCACATATGCTAATCCGTCAAAGTGCAGCAATGCGTCCATCCGACGCTTCCACACGGCTAAGTTCTTGCCGTTAAAAATATCAGCCTTAGCAAGATCATGCAAAGCTGATTTGGAAGACATAATTACTACTGAATTGAAAAAGAGGTTTAGATACCAGTAACCGTTAAAGGAGAAAAATCACCCTTTTTCCTGAACCGATGGATCGTCTTCCTTTTGCTGCTACTGCGTAGATCTGCTCGCAAGGATTCCGCAGAACCAAACCCCTCGTCGATCGGAGTCCGAATGCTCAAGATATCGCAGTGCGAAGGTTTGATAGTCGAAAAATCTCCCTGCCTGCGTCAGCAATCTGCTGACGTCGTACCTGCCGGTCGCCTACGTCAGCATGTGTACCAGCGCCTGCTGGTGTGGGCCGGCTGCGTTGGGTCGGGTTGGGTCTTGATCTGACCCAACATGTAAAGAAAAGAGGACAAAGGTGATTGACTCTCTTTTCCTGCACGCGTCCCGAGGAGAAGATGATGATGAAACCAACAACTGCACGTGCAAGGCTTCCACTAAGTCCTTTCCAATGCACGGAAACCAAGGCTAGATAAGGAAAAAAATGAGACTTTCTGTTGCTTTTCTTGATGACGCACGCAAGCCGAGGCAACACAAAGAAGGACCGATGTACGCTGCACGTGCTTCTCCTCTCCAATGTTGCACGCACGAAACCCGAGGCGACTCAAAGAAGGAAGTCGTCTTCTTCCTCCTCTCGACTTCGGTTTGCAGAAAAACGAAGCAGCCCTCTGTCAGACAAAAGCCTTAGATCTACTCCGATCTAAACCGCGACTTTGCGATCAAAACCGTCGAAATGCACGGACCAAGCTCTAATACCATTTGTAACGCCCCACCCTACACGCATGCATGATATTGTCCGCTTTGGCCCACGGGCCTCACGGTTTTATTTCTAATGAGCCTCAACCCATCAAAAGGCCTCATGCAAGTGGGCGGGTCATCACCTTTTGCATGTGGGTCTAGAAGCCAAGCATTGAGAAACCAAGCCCACCATTCTCTTCATCTCTTCTTCCTCTACCTTTTGATCCAAGTTTGGTAAGTTTTCCCTCAACTCTTTCTTCTCAAATTTCCTTCCTTGCTGCTGTCACCACTTTGCATGTTGATAGATTTCTTTTCCTCTTCTTCCTTGGTGTTCTTTGAGTGTAGGAGAGAGACTTTAGAAGGTTGGTTTGGCTAGGGTGTGAGTGTAGAGCTCTCCTCCTCAATTTCTCCTCTAATTTTTATCTCTTTCACTCTCTTTGGTGAAGGCAAGTAGATCAGCTATATGTGTTGTACATGCATGTGTTTACTTTCATTCTTGATGAAGCAATTGTCTAGAAAATATTAAATTCCAAGCTTGTTTATGTTTATGTTGGATTTCACATATTAATTAGGTAATTTGGTTAATGGACTTGAAATGGGTGGGTTAGAAAATGAATGGATTATGGTTCGGAGGAGAGCATGGTGGCTTAGTTTTGTGCAGGTTACAACCTTTGAAAAGGCTTGAAATTGGTAGGAAATGGTTTGGAATAAATGAGATTAGAAATCCAGCAAAATAGGGGAATCCCGGGAGGTTTCTGCCTCCAGGCGTCCGGGCGCTAGGGTTATGGCGTCCGGATGCCAGAAGGCAGTGGACGCGGGAATCTGCAGGGGGAATTAAATTGGCCATCTTGTGGAAGCCATAACTTTTGACCCGTTCGTCGGAATTTGGAGTTCTACATATCGTCAGAAAGCCCTCGAGACGTAGAATCCAATTTACACTTATCTTAATGATCAGAGATTGGGAAAGGAACTGGGTATTGGATCAATAAACCAAGCCCTTATCTCTTTTGGAAAGGGATTGTAAACCTAGTTTGGACCCTAAGTTGGAACCTATTGACCCTACCCTTGCATGACCAGCTGAGAAAAATGAAAACGGAGCACGTTTGGCTTGGTGTGCTTCGTCAGTTGTCTGGGATTTTTTGTATATTAACGTAACTTGGCCGAATGCGTATGGAATTGAGTTAATAAGTGCCCAACAACTTCCGTATACAATGGGCCCGCCAAATTAGGACACCATTGACTCATTCTCCATACGTACTCTGTTGGGGATACGTTCAGTACACGGTGGACAACTCTTGACCTAGGATTGGCTTGTTCTTCACTCTTGACTCACGAATCTTGTATCCGTAGCTTGTCGTACCTTGTACACTCTATCTTGTATACTTGTATAACTTGTAACTTAACGTGTAGAATTAGGATTTGACCAGACTTAGAGTGTATCCTTAGGTACCTTTGTCTTGTATCAATGAACACGTGTGGATAGTTTTGAAAGAGGACTACTCATGGAACTTAGAACTTGACTTGTATCTTGGCTTGACTTGGAGTAGCCCTCAACTTGTTATCTTATACTAAGGAACCTATCCACCTGTATTTGTCTTGGAACTTGTGTCGTGTACAAACCATCATCAACAACTTGCATTCATGACCAGTTGCAGACTGATGATGATAAAGTGGGCCGGTTACCGGACACTAGGGTGGACAGTCGGCTTTGGATGGCGTCCATGGCGCGAATAGTTGGGAGCGGGCTAGGACCGTGCTGTTATTCCTAGGACCAGGAGCTAGGATCCCCCTAGAGCCGGACTTTGAGTATTCGTAGTCGGCTGGGACGTCACTTATACCCCCGTGAGATTGAAAGTCCGGGATCCGAACCCTAAAGGGGGGGTGAATAGGGTGAGCTATGAAATAGTGATCAATTATGACAAATTTTAACTTCTTTAAAACAATTAGTCACAAGTGATGATATAGAACTAAAGTGCAAAAACTAATAAAAACAATCACCACAAAGCACATACCATAACACAATGATTTATAGTGGTTCGGCCTCAATGCCTATGTCAACTACCGGCTTGTGTTCCTACACCCCACCGGATTTCCACTATGTATGTTTTTCAATAGGCTAAGCAATAACATTTACGTTATGCTTTCTAAGGCTAAGCAATAACCTCTACATTATGCTTTTCTTAAGCTAAGCAATAACCTATGCAACCAAAGGGTTGGTTCTCTCTCTAAGTAGTGTCTAGAATACAATTGATGGAGATACAATTTTAGCTCAATACAATGTCTCAAAATAGGCGGATATAAAAGTGAAAATCTAACTCACACAAACATTATATGAATGCAAAGATGTATGCTCAATGTGCATGCATGATGTCCTCAATCAATTTGAAAATAAAAGCTCATAAATGTATGCCAAAGGTTTTTAAAAGTTTTAGCTCATAAAAACATTTATGATTGATGAAAGAATGCTAATCACGTACATGTTAAAAATAACTTGTAAAAGATATACCTATCTATTCCAAACAAGTTGTGAAATTCTAAGAACAAAACATGTGATGCATAAGGACTTCAATCAATTTAAAAATGAAGCTCAATGAATGTATGCATAAAGCATTTGAAAGTGTAAAACACAAAAATAGATTTGATTGAAGGTAAGGGACAAATCACATGTAATTAAAAATTCAACTTGAAAATGATATATCTACCAATGCTAAGAAAGTTGTGAAACTTTAAAACAAAAGTACATGTGATTTGAGAGTGTTGTTGAATCCAAAACATGAGATAGATTAAAAATAATTCTCTTGTCATGAAAAACAACAATCTATGATTCAACCAAGTATAGGAATCATGTTACATATAATTTCAAAGATGATTCCAAAACATGATTCACTTAGATATACCAATTTGAGTCCTACTTGGTTTGAATCAAGGTGATGCATCCAAAATAATAAATCAATTCAAAATATATACATGTTAAGGACACAACAAATCATAATTTAACATGCTAGAAAAGATTTATCAATAATTAAAGCAAATCATGAAAACATATGATGAGAAAAACCAAGCTTACTTAGATGATTTAACTCTTGATTCCAAGTTTTAGCTTTCCTTTTGACCAACTAGCCTCCCTTAGCTCATTCCCCTTTGTTTGGCCTCAAAACACCTCAAGGAGGGCCTCTTAGTTCCTCAAATTTGGCTAAAGAATGAGCTTCTTTTATATGAAAAAATGGCCAACGGCTAGTCCCCGGTCGACCTGGACCCTTGCCCAGTCGATCGGGTACTCAACGGTCAAAAATATGATCGTTAGAGAAACTTCTTTTAGCGGGGGCCAGAAGCCGCCGGTAAAAGTGGGTATAAGTCTTGTTTTCTTCAAAAATGTGTTTTTCAAAGCATTTTCCTTGTGGGGACTTTGGGCCATGGAATCAAGCTTCGAAACATGTTTTAAATCATTTTAAGAGTTTTAAAAACATGAAACCTAAAATGCCTAAGATGATTTGAAAGATTTAAAACCATAGGCTTGCTTGGTTAAAATAAAACTTCTTTTCAAAATTTAATGCATCCAAAATTTAAAAACCAAAACATGCATGAAACATGATTCTTAAAATTCTTAAAAACCAGTGCATGTGAAAATCAAGATTTCAAGATTTTCTAAATCAATGCTCTTGTGAAAATTCAAATGATGATTAAAATGATAATGCATCCATCAAATTGCAAAACACAAAATCCCTAACAGAGATGGCTAGGACATCGACGGAGTCTCCTCTTGCTTGGCATTGCATTTCATGGATGGTTATTCTTGTTATCTTGCTAGGATTTTACATTATTACTTGATTCTCGTATTACTCATGTTTTATGCCTAGCTTGTACCTTATTATCTTATAATCATGTACCTGTCTTTATTCTCTCTTGAAACATATTATGAACAATGTATTTTGTTTATCTTCTTGCCAACATATTGTTGACCCTTTATTCAATGGTGTGCAGAGGACACCTACTATTATTACACCGACCCGGATGCCGAGGCAATCCCAGAGGATCCTCAACCGGAGGAGGAGGACGAGGTACGGGAGTGGGGTGCCGATGATGTAAGTTAGCGTCATCACTCCCGGCACCAGTGCACGTTACACGGGGACTTATCTATTCTAGCACTGTTTGTCTTTTGTACCAGGAGCTAGGTTGGGATGGTCCTGATGTTATAAACTTTATATGTTTTATCTTTTGGAACTTGAATATTTAATGGGATGGAATCCATATTTGCTTTGATATTTCTACAAGTTTAAATGTTGTGTTTACCGAACAAGTCTTGTTGATTAATTTGTTAATGAGGCTCAACTACACAATCCTCACAGCGGACTTCAATCCTTGGGTATTAAGGGCGAATTTTTTTTATTAGCCCTAAATTTCACACCCCGGATCCGGTTTAATCACTAATCGGGTTCGGGGCTGTGACAGATGGTTTGGACTTTTTAACAAATTTCTCAAAATGCATGAAGTTTTACGACAATCAATTTATTCTATTAACCATTTAGCCATTTGAATCACTGTTCACAATGTGTACTTGCCTCTTTGGGGGAGTGGGGGATGTAGCTATAAATGGCCTTATTTACGCACTATTTTCACACCTAATTTTACATATCCAACCAAACATGATAATGTATAACCTAATGTATGTGACTCATTTACATGTGCAAACAAACTGACCACTAAGGACCTCTAGAGGGATTGACTGAAGCAAGTGGGAAAGACTTATTTGATATTTAAGTGCATATATCATTTTGCTTAACTTCATTGTAACCATTATTTCATCGTTTTAGAACAGATGGATAAAATTGCCAACATAAACTGATCTTCGGTAGGCCCCTTATTCATGTGAATGAGATAGCTGGGGAGCTTCTTGTGCAAGTCCAATGCGCCACTTGGAACAAGGGGATGCTAAAAGAAATTGCAGCTCAAATCACATGGTTATTAAATTTCGGATGGTATAAAGTTGGGTTTGGTGGCGATTTGTAGTGCCATGTAGAGTTAGCCTATGTTTGGCATCAATAATTTTTACCTCTAATTCTAAATATCTAAAGGGATAGAGATTTTGATAATAGAGGCATTTGGCAGTGTGTTTCAACCTCTAAATGGTGTAAAGAAGTAGAGGCAATGCTTCTTTTTTCCACAACCCACCTTTGGATGCATGTGGAAAGTATAGGCTGGAAATAAGATGTGGATGAATAGTATATTTGGATCCACAACGCCCAGTCCGTTTTTTTAAATTTTTTTTTAAAACTAAGAGAGTAAATTATGATCCAAACCATTGGGAATGTTCACAAGATCAAAACGACTATGGGACCAAATTTCAACCTTTGGATCATTACGTATCTCGGGGTATGTGCAAAAAAAGTGAGCCATTGGATGATATTTTCTGGATTCTATGGCCCCAACTACAATATTCAAACCGTTAGATTTCTTTGGAAGGCTGAACACAGCCATGAGGTCAATTTCCAAGACTTGATACCTTGTGGATCTCGAGAAATCTGCTACCAAATATCAACCATTAATGTAACATGCTCAAATTTTGATTAGTCCATAGACAATACCTTTTTTTTTTAATTATTCCTTTGATAGCAAATCCAATCCAAACCATTGAAAGTGTTTAGAAGGTCAAACATTGCCACGCGAACAAATTTCAGTCGTTGGATCATCACCAATCTCGAGATATGTGGGAAGGCCAAACATTCTAAGAGCCATTTGATAGTATTTTTTGGATTATGCAGGCCCCAAACACAAGATCCCAACCATTAGATCTCTTTGGAAGGTTGGACATGGCTATGGGGTCAGTTTTCAAGGCTTGATACCTTGTGGATCTCGAAAAATTTACGAAAAACTTGCAACTATTAATTTAAAAAAGTCTATTTAAAATAGATTACTGCATTAGCCAACACTCCTTTTGATTTTACCCTCTCTTTTTTTATGCCTCTATTTTGATGGGTTTATCCAAAGAAGAGTAGAGATACCAAACAAGCCCTTGGGTTGTGGATTGGAGGTGGCATAGTCGACTCAGCCCTTTTGTCTTACTGTGGGTTTCTCAAAAGAGTGTAAAAAAAATGAAGGTATTTTAGAATACCACTTTTTATTTCCCCACTAACCTTTTCTCTCCTGCGCCTTGTTGGTGCCATATGTTGAACTCTTAGTGCCCGGAACCTTCTCTCAACCCTCTTGATCTCGCTCCGAAAATGCGGATCGGCGCTTTTGGAGCGGATCCGTCTTCGGAGCGCGGTTCGACCATCCTCGGAGCGCGATTCGACCGAATATGGAGCGAACCGTGCAGAATTTTGATTTTTTGTACATTTTCTTTTTCTGTGAGCTAGATATTTATCTTATAAATAAAGAACTATTTTATGTGATCAAATTGCAAAGTTAATTTTTTATCTCTATTTTTTATACTTGAATATATGAATAAAATATATTTGTGCCCATTAGTTAATTATTTATAAACTCACAAGCACTATATTATATAAGCGCTCCAGAGGCGCTCCGAATATATAATTATTTTAAAACTTAGCGTTTCGCCGCTCCCGCCCCCGCTCCCACTCCCACCCCAGCTCCCGCTCCGCGCTCTGGGCACTTAGGTTGAACCCATGACCCGGGTATTCAGGAAAAGGTTCAAATAATCATGCAAGGCTACATATTGGCTAAAAATGAAGTCATATTTATTATTTTCATGTTATCTTTTTGCCACTCATCCCTTGAAATGTAGGATATAAGCTTTTCTGCCCCCAAGTTTGCCACTAATGACCACCATCAAGACATGTGCTATGTAGGATAAGCATGACCATGTGAGCCAGCATGTTATCTTCATCTATTTCTTCCCTCTCAAACTGCATGTACTTTTTGTTTAAGTAAATGATTTTATTTTGTAAGTACAAATTTGATGGTATGCTAGCATTCAATTTTATTGGTTCGGATAATTAATAAGTTGGCCAGCGGTGAGTTCCACATATCCCATGTAATAGACCACTTGGGTTTGTTTGTTTGCATGAGGGGAGAAGTGGAACAAAATAAAGAGTCAAATCAAGAGAAAAGGAAAGATACATGAATTGAGAGTAAATGACACAAAATGACAAAACGTCACTCTTAAAAGACACTAAATTAGGGATTTGGACTCAATTTGCACCACTTATAGTGACATATCCTTAAGTTTTACTTCAATAGAAGTTGGCCCCACCACATGATCGAGCCCATGATCAATCACGCGATAAGCATTTTAAAATCAGGCCGGTCGGTCATCAAATATCAACAGACATATGTGAACCGAATTGGGGTTGCATTTTAAAACCCACAAGCCTAATTATATGGCGGAATAGTGAAATGGTTGGGCCATAGCCTATGTATGCTTAAATTCCCCGCTCAAAATTTTGATTTTTATTGGTCAGGAGTAATATTTTAGACCTTAAGTCCCAGTGATCAATCCCCGCATATGTATCTGGAACTAAGATGCTAACACCACTCAACCATGAATGTGTTGGCTCCTGTCTAATACAATTAATGCAAATAAACATGTACATTTGCAAACAGACTGAACTTGGACACTGCTTTCGAGCCCGTGGACTGGTTTGGGCATCAGCCATTATGATTAGGGTCAAAAACTCAATAGGCCGGGCTTTGAAAAGCTTTGGTATATCCTCACCAGCCCATGAACACCTCTAACCAAGACTGAAGAAGTAAAAACCATCATTACTTTTGAAAGTAAACATATCTCAGATGGGTCCATTTCCAAAGTCACCCACCACAAATTATATTGATTCAATCCAACCTAATGGGATCCATCATGCACTGTGTAAGGACAGTGGACCTTCCAGAACAGAAGAGAAGAGAATGAAAAAAAATGAGGTATTTTAAAATACCTCGGTTTTACATTTCCCCTTGCTCTTCCTCTCTTGTGCCATATCTCGAACCAACGACCTATAGTGTGCAACCAAAGGTCCAAACCATCAGGCGAGATCAAGAAAGTTCATGTTTACTTCTTTCATGTAATCTCCTTGAAACTATCAAAGGTCACAGACTTCATATTCTGTAGTATATAATCTTTTCTGCTGCCCTGTGCTTTGTAGCATAGGTTGATAGGCATGACCCGATGACCATGTGTGCCAGCAGGTTTTCTTTTCTTGAATGCTAACATATCTTTCTTCTCTCAAACCGTGAAACGATTTATTTGGTGTGTAAAGTGCATGTACATTTGGTATGAATTCATACCATCATCATTTTCATAATTTCAGACCAATAGGTAAGTGTCTAAGGACATGTGTGTGATTTGATAGTTTGTATATTTGATTTACGTGTTTTAAATATCATCAATTTGGTGGCGAGTTTTTAAGAATCTTTTTTTTTTTTTTGTCAACTCATGGTATCTCCCACCCAGTCCAGCCCAAGAGTCTTAGATCCTAAGCCCGAGGGTCACTTGATTCTGGATAGCCGAGAACTAATCCGTAAGGGCACATGAAAGAGGCATTTATTTTATCCAAATTAAATTTTGCAAACTTTACCATTCGAGGATCCAACGGTTATGAGAAGACGTTTTACCTGACCACTTCCAGACATGGTAGCACTTCATTCAAAGAATTGTGGCGGTCATTAAAAACATCAAGCGTTCAGGCATATGGTTCTCTTCAAAGAAATCTACGGCCATTAAATGTAAGGATAAATTGGGATAGTGCAAAAACACACTTAATCTTGGCAACTCCTTTCTGCAATGCTATTAGCCTTCAAGTCACAGCCAAAATCATCAGGATGAAAATTGATAGGCAACATAAAGTTCAAAAAGTCACAAATCGGACAAACATGCCCACTGGAAGAAAAAAAAAGAAAAAGGTGATGACAATCACATGCCATAATCCTCATAATTTATTCCCTTATCTACTCTTAAGATGCCTAGTGTAATGCATTAAGGAGACTCTTTCTCTACACTTCACCGGCATATTTCCAGTTCATAACCTTCCAGATGTTCTTCAAATAGTCGGGTCTCACATTTTTGTACTGCAAAAAAGAAGACAAGGTGAAAAATTAAGATATGGAATGTTAAGATGGATACTTTTTTTAATTTCTGAAGATAATGAATAAAAGAAACAAAGGTTTAGGACTAATCATAATTAGGATCCATTTTCTCAATAGTTCATTGTCGTCTTCTTTAATCTTTTAGGCTTTTCACTTCATTTTCTTACAAATTAAAAGTTTCAATTCGAAGTTGCCTTTTTTTTTATGTTGCCTAGGGGGTGGGAGGTGACACAAGTAGTAATTTGTCAAGAAAAGGTGACATGCAGGCAGAAATTTTTGGAATCTCATCTACAATGGAAGTAGCTAAAATGGGCAAAATCCATGGAGAAGACTTTAGGCACTTGAGATTGAACTGAACAAGTGGAAAATGATTTAGGTTCGGGCAAGAAAAGCAGTTGCAGAAACCATGAAATTATATTTAAGTAGTAGCTTCTTGCTAGAGGAGTGCCCTACAAGAGTAGTTCTGGGAATCTATGGCACTATAGTCACTAAAGTCAATTCAAGAAAATGAACTCAAACAACAGATAAATATGTCTCTTCTTTTCCTAATGCATAAATAAAATTCAGCTTACAGCAAATCAACAACAGTTAAATGAATATCCCATTCCCGAATATAATTTCTATATAGGCAACATCACCTTCAAGTTACCATTAATATTTCTGATGAAACTATAGGGCTCGTTCCCAACCGCCTAATCTGTCCTCTGGATCATAGTTAGTAAAAAGCCTAAATTCATTTCCAAGTTTGCCTGAATGTCGGGGCCTGAAACCACATGGATGCACTGTTCAAGAGTTCTGCAGCTGTCTCTTTCTGCACTTCTCCTACAGAAGACCACAGAAAATCAGTTGGATGTAGATTCATCAGTCCCGAAATAAACAAAACCATCTGCAGAATCATATGTTAAATAGGTTGGAATCCTGTATAATGTTCTCCTCCAAGAAGACTGCATATATTGGTCATATATAGTCCAGACATGGGTCCACTCCCACTTGGATGCATGTCTGTAAATGGGAGGGCAGATGGAAAGGTCTCCTTGTCCACAAGAGGGAGGCAAAAAATCAGCCCTCCAGATTATCCTAGCCCTTGATTTAACAGCCTTAAAGTTTAATGGCATCTTAACTCTTGACTGTAATTTTTTTTTTTTTTAAGATTCAACAATTGTGAGTTAAGGTTCAATGGGTGTAAAATGAGGCCTGATGCCAAATCTTATCAAAGAGGCTCCACTGATCAAAGATGGCCCCATATGCAATCTGCTCGTAGGAGAATATTTTCCTCATTATAGAATTCAAATCCAACAACCCCTTTTTTTTTTTTTGGAAAATGGTGACTTTAAAGCTGTACAGAAGAGAAGAATTCAAATCCTACAACTTATTCGTTCATAGTTACACTTACAGGGCTGGAATCATATTTTACAGGAACAGTACAAGAATAGCATAGTTCCACTCACGTAAATGCTGTGGTAGTATCATGATTGTTTTGTGGCATTAAAGTTATGGGCTAATCTTTCATTTATTGTTGTTTTAACCCCGGCCAATAGAATTTTGTGTGGCAGTCTTATGATTGTTTCATGGCATTAAAATTACATGTAAAATTTCTTTGAATGTTGTTAATCCCTTTTTTTTTTGGAAAGATAAGTGAATATATTCCAAAGCAAAAATACAAAGAATGAGAGCTAGCTACCAGAAATTTACCCAACTCAAATGAAGGGCATCTGAAAGGGAGAGAGCAACATGCCCACAGACTGGGCCAAAATAAAGAGACCAAAAGAAACCACCAAGTCCATAGGCCGGACTAACCAACATAGACCCAGATTGGGCCAACAAGCAAATGAATTCACTGTGTAGCCAATGAAGCAAATGAATGTTATTAATGTTATCCCCTCCCAGTTATGAGTACCACCACATTCTTCTCGGATGATTCAACAATTTGTCTTATGTGTATAATTCTTGTTCCCTTGGATTTCCAAATACGTCTTTGGCAATTTGCTATTACATACCGATATTTAATCCTGCAATTCATTAGAATTTAATGACATATTTCAATTGCCTCATCTTAGTAATCTTTTTTAATGTTATTATTTAATTTGCATCATCCTATTCTTGTACAATCATTAATCCGTTATTGGCAATGCTGCTATTATGCGAGTATTCAGAATGAGCAACCTATATCATGATGACTTTACAACATTCTCCGCATTTTAGTGAAGTGACGCAGAATGGGCCATACATACCATAAGTGGTCCCGTCCAATTAGAGATTTTTTTTTCCTTTTATTTTTCCTAATTATTAGTTAGCATGTTTCTAATTGTAATTAGGGTAGTTTCCATTATTGGTTTAGGTTCGCTTAGGCTCTAAGTTTACTTTTCTTATTTATAATACATTGTAGAGATGGAAATCTCAAACTTGATTATTAAATAGAATAGTGCTCAGAGAGGTGCGTCCTTGTGTTGAAGTCTCTGTGGAGATAATTTAAGGTGTCTGCGGCACGATGCTTCGGCACTCCACGCAAGCCCTAACCCTAGGGCCTGCATCAGTTGGTATCAGAGCGAAGATCCACATCGCTCGCTCCGAACACCCTTCGGTCACCGATTGGAACATATCCATCTAATCCATCATTCCTGACCTTCCTCCCCTTTCAAATCCCCAATCCCCACGTCACCCTCCCACTGCTAGTAACCCAAGTCCCTCCACTCTTCCCTTCCCATCTTCCCGATATCCCCAAACGTCCCATTGAACCAAAACACTCCCAGCCACATCGTCCCCTACAAACATGACCCACACACACAAAAATAAAAAATAATAAAAATAAAAATCTCTAACTGGGCGGCACCACTTATGGTATGTATGGCCCGTTCTGCACCATTAAGTAATTTATGTGTTCATATCCACATTTAATGTGACAAAAGTGCTCTTCCTTCTCAATGTACATATTAGCAATTACAAGATCAATAGCCACAACAAAGATGATAACAACTTCTCCACCTTACTCTATCGTGTCTTCATGCACTGTGTCATTTTCATATCATTTCTTTCCAACATGACCATTGGTCTCCCGCAGTCACTTACTCCCAACACATTTGCATTGTACTAACTCATCCATCATGCTCCAAACATTCATTTAATCACTTCTTCTCCGTGCGCCACTTACGGTGCATAAGCAATAAAAAAATCTAGGATTCCTTTTTTGGCTTGCATCATCTTAAACCAACCCTGTAGGTGTCATGAATTCCAATGAGGTAGATATCTTGCCTATCTTGAGGCATTGAGGACATATTCACTTTCTTTTCATGAGCAACTCAATGTCAAGAATGATCGTCAAATGCTACCACTTGGGTCTCTAATCAGGACAAAAGACCTTGGAAGTTTCATTATTTACTAAATTAGATAGCCTTGTTGTCGTCCTCTATTCAGGTGTCTTTTCATCAAATTCTTCACTACACAAACAATATTGTGGTCTCCGTAGCCAAGCAAGCAGTTCCTAGGGTTAAACATTTGTTATTTACTCGTCTTTTGATGTAATTTTTTGTTTTTCCTCTTGGGGGTTGTGTTTATTATTGGCATAATTCTCTTATACCGGACTCCGTTCTTATTTGTCGTAATGTTTTCGTTTGTTTGTTCAATAAAACTTTGCTGTTACTGATCCCAAAATAAAAAAATTAAAAAATTAAAAAAAAAAAAGGAACTACTACTGAGCTTTCCTTCCTACTTCATTCACACCTGCCCTCGAAGATGAGTCACTATGGCCTATTTTAGACAATAAACAAGCATCTCAACTGCATGTTCTTCCAAATGATGTGCTAGCACACTCATGCGCAGTTGACACTCATCATCATCACCATAAAATAAAAATAAAAAAAAGACTTGTTACAACCTTGTTGGTGTTAACTACAAGAATTCTGTTTCGCCATCAGAATTCATGTAGTCATGGCAAAACTTTTACACCAGCTGCCAACCTACCTGACTCAGCCCCCATCCTTTATCTGAGCTTGGGATCAGCACTCACAACAAACTAGCAGAGAATTGGAGGGGGGAAAAGTATAATGCACAGAAATAGAATATAAACAAAAGGAAGATCTACCTGTGAGTAAAAGCAAATAGGATTCTCTTGGTCGCGCAAGGAAATCTATAGTTTGAGCGACTTTCACCAAGCATTCCTTGCTCTGCAATCGGAAAAAGAAGTGTGAAATAATTAGTCAGACAACTCAAAAATAAATCACATTACTAAAACAAGGCAACAAAAGAAATGAGAGAGAGTTTGAAGAACATATTCAAAGTCACCCTAAAAGATTAATATGGCAATTTCAATCAAGTTTCCTTTTATTAACACGAATTATCTTATTGACCCAATCTGGGATGGGTGGTAGGGACTCGAGACACAAGAAAGATGGTCGTCAGGTTGTGGTCCTTCAGGCTGAAGATCTACTTGAACTCTTCATTCAGTTTTTTGCTTCCGAATTTTCTTTCTACTATTTCATTTTACTGAATTTTCATCTACTTGCTTCAAATAAGGGAGGATGGTAAAACTAATCAAATTCAAATGGTTGCTCAGAAAGTTAAAAGCACTAAGATACAATGACCAAAGGAGAAATGTCAATTGATGTGCTAGTTCTTTTTCCTTTTTTTTTTTTTTCTTTCTCCAAAATTGATGTGCTATTAGAGACTAGAAAGAACCATGATTCTGGGGTTGGTGGCCTTTTATATTAAATAAACCTTTGGATACTCAAGTCTTACCATATTTGTTTATTGTACACCACATTAATGTGTGAGGCTAAAAGACAGACACTTTCTGACATATAAACTGTGTTTTTACCAAGTAAGGAGGATCTGCAACAACAACTTGACAAGCATGCTTCAACTCTGATGGCAACTCTTCCGGGTAGTTGTAGTCGTAGAACGTAAAATTACTTCCATATTGCTCAAAGCGCTTGTCATACTCAAGCAGTTGCACTGAGATGTTAGGATCAATTTTCTGAAATTTGAAGAAAGATATTAGTATAAATGAAATTTTAAGACAAGGAAAGACAACAATATAAGAGGCACATTGGTTAGGCATCCCCTCCACCAAATAGGAGGCAATAAGGTCCAAGCAGAAGTAATCTCTTGGTTGTGTCATGTGTGCATACTAACGTGGTTAACCTGCCTAAAAGAAGAATTTCAAATGACTAAACATGTACTTGATAGAAAATAACTAAACATGTACTTGATAGAAAATAACAAATATCGACTTCAGCAGGGTAAATGGATGCGACTACTGCACAAGAACCTGAATTCAAAAGATTAATTACAAAGATAAAAGGTTCGGGCAAAATGAGAAACTAAAATACCTCCCATGTTTCAACATCACCAAGCCTGATCCATAAATCTAGGGTCAGCTTTATGAATTCTACTTTTCCTTTTACCCCCTTTTATTGGAAGTAACATGACTTGCACTGGTTGCAACAATTAACACCTTCCAACTATGCTACGGGCTCCTGCCAAGTTCCACTTTTCTGTTCAACTCTAATTAATGTCAACTTCTCTTTTACTCCACAATATGACATGCCATTACTGGTCTCTCCCTTCCACTAGCCCACTTAACTTGTAAGATTTCATTGCAGTTAATTTTAGGGCTACATCTTGACACAATTCTGTGGTCTATATTATTGAGAATAGTCGATGGATAGTTATAAAATACAACAAAAGATGCCAACTCAAACAAGGAAATCTAATCTTATAATAATAGGAAGCTCTAGTCTCTAGTAACATCATAATACTAGCCTAATACAACTTATTTATTCTAATCCTAATTTAGACAAACTTACTCTCATAATTACAAATTAACCTGTTAATCCATAATTACAAATAAACCCCAATTGTTTCTCAACCATGGTTTAAAATATTGGCCGATGCCGGTATGTCTCGGCCGATAAGTACTGGGATTAGCCGCAACCAAACCGATATTATGATGCGTATCGGTCTCAGTAGTGGGGAATCAGATACGGACAGATATTTTGAAAATATTCATTGGAGATTGTTATCGCAGCCAATACTTAAAAAATATCGGCCAACGAAAACAAAAACCCTTCTTTTTCCTCCCTTCTTTCATTTTTTTTTTTCACTCCAAGATCAATCTAAGCAGTGAGAGAGGTTCAGTCTAAGCGGTAAGACACCCAATTTCATTTTTCCCAACTTTCTTTTCCACCATTTCTCATCAAAGTCTCAAGATTTGATAAGATTTTCTTGCAACAAGACCAAAGAGCTCAACCGGGTAACTTTAGGTGAGCATTTTGAGTCAATTTTTCGTATTTTTTTTCTAAGTTTCTTTCTCAAAATGCATTAGGAATGATGGGAACATGTTGGATCTAGAGTTTTGAAACATATCTTCAATGTTTTGAGTACTTTTTTTTTATTTTCAATTTTTTTTTATGATTTTTTTTTTAAAAAGAAGTGTGAAATAAATGTAACCAAGGCCTCACATTGAGCTAGATTTGGTTGTAGACTCTTAGTTCTCTTAGATTTAGTGATTTTGAGCCTAGATCTAGAAATTTTGGTTTTGAAAATTTGAAGCTTTTTTAAATCGAGTGAATTTGAGCCAAAATCTTAGTTCCTCTTAGATCTAACTTCTCTCAATGCTCCCTCTTAATGTTAATGCTATGCAATCTTCCTTGAAGTTCATTGTTGTAACATGTAAGCTGTAACATGTTTGAAATCATAACTTGCTTGATATTTGAGTACTTAACTACTTATTACTTAAGTTAAATATTACTAGTTTATGATATTTCTAGTACTGCTAATATATAAATGTAAGTCTATGATTAAAATTAAACAAACTTTAAACAGTTTCTGACAAAGACAGCAATATAAGATGTTATGGCTTGGGGACTGACATTTTGGTTTATAGTGGGTACCAATGAAAAAAAATTGCTTTCTAGCATTTTTCAATATTCTAGAATTTTTTGGATATTTTTAAAAAAGAATTATGATATGGACCGTGGTTCGCAGCTGTGTGAACCGCGACACAACGCCCTGTCATAGCATTTTTCAAGGCCGGCCGCAATGATGACCATGACTTTGAACCATACTCAACATTCCCCCGCAAGCCGGTACATAGATAGATGAAACCTCATGTACTCCACAAAAAACCAACAGAGTCAACAACAAGGCAAATTTAGATTGCACCTTGGTATGCTAAAGTACATTGCATATCCGAAGATACTAGAATGCTGTGCTGCATTACACAGTCTTTTTTAGTGGTTGAGTAGGTTTTACACATAACCCTTTAATGAATGAACAGCCACCCAAACGCACGACAACAACTTTCAAACTCTTGTCTACTATTATACCTACTCCATTTCTAGCATTGTTCTTTCTTGTGCAGTAGAGTTTATAGCCATCAGTGAGCTCATTAGCTTCATCGCCTTTCCACTTTGTTTCCTACAACCAGGCTACATTAACTCTTCTTCTTTTCATTGTATAGACCAACTCCATGCTCTTTCTGCCAATGAACCTATACTCAAAGCAGCAACTTGAATCCTCTTCTTCTTCTTGACTAACTTCTTCACTCGTACTCATCCAGATTGGTGCAAGAAAAATAGTTGTAAATCATGTTCCGGTCCCGTTTCGGCTTGGGCCAGAGTAGAACATTCCGACATCTGGTCAACTCCGGTGTTCCGTTTCAAAAAAGGCACGATCGAAAAAAGAATAAATGTAAAAGAATATCTAAAATATGAAAAAATAGTAGATTGCTAAAATAATATAAAAATGCATACATAATTTTCTATGGGGAATTCCTCAGGTGCGCTACTGAGTTCACCTTAATGTGCGCTTTTACCGCTGGATGCATGACTTGACTTCCCATCCAACGGTCGGGTGCGACTTGAGAGCACATTAACGTGTGCTCAGCAACACACATGAGAGCCCTATTTCCTATTGGAGTGAGATTTGGCTAGTGCCCTATTTCCTTTTCTTTCTTTTTTAATATTAGCATTCATTGAAAAAGCTACACTGTACGTGGCCCTACTATTTTCTATTAAAGTGAAATTTGACTAGGGCCCTATTATTGTTAGGGCTCATATTCTATCAGAGTGAAATTTGGCTAGGGTCTTAATTTGGCTTGATTAATTCAAGTTATTATTAAAAAAATAATTGCCTAGGGTCTTAATTCTTATAAGAGTTAAATTTTGCTAACTTTTGATTTTCAAAAGGTGAGCCTCATGGTAGAGCCCACATTTAGATATTTAATCAAAGGTGATATGGGAAAAAAATTAACCCTTCGAAAGGGTTCTGCCGAAACTTTTGGGTTGAGAGTCAAGACAGAAAACAAAGGAGAGGGAGAGAAAGAAAAACAAGGAAGATGACGGGAAAGGAAGAAGAAAACCCCCAAAAAAAAGGAGGCGGCACGTGTTCTCCAGGACAAAAACCAATACGAATAAATGAATAAATAAAGATCATATTTTCTATATTTACCTCTTTTGGTAATTTCGCTTCTGGACAAAAAAATTGATGTTACCATTATAGATACATGCACACATCACATGCGCGCAGAGAGAGAGAGAGAGAGAGAGAGAGATGACCTCCTCGGCACAAAGCCCATGGAGATCATGGGCAAGAGTCCAGTGAGGCCCACCTAAGAGATAAGACCTGTCCCAAGTCACAGGGTGATGCAGGTCTAGATAGGGGTTCTCTAAAGTACAGATCCAATGGATATGTGATTGTCAAGATGTCGGCTCCACAAAGCATCAACGGTCAGAGACGTTGGACTTTAAATCCCACTGTTGGGATTAGTTTGACGGTGCCAAATTGGGTGTGGAGGCAACAAAGGAATCGGAGCGTTGGAGGTGGGGCAGGGATCACAAGGCCTGCTGCCCTATATCAATTTTTATAGAAGAGATCTAATTAGATTGCCAATTGCACAAACCATTTTCCAAGGGTAAGATGCCTTCTCATAAATCCATGTCTTTAAAGATACAAAGAGCTTTGATATGGTGTAAAAGGAAGCCCGACAAATAGATTACAAATCATGAAAGGTAAGCTTCCACCCATGTTGAATTACTTATGCTCTTGGAAGGAGGATGTTTGTGGTATTCGAGCCCTTTGTATGCATGAAAATAAAATAAAATGAAAAAAAAAATCAACTAATCAGCATGGACATACAGCCTATGCCTTTCACATCTTTTTAAAAGTTTCTACTAGCATAACAATCATAAATCGAATTTGAATCTATCTAATAACCTTCCCCATTAAATGTTAGATACTTCCTAAATTAGAGCTTCTACCAATAAAGGGAGAAAGAATCAAGTAAGCGGGGTATTCCCAGTATTGGGCAGAAAGTGCCATAGGAACACCTATGGGGGTTGTTTGACTAACCAACTTTTTTTTTTAAATCACAACAATATTTGACTAATACCTCTTTTATTAGGATTAAACCAAGTATGACTTATAACAACTCCAATTCCATTAGACAAGGCCCTATCCATTCCTCTATAAGAGTCATCCAACTTTCCCATTTACTCAAGTATAAAGCCTCTGCAGATGCTACACACAACTCGCTTTTATCTCGAATATATAAATCTACATGAAACCTGCTTCTCACTCCCAATTCTCCATGGCAACTTCATTAGTAAGGCACAGCTTCTTTCTGTCAATCAATCCACATGTAAAACCTCCACCCTTTTTTTAATTCTACAGATCTCACTATCGATAAGAGAAATTTTATGCGAACGTCTAAATGTAAATTTCCCTATTTGTTGTTGTCACCCCAAGATGTTAAAGAATGAAATATGGAGGACTGATGATTCACCGAAATGGATTTCTATAAACACTGATGTCAATCAAATGGACATTTAATGAAAACCCAAATATTCAATTCTCATGTGATGTACATCCAAACGCACCCCATAAAACAAAAACTAAAAAAGCTTGAAAAGAGTTTGCAGAAGTAGAAAGAAGCGACCTTGAGATAAGCGTAGAGAGTGGGGCAAGCAACGCAAGCGACAGGAGAAGATGTTGAGATGCTGAGATTCTTAAGCTCAGTCGCCACTGTCTCTGCAGTTTCTCTGTCGTACCAGAACTGGCTCAGTCTCCAGTCCTCGGAGACTAAGGATACCGCCTCTTCCTCTCCTTCTTCGCCATGGGAGGATCTCTGCTTCTGTTCGTTTAGGAACTCTTTCAGAGCTTCGAGAGCTCGAGAGCTCAACAATGGCGGATCGTCGTCTTCTTCTTCTTCGACGGTTGGATTCGATCTCTCCTCGCTCTCTGCTGTGGCCATTTCGTCTCCTGTGGGTTTGTCTGCAAGTGTACTTCCGTTTTGGGTTTTGTAGGTTTTCAGGAACCGGACCGGAATTTCGGGGTGGTTGAGGGCCGGGTCTGCCCAGGCTCGACCAGGGCCCAGCCTGTTTGGTCCGGGTTCCGGCCCTGGGTTTTAGTGTTCGGGCTATATCTACATTTTTAGGCTGTTTTAATAAGCCTAGAACTAGATTATGTGATAGAAAGCATAAAAGCTCAGTCCCAGAAATAATGCATACAGTTTAGTGACAGAATTACCCAAACAAGTGATATAGAAAGTCCAGCCAGTGTCGGCTTTATTCACTAAATGGACGGACTCGCATAGCATGTGTAAGAGAAGTCGGGCTCCGCCCATGAACTTAAGGCACATCTCGTGCTTAGACAGGAACATGCGTATTGCTCAACTCATCCAGGTTGTTTAATCCCATCCTGCTTTTTCATGAAAGCAATGGGGTAAGCTCATGAGCAAAATGAGAAATAAAGACTTTGACAAAGAAGGCTCTATTAATTTATCCTTTGTTGTAACAATTTAAAGCATCCTCCTTAGCGCAAAAAGAACTATCCTCATGTCAGCTTTCTTGGAGTTAAGCATCCTCGGGTCTTTGAAAGCACATGCATCCCCTACAAAATAATGTTTTTCCATATTCTTTAGAAAAAGCGACATCCTTGAAAATTAGGAACTTATCATCAGTGACCACGAGTTGAGAACAAGGTCTTTTTGTTATTTTAGCATTTCCTTTCTTAGTTCTCTTTTAATTTTTTTATTATTTATTTATTAATGAAAATTTCATTTAATGAATAGTAATGGAAATGTCATTTAATTAAAAATAAGTTTCTTTTTTAATTAACAGCTCTCTATGTCCTCAAAATGAATGAATATAACAACAACTATTTTTATTGCTAACAGCTATCCTTGTCCTCAAAATGAATGAAAATGACAACAAATGTTTTTACTGCACTTGATATATATACATATGTGAGGAACGTTCATGTGCATCCATCCCTCGCTATAGGGTGAAGGACACTTACCATGGCTTTCTCATTTTGCACATGAACATTCATCTTCTACAAATGACCTTATGACTTTTCCTCTTCTGCATATAAATATTTCCAATTATGCAAGTGTCCCACACCCCACGGTGAGGGATGGCACATGAACATTCTCATATATAACATATATATAGGTACGCTACAAATCTCCTCTGGAGTTTTTCACAAAAAAAATGTCCATTTTTTAGCCAATGAAAGTGTAACACATGTCATCAATGATGCATATGTCTTATTCCCTCTTATATACACTCTCTTACAAAGGTGGATCTCTTAAATACTATTAAATCATTGACGATTAGATGGGGCAGAAACTCTCCTTTTGAGATTGGCGTTTATATAGGGGCCAGCTCTCATACGCTCAAGCTTAGAATATGGTAAACTCAAGTGTGTGATGGGGCCCAACTAGGGACCCACATGAGGATGGGGGGATTTCAAGGACTCTCTAGGATCTTCCTCTCTGTAAAAAATCAACCCCAACCGTGATTCATATCATCTCCATATGGCCTCAAAAGTTTAATGGTCAACAGTCCATTCGGATCGATACATAGCCGATCCAACAGTCTAGTAAATTCGGATACGACCCAAAGTTGGTGGATACGTGCAATTTAAGGGGGGTCATGTGTTTGGTCCATCGTTGGATCGGCTATGTATCGATCCGAATTAACTGTTGACCATTAAACTTTTGGGGCTCATATAGAGATGATATAAATCATAGTCGGGGCTGATTTTCTTGCAAAGAGGAAGATCTTAGAGAGTCTTTGAAATCCCCCCACCCATCCCCATGTGGGTCCTCAAGTGGGCCCACCACACACTTGACATAATCTTATCATAAGCTTGAGCTTAGGAGAACTGGATATATATAAGCTAATCCTCCACCATTCCCATGGTCGGGTGAGGAAATGTTGATAATCATTGTAAATGATCATTGTCGGTTATCTATACTTTAAGTACTATTGTTCTATACCGTGTTACTTCAAATTGGATTTTACACATCCTCGTTGATTTCCTGCCATGTTGGTCTAACTTTGCAACAATTTTCTTGAGAGATCAAAATTTAACTTTAAATGTTTGATGGTTATGTTGGTCTTGACTCATGTTGTTTGTTATGGATTAGGCTTAATTAAGAAAGTGAAGGCATTGATACAAAGATTAACTCAATAAGTCTGAGATCGGTCAGTATAGTGTTTGCAGCATTATTCAGGTAATAGCCGAGTTGAAATTTAATTGTCTTTAGTTTTACCTATTCTCTTACAAAGCTACATTCTTCCAAATTGATTAAAGCAAGCTGAGTGTTGCTATCACTACAAAATGATTGTTTCTACTGTTGTTCTTGAAGTAACTTTGAACAGACATTCCTATCAGAACTCTTCCTCTTCGAACTTAGTGGAAATGCGCTTTTGTGGTTTGTTTTTTCATTTGTTTTTAATGAAACTACCTAATGTACTATTGTTTTTCTTGACTTTTCTCCCATCCATTACAGGTCGAAAAGCAAATTGCTCATTTATTTAGTGTGACAATCAACTAGCACCAAGCCCAAGCAAGGATAATTACTAAGGATAACTTCAGCTACAAAAAGAAAATTTAAGTTACACTCTTAATTTTTAAATGAAGATTCCAAAAATTATATATTTTGAAAATTAGTGTTCAAATATCAATAATTTTGTAATCTTGTTTTGGATAGTTTATATTTTTGGTATAATGGAATAGTGTGTATAATTGAGTAATTTTATGCGCTGGAGATAAAAAAATTACAGTGATAAAGTAAAGAAACAAGCAGAACAGATAAACAATTGATCAGCAAATTAATGATCAAAGTTTGGTCAACTCAGAAGGGCAAAACATGGGTTAGAGCTCAAAACAAGTCAAATGCATGATTAGGAAGGTCTCCACAAAGTTTTAAAACAAATGGAAGTCAAGATCTACCAAAAGAATTCGAAATACAAATATTGATTTCAGATCGCCGAATTACCAAAAGATACAGTCAGAGGTCTGGACTGTTGACGAGAGCAACCCGAACCTCCAATTGACCAAGTAAAAATATCGATAGACAGTTTTCAAAAGTTTCAGGGATGTTTTGGGCGGTTTCAGTCACGATCTGTTATACAAACTGCCGATCAGTCAAAAACTTCGGTCGGCTGCCCGACAAAAAATACATTTTGGCACCCATTTCGAAATCCCTCAGTCTCCAACTCCTTGAGGAAACTATAAATAGGGCCCTTGGGCAACATTTCAAGAACGATCAGCAATGGCCACATCCCATACTTCAGTTGCATCCCAAGGCTCTACAGCATCTTCTACACCCTTCGTTTGCAATAAAGAAACTCTGTCCAAAATCTCTCTAACCCCCTCAAACACAGAACAAACGGGTTCAACTTAGTACCTTAAACCATATCAAACCCCAATTTATCTCAAAATTCCTAGTCTTTTAGGACTTTCTTTGTCTTATAGGTTCAACTTAGAACCTTAAACCATGTCAAACCCATAATTACTTCAAAATTCCAAGTCTTTTAGGACTTTCTTTGTATTCTTCACTTAAAAAAAGGACTTTTGAATGTCATTGACTTTGTTGTGTACTTTATTCCGACTTACCATGCATCGACCCTGGAATGGCCAAACCTTGGACACTTGGCATAAAAATCAACAACTCCCTTGGGATTCGCACTTCGTGTCCCCGGAAAAAATAATTGATAGTAAACAAAGATTGCGTAATTGACATCAAAAACCCATTCAAACCCGTACCTTAGTTTTGACAACCTTGCATGAAGGGTGTTCACCGGAGTTTCCCAATGAATCCAAAGAGAAAAAAGAGGTGATATGTTACTGCTTTCAAACAGCCGATTGGCAGTCCACGCCCTTTGCATTCTTTGTATATTTTTTTGTGTTTTTGTCATTTTAAGGTCATCTGAGGCCGAATGAGGAGTTGTAAAAAATATTATGCAAACACTTGCACCCACAGGACTAGAACATTTGAATCCATGTAAAAATAAACCTGAGAAATTAATGAAAATACATTTCTTTATGCGAAGCTCATTCTTTCTCATGTTTTATATGATTTCGATCATTGTGAATCCTTCTCAAAACTTTCACAATTCCAGAGTTACCTTATGTAATCTCAACTTTTTATATTTTATCTATCTAAAAATATAATTTTTTATTTCACGGAGAAATTATGTAGAGCCCATTTTATCATGAAATCGTATGTATTCAACTGCATCAAGTTAAGACCGGCTAGTGGTTGAAATAATGTCAAGACTAATGATTTAGACAATTGAAGTTGATAATATATGAAAAAAAAATCATTCAAATATAGCTTTCAATTTTTCTATATTCATGAATTATCAAAGTAGAACATTGGCTTTTGTTGCTGATAATAATCAAATTGGGCTTGGAGCATATGGTCTAGGCATTCAACAAATAATCACCAAATTGAAACACATACCTTGGGAAAATATTTGACATTAGGTTGCATTTATTAGATATACATGGATTTGAGTACCGATTTTTATCCCTAAAAAGGCAAAGGCATACCTCAAATTGAGTTTAGTTGTATAGTTACTTCAAATATATTTATAAATGTAAGACTCGATCTTTTGAGTGAAAGATATCACTAACCTTTTACTTTTCAATTGCAACAAAGCAGAGTCGTCTCTAATCTTCTCCGTATCTCTCACTATACAAATTTCAAAATTCAATTGACATTGACTACTTGCCCATATTCAACACGGGCATCTTTCAAGTTAGTAATATATTATGTGGACAAACAAAACCATGACTCTCTTTCAAGTTAAAAAAAGAGATAAATATAGAAAAAATGAGTATTTATGAATATGCAGTGACCAAATCCAAGGCCCAAGCCAAGGATGTAAAAAAAAAAATCATAATAGTTTTATATGAAGTCAAATAGGTGTGATATTTTGACTAAAGGGCAATTTCATCCTTTAAAACACTTGCGTTTTGAAAAGAGGCAAAAATTTAAGATTTTATCAATTAATAGATTATTATTGAATTTCTACACAAACATTTGTCCAAAACCCCAATAATTTAATGTAGAATAATGTCATGATTGATTCCCTTTCCTTTTATGATGTTTTTTTGTACTTATTTGGCAGATAAACTCACACACCCACGTATACCCATCACCATGCCCCTCGCCAATACAGCCGAGGAGTGATCCATGGTTGGTTCGTGGAGAGGAAAATGCTAGCCAATAAGCTATTGATGGTTTATCCAATTATGCATCATTAAATATAACTAACCACATTCTTCAATTATGTTTTTAACTCTTGTTGACACACAAAAAATTCATTCATCAATGCGTCTCATTCCCCAAAGCAAAATGACTCATTTTTTTGAAAAATACCATTTTTTTTCTAGCCGATGGAGCTGACCGGCCGCCATTACTGAATCACAACGGTCACTCCAAGTAAGACTTCATCAGCCGCTTTAACCTTCATTACACTGGCCGCTCAGTGTAACAATGTGGTGGTTGCTTTTTGCTTGAATAATGACTACCGGACAGTGCAGGAATATGAACGCTGGCTATCGAGCTACTTTTCCCTTGACTACCAAGCAGTTGTCGCTTCTGATGGCCGCTGGATCTATAAGAGAAACAGTTACAACTCCACCCATTAATTGCACTTTTCGAAACCGCCTCCACTCCTCCTGGCTTCTCAAAGGCTATAAAATGAAGACTTGTGAAGGCAGCAAGGAGACCGGACCCGTGCAAAAGAAGACTCGAAACTCTGCCAATTTCAAGACAGAAGACCCTCTCTTTTCCTTCATCAAGGTGAGAATCAACCAGAGTTTTCTTTGGCCATTGGGTGATAGTTCCCAAAACCCAGTCTTTGTTCCTCTCACCTGGGAAGAAAAATAGAGATAGTCTTTGTCGTTTTGAAGCAGACATCTCAGTCAATTCTTCTTCCATACAAAGGTGATGAATTACAAAGATTGGCGGAGGAGACTTCATAGTAGATTTCTTCAACTTTGTCAACGAGAGTCTTCTGAAGATAATTGTCCCTTTCCATCTCCTTCATTCTGTGATTTCCTTATATTTGATCTCCTAAGCCTTACGAGGAAATTTGTAAACAATCTGCACTCAAAAGATGAGGCAAGAAGAACCCATATAAACAAAAGTGGAGATGACTCCTCGAAACACAATCAAACATGTGTACAGGTCATCTTCACATATTTTTGTAACATTTAAGAATGAATAAAAAGGCTTTTCCGCACTTTTCATTTTTGAACGGAACAACTGCTGCTGCTTCTTTTTTATCTCTAACTTGGTTCTATACTTTCTATAATTATTTATAGGGAAATGATCGGGTGAGAACTGTTATCACCCGATGTATGCGAACATTGGACCTGGGCCGCCCCTTTTCGAAAAGCCATCCAATAGTTGGGTTTAAAGATATATAGCCTTACTTTTGGGCAAATAACAAATGAATGCAAATCCATTCTAGGGCTCTGTTTCGCTGGACTTTTCCCTCCTCTTCTTCTTCTTCCGGCGAACAAAGCTTGAGACAGGCTCCTCTGCTCATTTCTTCTTCAACGAAAGAGGGAAATCGACTCTCCTCCTCTTCTTCTTCTTCTCCCCCATCTCCTCCAATCGTCCTCGACGCAACATAATCTGCCCCGCCTCAAATCCGCGCCATATTCTCTTCCCCTCCATTTGCTCCGCTGCGGGCTAGATCCTCCCCACCTCAAATCATCGCCACTGCTATCCCAAAGCAAGGGAATGGAGTCAGTAGCCCTAGCAAAACTCTCTCTCCGTCCATTCCAAACGTCCGACGCCGACGATCTAATGATGTTAATGGGCGATGATCGCGTGGCCAACTTTTGCAGAATTGACACCCTTACATGCAGAGAAGATGCAGTGAAATACTTGGAGGAGGTGGCCCTACCTCACCCTTGGTACCGGGCTATATGCGTGGAGGGCCGACCCGTTGGTCTCATATGTGTTAAGATGGGTACTAAGGAAAACCATTACAGAGGAGAAATTTGTGTCAAGATGGGTATGTTCTGGGCTTCAAGTACTGGGGATAAGGCATAACCACACTAGCTGTTAAAATGGCCATGTCTTCTATTTTTAGAGAATTTACTCATCTTGAGAGATTGGAGGGTCTGTTAAAAAAAAATTGGATTATGAATTGTCTGTGCTTAAATTGATCATAGATGGCCCCATAACTGATGATATAGAATGTATTGGGGATGTTGGATTTGGATGTAAAAAGTCATGTTAGATTTGGAATGTATTATGGATGTTGAATGTGGTATGGATGTTGATGTTTCCAAATGATTCCAAGTTATATATTTTTGGAACATTATAAGGTTATCTGTTGAAATTTGATGTTTGAAATGAAAACTCGAACTTTTTATTTTTAGATTAGGTTTTTCTTGTATCAAAATCATATAAATTCAAAGCCATGTAGCAAACTCATCCACTAAAGGTGGTGTACATGCACTGGAATCACAACTGTTGGAATTGTACACACTCTGCACTGTTGGAATTGTACTCACTCTGCCAATGTGCTGGAGTCTGAAGAGGCTATGCTTTTTAGCTCATGCCCACGTCTAACCTGGTTAGCTTTTGGAACTGAATAATCAGTATAGATTAGAGTATTATAGGTGATGTTGCAATAATTGTTGATTCTATTCAGTATGTCGAGTTACTGGCATGTTAAACAAAATATATGTACATGTATGTGACTAATATCTTCTTGTGAGTGGGTATAAGGCATAAGTTCTTGATAGTATGAAGTGCTCATTATTAAGGAGTTATATATGCATGAATTCATTCACAACTTTGCTTAGACAAGTACCCAAAAGAAATTGAGAACATAGGGTTGTACTTGTGGTTAAGCTAGCCCACTCCCACAGCTCCCTTCAGGGATTGATCCTTGTGGTTAAGCCCTACACTCAATTACCTATTTCCAGAACATCAACATTTTTCCAGTTAATCAGATGTAATGCCTTATCATAAGAAACTCTCTGCAATCTCACAAGGTTGGCACCCAACTGATAGTACCTGATATGTAAATATGTAACAGACCAAGAACAAACAACACAATTCATCTGTCCACTACCATTGTGATGAGTGTTAGATATTGCATATTTTACCCCTCATTAGTTTAAATTTTATCAGCATCTCATATGCATATCATTTGCTTTACACAGATTTTATCATTCTATCACATTAAACGGATTATCGGATTATCATCCATAAATCCGATTATTTATAGCGCATTTTTATGTAACTTCTCTTGTGTAGGTGGACCCCGCAACTACCCCAACCTTCCGGCTAATGTCCCAAGGCGTTAGTAGTGTTGAAGAACTTCAAAATAAGATGAGAAGAAGTCATTTTCCAACACAAAGGAGTGGTTGGTGTATTGGTTAAAGCTTTGGTTGCTATGAAATAGGTTATGGGTTCAAATCCCAACAATTATATTTCTTTTACATAGAAGATATTTCATCCAACTCTAACATTTCCACCAATCAAAGCTTGCCATGGCACAAATCCATCAAAATCCTCCAAAATGAAGGACCACAAAAAAGCACATATGCTTTTGGAAGTGGAAGGAAAGTTTGTTGCAACCAATCAAATTGAAGCAATCCATGTGAAAGCAAAAGAGCCAATCAAAAGCCTTCAAGTTGCAACCAATCAAATGAAAGCAATCATTGTGAATGAAAATGAGCCAATCAAATGTCTTCAAAGTTTCTATAAATTGGAATGTTCTTGCAGAGAAGTGGAGATCTTTTGGCAAGTTAGTCTTTTTGTAATTTTATTTTTACTTTTAGAATGTAATTAGGAGCTTTTTTGTAACTAATTTAGAGAGAGTGTGTGTAATTGAAGATTATTAATGAAGATTTGGAGCACTTTCTTGATGTTTAATGGCTAAAGCTCTTGGATTAGGCTCTCCTTTTGAAGCTAAGTAATGTGATTAGTTTAATTACATGCATGTTTTAGTTTAAATTCCCTACTTGTGCCTTAATTGATTAGTATATTTTAGATCTAGTTGTGCTACACTTGATGCTCGGATAATCTCAATTGATGCTTTGTAGTTTGATTAAGTTCTCTCACATAGCATGCTCTAGAGCCCTTATCTTTGATCTTTTGTAGCTTGATTTTGATGATTTATTGTTAGGGTAGTTAGATGATGATCTATGATCTTGGCCTTTGATTTTCTTTTACTTTGATCTTCATTGTTATATCATCCAATCTAATTAGGTAAGAGATTGCTAATTGGATTGTAGATTTGGGAATTGAATTAGAACATGCATTGTTTGAATTAATTACATACTTAGTGGATTTTGGATTGCCTAATCTATTATTCTTATTGTTGTTAATTTAAATCTTTATTTGATTTGTTATTTTCACTTCTAGATTTTTAGATCTACACATCATACCACTTGTTTTAAAATCATACACATTTCACACCACATCTTCACCTTAAATCTTCCATTTCCACCACTATTCATCCACTAGTTTAGTGTAGTTTGTTAGATTAGCTTAGACCTTGTTAATTTCATATTTTAGATTGTTAATTAATAGTTTACATTGCATAGTTTAGTAGTTTTAATTGTTTACTTCAATTTTCTATATTAGCTATATCTTAGTTCAATTCTCCTTTAATTGGATTCATTGCTTGTTCCATCCTCTCTTCGTGAGATCGATAATCCGGACTCTTTATTCATTTTACTACTTGACGACACCGTAGTCTTGCGGTTAAAAGTTGCACATTTAAGTGTCGATCACATTGCATCATTCGCTCCAACACCCAACATGGAGACAGAGAACAAACAACACAATTCATCTGTCCACTAATCATTGCATCATTCACTCCAACACCCACCATAGACACTCTCCGCCACTTTGATCGAAGATCAATGGATTGGGGATCCAAACCTCAAGTGCAATACAACATTTTAAGATCAATGGATTCATGTCACCCTACTTGTACAACTTCAGGAGACATGCATATGAGATATTGTGTATGACTTTTGAAATGGTTGATGCCCAACTACTTAATGTGGTAACAATTCAACATCAACAATGTGAGAAATTATAAACATTTTGGTCCACTTTGGTCAAAACAACATTTTGGTCTACAACAAAATAAAGAAACAACCTGTTACAAAAATAAACCAACATCTTGATACAACCACTTATGAAATCTCATGTCAACCACTACCACTACCATCAACAATAAAAAACACAAATGAAATCTGATGCCAAAACACAAATTTCTCCTCTGCAATGGTTTTCCTTGGTACCCATCTTGACACATATGAGACCAACGGGTCGGCCCTCCACGCATATAGCCCGATTCCAAGGGTGAGGTAGGGCCACCTCCTCCAAGTACTTCACTGCATCTTCTCTGCATGTAAGGGTGTCAAATCTGCAAAAGTTGGCCATGCGATCATCGCCTATGAACATCATTAGATCGTCGGCGTCGGACGTTTGGAATGGACGGAGAAAGAGTTTCGTTGGGGCTACTGACTCCATTCCCCTGCTTTGGGATAGCAATGGCGATGATTTGAGGTGGGGAGGATCTAGCCCGCGGCGGAGCAGATGGAGGGGAAGAGAAGATGGAGCAGATTTGAGGCGGGGCAGATTCTGTTGCGTCGAGGACAATTGAAGGAGATGGGGGAGAAGAAGAAGAAGAAGATGAGGAGAGTCGATTTCCCTCTTTCGTTGAAGAAGAAATGAGCAGAAGAAGAGGAGGGAAAAGTCCAGCGAAACAGAGCCCTAGAATGGATTTGCATTCGTTTGTTATTTGCCCAAAAGTAAAGCTATATATCTTTAAACCCAACCGTTGGATGGCTTTTCGAAAAGGGGCGGCCCAGATCCAATGTTCGCATACATCGGGTGAGAACAGTTCTCACCCGATCATTTCCCTTATTTATATCTAAGAAAGCTTATTTTATCTCCAACAAGATGTCTTTATGAATGTTGTTCTGATTATGTCCACAACTCCAAGAAGGCTACAAATTTTTTTTTATAATAAAAGCACTATCTTTCCAGAATTTTATTTATTTTATTTCTTTTCAAGACCAACAACCAATTAGGTGCTAACGTGTTTGGTGGCGTTCCAATCAAGCAACTTTGCAAACTAGCGGTAACCCGTGCCGTTGGCACGATAAAAAAAATGTCGTAAATTAACTTATTTGGATTTGGGGCTTACGATTTTTTTTTCGGGTTTTTGATAAGGGGTTTACTTATAGGATTTAGTATTATTAGAATTTTTGGCTTAGGTTAATTTTTTTTTTTGTGTTTAGTATATATGATTTATGCTTTAATGTTTAGGGTTTTTAGTATTTTGTTTTATTAACTTTTATAATTTAAGAGTTTACACTCCAAATTTCAAAAAACTTTATTTTTTTAATGTTCTTAACTTTTAATTTTTTTCAAAACTCTGGCCAACCAAACCGGACCCGGCTATCTTGCTTTTCTTTTCTATTATTTTTTTCTATTTTTCTCCCTAGTCAGAGAAAAACAGTGAGATGAATAGTGAAATGGGGTCCACAAAAAAGTGTGATGGACTGCTGAGATTAAGATAAGCAGAAAAAAAAATCCATCAGCCCCCCCTCCCCCCCAAACCCATCAGCCCCCCCTTCCACTTCGGACAAACGTCCCATCAACTGTTCTCCCTTGTATAATAGATGAATAGTGAAATGGGGTCCACAAAAAAGTGTGATGGACGGCTGAGATTGAGATAAGCAAAAAAAAAAAAAACCCATCAGCCCCCCCCCCCCCCCCACCCCCAAACCCATCAGCCCCCCTCCCCTGCCACGTAGGACAAACGTCCCATCAACTATCCTCCCTTGTATAATAGATGTGTTATGTTTAGAACTTTATATGATAAATATCCCACAAAGATTGCTTGATAGTTTTCCATATGCAAATTGGTCTCCATGTTTGTGGTGGCCCTGTAAAAAACAATTTTCAAAGCTTCCGCAATGCCAAGTCTTATGGTTGATTTTCATATCAAGGCTTTCATGCTCTATCGGTACCAAAAGGCACTAGGTGTATATATATGTGTGCCATATGTATTTAAAGTGCGCATGGGGTGGAAATTCAACATGACATTTGAATCAATCACCATACACTTTTTTAAAAATGAGACTTGCATTATGAAGTTGCCATGTTGCATTTTGCTGGGATATATAATGAAAGATGAAATTTCATATATAAATAGTGCACATTTCTTGTTCGATGAATGTATAAACTGCAATTTCAATAAGTCTGACCTTGGTAGTAGGGCTTTTTATTTTTCCTAAAAAGGAGAGAACAAAGTATTTATTGTTTAAGAAAGTTTCAAATCATAATATTAATAATTTTTTGAAGATTTAACCGGAAAACACTTAATCCGGACGTGTTACGCAATCAAACACTTTAGCAAGTGGGGCACCAATTAGAGCAATTGGGCCCAGTTTTCATTTTTTTGTACCTATTTGGCACATCGTCAACGCCGACCTTATTTACACTGAATAAGGTCGGCGATGACCCTGTGCCGATCTTATTTACACTAAATAAGGTCGGCGTTGACCCTGTCCGCGACCCATATTAGGGCTCACATCCCTGTTTTTGCTCATTCTTCTCTTCTCTCTTCGGTCAAATGTCACTAGTGGTTCATTTGTTCCTTTTTGTGTTTCTTCATTTTCGCTGCGAGGGATTTATTTTATTTCAGTGCTTTATGCTATCTTGTTTACTCTTGAAAACTTTCAAAAATGCTTTGTTCATGTTTCTAAATAAATAGAAGAACATTTGAAAGAAAATAGATTGATTGTTGAATTAGTATAAAGTCATCTTTTATTTTTTTTTAAATTCTTTTGACTTGTTTTTTATGTATGATTTATGGTTGATGAGTTGATGTTCATGGAAAAATGAAATCAGGCTTTTGTTCCATTATAAAAGTTGGTTTGGGGTTATTCTTGAGTTGGGATTTTGGAGGTCAGATACCTGGTTTTGGGACACTATTTTACAATGTGGATTGGGAGTCTCTCTACCCTTAGTTACACACCTTGCATAATGGTGTTTGTCACTAATAGAATGGAGTTTCTTTGTAAGATAATAATAGTGAAGTATGAACATGACTTGAGTGGTACTTGGCCACTTATGTCTTACAAGGGTTTAAATAAGGTCATCACCGACGCTGTAGCACTAAATATACTTGAGGATGCATGAAAAAGTTAAAACTTTTGGTTGAAAATTTAGGATTTCTGCGTCGGTGGTGACCTTATTTTACAAAAGCTAAGGTCATCACTGACCCTGTATTAGCATTTTAGCCAAAAGTTGCCTGAAAAAGTTACAACTTTTGTTAAAAAAAAAGAGGGTTGCGTTGGTGGTGACCTTATTTTACAAAGCCAAGGTCATCATCGACCCGGACTTAAAATCTTTTCCAAAAACCACCTCTAAAAGTTACAATTTTTGTTAAAAATAAAAGGATTTATGCATCTTGGGAAAGATATCATGGCGTTTTTTGCATTTGTGCGAGGTCAAGTCTACCTGTTTGCGCATGCAAAGATATCATGGCGTTCCAACTTGACAAGCTCCTCAACTTCATTTTATCAAAAACAACCTTGGTTGTCTTGGGATCCCCAGTTTTCCCATACATGTTGAGAAGCGAATTCGCAATCGGAATGTAACCACTCAACCCGAGCTTAATCACAAAAGTGTGCACCTTCTTGCCTACATCCCGAGCTTCCAAGGATGCACAGGAGGTCAAAATGTTAGTAAAAGTGAACTGGGTCGGCGTAACTCCTTCCCTAATCATCTATAGAAACATACAAATCGCATCTTGGAACAAACCCATTTGATTATAACCAACAATCATGGCGGTCCACGAGACAGAGTCCCGTTCAGGCATTTCCCCAAACAGACGGCGGGCGATGTGGAATCGACCACTTTTTGAGAAGAATGATCAAAAACTGTTTGAAATCATGGACCCCGACGAGCAGAACGAAACAGATTCGATCATGAAGAAAGAACCATAATCAAGTTTTGTATCATCCCTATGTGGAGGGCTAGTTCATTGCATTAAAAAGGCCATTGCATCAAGGGCCATGAAGTTTCTAGTGAAGAGCCCTTGGAGGATCATCACCAATCTTCCTGTGATTTCTATCATAAAGCAACTTGTTGAGATCATCTTCTACAAGGAGAAGGAGAATTTCAAACCCAAAGATGAATTTTCCGGTCCACACAATAACAACTACAATAGACCATCATTGGTGGGAGAGATCCAAATCCCCTCAGTAACAGAACTTGTTACTACAGGTTTTCATTTTGTGCCCACCAATGGTGACTTATCTACCATCAAATTTGATAAAGAAACTGCTACATTTTTTCTCCCTTCTGTTAGATTAGATGTAAACACAAAGGTTATATTGAGGAATTTAGTAGCATTTGAAACATCAGCTGCATCTGGGCCACTGGTTTTTACGCGTTACACTGAGCTAATGAAAGGGATTATAGACACTGTTGAGGATGTTAAGTTGCTTAGGCAAAAGGATTTTATTTTGAATTGCTTGAAGAGTGATGTTGAGGCTGCAAACTTGTGGAATGGGATGAGCAAGTCAGTGAGGCTGACAAAATGAAGAGAAGAATGAGCAAAAATAGGGATATGAGCCTTAATATGGGTCGCGGACAGGGTCATCGCCGACCTTATTCAAGTGTAAATAAGGTCGCGCCGACGATGTGCTCTTTTTATAAAAAAAAAAATGAAAATCGGGCCCAATTGCTCTAATTGGTGCCCTACTTACTAAAGTGTTTGATTGCGTAACACGTCCGGATTAAGTGTTTTTTTCGGTTAAATCCTCTAATTTTTTAAACTCCCTGACAATATTTTTACTAGTTTTAATAAATAAGATGAAACGGGAACAATAAATAAAGTGGAGAAGAGATGCACAATCAATTGAGGAAAAGTAAAATTGTGACAACAACCTTTGCGTACGATAAACCGAGGTCCAATTTCATAAATGCAACCTCTTGATTGCCATATCAGTGTTGGAAAATCGTGTATCGCGCTGCCACGGGTCCCACGTCAGATGAAGCAGATGGCAGTTGCTAATAGAGATAAGACATAAGAGTCCCAATATGATCAAAAGACATGATCAGTTGTATATAAGATAAGGATCTTGCAGTAAATGGATAGATTAGCAAGATCGTGTCTTATCCCCATGTAGTAGAATCCCATCAAGATTAGGGAGCGCAGGTTTCTTAACGGAGAAGTCTGTAAAAAACGTGACTCATCAGAATCGGTTATACGAGGGAGTTGGGAGCCCTACATCACACTCTTCATTGCACTGAGAACTAAATTCAAGAGATCCATGAAGACTTTCCACATCCCGATCCTTCAGCTAGTTGCATGACAACAACCACCTTCATGTATATGGTAAAAGCAAAATTATGACAAGAGTCTTATTAAATTTGGATCTATTTCTATGAATGTTATATCTTAATTGTTGTACTAGACATGTGAGTATGCGATAACAATTTTCACGCACATCAAAGATTCTAAGTCGAGCTTAGTTCCATAAATACAATATTTAAATCTCCATGTCATCGACATCTTGCGGGTGATTGGACAATCAATTGAGATAAAAGAAAAACCCGTAACAATGACCTTTACGTGTGTTAAATTTGGGTTTAGTTTCATAAATATAGTATCTCGATTACAACGTTAATCTCATGGCACAACCTTCAGGTACATTAAAATTAATCTTAGTTCCATAAATGCAATTTCTCAATCTCCATGCTACTTTTGTGTTTGGTTTCCTACAACTTGTTTGTAGTATTTGTACGATAAATTTATTTCAAGATAAAAGGGTATTTCTTTTAATTACGCATTGCCTATAACACTCGGAATAAGTGCATCCATTTTCTGATATATATGTGTCGTGCGTGGGCGCCATATGTTCCAAAAGATATGAAATGCACCCGACAAATTTTTTTCTTGCAATAAATTTGCACGATGCTTGAATGATATGAGTATAGTATAATGGATGCAAAAAATTCTTTTTTGCTTTTGCTTTTATTTTTCATATAATGTGAGAACAAAAGGCTATAAAGAGCCGTCTGAGTATGCTAAACTAAAAAACTAAAATGGAATAAAATGCCACTTCAAAATCTTTAAACCTCGTAAAACAGACACATAAAACCAAATTTAATATTAGTATCGTTTTGGGTTTGGATAGTCAAACCATTCATTAAACCAAAACCTTAGTGAGTACAATATATATATTTTAAAATTTGCCCTCTCAGATTTTCACTTTTTTTATTTCCGCCCAAACTAATAAAAGTAACATATTCGTTTGTCTCCTTTTTTCCCTCATTAAACGAAACCGTCTCCTCTTCTCCGACTCACCTCTGCCCTAATAAACGCCCATGCTCTTTTCGTCGCCTCCATGGGAACTTTACGCCTTGCCTCTGCACGTCCTCTCCAGGGGAACTGTATGAAGCAATGAATGATTTCAGTTGATCTGTATAGCATGATGAGGTCGTCTTTTCAGGCCTTTTTGGCTGGGGTTTGAGAAATGTTGTTCGGATCATCTTGTTTTTCATTTTGGGGCATCCACGCCTTCTCTGTGTGAAGCAACGAATGATTTGATCTCATCTACTCTTTGATGATGGTGCAGTGATGCCTGGACTCCTCTGTATGAATCCGATTGGACGATGGAATTAATCTTTTGATTTGCACACGCCTGTGCTTTTCTCTTCAATTGAGTGGTTCTGTCATTATGTATTAAAATTTTAATCTGAATGGAAGGGATGGTTACTGTGACAATTGTGGAACGAATGTTTGCTTTAATCTGAATGGAAGGGATGAATATCTTCAGTTTCCCTTTAAAGCAAACATTCATCCACAATTGTCACAGTAACCATCCCTTCCATTCAGATTAAAATTTTAATACATAATGACAGAACCACTCAATTGAAGAGAAAAGCACAGGCGTGTGCAAATCAAAAGATTAATTCCATCGTCCAATCGGATTCATACAGAGGAGTCCAGGCATCACTGCACCATCATCAAAGAGTAGATGAGATCAAATCATTCGTTACTTCACACGGAGAAGGCGTGGATGCCCCAAAATGAAAAACAAGATGATCCGAACAACATTTCTCAAACCCCAGCCAAAAAGGCCTGAAAAGACGACCTCATCACTCTATACAGATCAGCTGAAATCATTCATTGCTTCATACAGTTCCCCTGGAGAGGACGTGCAGAGGCAAGGCGTGAAGTTCCCATGGAGGCGACGAAAAGAGCATGGGCGTTTATTAGGGCAGAGGTGAGTCGGAGAAGAGGAGACGGTTTCGTTTAATGAGGGAAAAAAGGAGACAGACGAGATATGTTACCTTTTATTAGTTTGGGCGGGAAATAAAAAATTGAAAATCTGGGAGGGCGTTTTAAAACTTTTTGCTCTTTTGCTTTTAATGCTGACCATTGGATTTAAGTGGATAAAGAGTGGCTGAGATCTTTTGCTCTCATATAAGGTGAGAGTAACTCTCACCAGAGCATTCCTCTAATATATATATTAAAGCAAATGGAGAGGTTGGTTGTGAGGGGCGTCACATCATCCCTAAAAAGTCTCTTATTTCATAAAGAGAGAGGTGGGCTGTGAGTTAGGGCTGCACAGAATAGGACCGCAGACCGGACCGGACCACAAAACCGGACCGGATTTGCTGTCTTAGTGGTCCAAATCCGTTCCGGTCCAGGCCTTTTGTGGTCCAGTCTGGACCGGACTGGACCGGATTTATTAAAATAATAATTTTTTTCATATTGATGAGCCCAGCACCCATTTGTAAAACCCATCATTCATTCATTTGACATTTGCCCACTTTTTAGATGTGAGGTGAAATGAAAAATAAAAAATAAAAAATGGAAACCTGGTCCGGACCACTTTAAGTGGCTCCAACCGGACCGGTTTGGACCGGACCGGAAATTCGGTTGATCAGCCCTAGGCTGTGAGGGGTGCCACCTCAGCACCAACTATTCTCCTTTAAGAAAAATCGCTTAGAAAATAATGAGAGAGCCTTTGTCCTTTCACGTGGGGCCTTGCTTGATGTCTTTCTCAATCTTCTAAAATCTCTCTCCCTCATCAAGCAATTATACAGTTCCTAAAATCTCTCCCTCTAATACTTCCCTAAAATCTCTCATCAAACAATTATACGTTCCTAAAATCTCTCCCTCTAATACTTCCCTAAAATCTCTCATCCTCCTAGTATCTCTCCCTCTAAGTCTACCCTAAAATCTCTCATCCCCCTAATATTCCTCTATCAATTACTTTCAAACGACATTGGTTCACCATCAGTCTTTGCTTTATTAAAGACTGGCACTTGAAGGCCCGAAGACCGAGCCCAACTCAGCCTGTGTAAAAATATATACGGTTTATTTATTCTTTTTATTGTGTATTGGTGGGTTGGGCTTTGTTTAAAAGTCCAACTTGGTAGGTAGCAATTATGTATATTTTTATACATGGGCTTACTTTCACACTGCATTGGGTCGCCGTGAAGCTTTGGTTTATTAAAGACTAGCACTTAAGGGCCCAAAGACCCAGCCCAGATCAGCCCTTGTATACATATATTTTATTTTTTTATTCTTTTTTTTCTTCTCTCTATTCTTGGGTTGGGCTTTTCATGGATGGGCTTGTGATAAAAATGTTTTGAGGTTTGAGTTTTTTTGGTTGAATCTTATAGCATCCTTTTTCTAATCTGATTATATAAACATATGACCCTAGGTTTGGCCCACCATAAATTACACTTTCGTGGACCCACATGGACCCATAATTAAGAGATATATTCATTGATCTAAGGTGGGCCAATTATTATTGGGATCAAATAACATTAGCCTATGGTTTTAAAGTCTCATAATTTATGGCTTTAAAGTTAAGATGTTTATACATTTTTTTTTTAAATCTAGAGCTAAAAAATGATTTGATCAATTTTAAAATATTATTAATGCTACTTCAAAAGGGTAGAGATGAAGGGCTTTGAAATTATCAATGGGTAATAAAAACTTGAATGCATTTCTTATTACTAATATTATATATATTAACAAAACTCGCTTTTCTATATCTTCTTTACTAATTATTGCTGTTATTATTATTTTTTATGTTGTTGTTGAATGGACTTTTTAGTTTTATCTTTATAATAGTTTATTGTTGATGTTGACCACTTGTATTTGTGATTGAAGACGTGTTGATTGTTTTTATATAAATATGCATGAATATATTTTTTATATATTTATATTTAATTTTGATATCTCATAAATTCAAAATATAATATCTTACGTTTTTGCCCCTGGCTAACCACGGGGCGTTGTTGCTAGTATATATATAAAATAATCTAAAGCCTAAAAAAAAAGGCCACCTAAAATAAAATACATGAAGGTAACAACTAAAGAGAAAGCAGTGAGATCAAAAGGCAAAGAAGACAACTACTCCCCGAAGGCTCTAAAAGTGGCAACCTCCTTCTCACTGCCAGGAAGCAACATGACATATTCATTGTCATGGTGGTCATCATCCTCAATGGAGCCTTCTCTCATGATGTTTATCCTGCTAAAATAATTTTACTTTAAAAACTCCTCCCATCAACATGCATATATGTTGCGAAAAAAGAATTAAGGTGTCTCCATCTATACATAAGCACATCTACATCTATCTTATTGGCTAGCAATCATGTAAGAATGAGATATTCTATCTACCTAATTTTTGATATATGTTACAAAATGTCACACTTTGACTACTTAATGAAACAACCATTTATCTTAATTAATTGTTGCGAAACGCATCTACCAGTATCCACCAAAATGCTTAAAAAAGATATCCATACACATAAATACATACACATAGGGTGTAATGGTTTGGTTAACCGATTTTTTTGGGAAAACCGTTAACCGAACCGTAACCGAGGTTTTCTGTATTTGAAAACCATAACCGTAACCGTGAAGACAAAAATCGTAAAAAACCGAACCGCGGTTAACCGTATTTGACGGTTCGGTTACGGTTAATAACCGTGGAAAAATCTAATCATGCTTATTAACCCTCTAGATGATTTTTCTACCCAGAAAACCAGCAGCACCGTGAGAAGTACCTCTCACAGTCTCACACAGACAACACCACATCAGACCCACACAACAGGCGGACTCACCATACCATGACCTGACCCAAGAATCAGAACAATCTGTTAAGGTGGGTTACTGTGCTGCACCCACAAGTTTAATGCAGACCACTAACGATCCATTTTTCCCAATCAACTGTACATCTTTTATGTCTATGACCAATGTGATTAATAAAGCCCCATGAGATAAGGGCCATATCATCTACGCAGTAAAGTCCCATCTTTTGCATGGCTTCATCATGGCCAAATGCAATAGAGGCTACATATAACTTTTAAGCAATCTAACCCACTGTTTGATAAAAAGGAATGTTTTAGTGTGTTTGGTAACAGGTAAGAACATAGAATCAAATTCCCTAAGCATAGAGGATTTCTATATATCTTCTCAAAACATTAACAAACTGGGACAATGAAAGATTGGAGTGGACTCTAACCCATGGCCAAAAAAACTTCAACACCTAGCACAGCATGAGAAGCTTTTAACAACCAAATTGTAATATTGTATATTTGTGCAGAACAGAGGATTATTTTATCATAATCACCAACTGGATCTACTGCAGAACATGGAATCATATGAGATTTTATTGAAGGGGAGAGAGGGTAGGTGCGGCTGGGAGGAGTTGGGACTTGAGAGTCTAGGATTTTGTTAATGACATTACTTGTGTATTAGAAAAATTTTCATTTAGCCCCGCCCCCCCCCGTTTTTTTCCTTTATTTTATAACGGTACGGTTAACCGATATACGGTTAACCGAACCGCATTTTACGGTTCGGTTCGGTTAACCGCCATGATTTTTTTTAAAAACCGTAACCGAACCGCACCATGCGGTTTTTAGATTTCATTAACCGTAACCGTAACCGAACCGTGGAACACGGTTATTAACCGCGGTTCGGTTCGGTTAGACGGTTTCTCGGTTTTTTCTTACACCCTTACATACACACGTCGAAAATTTTAAATTTAAACATTCAAAGAAAAAAGAAAATTATTAATAAATACAAATGTATTTTATAATTATTGGGATGTTCAATGTATGTTCCCCAAACATTAAAAGTCAGGGTGCAATCTGTAATTACAAGAAATACATGTACATCTGTAAAAGCCAAGATAGGGAAAAAGCTCAAATTAAAGGAGCCCAAATCCTACACACCGCAATGTATGTTCCCCAAATGTTAAAAAGTGAGGGCGCAATCTGTAATTGTAATAAATACATGTATATCTATAAAAACCAAAAAAGGGAAAAAACTCAAATTAAAGGAGCCCAAACCCTACACACATGATGCAAGGCATACATCACACCTCAATCTAGGGGAGTTCTATTGGGACCACAAAAGTGTCTCTCCACACCACATTTAATTTTTTTTTCATTTCCTAAACTACCCATCCCCCTCCTCCTTTTTCCTCTTCTCTCCCTCCACCCACCCCACCAGTAACCGGCGGGGATCCCTCCCTCCCCCGCTCTTCGTCTCCCTCCCCCTCCCAGCCGCCGACGGGAAGGGAGATCGGGCGGTAGGGTTTCCGCCTGATGCAGCCCTGCCGCCCGATCTAGTGCAGCCCTGTCGCCCGATGTCCCTCCCCGTCGGCGACTGGGAGGGGGGAGGGAATGAGAGAGAAGAAGAGGAAGGGAGAGAGGGAGATAAAATAGAGGAGGGGGGAGGGAGGCCGCCAGCTGGCCGGCAGGAGCTGCCGCCGCGTGCTGTCGGCCGGGGATCCCTCCCTGCCGAAGACGGGGTGGGGTGGGTGGGGTGGGGTTGGGTGAGAGGAAGAGAAAGAGGGAAAGGAGAGGGGTAGTTTAGGAAATAGAATTTTTTTAAATTTTTTTGCGGTGTGGAGAGATATTTTGGTAGTGCCATAGAGCCCCCCCTCAATCTATCCTTTCCCAATACTAAAAATCAGGGTGCTATTTGTAATTACAAGATATACATGTCTATCTGTGAAAACTAAAAAAGGAAAGTAGTTCAAAGTTAAAAGGAGCCCAAACCCTACACACCTGATGCAAGAGCACCACCCATCCCAAGTGAGGGGCAAGGCACTAAAAATCTTTTCTTTCTTCTGTATCACACAACAGCAGTGGTAAGGTAAACTGTCTCTCAGTCTAAAATGTCATTTTCCCATGTCAGATTTGTATTTGTTCCAAACACATGCATGTCCTGAGATCATATTTTCCCAACATTCCACAATTCTCAACTCTTCTTCCCTTCCCCTTTTCTTTCTTGATTTTTCACCATCAACCCACCCACCTTTGGAGGCATCACAAAGAAGAGGGAAAGAAAAGACCTTCTCTCTCTCATTTCCCTCCATTACAATTTCACAAAACCCTCTTTTCTCTCTACCCCAATAACCCTAAAAATCCAAATCAAAGTCCCCCACAAAAGAAAAAAAAAAGAAGAGGAAAAAGCCCCCTCTACAAACCCTAAAATTCAAAGAAACCCCCAACAAAAGAAGACCCTCTATTTGTCTTCCTTCACTTTCCATGAGATAAAAAAAAAGGAGTAAGCACATTCCTAGCAAGCAGTTAGTTGGTTGATTAACATAGCAGCGCATTTTAAGCAGTGTTCATGTGTTAGTCAGCTCTTGCTGGGCTGAAATGAAGCGCATTTTAGCCAAACCGGCGCACTTTAAATCCCTCCGTTTGCTTTGTATCTTTGTAGCTTTCCAGGTTTTTACGGAAGAAGGATAAAAAATGGCGGATTTTGCTTGTGGGATGGTGTGAATTAGGGTTTCTGGAGAATTCAATTCATTTATTTTTGCATCTGCAAATCTATTCGATCTGCGATGTCGTCGGATGATATGCTGATGCATTTCTCGTCGAATTCGAATCAATCGGACTCCTCTTTGCCGACGAAGCTGGCGAAGCTGGAAGCTCGGATGGCCGGGAAGGGTTCTTCGTCGGCGGTTGCTCCTGTGCAGGCGCAGTGGCAATCTGGGTCGGCAGCCAAGTTTGAAGGAATGATGGATTGCGCTGATCCTTTAAGTTCTAGTGATTCTGATGATGATGATGTGAGCTCTCTCTCTCATGTTCTGATATTGCAAACTTTCTGGTGCTTTGGTGTTTGATTGAATTGTGCTGCACACACATGCTTGCGTATATTTGGTTTATTGCATCTCAATTTTTCCATGTTGGACTCTACATCCGTTTGGCAATGTCTACATTGTTTGATATTACAATATATGCATTAATTAGGAGCTATATCAACGTCTGGCAGTGTATTGGTACGTGTATGTATATCACTTTCAATTTTGAGATCTACGAAGTTCGGCTATAGACTGAATGAATTTCTAACTTTCTGATCTCATAGGCTTGAGTTTGATTACTATTATTATTAATTTTTGCATGGGGTGGTGAAGGTGGGTTATTTATTTTTATTTTTTGGATCTTGTTTTGGCTTGGAACTACTCGAACTCATGCACTGTTTAGGTCTCCCTAACCAGCTGAGCTACAGCCTGACATGCGGGGGGGGCTTAGTGGTATGTTTGACAGTCATGAATTGGATAAAAAAGATAATTTGGTAGTATGATATTGTACTTTTCCATATCCATGGCCTACATTGTGGCTAATGTTTCGTGCATTCTAGATTGAAATACTTTGTGCAACATATATGGTGATTGGTGGATATGCAAATGAGGCAACCCATTGTGCCCCAGCTTGCGTGGGGCATAATTATTATGTTCAATGGTTTTCGAGTTCTCACCTATAAAACATGCGGGGGGGAGGGCTTAGTGGTATGTTTGACAGTCATGAATTGGATAAAAAAGATAATTTGGTAGTATGATATTGTACTTTTCCATATCCATGGCCTACATTGTGGCTAATGTTTTGTGCATTCTAGATTGAAATACTTTGTGCAACATATATGGTGATTGGTGGATATGCAAATGAGGCAACCCATTGTGCCCCAGCTTGCGTGGGGCATTAATTATTATGTTCAATGGTTTTCGAGTTCTCACCTATAAAAAAGGCTTCCAAGTTCTCAAGTTGGCATGCCTTGGAATATTTTGACTTTTGAGTACTTCCAGTTTTTGGTTTGATTAGCTAAGTTAGGGGTGACAAAGGATTTCTTGGTTCTGGCGAGTGGCGATTTTTTAACCCTTTTAAAGAGTTTTGATTTTATTTTGCCTTTCATTTGTCGTAGTAATGGATCTTACTTACAGTTCTTGTTTGGCTGTTGTCTGTCACCCCTCTCTATTAGACCAGCCTTTCTACACTGATGAAAAGAATGATTTATGACTTATGCAGCATGTTTTTGTTATTGTGTTGAAACTAATGCTTGTAATCACCGACTTCAGATTGGCGAGGCATTTTTGATACAAGCAAACATTCAGAAGCGCCAGAGACTTCAAGAGGATGACCACACATCCGATCTTCAACAACCGGAGGTGCATTTTTATCTGTTCATTTATTTATTGATTTTTTTGGAAAGAAATCATTGAAAACTGAGGGTGTTGACCCCATTGTTGTTGTGGTTGTTAGAGTATACATCCCTTGGATCCTGATGAGCTAGATTTTCATTGTTGCCTCTTCAGTTTACAGCCATTTATGACCATTGAGTTTCAAATTGCAGTCATTTGTTTGGACACTTTTTTGTGTTTTTAGGTCCATAAGTTATTTGTTTGGACCAATGATTAACATTTGAGGCATGACGTCATGTGATTGTGAGGCGATGCGTTATTGTGAGGCGATGCGTTTCAACTTTACTTCCAAATGCCCAAAGTGTGCGGTGTAAGCCTCAATCTATAGGGTGTAAGCCTCAATGTATGGGGTGTAAGCCTCATCAACATTAAACTATTACATAAAATATGGAATAATATTAGTATAAATAGAAAATGGTTCCAGTTTAGCTGTTTTAAACTAGGGTGACTCAGGTTACCTTAGTCACAGCAGTTTTATACTTAAACAAAGCTTTTAAATTCTAAGAATTGGAAAATTTCACTCCCTTTATTTTAAAAAAAGGTTTTGCTAATGGGGCATCCCAACATGGAGTGTGACTGAAGCACATGCTTTATGCGGCGTGTTCACCTCAAAAATGCCTTAAATGGTGAGGCATAATCACAAAATGCAAGCCATGTTCAGATTTGACCCCCTAGGTACTTTCTGGGATGCCTTCCCATGTGGTGTAACTCCCAAATGCTTCCAAAGACTTAAACACTGGTTTGGGCACATTTATGAAGGTTTGTATTTTGTAATAATGTACGCTCAAGCTGCTTCTAGTGATCAAATGTACGTTTTTGCAACAAGTAAATTGATTTTAGTGAACAGGACATTAGAACTAGTGTATCTCTAATAAATTCCATTATGACCATCCACTTCTGATAAAGATTTTAGCCCATCTGAAATGTTTTAGTAGCTAATATGAACATTTAAAAGGTTTTCATGGACATAAAATAGTGGAGTGAAGTTTCATGTTGGTAGCCATTGGGCTGCGGGATACCTTTTGCTATGCATAGAAGAAAAAAGGATTGACATAGGTTTAGATTAAAACTTTAGAGGTTCGAGTAGCACAAGTTGTGATGTGCAATTAGGATGGTGTGCTCCTGAGAGGAGCCGAGTCAGAGGTTAGTGGGTTGATCAGACTGGCCATTTACTACTTTCTCAAATAGGGGGAGGTTGGGAGAAAGGGCAAGGTGGACCAAACGGATGATTATGGTAATTGGTCTGTTGCTGGTTGACTGAGATTAGAGACTTTACGTGTTTCCAAAAAGAAAATGTAGTTTTTCATGATCCATCCATTTTTAATCTATTGCGACATTAATACACTGACAAATAAGATTATGATACTATTATATAATGAACATCATTGATATATATTAATGTCTCATAATTGACATTTATGAATATTTAATATATATTAATGTCTCATAATTGGCATTTGTGAATTTTTAAATATGTTTAAGATATCAATGTTGCTGAGAAAAATAAATGGATTGCAGTGTTTTTCTATTTTAGTTAAAAAAATAAAATGAGTTGAAATAATGAATGTGAGTTTTATAGTTAGAGAAGCATTTAGAAAAAAGAAAAGAAAAGAATGTAAGGTGAAACCTCATACGTACAGTCGAACACTCCAGTCACATGCTATTCCATATGTATCTCTAAAGCCTCCCCAACCCAAAATCCCACAAGTTCTTAAGAGGTTTCCTCACTCACTATAAAACCTCTTTAAAGATAGATACACTAACAAAAAAGAAGTTAAATATATTAATATTAGCCATTTGGTTGTGGCTATACTCACCCAGAGGAATTTCCTGTAAGATTTGATAAAATAAGTATTGAATCGTAAGATTCGCCGGTAAATGGGGTTCATTCTATAGATACAAATATATATTTTTTCCTTGGAATTAGATATAAATCTTAGCATTTTCACAACAATGGCTCTTAGGGTTTTCACAACAATGTTTCTAATACCATTACAATATTTTGAGCAATTGTGATTTTAGAGTTGAGACCACAAGGTTGTGGGTTCAAATATTAATGCTTTGTTTAGTCGTGGGTTGGGGCTGCATGCTAGAATAGGTTCTCAACAGAAAATCCTGCAGCTTCCATACACAACGTATTTTTTTTGTAGCAGCAATGAAAAAAAAATAAAAAATCACCCAAGACGATGACAAATGAAAAGAAAATAAGTGCAGTAAAGAAAATGAATGAGACATGAAACTAAGGCCCTTTATGGCATCATTTCTAAGGAGCTGGTCTGTATTTCTTTAAAAGAAAAGTTGGAGAAATGCATTTGGACAATCAAGTTAGCCATTCCAAAAAAGAAAATTCTACAAAACATTTCACGAAATAGGTCTAGCGGAAATGCAAATAAGACAACTATAAGAAATAGCTTCTCATTCATAAAAAAAGGATAATTTAAAAAAAAAGGATAATTTTTGGAATCCAAAACAACTAAAGAACTCCAATGGAGCTTGGTTTGATACCAAAATAATGGAGGGTAATCGTTGTGGAGTCTTCACACATATCTTGGAGCTATGCCAATGGAGTCTTAATGCATTGGGGTTGCCTAGGAGTTACACAAGGCTAAAAGAGTTTGATTACTCTCAATATTGGAAGAGAGAATAATATTCATTGATCTCTTTGAAAAGCATTACAACCTTTATATAGAGTAGAGGGCAACGATCTTGGTTCTCAATTAGAGATTGCCCCTTCTCAGTAGGGAGGACAGCAATCTTTGATTCTCAAATTAGTTATTGGTACTTTCTAATCAAGGTGTCTCTCTTTCCAACTTAAGAAAATTATCAACTTGATTCTTTCTTGACGGTTGACAAGGCTTTCTAAATTATGAAATCTGGCATGTGCAATGACCATAATGCTTTTATTTAACATGCGGCGAATTCATTACTTAAGTTATTGATGTAAGCCAAACTAGTGGGCCACGCCCAAAGGTTTATACCCTAAGGCCCAAGCCCAACAGGCCCAATAAAGAGTAAAATTTCCCTATGTGTCTCCAACGACACCCTCCTATTTTGCATATTCTAGAGGATTTTCTTTCCGATTTTTAGTAATTACTAGAATAAATTAGGAGTTTCTATTTTTATTTTAGACTTGTTTTCCAAGTTAAGGCATAGACTAGCCTATATAAAGAGTTGTAATCCCCTCTTAGTCAATCATTGCAGTTTGAATAGAATTTTTGAGTTCCTCTCTCTCTCATGAGCAAGGATCAAAATAGCGGTTGGTGTAGCGTGAGCAAGGATCAAAATAGCAGCCTTGAGTTTTGAATACAGTCAATGTTTTAATAAAAAAAAGGACCAAAATAGTGATAGTGGTTGGCGTAGCGGCTGATCGCCAAAACGCTACATAGAGGCGTAGCAGTGCAATTCGAAAAAATCATAAAACAAATAAAAAAAACTCCAAAAAATTCAGAATATTGTAAAAAGCTAGAATATGTGTTTGTTTTGCAAAAGTAACTAAGGGGGCGTAGCGGTCCCCTCATTGCATGAGGTCCTGTATCGCTGTATGATTAGAAAATAATAGTATTAATCTAATTTTTCACATGCATTCACGTTGATTACTTATTCTAACTTATAAACTAATGAAATGCATATAAAAAGCTTTGTATGTCATGAAGATATCATCAAAGCAAACACTTAGGAGCCATTTTCAAGTGATTTGGTTGGTTTTATTTAAGAAAAAAATGTTTTTTTTAATATACAAAAACCAAAAATAATAAATAAAAATAATTAAAAAACCATAAAAAAATGTGGGTTGGATCTATGGGAAATGTGGATTTTTCCCTTAGAAGACATTCCCAGAGCTTCTTGGGAAATAAGAAAAAGAAAATAAAAAAAAATCTGGAAAAAATACATACAAAATACCTTGTGAAGAGTGCCTTTTAGTTCAAAGATGATCAACAACCTTGATTTGCTTCATCTTTTTTTTTTTTTTTGGTGTTGTTTTTTTGTGTGTGCGTGTGCGTGTGTTCTAGCTTTAGATTGGAAGAAAGTGCTTTAGATTGGAAGAAAGTAAGAATTGTGGTAAAGTGTGCTTTAGATTGGAAGAAAGTGCTTTAGAATTGGAAGAAAGTAAGAATTGTGGTAAAAAAAGAGGAGCAATAAAAAGAACTATGGCGGCCGCTTCGAAGATGTTTTATTCCTTGCTCGTGAGTTATTTCTTGTCTTTGGTGTGAGACCTAGACGACCTATGCTAAGCCGGCGTTGCGGCAGTTATGGGCCCTCTTAGTGGATGGGGTCGATGCTGGTTTTCGTGGGCCTTATTTTATGAGTCTTGAATGATGCATTTGGCCCATGGCTTGCTTCAAAATCATATTATGAATAAAAAAAATCTTTGATTAGCTAAGAAACTAACAATCTGAATTGCAATGAGTAAAATGCCAATATATTGATAACAATTAGCTTGAGATAAGCCAGGCAAGAGATGAGCGAGGATTTCCCAATATGTACTTGATCTATAGCTGTACATGCAGGTCAATCTTAAATCTTAATATAATTTTAATTATTCCTGAGATGCACATTAACCTTCACTCTTGAAATGGATTTTCTAATCCCAGGATAAGTTTTGAGTTTGGTTGGGGCCATCAGCCTTGCTCCAGCCCACACCCATCCCCATCTCCAAATGCGGACAAAGTGCTTGCTTTTACATGAGTGGTTGATTTGGATAAAATATTTACAATTGATTAATCGTAGAGTGTTTTGTCATATATGTTTTCATGATGTCTATAGGTTGGAAAAACCTATTAGTCACTTACCAACCCATTGTCCCTTTGCTCCAATGGTGTGGGTTTCTTTCCATAGGTGTCTGGTATTGATTGGATTATGGCCAGATCAGTTTGGCATTTGGGTTTTGTATGTAGCCAGGCTAGGACTCATTGGGGTTGCGTCTTTGTTGCCATTTCATTCTCATTGGAAAGAGCAAAATAGCTGGACCATTTAAAAAAAGAAAAAGAACAAGAAAAAAAGAATAGAAGTGCAGTGAAACTAGACAAAGTTTTTAATAAGCACTGGGAGGATAATCGAGAAACAAAAGCACAAACCGAGAAGCATAGAAAGAGAGCAATTGTACCTACCAACATTGGAGTTTCTTTGTTGATGGATGAAATCTACATTTAGGACCCCAATGCATTTAATTAAACCTACCACCATGAGTTTGTAACATGGTTTAAAAAATCGGCCGAGTTGGGTTCTATGGGACTCGGATTCGAATCATGTGACTCGGCCTGACTCAGAGTCAGGTCCTGAGTCCGACTTTTTAAACCTTGGTTTGTAGGAACCAGATCGATGTCATATTCACTGTTGGAGCTGCATAAGTCCAATCCAACTGTGAATATTCACTGTTGGAGCTGCATAAGTCGAATCCAACTGTGAATATACTCCGACCGGGGAGGAATTTTGATGCTTGCAATACATGGGGTGGGTTTGATTCAGTGTGTTGGGTTAATGATGGGCCCAATATGTCCATTTCCGTTGGCAACATTTAAGTTCCAATGTTGCTGGTGGCTTATTTTTATTTCTTATTCACACACTGCCGTCAAAGCATTATTCCTTCTATTTGGGTTGTCTTTGTACATACACACACAAATACACACATACATTAAAGTTAATAACCATTTTTATTATGTATATTAGGCCTACTCAACCTACATACATAAAACTTTAATAACCATTTTTATTATTTATATTAGGCCCACTTAACCTATGATATCCAGTACTTCAAAGTAGGCAACATAACATGTTGTGTCGTAGCCGGTGCTTCATGTTTTATATTTAATATCATTGTCCTTGACATATCCATGGTGTGTCCCTGTCGTATCGAGGCCGTACCTGGAAGTAACAGACACGTAATATACCACCTCCATGAAATTGCACTCACCCCTATGGTGCACCATTTGATTGAATCATGATAAACATTGCACTGGCGAAATAATTAAACTTTGAGGCCTCAATTAAAATCTAGGATTAGGATCATCTGTTTGTGGTGATATTTGACAGCTCCTTATCAACATCAAACCTTCCAGCTCTCCTAGCCCATGATTAGCATGCATCCAGGTAGGCCCGCAAATTGAGAATGTGCATTTCAATACAAAGCCCATTTTCCCCCCTTTGTGTGTTTGGAGCTTTCTTTTTGAAGAATTTCACACACTAATAATTAAAATTTCAGGGGGATGGAAGGGCAAAGGTCGCAAACGTTCCGGAAACAGGGTTCAATGATGTAAATAAGAAAAAGCAAGGTCGTGGAAGGGGTCGTTCAGTTACAGGGAGGGGCCGTGGGTCAAGAACTGATGATCAAGTGCGCTCTGTAGTGTCTTCCTCAACTTCATCAAATGGCCATCTAGAAAATTCAGCACACAAGGTATATGCTTAGTATTATGAAACCATGATTTTTAAGATGCTACATTTTCATTTCCAATTTCTTACTTTTGTTTTTCAATGCTTTCTGGTTTTGGATGCGTTTGTTCCAGAATCAAATCAATTATTAATCATTGTAATTATGTCGAGGTAAGCCTATTCAACCAAGGATATACATAGGACGGGTTCAAGTTGGGTCCATAGTGAATAGTGACTTGGACCTGATTAAATGCATATACTTGCCACTTGGACCTAGGTTTGACTCTGATGGATCTGACTGGACCGGAACTGACTCAGCTCAAAATAAGAAATGTTAAAAGCATATTACACATTGGCAATGGGAATGAAACATGTGACCTTGTCGTTGTAGCAAGGGGTCTCTACCTTGTTTGTTGCATGTTTTTTTTTAATGATAATGATGAGTTTTATTTAATAAGCATGAACACAAATGAGGAGATAATAACGAGGAGGCTTGATGCCCGGGAAGGGCACCAGCCCTTTGAGAGAATAGACACTGAGAGACAATCTAATAAACCAGACAAACAAAAAACAAGCACAACCATACCCGATTCACATGCAAAAAGAAAAGTTGATCACAATACACGTCCTTAGCTAAAGAGTATTCCTGACCCTTAAAATACGAGAATAAAACACCTGGGCCCTTTATGAGATCTGTCAACCTGCACATGGATTTATTCTCCAAGGATGGATGGAAAAGATCAAATTTGCATGCCTCATGCACTCCAGTTAGAAGAGTGTGGAGTTCGGCTCATTAATGCTTTTTACGGCCGCTGTCCCTGAAGAGATCTTGGCAGCTCCTTCGCTATCCGGGATTACACCTCCAATCTTTGTCAGTACTGGATTACTATTAACGCTAGCTTCAAAATTTCTCTTCCACCATCTAATATCTGGAGGTGAACCGAGGAAGGTCTTTGTTGAATGACAACCAACATAGTCTATTATCTCTTTCAAACATCTTTTATTATCTCTTTCCAACATCTATCAAGGTGAATGCAGTAAAAAAAGCCAAGTTCTGATTATATTGTACCCAACGAACCCTGACCTTTAATCAAATAGTCACTCAAATGTATATCAAGGAGAAACAGTAGAATCACAAAATCAATGTTCAATTTAGGGCGAGATAACTCTACCTACCCAAGGAGAAGGGAAGAATAAAAGTGCATAAGTCACTTTGTTGAAAAATACCATGAAAATAACAAAGGATCTGAATGTTGTCGATTACAAGTTACAACACATATTTTTTTGAATGGAATTACAACCTATATTTCTATGGGAAAATCTCAAATAAGGCCTTAAGTTTTTGCCTTATTGCAAAAAAGGACACAAGTTTCAAAACTTTTCAAATTAGTCCCTAAGTTTTCTGGAAAGTTTTCAATTAAGGACATCCATCCATTTAAAGCTATTTTTCGGCAACTTTTTTTTCTCAATTTTTGTTAAATACCCAAATTACATTTCATTGAAATAAAACTCTCATTCACTTCCTCTATATTCTTCTCATTTCTTTCATCGGTGCCCTCACGGTGATCAAGGACACCCAGCGTCCCCACGGTGATCGGCTGCATGTAGTGGCTGCCAGAACCATGTCATAACTTTAAATCAAGGGTAATTTGGGTATTTAAAAAAAATGAGTGAAAAAGTTGCCAAGAAGTACCTTTAAATGGCTGGATGTCCTTAATTGAAAATTTATTGGAAAACTTAGGGACTAATTTGAAAAGTTTTGAAACTTTTGTCCTTTTTTGAAATAAGGCAAAAACTTAAGGCCTTATTTGAAAATTTCCCTATTTATAATGCTTTCAAACCATAAACTCTATTCTTAATCTCATCTATGCATCTAATAATAGAATCCTAACTGATTCCTAATTACATAAAAAAGGAAAGAAGTAAATTAAAAGAGTAGGAAAAATGGAAAAGTAAATATTCGTAGAATGCTACATCCAAATTAAGTTGTCATCCAGTTTTGGCTAGTCCCACGTGATGGTGGTTGGAGATATCCAGCTTTGATTGCCTTTTAAGATTGCTTGCACAGCTAAGAATCCTGGCTTGACTAAATAAGAAAGCACCTGAACAGAAACTATCTTGTAACAACCCTGTCACACTCCCAATGTCTATTTCTTCCTCGGGTGTTGAGAGACTCAATTACTTCTTCGGGCGTCTTTAGAGAGCAAAAAAGTAGTATGAGCCATATAAAGAAAAAAGTAGGAGCCATTTAACCTGTTTTATTTCCCTTTTTTCATGACAGCCACATTGAATGCTATTACATGTCATTTTCTGTTTTGTTTTTCATACGCATAGGGCATTTTTCTTTTCAAAATGCCCGGGTGCTGTGTAGCATCCCTTATTTATTTTTATCACTTAATTCCTTCATAATTTCCTATCCACGTAGATTTTTATTTATTTGTTAATTTTTTTTTGCTGATGAGGGATCCATGTAGATTTGTTACTGCTCAATTGGACTATGTGCAAACCCCTTATGGACGAACTGGCTGTTTAGGTTTAACAGCTGCGGCCCCCCCCCCCCCCCCCCCACCCCCTTCTCCCCGACGACGATGACTGGTGGGGCCAACCAGCCACTCAATGCTGGTCACCGGTCCTGGGCGACCAGGCTGGTGGTGATCCTAATTGGATTGGGTTTAATTTGGGCCCTGATTTGATAGCCCAAATCCAATTAAGGGGTTGTCCACAATTCTGAGCGTGTTTTGGCTTAATTGAGGCTGTCGGGATGGTCCAAATGGGCTTCCGTGGACCTGTTTAGTCGCCTTCTGTAGAAATAATGTGACTTAGGCCCACTTGGCCCAGCCCAAGGCCCGTCAGAGCTTGTATATATCTGTATCTCTTATTTATTTATTTCCTTGTATAGATTTATAGATTGATTTGATTATCCTTGATGAAGGCTGTAAATTGATTTGATTACTCTTAATTAGGGATTGTATATTGATTAGATTACCCTTGATTTGGGTATTGTGTATTATAAAATCTCATACGAGCCTCCCATTGAGGTATTGAGTTTCTCTCCAACTTTTGTCTCTTCCTCTTTCTCTCATTACATATCATTTCATGGTATCAGAGCTACAGTTATCTTCTCAAATTGATTCGGTCATTTTCCCTGGCTTGGATCTTCTTCCCGATTGTGTCTGATCATCCCTGATCAAGACGTGGCCCACTTCAGATCATCTTCAACATCTCTCAAAAACACCTCCATCCTGGTCGACCAACATTGCTGGGATTTATGAGCATTTTTCTGGATTTATTATCCCATCAGAGGTGAGGTTTCCAGCAACATTTGTGATATTTCTATTTCTTGCCTCTGTTTTCATCAAAACCGTTCAAATTTGTGGATTTTAATCCGATTTGAGTGAAACTTTGGCCTGGAGTTGCGAAAATAGCGTGTCCTTCCATCCCCCACCTCTGATCTGCTCACTGATCCTCCAATCAATTCTGTGTTCAAATCGACCCACTGCCGAGATGGACGTGTCGAGCGTGTGTTCACTGGGCTTCACTGCTGCTTACATTCAATGATCAAGAACCTACAAACTGTCCACCCTGGGTTGGTCGGCTGATTATTCTGAGAATTATAGTGATTTTTATGGAATTTTTCCTCTTCATTTGAGGTATTTTTAATCCCTTCTTCCTCTGTCGGTTTTGATATTTTTTCTAGAAGATTGTTTTTATCACAACCGTCCAATATTGTGGATCTGTGTCCGATCTTCATCAAACTTGGACTAGAGGTAGGACTTTTGGCATTCTTCCAGCCTTTTCCATCTGATCTGTGCATAGATCAGATTGTGGGGTCCACGTACCTCATCTGCCATCAGCACCTAGGTCGTCTGGGACTGTCTGGGGCTGTCTGGGCTGGAATTTTGAGCATTTTATACTGCAAGCTTGCTGTCTGTGTTGGATTCTTCTGTGCTGTCGCTCTTTTGTACTGGATTTTGTGCATCTTGCTATTCTGTAGTGTTTTCTACCCTTGGTTGGTTGCTGCTGTTTCATTTTTGCTGCCGCTTCTTCAATATGGACAAGTATGATGTTATTCCCATTAAATTCAATGGAAATAATTACATGGCTTGGTCATTTCATCTGAAGAATTTCGTTGAAGGCCAAGGATTGTTTGGTTATCTTGACGGCTCGATAACTAAACCTACTACTGACACCAAAGCTTTAGCTACCTGGTCTAAAGAAAATGCTAAAGTTATCACTTGGATTCTTAACTCCATTGATCCTTCTCTTGCCATTGCTCTTCAAGCATATGCTGCTGCCTCTGATATGTGGGGTCATCTAAAGAATGTTTATCATCAAACTAATAAAGCTCGCAAATTTCAACTCGATAGTGAAATTGCGAAATTCAGTCAAGGTGATAAAACTGTGCAAGAATACTACAATGGATTTCTCACATTATGGACTGAGAAGGATGCTATGATAATCCAGTCCGTATCTGTTGGGTTTCTGACGGAGGCGCTTAAATTACAAGAAGAAACTCACATTAGTCAGTTTCTTATGAATCTCAGACCAGAATTCGAATCAGTCCGTTCTGCTCTTATGAATAGAGAAGTCACAGCCAATCTGGACACATGCTTCCAAGAAGTCCTTAGAGAAGAACTTCGCCTTAACTCTCAGCGCGTTATCTTTGAAGACCCAAAGGCTCCTCTTCAGGCTGAGACTGCTCTTCTAGCAGCCCCCAATCAGAAGCCTACTCAATGCTATGAATGCAAAGGCTTTGGTCATCTAGCCAAGAACTGTCGAAAGAAATTGATTTGCAGATATTGCAAACGCACTGGTCATCTCATTGATGATTGTCGTAGTTTACAAAGGAAGAATGGACCCCAGCAAAAGCAACATCCTCCCACTGCATCCAGACAACATACTCCTGTTGCGTTCCAAGCTCAAGCACCTCTCCCTGACACAGGCAGCACTTCTTCCGGGACTGTATCCATGACTCCAGCCCAGATTCAAGACCTGATTCAGAGCACGGTGACTTCTGCATATGCATCCATGGGTTTTTCTGGTGGTCGGTACCAAACTCATTCTCCTCTTGCATTTCCTGCTTTCCATTCTTCAATCTCTAGGTCATCCTACATTACCCCATCCACCTGGTTTCTAGATTCAGGGGCCTCAAACCACATGACCTCTGTGGAACATAGTTTTACATCTTCTCACCCTTATACTGGCAAAGACAAAATAACTACTGCTAATGGCGACCAATTACTCATTTCGGGAATTGGTACCATTACTTTATCTAGTATCTCTGGCCAATCCCTCCACCTTTCCAATGTTTACTTTGTTCCTAAGTTATCAGCAAATTTACTTTCTGTAGGCCAACTGATTGATGATGGTTACCATATTAACTTTTCTTCCACTGGTTGTGTCATACAGGAGAGGCACACTGGGAAGGTGATCGTGACGGGGAGTAAACATGGTCGACTGTTTCTGCTGGACATTGGACATCATTCCCTCTTTTCTTCTTCTTCTTCTCATTTTAATAACTTGTGGACTATCTGGCATAGTCGTCTTGGTCATGTGAATAATGCTTATTTATTTTCTTTGTTCAAAATTGGCTGTTTAGATTCCACTGTTGATAATAAAATGATGTCCTCTTTTCTTCAATCTAAGTGTGCTACATGTTGTTTAAGTAAAAGTCATATTTTACCTTTTCCCATTCGTCATTCTCGTGCGTCATCTTCTTTTGATATCATTCACACTGATGTGTGGGGCATTGCACCCACATTAAGTAGGACAGGTTTTAAGTATTATGTGACTTTTATTGATGATCATTCTCGATTCACATGGATTTATTTCATGCGCTTCAAATCTGAGGTCTTTTCTCTTTTCCAAAAGTTTTATAATATGGTTCACACACAATTTCAAAAGGATATCAAAATTCTCAGGTCTGACTCCGGCGGAGAATACATGTCCCATGAATTTTCTACCTTCCTTTCTACTAAAGGCATTATTCACCAAAAATCATGCCCACATACTCCACAACAAAATGGTGTTGCTGAGAGAAAGAACAGGCATATTCTTGCAACTGTTCGTACTCTCCTTCTTGAATCCTTAGTTCCTCCCACATTTTGGTGTGATGCTGCTCATACCGCTGTGTATCTCATCAATCGTCATCCTAGCTCCGTTCTAGGAAAGATTACTCCATATGAAGCTCTTTTTAGCCATAAACCTTCATATTCTCACTTGCGTGTTTTTGGTTGTTTATGCTTTGTCCATCTTCCACCTACAGAGCGCACTAAGTTGTCACCCCAGGCTGCCAAATGTCTCTTCCTAGGTTACAGTTCTGAACACAAGGGATTTCTATGTTATGATCCATCTGAGAAACGCATGCGGATATCTCGTAATGTGATCTTTTTAGAACACATTCCCTTCTTTTCTTTGCGTCTCAAAACTCATCCTGTTGCTGTCTCTTATTTGCCACACTTCCCTGTGACAACTTCTTCCAAACCACCAATTACCAATGTCTATGTCCGGCGAAACAAGACTCCTCCTGTGGGGCCTCCTTCTCCCGATCCTATTCCCATGCTGCCTCCTGTACCCTCAGGTATTAATACTTCCTCTACTAATATCCAACCCCTGCGACGATCTAGTCGTCCTTCGGTTGCTCCTGACAGATATGGCTTCCCTGCTCTTTTCACTCCTTTGGATAGTGCTCCTATACCCACCTCTTATACACAGGCTTCGAAGATTGCATACTGGCAGGATGCTATGAATGAGGAATTGTTGGCTCTTGAGGCAAACCATACATGGGACTTGGTACCGACACCTGACAAAGCCTCTGTCATTGGCAGTAAGTGGATCTACTCTGTCAAGGTTAACTCTGATGGGAGTTTGGATCGCTACAAAGCACGATTGGTTGCACAGGGTTACAAGCAGGAGTATGGCATTGATTATGAGGAAACATTTGCTCCAGTGGCTAAAATGACCACAGTTCGTACTCTACTTTGTGTAGCTGCAGCTCGCAATTGGCCTCTGTGGCAGATGGATGTCAAAAATGCTTTTCTTCATGGCGACTTGAAAGAGACTGTCTATTTAAAACCTCCTCCTGGCTATGCTTGTCCTCCTCGGCATGTTTGTAAATTGCGCAAATCTCTTTATGGACTTAAGCAGGCTCCCAGGGCTTGGTTTGATAAATTCCGGGCCGCTATTCTTCAAGCTGGGTTTCGTCAGAGTCATTCTGATAGTTCTCTCTTTCTTAGATGGACACCAAAGGGTTACACATTCCTTTTAGTCTATGTTGATGATATGATTATCAGTGGCAATGATATTTCTGGTATTACGGATCTCAAGCATCATCTCACTCGCCACTTTAAAATGAAGGATCTCGGTCCTCTCACATATTTTCTCGGGCTTGAGTTTTCGCGTACTAAGTCGGGCATTCGGATACATCAGCGTAAATATGCTTCTGATTTGATCACCTCTGCCAGACTTGATGATGCTCATACTGTTGATACGCCAATGGAATTAAATAGTAAACTCAGTGCAGAGGATGGTCCCCTCATGGATGATCCATCTATTTTCCGTCGGATCGTTGGTAGTTTACTCTACTTAACGATGACTCGCCCTGATATTTCTCATGCGGTGCATACGGTTAGCCAATTTATGAGCAATCCTCATAAACCTCACCTTGCTGCTGCTTTGCGCATTCTCCGCTATGTTAAAGGCACTCCCAGTCATGGTCTCTTCTATCCGTCTAATACTTCTCTACGCTTATCCGCGTATGCCGATGCTGACTGGGCTGGTTGCCCTGATTCCCGGCGTTCTACCACTGGCTGGTGCATGTTTCTTGGTGACTCTCTGATTTCATGGAAGTCCAAGAAACAAACCACTGTATCCAAATCTTCTGCTGAGGCTGAATATCGGGCAATGTCATCTGCAAGTGCAGAAATCATCTGGCTCCGCCGTCTTCTTTGTGAATTTGGTATTATTGTTAATATGCCTACGCCTCTTCATGGAGATAATACCAGTGCTACTAGAATTGCTAATAATCCAGTCTTTCATGAACGGACGAAGCACATTGAAATTGATTGTCACTTCATCCGTCAGCATGTTGTAACTGAGAAGATCACCTTGCCTCATGTTTCTACTCATGACCAGTTGGCAGATATCTTCACAAAAGCTCTTCCTAAGCCACGCCATCATGAACTTAATAGCAAATTGTTGTTTTCTGCATTACCACATCAATTTGAGGGGGAGTGTAGAAATAATGTGACTTAGGCCCACTTGGCCCAGCCCAAGGCCCGTCAGAGCTTGTATATATCTGTATCTCTTATTTATTTATTTCCTTGTATAGATTTATAGATTGATTTGATTATCCTTGATGAAGGCTGTAAATTGATTTGATTACTCTTAATTAGGGATTGTATATTGATTAGATTACCCTTGATTTGGGTATTGTGTATTATAAAATCTCATACGAGCCTCCCATTGAGGTATTGAGTTTCTCTCCAACTTTTGTCTCTTCCTCTTTCTCTCATTACATATCATTTCACCTTCCACTTCAGAAATTTTCACAATAGATTTAGACCGATTGGGACCTGCCCAATTTGATTGTTGACACAATCCAATTAACCAGGCCCTTATGTAAACAGACCAAGTGCCCATGAGATCAATCAAATTGATCCAAAAACCCAAAGGCTTGCTCGGTCACATAATCAATTAGATCTAGGCCATCTGCTCCTGTATCACAAGGTCTTTGCCATGACTCAACCAAATTGATTTGTGGCCAACACCCAAGATATTGTTCTTTGGAGTATGGATATGGGGCTTCTAACTACATCTGTAAGTTATCGAAGAACCTAAGGTGGCTTTCTTTCCAATGAAACCAGATGGCCATTGCAAAAGATGGCATCCACATAACTTTGCCACTAGGGAATGAAACACAAGTTGCGAAAGTTGGAAGTGTACTGTTTATCACCAGGAAGCACCCAAGATACCCCAAACCATTATATGGATGCGTATGAAACCTCCTTTGCTATGGCACAATTGAGGAGCAAATGATTGTCGGGCTCTGTCTCTGAGGCAATCAGGCAAAGGGGGCAACTGTTAACAATTATATTTGCCTTCTTCATTAATGGTCCATCGAAAGTTGCTATCAGGTTAAAAAAAGGTTGCTATCAGGTTGCTACTAGCTGTGGACTATATTATTTGGGGGGCACATATGGACCATTTGCCATTCACTGCCATGGAGAAGGGAGTATAAACACTTAAAGATTGAACTTACCATCAATAGATGTCGACCGTACCTAAATAAATTCTAACACTGTCAAATGCTGATTAAAAAGTGGTGACCGAACAGCCTCAAAATTGGTGCCTTACAGGTAATCTGCCACCTTTTCTTCCAGATTGGATGCAATTCTTAATATAGCAGGATATCCTTAATTTACCACAGGTATGTCTCGAACCATATGGCTTTCTAGAAGCGACTGCAATTTCCATCTCCTGGCTTGAACCTTTTTCTTCGGTTAAAATCTTCTTTCATCTTTTAGATATCAGCTAGATGGCTGAGACAGATCATGAATTCAGCATGGTTCTCCATCCATTTTCCTCAACTTTATAGTTATAGCAAAGGATCCTCTTCCATAATCTGAGTCTATTATAGCCATTCTTTGAGGAGCGTCATTCATTTGTTTTAAAGAATGAATCCACAACCCCCCTTCATCACAGGGTTTGCAAAGTGCAAACCAATTTGTGCTAGATGATACCTCTTCTCCTCCTCCATGCCAAGTTAGACACACTCTCTTTAGATCCTTTTAATTTGCTCCATAACTGACACTGAGCATCGAAGGAGAGTTCTTTTAGCTTAAAAGATTCACCTGAAGCTTCACATATCTCATTTTTAATGTGGAGAATGGGTGCACCCCTGTTCAATTGACACTCTCACACACCCTTTCACTATTCCTCTTCCTTTAAGGTGGTACCTGACATTTTGAGAGACAGAGAAAGAGAGAGAAACACAGAATCAGAGAGATGAATGTCGTCCCTTTCTTGGATCGACTGAAGTATATTTATAAGGGCTTAATACCCTAATTACAATCCTAATTATAATCATTCGTAATCAATTACAGATCCTAAATTTAAGTTACAATCAATCATAGATCCTAAATTTAAGTAAAATCTTTGACTAATTACAAAGCAATAAATAGGAACAATAAATGGGCCTGGACATGGGCCAAAATTGTCCAAAATGGATGGGCCTCGATTGACACCCCCCCTCAAATTGATGCTGGGGAGTCATAAAGCAGCAATTTGGAGACAAGAAATTGATGACGAGGCCGAGGAAGTCCCTTAGTGAAAATATCGGCAAACTGAAATTCTGTAGGGACATGAGGTAGCCGAATGACATCACGCTTATATTCATCACGAATAAAGTGGCAGTCGACTTCAATATGTTTGGTGCGTTCATGAAAGACTGGATTTGCAGTGATGCGGATAGCCCCAGTATTATCAGCATGCAATGGAGTAGGAGCGGATTGAGCGAAGCCGAGTTCTGAAAGGAGTCCACGTAGCCATAAGATCTCAGAGCAAGCAGAAGACATGGCCCTATATTCAGCTTCCGTGGAAGATCTGGACACCCGTTCTTGTTTCTTGCATTTCCAAGAAATGAGAGAATTTCCAAGGTACATGCACCAACCAGTAGTAGAACGGCGTGTGTCTTGACAGCCCGCCCAGTCAGCATCCGCATAAGCGGTTAGATGAAGAGGATTATCCTTTGGATAATAGAGACCACGAGTGACAGTTCGCAGCAGATAGCGAATAATACGCTTCACAGCTACCAGATGAAGATGACGAGGAGCGGTCATGAACTGGCTCACAAGATTAACAGCATAGGAGATGTCAGGTCTAGTGATGGTGAGATAGACAAGACTTCCCACCAGGCGCCGGTATGTATGAGGATCAGAAAGAAGATCGCCATCATCTTTACTTAACTTGAGATTGACCTCTACAGGTGTATCAACAGGTGAAGAATCATGGAGATCAGCCAACTCGATAAGGTCAGATGTGTATTTGTGTTGATTAACAAATAGACCTTTCGGAGATTGATGCACCTCTAAGCCCAAAAAATAATGTAAAGGGCCCAAATCCTTCATACGGAAGGAATCCTTGAGAGAAGCTTGGAGAGAGGTGATCATATCAGCATCCGTGCCAGTGATAATAATATCGTTAACATACACGAGAAGCACAGTAATACCAGTAGAAGTGCGACAGAGAAATAGAGATGGATCATAAGGACTCTGGGTAAAGCCACTCTCGCATAAGCGACGCTGGAAGGTTTCAAACCATGCCCGAGGAGCTTGTTTTAGACCATAAAGCGATTTTCGCAGGCGACAGACAGTCCTCTTTGAGGGAGAGGGGATACCTTGTGGTATCCGCATATAGACTTCTTCTTGCAGATCCCCATGGAGAAATGCATTTTTGACATCCATTTGGTATAACGGCCAGGAGTGAGATGCAGCAATGGCGAGAAGTATCCGAACAGATGTCATTTTGGCCACAGGTGCAAAAGTTTCCTCATAGTCAATGCCATACTCCTGACGGTTGCCGCCGAGTGCCACAAGTCTAGCTTTGTGTCTATCCAAGGACCCATCAGACTTAAGTTTGATCGAGTAGATCCATTTGCAACCAATGGGTTTAACTGTTGAAGGACACTCCACAATATCCCAGGTGTGATTCTGATCCAATGCATCCAATTCCTCCTTCATGGCCTGGTTCCAACAATCTTGTTGTACAGCCTGCAGATAAGAACTAGGGATAGGGACAGAAGATAGAGTGGTCATCAAAGAAGTATGGGTAAAGCCATACCTCGCAGGTGGTCGAGAATCTCGGGAGGAGCGACGCAAGGCTGGAGTAGGTGCGAAACCAGTGGTCGGTGGAGGATCAGGAGGATGGCCATCTGAAGTAGTAGGTTTTTTCCCGTCGGTGATACACAAAATCAGGATTAAACCTAGTAACAGTAGGTTGATCTGTTGGTTGATCCGAGAAACCAGGTAAGAGAGCTGGTGAAGAGGATGAAGGACAGTCTATGTGAGTCGGGAAGAAATTCTGATTTTCAAAGAAAATAACATTGCGAGAAACCCTGATACGACGTCCAATGGGATCATAACAAACAAAACCTTTTTGATTAGTGGCATAACCCAAAAACGCAAACCTGCGAGATTGCGCAGTTAGTTTTGTTCGTTCCGTGAGAGGAAGGTGAACAAAACAAACACACCCAAATGTATGAAGGTGATCAAACACAGGTTGTTGCCCAAGCAGTTTAAAATACGGTGTGAAATGATCAATGGTAGATGAGGGAAGACGATTGATGAGATAAACTGCGGTGGTGAGGGCTTCAGTCCAAAAACGAGGAGGAACGGAAGATTGAAGGAGAAGTGTTCGAGTTACATCAAGGAGATGTCTGTTTTTTCCGTTCCGCAACTCCATTTTGTTGTGGAGTATATGGACATGTACGTTGAGAAATGATTCCTTTCTTGTTGAGAAAAGATTGAAAATCATTGGACACATACTCCCCCCCTGAGTCTGATCGCAAAATCTTAATGCATGTGGAGAATTGTGTTTCAACATAGCTTAAAATTTTTTTAAAAGCATGGAGAACATCAGACTTGGAATGTAATAAATAAAGCCAAGTAAATCTGCTGAAGTCATCAATGAAAGTGACAAAGTACTTAAAATGACTATGAGAAAGAGTCGGAGCAATGCCCCAAACATCACTGTGAATTAAGTCAAAACATGCAGTGCTTCGTGTGTTAGAGTGTGGAAAAGGTAAAATTTTACTCTTTCCTAATTTACAAGCATCACATTCAAAAGAAGCAGAATCAACAGGTTTATTTATTAATCCAGATTGAAATAAATTAGACATGGTAGAAGCATTTGGATGTCCAAGTCTATTATGCCACAACCGAGAATTATTCTTAATGAAAAAACAAAAGAACTGATGTAAGGAGTTTTTCGGAGTAAATGAAGACACTGGTAATGAAAAAAGCCTTCCACGCTTAGGCCCCCTCGCGATCACTTCCCCCGACTCCTGGTCCTGCACAACACAGCCAGAAGGAGAAAAAGAGACATTGCAGTTATTTTCAACAAGTTGACCCACAGAAACTAAATTGGTAGCAAGATGAGGAGAAACTAAAACATTGGTTAATGGTAAGGGACTAGGGGTATCACCAACAGAGATGATGGGAAGATGATCTCCATTGGCAGCTTGGACAGTAAGATGACCAGTGTAAGGAACAACATTTTGTAATTTGAGGGCTGAAGTGGTCATATGGTTACTGGCACCAGAATCTAAGTACCAAGTATTGGAAAGAGAGGAAGCATTACCTGCGATGTTCATGGAGGCTAAAGCATTGATTATCATTTGGTTTACCATCTCAGGGGTGAGAGGGGCTGATGATGCAGAGTTTGAGGAACCAGGTTGGGAGGAAGAATCAGACTGCAGAGAACTACTGAAGTCAGATGAAGCATATGATGGAGTGGTGACGGTGTAAGCACTTGGAGCGGACTGCACTGACTGCACATAGTTGCGGGAAGTAGAATTGCGAGCCTTCTTCCGGCATTCTTCGATAACATGACCAGTGGCTTTACAATACCGGCATATTTTTGCCTTGCATTGATTGGCATAGTGACCATTTTTCTTACAGTTATGGCACTGAACTTTACTGATGTCCCGAGGAGGAGGTCTGACTGTAGCAACATATGCAATAGGAGTCTCACTAGCTGTCTGTTGTTCCAGAGTAGTTCTAGTAAGCAGACGTTGTTCTTCCCGCAGAAGTTCCTGAAGACAGGTATCCAGGCTTGGAAGAGGAGCCCTGCTCATCAAGTTCGATCTAACTGTTTCAAACTCCAGACGAAGTTTCAAAAGAAGCTGATCTCGATGACTACTTTGCTGCAACGGAAGCAATTCTGGTAAAAGTGCGGCAGATACCGTGGCAAACTTAATCTCATCATATTCAGACCACAGGCGGCGAAAGCCATTGTAATACTCTTGAATTGTCTGGGTGCCTTGAGTGAATTGAGAGATTTCAAGTTCCAATTGAAACTGACGAGCAGCATTGCCTTGTTGATAAATTTTCTGAAGATAGTCCCACATTTCACGGGCAGTTTTGCATGGTTTTAAGTTGAGAATAAAATGTGACTCAACAGAGCCCAGTAACCATGTCTTGATTTTAGCATCCTTTGTTTTCCAGGCTAAAATCTTTTTATCATCTTCCATAGGTTGAGGTTCAGATCCATCAATGTGTGCCCATAGTTCTTTTCCTTCCAAGTAAATTTGAAATTGGAAGGCCCATGAAGTATAATTTGTGCCATCAAATCGAATCAGGGTTATCTCATGTTTATCCATTACGACAGATCCAGAAGAGGCACACAAAGCAGTAGCAGCAAGGAGAATAAGAATTCCAACCAAGAGACAATTGAACCAACAGCAACAGTAGAATTGGCAATCACAGCAGTAGACAATAACTGTGCTGTTTGGCTCTAGTAGTGGGCCCCACGAAGTTGCCCAATCACAGATCAGATCAGATCTGTTTGTGAGTGATGAAAACCACTACCAGCAGTATAAACTTGGATGGAATTGGATAAAAGAACCACAAAACTAGACAATCGAGATGAAAAACAGCAAACAGTGCACTAATACAGCCACTGTGATACACGACGACCTGGTCGTCAGTGTATAGATCTGTATGTGGATCCCAGGAAATGATCTGCTGACAGATCTGAGGAAGAGGATGAGTGCACAACAAATTTCCACAACTATTGGAAGCAGTTTCAGGCAAAACTAATCCAAATCAAAACTTTTGAACGGCTGAGATGAAAAGATATGGACCAAACTGACGATCCACAAAAATTGATATATGGCCTACCTCTGATGATCCATAAATCCTGAGAAAATCTCCATAAAGATGTATAATTCCAGGCGACCAAGATAGGTTGTGTCAGCTGAGAAGCAGATGATGATCAATGGTGGGCCACGTTAGATCTGATGCAATCAGGGATGATTTCTGTCGACTGGACTGTAGTTTGATCACAGATGATAAAAAAACAGGGAAAAAATCTTCACAAATCCAAGAAGCTTCTGTCGACCAAGATGGGACTAATTTGCTGATGTAGTGATGAAGATCACAGATGGGCCACTCTGATCAGTCTGAGATGATCAGGGAAGATCAGATATGATCTGGCTGAAGAAGATGATCTCAGATGATCATAAACAGGCTCCCAATGATTGGAAGATGAGTTAGGAGAAGATCAAAGATGATCGACCAAGCTCTGATACCATGACATTTTGAGAGACAGAGAAAGAGAGAGAAACACAGAATGAGAGAGATGAATGTCGTCCCTTTCTTGGATCGACTGAAGTATATTTATAAGGGCTTAATACCCTAATTACAATCCTAATTATAATCATTCGTAATCAATTACAGATCCTAAATTTAAGTTACAATCAATCATAGATCCTAAATTTAAGTAAAATCTTTGACTAATTACAAAGCAATAAATAGGAACAATAAATGGGCCTGGACATGGGCCAAAATGGATGGGCCTGGATTGACAGTACCACCACCCTCCGTCATTATCACCAGTGACCTTATCCCATCTATTTGGGTGGAATTTACAAGTTTTTTTTTTTTCCAGTTTCCACTCCCCCCATTTTTTCACTAATCCAGCCACTTTGCCCTGTTGAATAGAAGCAGTAACAAATACTTTCTGTATTAAACCCTTACTCTTCGGAGCTTTGAATTTAAATTCAAGATCATCAAATCTGTCTGATATATGGCCTATCCCTAATCCACATTTACACATTTCCATCCACTTCCCCTCTATGATTGTGATGCATTCGTTCAAGTGGGCTCCATGTGATGGGTGTGCTTTCTAAAAAGTGCTCTAGGGATGACAAGTAGTCCAAGTCCTACCCCCACACCCCCCATCTTGAAGCAGGAGAAACGAACAGAAGAAGGTCGAGCAGTACATACCTGAAGCATCGTCAGGGATCGGCTGCTCCACCGCCGTCGCCGATCAGCCACCAGTCGTCGAAGTCGCTCGGGCTAACTGATGCAGGCCAGATCGGGCTGGCAGACCATGGATCTGGCCTGCATCAACACCGGAACGATCAGGTGCACACTGTTTGCACCAAAGGAAGGTGGAAGGAAGGCAAATGCCCTACTTTTTCGGTACAGCTATGATCCATCCATCTCCTTCACAGTCACAAGTGCATGCCCCCTGTCCCCCCAAGTGAATACTTATTTGGTTGATACTCACTGTTGGATTGTAGTGCTGACTGTATAAAAGGAGACTTTAGGGTGATTTGATGATGATGATTTTTTGCCCGAACCTAGGCCACAATGAGGTTTTTCCATTCTTCTAGCCCCACGATAGTGGTGCCTTTAAGTAGGCTCCATGACAGGTGTTCACCTGGCTTATGAATTATGATGCACGAGGTGCGCAGCTGCGCTCATCCCATCCCAAATTGATACTCATCCGTCTTTTTATAACTGTTGTATTCTAGCATAAAAATCCCATTTTATCTAAAAGCCTTGAAAGTTGTTAAACTTTCAGGCCCACGAATGAAGGGTGATGATCTATGTTTCCCGGATACTTGTACATGCCCAACATATCCGTGTCGGATCGATAAGACACTCACATTAGAACTCGATGCTGCATCGATACTTCTAAGGGACGAGTTTAGATTTTTCTTACTGACCAAGTCCATTATTTCATATAATACTTTTATGGCATGTTTGTGCAGGGTATTTTCCGCAGAAGTGGAACTCTTATTTCTGTGCGATTCGGTGCTTCCATTTTTCGGTGTATCCTTTGCGAAAAACCGATTTTTTCGTGCTATTTTTCCTCGGAAGAGAGGAAAGCGGATTAAGGAATTTGACCATAAAAGCCCTAAGTTTCTGAATTTTCAACATAAAAAAAAAATGTTAGAAAGGAATTAAAAAATTATAATTTTATTAATTCGAAAATGTTGTAAGGAATATATTGGGACAACCATATCTGTATATGTTTCCTAGGTTACTTAAAACACAATCGTACCTATGATCCCTGTATCCATATCCTTAATGGAACAAGCAGGATCCATATAGACTTTTTTCTAGTTAGAAAACATGACCGATTGGATTGTAAAGATTGTAAGGTTATTCCAGGAGAGAGTTTGACCACACAACATAGGCTAAGTAGTTTTAGATATTTGCATTAGAAGTATAAAGAGGGGTAGTAAATAAAATGTGCACTAAAACAACGTGGAGGGATTTGAAAGGAGAAAGAGCGACAATATTTAAGGACGTGATAGATGAGGGAGAATGGGATTTTGAAGGAGAAACTACAGCGATGTGGAATCAAATGGCTAAGTGTATTAGGAAGGTTGCTAAAGAGGTGCTTGGAGAGTCGAAAGGGAAAAGACATGATAATAGAGAAACTTGGTGGTGGAGTGTAGAGGTTCAGGAAGCTGTTCGAGAGAAGAGACGCTATTTACAAAATTTGGCAAGATAATAGGAATATGGAAAACTATGAGATGTACAAGAAGGCAAAGAAAGAAGCTAAGAAAGTAGTAAGTGATGCAAAGTGTAGAGCTTACGATGACCTATATAATAGGTTGGGAACAAGGGGAGAGAATGATATTTTTAAGCTTTCAAAAATAAGAGAAAGGAAAAGTAGGGACTTAGATCATGTCAAATGTATTAAGAGCAACGACCAAAAGGTTCTAGTGGAGGACAACGATATCAAAGAAAGGTGGAGGGAATATTTTAGTATACTTTTAAATGAAGACTATATAGGAGACATAAGAACAAAAGATGATACTTCTGTAGCAAAGCATTTTTTTCCCGTAGAATTAGGGTGGTGGAAGTGAGGAAAGCATTAAAACAAATGAAGACAGGAAAGGCCACGGGCCCAGATGACATCTTGATTGAGGCCGGGAAATGCTTAGGAGAAGTTGGGGAGATTTGGCTAACTAGACTTTTCAATAAGATATTAACGACAAAAAAAATGCCAGATGAATGGAGAAGAACTGAAGAAGTGTTGTAGTACCTGTATATAAGAACAAGGGACATATTCAAAATTGTACGAACTATCGTGTGATTAAACTTATGAGTCGTACTATGAAGCTATGCGAGAGAGTAATGGAGCAAAGACTTGGACATAAGACCAAGATATCTGAAAATCAATTTGGTTTTATGCCAGGGAAGTCAACGATGGAAGCTATCTTCTCAATTAGGCAATTAATGGAAAAATATCAAGTAAAGAGGTAAGATCTGCATATGGTTTTCATCGATCTAGAAAAAGCCTACGACAAGGTACCTATATATTTAATTTGGTGGGTTTTAATTAAAAGGAATGTTCCAAGATGTTATTTTGAAATTATTAAAGACATGCATGAAGGAGCAGTAACGAGTGTGAGAACTACTTGTAGAGAGACAGATGAGTCCTCAGTGACCATAGGTTTGCATCATGGGTCAGCCCTAAGCCCTTATCTCTTTGCACTGATTATAGATGAGTTAACTGCTCATATTCAAGAAGAGGTACCTTGGTGTATGTTATTTGCAAATGATATTGTGTTGGTAGATGAATCAAGAGATGGTGTTAATGCAAAACTCGAGAGATCGCGGGAGGCTTTAGAATCCAAAGGCTTTAAAATAAGCCGTACAAAGACGGAATGGGCATACAGAAAGAGCTGAAACTACTGTGAGAATTGAAGACCATGAGATAACACAAAGTGAATCTTTCCGCTACCTTGGCTCTATTATTTGTAAGGATGGGGAGATTGATGAAGATGTCGAACATAGGATAAAAGCGGGAGAAGTGGAGACTTGCTTCTGGAGTGCTTTGTGATCGACGAATGCCAACAAGATTGAAGGAAAAATTTTACAAGACAATGATTAGACCAGCTATGACCTATGGAGCATGATGTTGGCCAATGAAGAAGCAACATTTGCACAAAATGGATGTAGCTGAGATGAGAATGTTGAGGTGGATATATTTTAAAACTAGAAAGGATAAAATTAGAAATGAGCGTTTTTGAGAGCATTTAGGGGTAGCAATAATAGGGGATAAAATTTGAGAAACCCGTTTGAGATGGTTTGGGCATGTTCAACGTAGGCCGGTAATGGCGCCAGTAAGGAAAAGTTTGGCCACGAAGGTTGATGGCCCACCAAGGGGAAGGGGTAGGCCAAAGAGGACGTGAATGGAGGTGGTAAAAATGGATATGAAGAAGTGTAACTTATCTGAGAATGAGAATTTGGCTCAAGATAGATCAGAATGGAGAAATATAATTCGTGTAGCCGACCCTAACATAGTTGGGACAAGGCTTTGATGATGATGATGAGGCTATGGGAATCTGATGGAGCCCATTTTTGGCCCACCCTTAGTCCACTCTAGCCCCGCATGCTCCCTGATTGGCTTGTAGCCATGTGGCCACATCGGGATTCCTTATTCTGTAACTAAGGTCCCAGTTTATACTGATGACTTGTGATATTAATGAGAGGGCTTTCCCAAGCACATCGCTTCAAATTAACAAAAAAACATGATGGAGGCCTTTAGATGCTCATTGCCAGACCAACTATTGGCCATCCTTTTGCTGCTTTTAACTATAACCCAATGGACCCCAAGATTAAGAAGAGTTATTTAATTCCTTTGATACCCCTTTGAGTTGAATTTACAGTGCCTTCTATACCTCACTGATAATTGCTGCATTTTCTCCACCCATCCCTACTCACCACATGCGCACAAATGTTTTAGTGCCATAAATGCACATTCTTCCCAAAATTCTGACATCTTGTATGGACTAATTTGTCAGGAAAGTTGGCCAAAAGAGCATCTTGGAAAGGATGAGCGGGCATTATTACTGGTATGTTCTTCCGTACTCTTTATTTTCACTAGAAGTGATGGGCATCATTAAGTTGATAATTTTGCAACCACAGCATGCGTTTATTTTCTTTTCATTTAGTTAGGAGACACCCTTTACTAAAAACTGGCATAGATTGAGCTAATGCTATGTTGGCAATTGATATACACGGCCACTTCCATACATGACACCTTTCAAGACTTATGTGAATATAATCTTCTGGCCACTCCATGGAAAAGTGTTGTAATGCACACCTTAGGTGAGGTAGCCTTGTATGTTGTTGCATGCTGTTAATTTATTTTTTCCAAATGGCTTATTAATAAAATATCTGTTGAGTCTGCTTTTGAGTAAACCATGCCTACTTTACTCTGGTGTTAAATAAAATTATTCATAAGTGATTATCTCATGCTCTGGCTCAGTTATTTTGTTTTGTTTTGGACTTCTTTTTTGTCGTGCTCTGTTGCGGGATCTTCTGTGGTTTTAGCCACTTCCATTCCCTTTCATGTGTGGTGTTTTTGTGATTTACATAGGAGTGAAATTATTTTAATAGGGTGAAATTATTTTAATATTTGTTCTGTTAGTTGCTCAAAGATATAGTGAGTGTCTATTCTTACTATATTATTATCCTTTTGAGTTACTATTAGGAGGAGATAGTGTCATTACGCAAGAAAGTTGCCTCATTAGAAGACGACCTGCATAAAGTGCGCCAGGAGGCTGCTGGTCATCAACAGCTATGTAGCCAGTTGGAAAAGGTAATTATGTTTGATTGCTTTCTCTGCTACTAGCTTGTGTAACAGAACCTGACATTCGCTTTCATTTATTGCAACTTATGCTCAGGAATTAATAGATCTTAAAGAACAGGAGCAGCAAATGAAGCCAAAGGTAATATTTTTCTTCACTTTTACCTTTTTTTTAAAACAAATTGCCTTCATTAGATTTTGAGATGAAAATCTGCTGGTGGATATTAAGGTTCATGCAATGACTGGTGAATTTATTAATGATGTTGAAGTTTAAGTAAAATGGAATTGCTGACTGTTTGTTGTCTTGAATTTCATATACTTGTTGCGTTTTGCCTTACCTTCTGAAGCAGTCAAATCATTTCTTTTAATGTAATTTCATATTGACGTGAGGCTATATGAATTATGAACATAAGGATCTTAAAGTGCAGTTTATCTTACCTAGGAGCTGCATTTTACTCAATTGAAAGACAAGGATCTCAAGAAGAATGGGATGGGATTACTTTTCCGACTAAAAATGCTTACATATCCATTTGTTGCACACATGCAAAAATGTAGAGGTGGGGAGGGTTTGTCTGGGGATGCCCCTAGAAACCTTTTGAGAAATTACACATCTAGAACACACTGGGTGTTTTCTAGAAGCAACTTGCCATGGTGAACTCATTTGCACTGAAAAGTGGGTTGTGTTTGGATGGGTAGTTTCCTTTAAGGGAGGATGAGAAAAGTAGATCTTTATGGGAAAGTCAATTCCAATTGATTATGGGCCAATGAACCTTGATCTTTAATCGAAGAGAGAATCAACTTAAACAAGGAGAAAAGTAGAGACTCGCTTACCGTTGATCACGAAAATCCATCGTAGATCTTCAATCCAATGGGAGATGATAAACCAATAGGAAAGAGAGAATAAATTGCACGCTAAAGGAATTTTATTCAAGATAAAATTATCATAAAACAAGTGTACACGGACATTCCTTTACATGCCTTTAAATAAAGCTAAAAGGAGAAAAAAATTAAGAAAAACTCTAGATTTAATCCATCTGTTAATCCAACAATGGAAACCCTCATCACTGTGGATCCTACATAAAATGAAACATCCCAAAAAAAAAGTACGACAATGAAGATAAGAAGAAACTTGCTTGTTGGAACGTCTAGGCTACAATGGAGTAATTAGTCCTGGGGCCCATATACTAATCTTTTGGATCAATCTACTCAACCTAATCCCAAATAACAATTTCCCTCTAAATAGGATCTTTTACAACCCATAATGGCTAATATATAGGAAAATTAAGGAATGAAGAATTGGACTCTGCACACTCTTAAAAAGGACATGCTGTCTGTTTGTGTTGCAGGATTTTTTGGTAATTTCCATAAAAGCCCCTTTGTCCATAGATCCGGCCTATCAAGCATAAATGGTTTAAGTTGGGACTGTTGGGCTAATCCAAATTGTCCTTTTATGTACTTATTTAGTCCAATATCAGATTTTGTAATTTTTTGTCATCTGGAGTCATCTAGACGAGTGTTGCGAAATTTGGTTCGGATGCCATTTCGGTTTGCCCTCCAAATGAAATGTTTCGGTAAAATATTTAGGAAAGTTTTTTATATATATTAAAATGAAAAATAATATATGATACATTTAATTTGTTGTACTAAATCAATAAAGCATGTCGATTTATATTTGATAGGCTATTTCATATTAGAGTGAAACTTGGCTAGCTTATTCAAAATAAAATATTTTTTTATTAGAATAAAATTTGATTAGGGCGATAGGGCCCATATAGTTATTTAGATTTTAATAGATGGGCGGCTCCATATTGGAGCCCAGTCTAAGGGTGCACAAAAAATCCGTTGATCCGGAAATCCGATCCGATCCGATCCGAAGGTAAACGGATTGGTGACGGATTGAAAATTTTGTAATCCGTTAGCAACGGATCGGTGGCGGATTTCACCCTCAATCCGCGGATTCAATCCGATCCGATCCGTTGGCATTAAATATATATAAATAAAATAAAGGGTATAAATATAAATTAAGATGTCTAAATTCAAAATAAGAAATAAAAAATTGAAGGGGTCAAAATGCAATTTTTTTATAACATATTTGATAATTTTCTTTTAAAATTAAATTGAACGGATTAATCCGATCCGATCCAATCCGGTCCTCCACGGATCGGATTTTAACAGCAACGGATTGGTGATGGATTTGGCCCAATCCGCACCAATCCGATCCGTGTACACTCCTAGAGCCCACTAATTCTCTAAGCCGAAAGGCCAAAAAGGTAATTTTACCTTTACTTTTAAGTTTAAAAAAAAATGTTTAACCCCTTAAGTTTTTTTTTTTTTTTAATTTTATTTTAAAGGGAACCGAAATGTTGTGACGAATAATTGGACGAAATCATAAAATTCGGACCGAATTGGATGAATTAGAACGAATTCTGGGACGAATAATTACAGGTTCCCGTTCGTTTCGGTAGAGCGAACGAATCGAAATTATTCAGAAATTTCGGCCAAAACGAACCGAATTTCATAACACTGATATGGAGCGTCCAATTCATGATTTCATACTATTTTCTTGGTTGAGCCCCCCAATAGAGATGGACCAAGGATCCTTGTGATCGATTAAATCTATCTATATAATCGAGGGATTGATTAATCACATGATCGATTAGATCTGGGCGATATGCTTCTGTGTCAATTAAAGAAGATGGAGATGGTACTCCTTTGACCATTACTCCTTGATGGTCACTGGCCTCCCACCATTAGGTTCCTTGCTGCTGATCGAAGTAGAAAAAGAGAGGGAAAAAGGTGAAAAGGATAGAAGAGGGTGTTGGGTATGATTTCTGAGAACACGACCAATGCCCGCATGCCCCAGCTTACCATAAGCTGCTCCATCCGCATTAAACTTTAAAACTCCATATGGAAAAAAACATTAAGTAACTTTTTTCCTCTTACTAGAAGCTCCCAATATCAAACATGCTCCCTAATTAAGCAAAATGTTATTTGATATCTGAAAAATCCTTTCTTACACTAGCCCATTTTGCAATCCTTAATGACACCGTAGAAAGAAGAGCTTACCATGATATATCCTTCCCATTAAAGATTTTCTCATTCCTTGCCATACATGCAGTTAAAGCATTAGGGACTTCAGGTATTCAACCCATGGACCCATAAGTCTCATCCAAACCATCTAGGACCCATTCTGAATGTTTTGTCTCGGGCCATTCAGGTATTGTGGTGTCCAGTGACCGTTTTCAATTACTGGCTGATGTAATATAGTGGAAGTTCACCACGCTTTAGTACCTCCATTTCTTTGCTAAACCATTCATCATTGAACCTTTATTCTTAAATTTTTTTCTCTTATCCTTCTATAGCTTCTCAAGTTATAATCTATGGGTTCATTTGGCTACTTTCAAATTCAAGGGATATGTGCTTCCTTGAAACTATTTTTTGGTTTCAAGCGTTGCAGTGGAGGTGTTTGCCCAATTACTTTTTCACTGGTATTTCAGTTGGTGCATTTTTCCTATATTTCAAAGTCGTATAATGAACTCTACATCTACAAGGACATGTTGCAAAGTTATATGTTCATTCGCAAACATGTGCTATCTTGTTAGGTTTTCGATACCAAAGCTGAACCCAGTGAGGATTTTTTGACTCAAGAACATTGGATGGGCCACGAGTGCACAAAAACAGTGGATGGTTAAAAAATTCTGGCTGTCACTCCATGTTTATGAGTTTTGTTGTCCTAATGATGAACAATTTGGGTTGATCTTTTGGAAAGAAGATCTTCATGGTGGCTTCCACCTTCAAGTGACTTTTATCTTGCATGCATCCTGAACGTTGACATGTGATTGTGGGAATTGTTGTGGGTGGCTTAGCAGAGCGTAAGTGAACTTTTTTAAAGTAATGGTAATTCTTGTTTTGGCATTTGGTTGGTGGGTGTGGGGTAGTTAACCATTCACTCGGGATTTTAATGCTTAATGCCCTTTGACAATTCTTGAGATCCTAACAATGCATTTGAATTCTTCTTTCTTTAGACTCTTCATGCTAGGTATTTTATTTTATTTTTTTATTTTTATATTTTAAATTTATTTCAACTAATTCTATGTAATTTGGGTATGTGCTAAAAGTTTGCTATGGACATTCTTCTGATATGGTTTGGTTTTGCTTCACTGATGCAGAGACTAAAAGTATTGACTGATCTACTTATATCTGTCTCGAAAGCAGAGAGACAAGAAGCAAGATTGAAAGTACGACAGGATTCTATGAGGGTAGGCAATGTGGGTGTAATCAGGTAGGATACAAATATTGAATAATCTTTCATCTTGCTGAAGTACTAGCCAACTTATTGGCCTCTTCACAACGTCAATTGTCATTTTCTTTGTTCCATTGGCTCTTCTTCTTGTTAATTATCATTTTCTTTGTTCCAGTGAGTTCTCATATTTCCAATAAAAAATAGTGTTTCCAACAAAAATAGTCTGCAAAAGGCCCTAGTTCTCAAATAAATTTATTACTGTGCCACTTAATGCGTGCAATTACCGTTTTTATTCTCTTTTTCTTCATCTATCAGTTTTTATGAGGGAAAGTTTTTATTCTCTTTTTCTTCATCGATCGGTTTTTATGAGGGAAATAGAACTATAATTAATCTTACAAAACTGCAAGTAATTATAAGTTATAAACATGCTTGATCTCTACTGCCTGTTTATTTATTTATTATTTTGAACGGTAACTTTGATTAATCAAAAGCATATCGGTACAAGAGAGATATACCGACAAACAACCAAAGAGAAACCCTGAACACATAAACCACGGGGAAACAGGGAAATGAAAGAGCAAAGAAAAAATAAGAACAATGAACCAAAAAAAAGAGGAACATATTTAGCCATGTTTGGTATCTCTACTCTTTTTCTGACAGACCCAGTAAAAGTAGAGCCATAAAAAAAGAGCCATACAAAGAAGAGGCCAAAGCTCTATTTTTCAGCTGCCCACTTTTTGAGCATTTGGATTTTAGAGGATTTGCCTCTAAATGTCTAAAACGGACAGAGGCCAGAATGTTGTGCCAAACGCTCTTATTTTCATAGCCTCTGTCTGCTTTAGACATTTAGACAAGTAGAGGCTGAAAATAGAGGTGCCAAACATGGGCATAGAAGGCCACTTTCAGAAGAAAGGCCTCGAAACTCAGGGAGGGTGTATACCCACAAGACGATGGGACGTCTCGTTCTATCGGTCACTTCAGGGATGGAATACATGATGTCTTCAAAGCATCTAAGATTTCTTTCCTTCCATATTGTCCAAATAACCGCAAGAAAAGAGGACTGCCACGTAATTCTCCCACCCTAAATTCCAGGCATCAAAGAGATCACTAAGGAGTTGTGGAAGAGGAAACCCTGCATTTCCTTTTTCCACGCCACCACGTTCCGATCCGTCCTGGTAGGATTTCCGGATCCTCTCCATCGCAGAAAGCACGCCTAAAATGGTGGTTTCCTTCCTCTAATCCTCACTACACCAAACGGCAACGAGGGAGGCGCCAGAAAATCCAACGCCTTGTCTCCCTCCATTTCCGTGGAAGGGGGGGTTGCCCAAATGCCTCCTAAGGGAATGGGGAAAGACCCAACTTAGCTCAAACCAGCAAAGAACTGAATTCCAAATGGTTTGCGTCGTCGTGGAATTGAGAGCTGGCTTTTCATTGTTTATTGATTTTCAATGATGGTTGTTGAGTTTGTAATGCAAGCAAATTTTGCTGAATGGGAAAACATTTATGTAACAATATAAAGGTGTACTTATTCTGTTGTATAATTTTCTTAAGTGATGAAATCCCACTGGATGTTAAGTGGTGAAACGTACGAGATCCACATCGATACAAATGGAATAAAGATTGACACCAAGATTGTAGATCTATTCATCATTTGTTCTTTTTATAGCACCTGGGTGCAATCTATTGGCCCATTTTGGTCTGTGTACTTTATGTTGTGAAATCTATTCATCATTTGCTCTTTTTATGGCAACTGGGTGCAATCTGTTGACTCATTTTGATCTGTGTACTTTATTTATTATTATTTTTCCCCAAACTGCAGAGCTGGAACTGTTTTATCTGAGAGTTGGGAGGATGGTCAAGCACTGAAAGATATCCATGCTCATCTTGTATGTACTTTCAACTCTCAATTCTCTTTCTAGAACAGACCTTTCTAGTCTGATGTGTGTTTACTTGTTTATGAATCATTCAATGCCATGTTTTTAACATGTAATGAGTTCTTATCATCAATATTATTTCATATATGGATAGTTCACTATAGAACATTGTTTATCAGAAGATTAGGAACTCATGCTACAAGGTTAGCAGATGACACAAGGTGGCATCCTTGCTGGATTCTATTCCCACTAAAACTAAAATACCCAATATGTAGGGACTTCTAGTGAAGTTGGGATGGTTCTCCCATTATATCATATTTACTACATGATATGTTGCCCTAGTAAACGAGATTTAATGTGGTAGCAGAAGTTGTTACCTTGTCCAAATATTTCAACTAGCTTTTCAATATTTCTATCGTCCATCAATTTGTTCTTAAAATACACATTTTCTGTACTGAATATCTGCTATAGGATGTGGCATTGATCTAACTCTCTTTTTCTGTATTTCTTTTCTACTAGAAACATATATTGGAAATGAAGGAGACGATTGAGAGGCATCGAAAGTCATTGAAGAAACGCCAATCTGGTAAAGTTCACTTCTATTTTTTTTACTTTGTTGATGCTGTACTTCTTAGTCATTCTTGTGCATGGGTTTGTGCGGTCTTCTATACATAGGAATTGGATCTCTCTGATTTTAGAATTCAAAATCTTATAAATTCTTTGTAATTTAGTTATAAAAAATAAATTCTTTGTAATTTATTATAGATGCATAATCTGTTTATGTTGTTGTTGTGTCTTGAAGATAAGGGCGATGGAAGCGACCATGAAACAGGAATACCTGAAGAAGATTTTCTCATCCAGGATGAGATTTGCAAATCTCGTCTAGCGAGCATCAAACGGGTTGGTTTGTGCTCCTTATGTTTGGTTCTAACTCTTCTGTTTGTTTTAAGATCATCTTCCTTCCCAAGATTCACATATTATGTTAATTATTCAACTCTCAGTGGCAGCATTTGTCTATCTGTAGATGATGTTGGTTTTTGGATTTCTTTTAGGAGGAAGAAATTGCTTTGCGAGAGAGGGATCGCTATGAACTAGAGAAGGGAAGGTTGATACGTGAAATGAAGCGTATAAGGGATGAGGATGGTTCCCGCTTCAACAATTTTCAGATTCTGAACCAACGATATGCTCTTCTAAACCTTCTTGGGAAGGGAGGATTCAGTGAGGTTTACAAGGTGAATCATATGTCTTCTAGCACTCTTAAATCATATCAAGTGTCTTATGATAATGGGTGCATTTAATTCAAAACATATTATTATAATTCTGCCTTCGACAACCGTCTTTCCATATTGTTTTCTATGATGGTTTGGAATCTTCACCTTTCATGACCTACTCACATATATACTAATTGCTTGATAAAAAATAAAATAAAAAGGAAGATAATTCTAGTTCAGGGAGTTGTTTAGCCTATATAGGCATTTGTGAGATCATACTTTTTTGCAGTGATTTGAAGTGGGAACTTTCAAGCAGGCATATGACTTGGTGGAGCATAGATACGTTGCATGTAAGCTTCACAGTTTAAATGCACAATGGAGTGAAGAGAAGAAGCAAAGTTACATTCGCCATGCGATCCGGGAGTATAATATTCATAAGACTTTGGTGCATCCTCACATTGTACGGCTATGGGACATCTTCGAGATTGACCACAACACATTCTGCACTGTTTTAGAGTATTGCAGTGGTAAGTGACATTATTATTATTATTGGTAACTGAAATCATTTTATTGAAAAGGAAAAACTAAGTACAAAGGGTGGCGTACAAGCTCTTAAGTATTTCAATGTCATGCAGGCTTAACAACATCCTTTCGATGATCTCATAAGTTTCTATGCATAACCAATAAAAAAGTGGTCTGTGCATCAATAATTTTGTAGGAGAGCCTTTTACAAAACTCTCACTGCAAAGCATGGTTTCCACAAGTAACCTTTTTCCATTCTTGTTTATTCTCTTTTTTATTGTATGAGTTATCTCTATTTGTTGAGTGTATACCTTTTTCTTGAACAATATTTGTCACGACCCAAAATCTGGGGCCCTTGAATTCCGCATCATGAGTAATTTGTATCACATTCACATTCATAAGTCAAATCAAGTAAGCATAATAAGAATTCAGGGCGTCCAATTTAAAATTCTGCACTTCATTTAAAATCTGAACCAAACTTAAAGAGGTAAACATAACCAACTAATCATAGTAAAGCTAAGTCCACAATTGTCCAAATAAACCTGACTATCAGTTCTGTCATTGCATAAAAACAATTAAATAACTCTTAAACATATTAGACTAGTCCTCTAATCAAATAGTTGAGCGTTGCCTCTCAATTTCGCATGCCAAATCCTACATCTCCTTCGTCATCTAAATCTGTATCCCCTTCAAAAGTCTGGTTACCAAGTAGGGGCAATCCAGGAGTCAGTGAAAACTGAATGAATAGATATTCTAATCTAACTGTTCACATGAACAACAGATTAAATAAAATTACACAGAAAATTTAAAGTAACGTCCGAAGGGTCTCACTCATGGTCATGGCAAGGTGAATTAGGCAAATCTAATGACAACCACCTAATCACTTTGTAGCACAAGCCCAAAACTCATGCACCATAACGTTGCCAATTATAACAGAAAGGTACCAACAAACTTTTTGTGCACATAACGGACTGACCACCAAAGGGTCCACACAGAATGACCTCCAGAGTCCAAAAATCATCGGAATGGCACCATATAATCAAATTCTCCCAGAAAGGCAAAACCTGACCGAAGTCGATAAACCTCCCAAAGTTGGCCATTGTATGGGGATGTCTTCCCATACAGTGCTAGCAGTCTAGGGTGTCCAAAGGCTTGTAAGTCATTCCTCATGTTCACTAAAATCTTCATATTCATAATGTCAAATCCAGAGACAGTTGTCATTGACATCCTCAAACTCCGTAGTGGGTTGGTTTATGTAACCAGTCCCTTCACACACCAGATTTTTAATTGCTCCAAACCTTATCATTACAGAAATCTGATTTGTGTATAAGGTTGGTTACATAACCAGCCCTTTATAGACTAGAGGCATACTTCTGAAATTATAATATAATCTTTACATACACATTACAAGTCACATAATCAGTTCAGTAGAAGTTACAAAAATCAGCTTATATAGAATGGATGTAGTGTCGCAGAAAACCATAATATACTACGAGTACACATCAATACGTTTGTGTCCAAGATGTAAGAATCTACACAGTTACAACTCTAAGTTTAATACACCAAAACTCTGAACATACATAATTTGACATATATGATCATATCTAATAGACTACTCGCATACCCTAGACCAGAATTCAATTCTGGGTATTATATATACTAAGGTGTTATTCAGAGCTACACATCAACTAAGTTTGGTCACTCATATTAGAGGGATTCCTATCTTAGATGAAGTTAAAGAGGTTCCAGATGTGGAGTTCGGCCAAACTGAACTCCCTACTAGGGATTCAGCCATACCCCAAAACCCATCAGATCTGGTTCGGCCAATCCAAAATTGTAGTTTGGGGTTCTGCGAAACACTTCACATTTCTACCACATGTAGACCAACCAGTACCCACAAAATTCAGATCTTAATTTGCAATACTAGTTACAAACTAGAATAAACTTGCATAATCATGGTTCAATAGCTCATAGTGGCCGCATTATTGGCCACAAGGGTTGAGGCTGCTACGCTATTTTGAAAATAATGGCACTACGGTCTAAAACCAAGTAGTAGAGGCATCCAATTTTAATTAAAAACACCGTTTTTCCTATTTCTTCTCCTCAATAACCTTTCCTAAAGTTGTCTCTACACTTGTATGGTTCCAAATCACTAAAAAAACACAAGATTGTATGTTAAACAAGATTCAAAATTTTTTGATCGCTTAAAAATTCACACCGCCATGCCGCTATGTATCGCTGCAGTCGCTATTCATCGCCCGCTACGTAGCGCCCTAGCTACGTAGCGTTTTGGCCACTGGCAGCTACTCCCGCTGCAACTGCTATTTTAATCTTTGTGCATAACAACATGAAAGAAGGTAAACCATCAACAAGGTGGGCTTTAGGTGAGTTCAATCATAGCTTAAAGGATCAATGTAGCATGCCAACCCCAAGATTGGAGTTCGGCTGGGTCCAAAAACCTAACTTTGGGGTTCGGCCAAGGGTATGATGCACCCCAGTCTTGTGCGATCATCATAAGATGATGATCTCCATCTTGTGCAACTAATTTGATTATCTAACCACACTTTCAAGCATCGTTATATCCCAAAATCCCCCCCAAAAAAAAGAAAAAAAAAAGAATAGATCCTATTTAGAAGTATGCATACAAGTAGATTAGAGTATCTACTCACCTGGTGTAAGCTATGGTTGCTCTGTTGATTAGAGGAAAGATGAAGGTCATCAATCAAACTTCAAATCTGCTGGTCCGCTTCTTCTCCTCTTCGTTTCTCTTCTAGATCTCACTAATTTCTATGTCTTAGAACTAGGGTTAGGGTTTTAGATGGTTGGGAGGCGAGAGGAAAGAGAGAGAAGTTGTTGAGATGTGGGGGGGGGGGGGGGGGGTGGGTTGGTTAGGCTTTCAAATGGGTTTTAAAAACGGATAAGAGGTTGGCGGCAACAACTGGAAGCAACAGTCCCCCTCATGTGTGGGGCTTTGCACATGGACAGAAACACACCAAATGCCCAACGTGGATAGAAGCACATCCCCATGGATTCGAACACACGACCCGACTTTGATATTATGTTAATAACTGGAAACACCAAAAGCTTGAGCTGTTAGCGAACGACAGAACAATGGTCCTGACACACATCCCTTATTGGGATCAAATCCCATTCTTTCCCTTATTTTTTCTTCTTCCTCGATTATGGGTTCCATCTGTCTGTTAGTCGCTCTGATTAAATTCTATTACTTGACGATGTTTAAGAAGTCCTACCAAAATGGGTTGAAAACAAGGCCACAGGGGCCCCAATCCAAGGGTGGTGCCCACTAGAAATCTCATTTTCTACAATTGTACAACCGGTTCGTGTGTGAGAAAGAGTTACTCATCTTTTGTTTGAAGGACAAAGGGAAGATCTAATCACTTCCTCACAATATTCCATCATCTGAAGAATACTTTAGGTATCATAATAAATCACACATTAAAATAATTTTTATACACTACCTGACCACCTATACAAAAAGTACAATTTCTTTTAACATCTTGAAATGATTGCATTTGATTTTGTTTCTGAAAATCATGTTACGGATTGAATCTGCGTTTCTGTTACAATATATCAATTTAAATATTAGCAGCCAGCAGAATTTGTATAAATGATAGAGGTGGTGTTCTTGTTCAGAATTAGCTTTTCCCTCGCCATACCCAGTCAAGGAAATAACTACTAATGCTAGTTGACCTTTAACATGTGAACTGTCTTCTGCCTGCAGATTGCTTGTACCTTATGATGCTTGGATAATTCTACCAGTCCAAAAGTATTAGAGCACATAGGTTGTGAGGCCATTTCTAATACTTGATATTGCTAAATACTTCAGTGTCTTAGTTACATTACAACAGCCAGCCAGCCCACACATATAGCCAGTCACTTGCTGTGTTCTATATGTACCTGTGCAGACGTGCTTATCCTTGTTTTCAGGTTTGATGGAAACACTGAGTTGCAGTACTAGTGTTTCTTTGATCTCAGAACTCAGATGCACATGTTGGCATCATCGTTCATGATTTTCACTTGACTTGTGGAGCTTAATATCTGGTAGAACTATACACATCAGCTGTCACTCAACTGCAATGTCCCGGGCAACAACTTGTATCACATGCTCTGACACTTGTCATGGTTACCCTGTCATGCTTCATAGCCGTATCCTGATCCACACCATAGTAACCTGGCATTCTAAGTTCGGCATGACTGCGGGAATGTGGGTTCATTATTTGCTGTTTGTTGGATGAATCCAATAGGATAGGGTTGTGTTGGTTCTTCTAAAATTTCTTGGTGCTTATTACTTGGTTCTTAGGTGAAATGGGCACAGGCAGCGTCTCATCATTGGACAGTCTTTCCTTCCTTGAGGTGCTCAAGACTCAAGAGTTAAATGATCTAGGAAAAACTCTTGTTCGCACAATAGATCATGCTAGACAGCAACAGAATATGTAGGAAACGACCCATATGAGTTAAGCTTGTAACAATCAAGATGTTCCAGAAACTAACAGATAAAACTATAATGAAAATGTGCCCAGATAGGCCTTCTCTCATCAGCGGTTCCTATCAATGTCTAATTGCATGTGCAGGATGGCTTCGTCAAGAATCTGTAGGCTTTTATCAGCTGATATCTATAAGACTGCATTCGTTTTTATTTATATTTTCAGTGATTATAACAATGTGTTCATCCATTTACGCTGCTTACCAGCAAAATCATAGCATCAGTCAGGACATAAGCTTACCTTATAAGGTTGATGGTAGAAATAATACAGCACGAGATTGCGGATTTGAGTAGTGTGAGTGCCTTACCCATCAAAAGTAAAAAGCATATACAGGGTGGAGAAACAGCCCGGTCTTGGGAGATATATACTGACAAAAGCAAAGAGACTAGGAATTGAAACAGAAATATTATAAGAGACCAAATACATAGTAGCACGATTAGCTCTAGGTTTATTCATCAAATTGGCCAGCTCTTTGGCTGCTCTCATTATTTGATGAAACTCTTCACTGAGATACATTACTCTTCAATCCATCGAAAACAAAGTTGAACTTCCACAGGCAATCACAGGGATAACAGAACCTATTGATCTTGTTAGAAGAATTGCTTTCAAGTTTCAACAATCAAGCAAACTGAGTAAGATATTTAAAAATACTTAAAGCTTCCTTGATTTACCAAATCTCAGCCTTGTTGTAATGAACCTAAATTAGGTTGGAAAAGTGGTGCAAACCATTTGGCTTGTTGGTGAGCCACGACTCGGTTAGCAAATAACCAGAAAAGTAAACGTAGAACATGGGCTTGGCCCACTTGCTCCTGTATCAAAAAGCCATCACGATGTCACCCTTCTCATCAGAGAACCACTCTTGCCTGCTGGCCTTAGCTGCTCTTTTCCACATTAAATTTGAAAGCACCAAATGGACGCTTCCAGTTTTTAATAAGTTGAACCTTGTGCTTCTGTCCTGCCAGTTGATTGCTACATCTCATGTCGAGAGAAGTGTTCCCACAAATTTCAATCGTACATTCCCAGACATCCAGTCAATTTTAATTCGTGTCACGATACATGCTAAAGACATTTCACTTCCACACCAGAATTCCAGAGTATAAACAGGAAGTAAAAGACTAGCAATTCACTCAACCTCGTGTAATTTGGACCTTTTAAAACAATTAGATGCATGTATCAGCGAACAACAATCTGTTCCTGCTTCACAGGATAATGGTTGCTCAGAATTTTTAGTGAATTCCTTTGTGATTGTATGGTAGTTGGTAGAGAAATCTGAGGTCTTCCTTTATCTTTGGAGAATTCTAGTGCTGCCCAGGCCCCAGAGTGCTCTCTCTCTCTCTCTCTCTCTCTCTCTCTCTCTCTCTCTCTCTCTCTCTCTCTCTCTCTCTCTCTCTCTCTCTCTCTCTCTCTCTCTCTCTCTCTCTCTCCTTTTCCCGGTAGCAATCTTGGATATTTTCCCTCCTTTTCCCGGTAGCAATCTTGGATATTTTCTTACAATTGATAATCTTCGAAGCCAACTGTATAATTGTCGACGGTTGCATTTTCTGGTTTGTGATTTAGAGCACGTGCATCTGCTTATCCACTCGATTCAATTTGGAAATATTTTGGACTTTTTGGGGTTTATGGTAATTCCATCAACTCTCAAGTCACTCATTACTGACAAGTGGAGGTTTGGGTTCCTATGAAGCTGTGGGAGGATCTTATGAAGATCCTCTCTTGTAGTGATCCTATGGTGGATTTGGATTCAGTGGAGTATTAAAACATTTCATAATTAGGTGTCGGGGTGGAGAAGTTCCACAGGGTGGTTGAGCAAACATTTTCTCTTGGACTGTTTTTTGGAAGGAGTTTAGGGGGTATAACTATATCACATTTGTGAAGATGTTGGATGGGATGGTTTGTTATTGGATCTTCAGGCTTCGGCCCTTTCAGATATTTCGCATTGGCTTCCTTTAAGTTGTGATGCTAAATTAATTTTTATTGGAGTCCTGTAAGTGGAACTATGAGAGCATGTTGCATAGAAATTATTCAAGGTCATAGGGGCATTGCAGTTTAGATTATTGAGGACATTTGCATGATGCATTTTTTATTGAGGCTAAGGTGATGGCAATTCTTGTAGGGTGCAGGGAGCTTGTTAAGAAGGGTGTTTAAGGTGCTATTTTTGGAGGAGATTCTTCTTGTTGCAGTATTTTTTTTTAATAACATCTTTCTTTGGTAGAACCCATCTCAACAGCCCAATGGCTGTCGTCTTAATGGTTAACGCGCTATGTATGAGTGCTAATGAATTCTCGAAATCCTGCCTATCCACTCTGCGTGATAGTGTATTTTGAGACTATAGGAGATGAGTACGAGTAGTTGTTTATCTTCACCTTTAGTTTTTGTTGGCCTAGTTTGTTATATTAAATAGTATTATTTGTGTTTCCAATCCACTAATACCTTAGTGGTGAGGCACCTCCCTTCCACAGAAACAACCAAGGATCAATCCCAGGTTGTAGCACTGATGAGGAGGGAACATACAGAGAGAGAGAGAGAGAGAGAGAGAGAGAGAGAGAGAGAGAGAGAGAGAGAGAGAGAGAGGCTTTTGTTTTTTAGAATGTAAACTCTTACTCAATCTTGCTCTTGTATTAACCTAGTCAAGCCTGGAAAAATTTAGGCCCCATCTGTTACAATACCACAGAAGTCAAAACCCCAAAGTACTCTGTCTTAATAAGCATACATTGATAAATCAAATGGCCATCCCAAGTTGTGCTATCCCTTGGATATGTAATCAATGTGGTCCCCTCATGTGTGCCTGTATCAAGGACTGTGCATCTGATATGGATGCGTGTATCCACCAGACTTAATTTTTCCCTTTTAGAAATGATGTTTTTCTTTTCCTCTTCCTACTGGGACCTTTTGGGCTGGAACTTGTTCTTACAACATGTATTTCTCTATCTTTTTTTATTGTTTGTTTTTGTCGCAGGGAAAGATCTTGATGCGGTTCTTAAAGCAACACCTGTACTTCCTGAGAAGGAAGCTAGGATTATAATTGTTCAGATATTTCAAGGCCTTGTATACATGAACAAGAGACCACAGAAGATCATTCATTATGATTTGAAGCCAGGGAATGTTCTATTTAATGAGGTTGGTGTTGCAAAAATGACTGATTTTGGTCTCAGCAAGATAGTGGAGGATGATGTTGGCTCACAGGGTATGGAACTTACTTCTCAAGGAGCTGGAACATATTGGTGAGTGCATTGCTTCATCTAGTATGTCAAACATAATCTTTCTGAAACATTACTCTTCTATTTGAAGACTGAAAACCCAGCTGACGCAACCAATCAGGGGGTATAAATCTGGATGATGCAAAACTTAGCTTATTTGATATTCTTTATTCTTGAGTGGTATGTCATAATTTGGACATCACATTTGCAAGGCTTTTGCCTTACTGTAGATGGCCTGCTGCTATGTCCTATTGTCGATGTTATAAAACCTTGAGTTTTTTTTTTTTTAAATAGGAATGTAGAAAGATTGACATTTGTGATAAGCCTGAAGTTCCCTCTACTGTAGTAGCTGTTGTCTGTTTGGTTTCATTGGTGTTGGGGCTTTGGTTGTGCTACTTTCTGCTGCTATCAGTACATTCTTCTTATACTGCTTAGCTGCTTCGTAAAAAAATTTAATTACGTTTAAAAAAAAGGGCCAAAGAAAGAAAAGATCAAAATTTGAGAAGAGAGGAAGGAGGGAACCCATAAGGTACTACGAAGTTGAAAAATAGTCGTGCAGAGTTTTGTAATATTATCTTTAATAGATTAACTTTATCTTATTGATTGTAATTATGATTTTTTTTTGCTGTATCATGGGTAATATACTAGTATAAATACTGTCCCATCAAGATAGGGACATACTATTCATTCCTCAGGACATACAATTCATTCCTCACTATTATCCTTCGTCCCTTTCATGCTGAGATGCAACTGTAATTTACATGGTAGTAGAGCTACAAATCTATAGATCCTATAATGAATTCAATTCCGGATTTCCATTCCGTAATTGGGGATACCCCCCCTAAAAAAAATTATGATATTTGCCACTTTAGAACATATATTAACTCACATCTCTTTTTCTATCATTTCAATTGTTATTACGATTCATTTGATGACCTTATTAGTCCATGAAGCCATATGATTATTTAATTCATCAGTAAAAGGCATCATGGCTGCTTTTTCTGTACAATAGGATTATTAGTTACTTGTTGGATTTATTCGAGACATTTTCCATTAAGTGATATATATATATATATATATGAATCTTTGATGTTCCTTTCATTGAGTTTCTCCATTTGTCGTGTACACAGAGTACTTCAAAATTGAAAAGTAGTCCTGTAGAGTAATTTAAGATAGTCACAAGAGATTAATTTTTGCTTATTGATTCTAATTAGGATTTGCTTAGCTGCATAATAGGTCATATATGGGTATAAATAGGTGTCTCATCAAGAGTTGTCATCGTCATCGTCGAAGCCTTGGCTACATGAGTTCTGTCACTCTTGATAGATAGGTTTTCTACCAAGAGTCGCACACAAAATTCATTGCTCACTATTATCTTTATCCCTTTTTGCTGGGATACTATTGTAATTTTATTTATTTATTTATTTTTGATTGGTAAAATGATTTGTAACCAAAGCACCTTCCACTGTATCAAGCGCTCTTATCAAATACTGTTGTAATTTACATGGTATTAGAGCTACAAATCAGTGTAGAGGAGTGGGTCCCATCAATTTGAGGGGAGTGTAAATGACAGTCCTGCAAGAAGCTGTAAACACAAGGGTATCATTGTGTTTATATACTCCGGTGGGACTACCATTGTACATACGATCTTTAAGAGAATGAGTTGTTTTCCTATTGACTGTATGTACAATTTGTTTGGCTGTGTAATTATTCCCACTTTATTGGTTATATACAAGTATAAATCGTTGTTCTCTTACAAGAGCAAGACTCACAATTCATTCCTCAACATTATTTATATCCTTTTTTTGCTGAAATACTTTTGTAATTTATATTCAACCTTTGTGTTAGTCTCTTATTTCTGCTTAGTCCGCTTTTTCTGGCACTGAATCATCATAGCATTTGATAAAATCTCCTCTCTTGGGATCGATGGAAGAAATTGAAACAAGAAAATCTTCAAAAGGAGGAAGGCCCTCATAAGAGTAGAGGCAAAAAGATTTTGCTCCATTTCAGGTGAGGAGAGATTTTAAGTGTGTAATTCTTAAAGGAAGTGAGGAGGATAGAAGAAAGCACGATTACAATCTCAATAATTTTCGAGTGAGTTGGAAAGAGTATTAAATTGTAACTCTTAAGCTTAAATGGTTGTTGAGTGAAGGATCCAGTGGCAACTGCACATCTGGGCATTGCAACTTGCTTGAATTACTTCAGGGAGTTAAATTTTATCTTTTGTACTTTGTTCATTATTGTGATTACCAATTTCCATAGCACTTTTATTTGAATTCCTTTTTTTCCCCTTTTTCTCCTTTTTAGATTTGTAGTATGCTTGCCTTGGCAATATGACAAACTCACTATATGCATTTTGTTATATATTTTCAGGTACCTGCCTCCAGAGTGCTTTGAGCTCAGCAAAACACCGCTCATATCTTCTAAGGTTGGTAACTTGACAATAGTATGGTAGATTTTTAAGGCACTGTATTACCAAAGATGCCACCTTGTGGAACTGTCCATTATAGATTTTCAAGAAATGTTCATACTTGTTTGAAGTTTCTCTTACAATTCAACTGACTAAAAATGTTCAGAATTCAAATATTGGACTTCTTTCCAATAGAACTTGGGAACTTGTATTTGTCGTCTGCTACATAAATATAAGGAGTTTTTAGGAATGGCCAGTCCATTCTGAAGTGAAACATGGCCTGGCCTGGGCCCACCTGGATGCATGCCGGTCATGGCAATCTAGGGGGATGGAAAGGTCTATATCTTACCATTTAATCATTTTGACCCTTGATTAAGGACCTAAAGTTGGACAATTTTTTTTAGCCATTACACTTTTTTTGTTTTGATCGGTAACTAAACTTTTATTAAAGAAACAGAATCACAAACACGAACACAAACAATCGAAGGACAAATTGGCAATTATTAGGTATAAAAGCATTCTACCAAGGGAAATAAGAAATGATTACCTGTAAAACACAAAAAAGGGAGAAGACTGATCCAACCCCTTTTTGGCCAAAGAGCCTGCCTCTGCCATCCCATTAGATCACCGTACCTCATGTTTGGAGTCAAACTGAATCCCAGAAGACAAGACCTTGATTTCACTTAAAAAGAAATAAAACTTCCAGTGGCCTTCACCAAAGGATGAAACTGATGCAATAGCATGGCTGAATCACCCTATGTGATAAACTATCATGAAAGTACAAAACAAATATTCTAAGAGCCTCTAAGATTGCCTCACTGCCATTTCATTGGAGTCTTTAGCACCAATATTATTGGAGAACATCATAAGACCACTACTATATTATTACTAAGCACTCCTCCAATATCCGTTGGACTTGGTTTTCCTCTTGCAGCTCCATCAGCATTGAATATCAAGACCTGATCCAGAGGTTGGACCCAAAGCATGAACCTCTTCACCCTAGGAGCGCTGGAAGGAAAAATAGCCTCCCAGTTGTGCATGATATCATCTAATCTCAAATTATGAAACTCTCTTCTTAAAGAAGCCCATTTAGCAGTTCTCAAAAGCTCTCCCATTACATGGTCCCTGTTTTCGTGTTTTCCGCATGATCAATCGAAGGGTTAGTAGAACTCCGAATAAAGGTCAAATTATGGGCGTGCTAATTAATGGGGTGGTAGGGAGTTTGATGGGGTTTGGTTAGGGTTTCAAACGGGTATCCAATTATTTGATTGTCCGGTGTATCTGACTCGGAAAGGAAGGGGTTTTGAACCTAATTCTGATTCCAATAAAAAAAGGATCCGGATCCCGTTCCCATTTTCGGACCCCATATGAAATTGGGTTCACTTCTGGATCTACATGTTCTGACCCAAGGACCCGGAACCAGGCCCATTTGTAATTATATGTCCTTCTCATGCAAACCAACCTTAAAACAGCTGGTATGCTCTTTCTCGTATCCTAGAAATCCAATCCGACTCTATTAAGATCTGTCGTCAGACCCTCTACATCCAAATATCCAATCTTCCTCCATTCCACCTGTCCTACTTTCGACATAACCCTTCAGCAACTGGTCTGCTGCACCCTGACTTGGCCTTTCACCTTCCTCATCACCCAGATCAAACCCCCATTCACCTACAACCTCAGAAGTCAGACCTGATCTGATTGTATAATAATAATAAAAAAAAATAATAATAATTGCAGATCACCGAAACCCAACCTGCAGATTAGTTCAAAACTGTTTTTGTCATAGCTCTACCAATCTGAGCCTTGGATCTCAGACCTGGTTGATGCCAAAGCCACTAAGATTCACACTATTTCTGCATCACAACTGGCCTTAGTCTATTTACTTTACAAAAAACTAAGATGTTAGATCAGACTTTCAGATCACGTATCTGTGGTCGCTGACGGCACTCAAGAACTGTGAACCCAGAAAACCAACACCCCTGGCCGCTGACGGCTGACCTCAAGGACAGATCCCACACTCCCTCGACAAACCCAGATCGTAAACATTGGAACCAGATCCGAATACTTCGTTCTGTCCCGGACCCGACCTGTTTGCAACCCTAGGAAAGATTGATCATAGTGGGGCCAGTTGGGCTCCACAGCCCTGGTCTGCTCTAGAACATTCATTCTGGCTAATGTCATTTGTATGCATGTAGGAAGATTTTCTAGAGTGAACATACTAAAACAGAACCACATGGAGCTTTTCGTGGGGCTCACCTGTTGTCAATCCAAACCTTCAAGTACCTACCTAACCTGGTGAATTGATATTTTATCCTGATTTTGACTTTCATTTAGTTACCATGGGGTTCATCTGTAAAAGACTTTAATCTAAGGGTTAATAAAGGCAAAACTTTGGATCCTATACATTAGTGGTCACAAATGTTTGATGGGGCTAATTCGTTGCCCACCTTTATTCCACATGTTGACCCACACATCTCCTCCCTCTTCTGGTGAATGGGGTAGCCTATTCCAAATGAGCTTCCTGGCTGCCCACATTATAAGCCTTTTTTTAATCAATCTGTATGTTGCCCGCATAAATCGAAAACTTTCTCAGTGCCCCGAAACAAAATACAATCTGTGAATTGTGGATGCTACCTTGCAATGGAGAATAAAGTTATTTCTGTCACGCTTTACATTTAATGCACATGTTTGAAAATCTGAGTTTGGTTCTTCTTGTTAAATTTTCTAGCATCACATTATTGTCGGATGCAGCTTCCCATCCAGAAACTTTGACTCTTAAGAGTGAGGATTTTAAAACTCGGACATCAACCGAGTCTCCCATTGAGCGCAATAACATTTATAAAAGATTGAACAAAATAGCAAAAAATATAATAAAATATAAAAAAATGTTTTATGAATCTAGAATTATAAGACTTGATATGTTTTACTTATCAATAGTGAATTTAAGTAGCAATAGGCATCCACATTTATATTTCACCCAATTGGATGATTAGAATCTTTGGATGCTAGGCATTCTAAAATACATGATTTTGATCCTCCAAAATCAATGTAAAATGTCTCTAGGAGCCTCCGGAAGCTTCTCCCACCAAAACACAGGGAAAACAAAGTGAGTTGGGGCAAAAAAAACCGTAACACTTGGGACTTGGGGGTGATTCGATTTGGCTGCCACTGCGTCCTTGACTCCTTGGACCCTTACCCTCACACAAGGGGGTGATGGCAGATTGATCTAGTGATGCTAAAAAAGATTTCTTTGAAGTTAAGTGTTGTTTGAAGACAATTTTCTAAGTTTTTCGATGATCTGATATACTGATCGAATCAGTTCCTTGTCAGCTGAACTTCCCCTATTAACTTCCCACCGTTTCTTTTCGAAACATTCATTGACAAGAGATTGCCTTCAAATTTTGATGCAAGGGACAATTTCCTAACTTGTCACCACTGAGTATTCAACCTTGCAAGAATCAACATGATCCTCTTTGCGAATGTGGAGTGATTTGAGTCTTTTAGACTCATCTGTTACCTGTACTAATCTTGCGATTTGCTAGGCGCCTTTCCATGCTTTCTAACATTCTACTACTAATACAACAGGTTGATGTTTGGTCGGCTGGTATTCTTTTGTACCAAATGTTTTTTGGTAAACGCCCATTTGGGCATGATCAGACCCAAGAGAGAATACTTCGTGAAGACACAATTATCAAAGCACGCAAAGTGGAGTTTCCTTCACGTCCTGCCGTTTCAAATGAGGCAAAGGTAAATCTCCTTCCATCTTAACATTTATACAGAAAGCTTCATTGTTTTCTTAAGAAGTCATGGGGTTGTCTCAGTTGTATTTAACATGCATCCTGAAAAGTGAAGACAAACCCATCCCCATAGAATCTGACAAAGCATCCTAAACTTATCATAATCTTGAATATACTTGTGAAAGAGCTGCTAATTGGTGCACCTGCAGACTGCTATTACATATTTGGTGCATTAGAAGACTGTTTCACTCTAGTGCATCTGCAGTCCACTAGATGAGATCAAATCATGTATGATGCGGTTATATTAGTTTGTCATTTTTTCCACCTGTATTTCCATGTACTTCCCTCTGATAAGATAAAAAGAAAGGACTATTATGTACTTGTGCACACATTTGATAATTGTATATATGACCATGCCTCTGCTCACTGAAAGGCATGGAGTTCGCATCGAGAAAACTTTGCAAGTTTTTTTTTTTCCTGATCAACTGCATTTTATGTCTCGGCCCATGTTTTTTCAATTTGGAGTTGCATTATCCCTTTTTATCATTGCTGAATCTCATGGATTTGCACAAACATTTCTTCTTCTAAGCAAGAACTCTGAGATGGATGCTGGTGGGATTTTATGGTTAAAAAGCTTAAATCTTCAGATTTGACCCAACTGTTGGTAGAGCTTCATGATTCACGATGGTTCTAATGATAGTTTTTTTGTTGTGCAATGAGGGATTGTCTTATAGATGGATGAAACATGTGGATGGCATAGCATTTGGTGCCAGCTTTCTTGCAATTGTGCTGGCGTGATATTGATGAACTCTATATATATTCATGACAGATTTTGAAATATGGTTGATTATGGCTCATGCTGCAGCTTTTTAATTTCTTTTTTTGTTTTTATAAATAAGTACCGCTTAGAAAAATTAACTTATGGTTTATGATTCAAGAATCAAAACTAAAGGTCAGTCTATCCTTGAGATTCTTGTTAATTTTGCAGACCTTTGCTTGAGATATTTTCTACTCTTCAACAGAAACTGTGTATTACATTGGTAGTTAATTAAAAAGGTGGTTGGCTCATTACATTTGTGCCTTTTCAAGAGGAATGCTTATCCAAATTGTGTGCATCTATTTGCTGCCTCGATTGCACGCACATTTACATGTGGCATGATTTTCATCAGTTGGGCTCTGTCCAGGATGGTACCCCAATATATGAACTTCTAGATTTGATTTTAAAATGTGGACTTTGTCTTATCTGTCACGGATCAGATTTTTAAGAGGAGATTGTTTCGCGCTTTCGGCTGTCCAGTTTTACCTCAAATCCAGTGGTTAGGGTCTCATTCAACTGATCTGATTTTTGGGACTGGTTTCCATTGTGCGTAAGCCTGATGAGTGCATTTAATTCCTTGTGCTGCAATATGGCTGGCCATTAGTGATGCGTGAGGAGGGATGCAGTTCCTCTTGCAATTTCTGCATTTCAGTTTGCTGTTGTTGCAAGGATGTCATGATTGTAAATGGCACTGCCCTAAGCTAGAAATCTTCGCTTCTCTTACTAGTTGTAGACATTTTTCTTTTGTTCGGGCTGGTAAGCACTGAGGGGGTGTTTGTTTTTCAAGAATTCCTGACGAGAATTCTAGCTGATGGGAAATTGACTTGCTGTCCCCCCTTTTCTCTGTTTGATGTGTGAATTTCCTAAAATCCAACCTTGTGGATTGGCACTTTTGTATTATTCCAGCTTTCAAAATGCTCAGGGATCATGTATATTCCTTATGTTCTAAAATTGTTTCTGTGAATACTCTGAAAAGATTCTCATGTGAGTTTCTTGGTTTGCCATGTTAGATGATCTACTTCCTGGTTTCAGGTTATAACAAAAGCCGTGTTAAGATAGATATTGATTATAATTTTCTCTTATGCTGCAGGATCTGATCCGCAGATGCTTGACTTATAACCAAGCTGATAGACCGGATGTCCTAACAATTGCCCAAGATCCATACCTATCATACACAAAGAGATAACAAAGGAGCTGACATGCTGCACAGAGATTACTGGGTTTCCTTAAAGCATAATTAAAATGAAATACATGTCCAAATGAAATTTTGTAAATGCTGTAATTTTTTTTTATATTTGGTTTCTATTTGTATCTCGACTGTCGTCTGTCTTGTCTCTTCTGTTAATGAGATTTGAATTCCTAATGAAAGTTTATTGAGTAGCTAAAATTTGTTGAGCTTGAATTGGGTTCACCTTTAATATTACTCAGTGTTCATCTAGTAGAATTTATTAGAAACCTCTTCTGGGGTGGACTATGCCTGAATCTTGTCAGTGACTATTGTTCCACTGTTGTCTTGATTAACATGATTTAAAGTAAGGGCAGGTGGGCTGATTTTGTCTGCTAAGTAGTTGTTTGGATGGGAATCTGGGTCCTGCGAAGCCAGCCCTTTAAAACGATCAGAGAAGCCCACCAGTAAAATCCAAACCTCTCAAAATCAGACACCCACCCCCATGCAGTGGGTCCAAATCTCAAACCCAATTGGTGTTGGGCTTATGATAAATTTATCATTTACATATGACTGCACATCCGTTGTTATTTGTATCTTAAATCTTGACTCTGGGTCCAACCCTGACTGAAGTTCAGCCCGAACTATAAGACACTGGAGCCATTGCCTTTAGCTATTTTGATTTCAGAAGTGGGCCTTACTCATGGATTTGATAATTGAAGTCAATACAACTGTCCTGAAAACTGAAACATTTGGTAAAATGAGATAAGCAGAATGATGCTCTCTGGTTCACATGTCAACAAATTGGGTGGCTCAGATCCTTTAGTTGAGGTCGAAACATGGCTGGTCAAGGGGTGGGGGACCAAGAAACAAAGTCAAGTCTTTTTCTGCAATATATGTCGTTAGGAAGTTTCCTTGGTGGCCATCATTTCTTACCATATATAATCTAAAATGTTAAATGTGAACAAATAAATTCTACCTTGATCAGGCGTTAACCATCAATTTAATTATCATTAATATGATTGTTAGACATGATATGTGGATGGTTTTTAGAAAATGCCATTCCATAGCCCACCCTACTAGGTAGGGCCAATGTTGCTCACCTTCATGCCACGTGGCTAGGGATGGCAATGGGGTTGGATTTTATAGGGCATCGTAGTGGGTGGGTACCATATAGGACGGTTTAGGATCATACAATCAACCTGTAAAGGTCGGGCAGGCTCTTATTTTATGATAGAGGGATTATTTATATGTTGGAGCATTTGGTTAACTTGTAATTATATTTTTTAATTTTAGAGCTTATTTAAAAAATAGAGTTTTTGCCTCTAAAAGAAAAATTAAGGTAGGGGGTTGCTTTTCTTAGGCACTTTTTAAGTTCAAGCCAACGGAAGTGGAAAATGTAAACTTTATAAGTGTTTTGGATGAAAACAACTTAATGAAGTTTTCAAAATAATAAAAATGATGGGTTTTACATTGTAACTTTTAAAAGGCGAGCCCCAATTGCTGCAATTCCTAATGTGTGCCCCAATTACTTCATGAAATAAGAGTTTTTTTTTTTTTTAATTTTACCAAATAGACTAATTATAAATTAAATATTAGAGCTTTTATTTTGGGCTTTAATTGTGAATGTTTCGTAAGTTTCACTAGTTAAGCAAGGCGAAGGGCCATTTCAAGAGAATACAAAAAAAAAAGTGGTCAAATAAAAAAACTTCATATTTCAAAAAAAGGAGATGCTCGTATGAGAGCATTTCTTATCTTACTATTAGATATAAGGTGGGACCCTCACATCCATATCCAATGCCAACAACTTAAATGTGGGGGCCCCACCCATATCTCTCATATAAGTGAGATATATCTCTGATAGGAGCGGCATACGCTACAAAACTCCCTACTCCCATTTTTTAGCCTATCAAAGTTTAACACATGTCATCATTATCATAACCTTATCTTTTCTCTCTCTATACATGACATGGCATAATTGGATTACTCCAAGGGGTAAAAAACGCCCCCTTTAGAATTGGGCAGTTTAGAGAATATCCCATATATATCACACCGTGAGGGATTAGTTGCAGTAAGTAACAAGTATCCGAATAAAACCCATATCAGACTGTAAAAGACCCTCTCTGATATTTCCTTATCCCTCCAAAACATCCCTACCAAGATAGGGTGCATATGAGAAATAGAGAGGCAGCATCCCATTGGTAAATTAGATCTTAAATGAGTATGCAAAGTTGGTCCATGAGAAGGGAGGTCCCATTTGCTACAATAAAGAGAGCCCTAAAAACAACATCCCACTTGCAGTACATCAGCAGATTGACAACTGATCTTACTGAATATTCTTGCATTGCGTTCTCTCCATATATGCCATGAATAAGCTGGAAAAATCAATATCCTCAGAATTTACATGATTGGGATCAAGCCTATTAAAGATGGAAAGAATCAGATAAATCCGAAGGAGAGTCCCATGGAACAAAAGGACAAGAATAATTTCTGAAGAAGACCATCCCAAACCCTCTTAGAAAATGTGAAACCAAGGAACAATTCATGATCGGCCAAACAGGCCAGGGAAATGTTACCCTTTGACGTTTCTACAAAGTGGGCCACATCTCTGCAATTGTCTGTAGTGAAGTCAGCTCTACCGTTGAAAGAAAGAAAAAAAAGGGTAACCCCCTCTCATTCTCTCCTTCCAGTCGTTGGAATCAACTTCGATCTCTCTCTCTCTCTCTCTCTGCGCAGAGGAAAGAGATCAAAAGAAGAGAAGAAGTGTTTTTTTTTTTTTTTTTCTGTTCACATGTCTATGTATCGTTCTTCGAATTTGCTGTCTCTAACATCTCCAACTCGTCTCAGAGAGTCCTTTCAGAGCTTCTCAATCATACCCACAACCTTGGCTCTCATCACCTCTCTCTTCATCCTCTTCTACATCTCTCTCACCTCCAGTCTCTTCCACCACCCCCATCACACCCCTCTCCTTCTCTTACATGCCTCTTCCAAATCCCACCCCCCAACTCGCCAATTCATCCGTTCTTCCCCTCAGACCACTTCAATGCTCGATTCCCAACGACCCCAATCACCTGCACTTGGAAAGCCTCCGCCTTTTTCAGGTAATGGTGGCGTACAAGCTCGGAATGACCCATATCTGTTGACCCAGAATCGAATAGGATCAAATGGTATGTGGGTTTTTTTTTTTTTTCATTTGTAATTGATTTATGTTCACGGGTTTTGTTCAAATATTTTAATCTGTTTTTCATTTGGGGCAGTAAGGTTGATGTTGGTGAATAGAATTCTAAGAGCATGAACTGACATTGGGTTGAAATAAGTGATCTAGCTGTGCTGTTGTGTTAAGCTAACTTGGAAATGATAGAAACTGGCAATTAGATACAGTTGGGCAATTAGCTATAGCTTTCTTAGAACTTGAGTCTATGTGGATGGTTTACCTAAGAGGACAATAGCAATTTTCGTGGCAGTTTTCAGTTCCTTTATGGTCTATGGCTAGCTGGCTACTCTTTTTTGTCATCTCCCAATAGCATGTATGGTACACAGATTATGTAGGCCTTTTGTACTCTATTTATGTGTTCTATTTATTTTTATTCTTGTTTAGAATTTCTTCTCTATTGTTGTATTGGAATTCTTCCAAGAGTTTTTTCTAAGATGACTGTGGTGGGATAAGTTTTCATGGATGATGATGTTTAGGATACAAAGAAACATCATCAAAAAGGTTCGTGGGATTTTTCATCTATCAGAAATGGGGGTGCTTTTAACATCTCATTAGCAGAAACAGGGAGAAGAATTTGATTCATTTTGAACACTGGTCAGGATTGCTACTTCCAACGCGAGGACCAGGGATCAATCTCTGATTGGTGCTGTGAAGAGTGAGGTGCCTTGCTGCTGAGCTATTACTAATTTTGCAATTCATTTTATTTATTATGCTAAGCCTACTAGAGAACTTACAGATAAAGTGCATTTGGAACATCTGCAACTCATGTCGAATTCAGTAAAGGTTGTAGTTTGTCTTTAATAGGTTCCCTTGGTCAGTTTTCAGTTGTAGGTTTGATCAGATTAAGTAAGATTTGTTCACTTAATTGATTCAGTTGGTAGTGATGACTGCTGAGCGCTGAGTTCTTATAGCTCATTGTAATGTTTAAAATATTATGTATGGTTATGACCTATAATTTCCTATATATCTGAAGTTCATATGCATCACATATGGGACAGGTGAATCTACAAGTTAATTAAAAAGACATCTATTTCAAATGTGGTATATTTGTGAAGCTAACATATAATTCGCTGTGTGATTTTTTTCTCATTAATGGTATACATAAGGAAGTTCCAAATTAGCAAACTATCAGTGCAAATGTCGCCCATGGTTTTCTGTTCAAGATTATTGATCTAATTGGCCCATTATGGATCATGGCATAGAAGTCTATAAGATGGAACAATGGTGACTCCTCAAATATTGACATGAAGTAGATGATCAAGAAATGCTTCTTGACTGCTTTGTCACATATGAATGATAACGAGATTGAAGGAAAAATTTTACGGGACAATGATTAGACCGGCTATGACCTATGGAGCATAATGTTGGCCAATCAAGAAGCAACATGTGTACAAAATGGATGTAGTAGAGATTAGAATGTTGAGGTGGATGTTAAAACTAGGAAGGATAAAATTAGAAATGAGCGCTTTGAAGAGAATTTAGGGGTAGCATCAATAGGGGATAAAATTATGGAGGTAGTAAAAATAGATATGAAGAAGTGTAACTTATCTGAGGATTTAGCTCAAGATAGATCGGAATGGAGAAACATAATTCGTTTAGCCGACCCCAACATAGTTGAGACAAGGCTTTGATGATGATGATGATTAATAGGGGATAAAATTAGAGAGACCCATTTGAGATGGTTTGCGCATGTCTAACACAAGCTGACAACGGGAAAGGGGTTCGCTATGCAGGTTGATGGCCCACCAAGGGGAAGGGGTAGGCTGAAGAGGACGTGGATAGAGGTAGTAAACCAGTTTTTACTGTCGGTCCCAAGCCTGGTTAAAGGAGGAGGGTTGTGTTAGGCAGGTTGACAGCCAGCGTAAAATTTTGTCACAAATAAAAGAGTCAACCTCAACATAGTTGGGACAATGATGAGATCTGTTATTTATTGTCCACATTCACTTGATAGAGGGCCAAAGAATGGGGTCAACGATCTGAATCATTGACGCATGGCCCAACCTATTGTGGCAGTGTTCATACTAGGGTACTCCCTATTGTCATTAACAACCCAACTTGATTTGCCTCATAACCTGCATAGACATGAATTGAGCTTTGGCTCAAGTTTTTCTTGGTTACAAAACACAATGTTATGTTCCAACTTACCATTGGTACAGTTAAGTGAAATGTTGAAATGGCCTGGGAAATTGGCTTTCTAGGACCTAGGAACACGAGTTAAACGCATCCTTTAAAACCTAACAAATACGAAAACAAAGATTTGAAAGTGTTACAATGGCTTGATTTCAAATTTAACTTTGCCTAGTTGATGCAGTTATGTCTTTAGAAGTCTCAACAAGTTTTACAACTGCTGTTTTGATCTTACACGTCCATGAAAGTTTTAGCTATTGGGGTCAGTTTCCATGTTTTTATGATACCGATATTAAGAGGACCTAACTTGCTGCTACTTATTTTTGAGAGATGTGGATGAGTTCTGCTGATCTCTTATTATTTATTTATTGTGAACACAACTCTAGTTACACAGTTACTTTCTGGTCATACTTCAGGAAAAATTATCAGGAAGGAGGTTTTTCATGACAAAGATGTATTTCTGGAAGACTACAAAGAGATGAATAGAAGCTTTAAGATATACGTTTATCCACATAAGAAGGATGACCCCTTTGCACATGCACTCTTGCCAGTGGATTTGGAACCTGGCGGCAATTATGCTAGTGAAAGCTACTTCAAAAAGGTTCTCATGGGAAGCCATTTCATCACAAAGGATCCATCAGAGGCGGATCTGTTCTTCTTGCCTTTCTCTATTGCAAGGTTGCGGCATGATCCAAGAGTGAATGTTGGAGGTATCCAAGATTTTATCAAAATGTATATATCCAACATTAGCCAAAACTACCCATATTGGAACAGGAGTGGTGGGGCCGACCACTTTTATGTTGCTTGTCATTCCACTGGTAGGTCGGCAATGGAAAAGGCCTTGGAAGTTAAGTTAAATGCTATTCAAGTTGTGTGCTCTTCAAGCTATTTCCTCTCCGGATATATTGCACACAAGGATGCATCTTTGCCTCAAATTTGGCCACGACAAGGAAATCCTCCCAATGTTGATCCGGCAGAAAGGTAAATTTAATTGTTGTACTATAGCATTTTTAGGTGAAAATCAGATATTGAGGAGACATTACAATTTTTGATTTTCATGCATGTTTGTCACTTAACCTCTATTTCTGTCCAAGTTAGCATTTTAAAAGCATTTGAGGTTTATGCCTTGAGGCTAGGCATCAGGGCTCAAGTCAAAAACAGAGGTAGCATTTGGGGCAGACACCTCATTGTATGAGCCATATTTGAGGCATGCACTGCAGATGAAGCATACTCTTCAATCAGAAATTCAAATCAGAGGGAATACACCCCATTAAGCATTAACACATCTTGTTTTAAGATAAAAGGGTCAGCTTATAATTTTAACAACTGAAAAGGTTTCTTAAAAAAAAATAGAGTTGTAATATCTGGGGCTAGCTTAAGTCAACCTTAGTCGACTCATTAAAGATTTGAAACAATCAAACGTCATGATATATTCTGATATTTTATTTAGTTATTATTTAACTGAAAATGCTTACTTGTGAGGCTTAAACTCCACTTATTGAGGGTTCTACCTCACATTTTAGGACACTTGGATGCCTTGCTTAACATCTCAGCATTTTGAAACATTGGTCCAAAATTGATTTTGTATACATTTTCAAAATTACCATGATCTGGTCCATACTTTCTGAACCTTTTCTTTGTTTTGCAAGAAGCCTCTAGTAAGGAATTTATTGTAATATAAGATTCTTCTTGTCAAGTCCCACTAGCCAATACATCCTAGAAGCTTAAGTCCCTCCCAAGGCACCCTCTCGAATGGGAACAAGATGTCATTTAAATTCGTAACCCACATGTGCCTACCCATGCGACCAAGGGGAATAATGCCTCTATAGGGTTCGAATTTGCGACTAGCATGGCTCTAATAACATATCTAGTCTAACTAGCCAATACATCCCAACAGCTTAAGCTGATAGGAAGTGGAAGACAAATCTACTTAACACTTCTTACTTTTTGACTTCTGGTACTTCCCGCTCTGATATAAAGAAAAACCGCATAACCTGCTTCTTCTAAGACTGTATGGATATTTATGGAGAAAAATTTATGTGACTCAGGTATGCAGATGTCTAATGCTAGAATAGTTTTCCGTACTAACACCTTTATTAATTGGACCCCTTATTCAATACATTAATAACACTAACCATAAAAAAATGGGAAAAATATTGTTTTGAGGTTTTTCTTTGTTGCTATGATGTTGTGAATTTTTCTGGACGATAGAGTGTTCTTGATGCATATTGCATCGGGAATGGGATTGCTATTTGTGATTCCCCGTATGAACTTCCTGGGTTCTCTAAAATATAAGTCTTTATACACTTGAAAATGCGTTCAACGCTTAGATACCCAAGTAGTTTTTTTTTGGCAAGCAGATACCCAAGTAGTTGGTGACTCTGTGTTGCATTGTCATGATTTAATCTTACATGTGGAAAACTGGTGCTTTATCCTTTCCATATCTAGGTATTGACAATGCGCAACAACCATGTCAAAATTTGACATGTCTCACTTCCCATTGATGCTCATGCTTCATTTGCAATTATCTGTGCATATATGCATATCAGCATAGCTAAAATAAGGATTAGTAAATGTGCTTGCGATTTTCTTGTGAATTCTGAGTTAAACGAAAGACCTGGTGATGGTTTATTAGTAGCTGCCTCCAGCATGGACCTTGTGCTTGGGTGTTCTTCTTCCTTGTTGTTCCTCTTTTATTCTTTTACCAATCTACGCAAACCTCACATAATCCTCTTGCTGTTACTCTTTCAAACCACCCTGACCCACATTTTCATTTCCTTCTTTTTCTTTTTGGGCAGGAAAAAACTAGCATTCTTTGCTGGATCAGTCAACTCTCCTGTTCGTGAGAAGCTTCTTCAAGCATGGAAAAATGACTTTGAGATTGCTGTCCATTCTGGCCGTCTCAATACGTCGTACTCAGAGGAGCTCCTTCATAGCAAGTTCTGCCTTCATGTCAAAGGCTTTGAAGTAAACACTGCAAGAATAGGCGATTCTCTCTACTATGGATGTGTTCCTGTAGTCATCGCCAACCACTATGATCTTCCATATGCGGATATACTAAATTGGAAGAGCTTCTCTCTTGTAGTTGCAACCTTGGATATTCCACTGCTGAAGAAAATTCTACATGGAATAAGCTCAGATGAGTATACAATCCTACAAAAAAATGTGTTGAAGGTCCGTGAGCATTTCCAATGGCATCTCTTTCCTGTTGATTATGATGCTTTTTACATGGTAATGTATGAATTGTGGCTTCGAAGGAGTGCTGTGAGAATTCCATTAGGCGGGTCATCATCGGATTCTGTTCAACATGATAGAAATATGTCCAAATGTATATAATTTCTCAATTTATCAGCCTCCATTTTATTGGGTACTTTTTGTTGGTGTTATTCTCCATGTTTAAATTCTAAAGGCAAGGCCACGCTAAAATGAGGTTGGGCTAGTTTTTTCTTGTTTGGACCATTATCTACTACAACTTGGACTCGAGCTGGATAAGCCTGCAAGTCAAATACTTATTCATCTGATAGTGTTAAAATGAATCAGATTGGGCTAGACAGCTTTTCAGATTCCTCGCCCAGTCCAGTTCTAGTTCATACGTAGATGCAAATCTGCAAGAAAGAGGAGAATGTCATATTTGTAAATTCATCAGGTTAAGTACTAGTGTGTATGAGTTGAACCCAAAAACCAATAGAGATGGATATTGACCATTAGATTGTTTGTGAATTCATTTTTTCTGTTGCTGCTGCCATTTTAACTTCTAATCATATAGAGGCTGATATAAGAAGAAAAATCAGCCATCCTGCTGGATAATTGCTAGCCTAAAATGGGAGTTTGTGTTAATATGGGCTGACCAAATCAGAAGAGTTCTCAGTAAGACTTGCTTGGGTTACTTCACTCAGAGGCTTCCCAAGTCTATGTTTCTGAGTTTTTAAACACTAGTTATCTGTTTATAATATGATTTATTAATCTTTGAATTTTAAAAAAGATGTTGGTATATGGGCAGGGGCAGTGTTTCAAACTCATTTGAAGTCATTATGTTTACATTCCCATCTCCAATCTCCATTGAGAAAAAAACACTGTTTCTTGATCTGTTAATGTTACTTGGAGGCTGGAACCCTGGCTCATCCACGAAATGGCCTATATCCTTGGCTACAACAGATGCACACCTCAAACATAAGATTAGGTTTCTGCAACAAGAATGATTAATGTTTCTGGGTTATTGGCTCCTTAAAAGTTGGTATGGGTCAATGACCCAGATTGTTTATCTTATAAATCCCCACCACAACCACTACTTAATTCAGACCCTCAAGCACACTGCAGATCCCTCAAAGGACCACATATGAGTTTGCTATACCTGATGTCGCTCTTCACAATTTGGCTTTGTACCACATTCTGGCTATGTACCCAGTAGCTTGGCATAGATTAATTGGTTAGAAAATCAGGTGAGTCCATTCATTTAGTAGGATCACAGTTAACAGGTTACAATCTCTCTCTATATATATACTAGTGATTGCCCGTACCTGAAGGCACGGCGCACCATGTTATGAGCACAACTAAATCTAATTACTCTTCTTTTGACCACCTAACAACTAACCTGAATTTTGGCACCCTATGAGGGGTAATTCGGTCCACCTTATTTAACGATGTCCTGATTAGGCCCCGAGTCAAAGGTCACCTAGTATTCTTGGACCTCTGATTTCCCTAGGAATTGGATCATTGCAATTTGTTCGTCGAGGGCTTTCCATCCATATTTAGAACTTCGAGATCCGACGGGTAGATAAAAAATCATAATAGCAGGTCCCGCACCCCCGGGATGCCCACCTGAAAAATCACCTATCACTTCTAGACCCTTGATCGCCCCGAAAGTTGGCTCGTCGCGATCTACTCATCGAGGGTTTTCTATCCATATATAGAATTTTGAAATCCGACGGGCGGATCAAAATCTGCGAAACCTGGGTCCCAGTGATTTTTGCCCAGACCGGACCCCACTGCAGCCCACCTTTTGGGCCCCAAACCTCTAATCTAGACCCTGATTGAGCCCTTAACTAAACTCGTCAGACCTGACCTGAACCTGACCCAATCCATTCCATCAAATTCTAGCCCAAATCAATCCGAATCCAAATTCAACCCAAAACCCATCTAACCTGAACCTAACCCCAGACTTGGCCCAGACTCCTTGACCCGTCGCCCGAATAAGGGAGAAAGAGTCCAGGGATCTGGGGAAGTAGTGTCCCAGATCTCTGGACTCTTAAACCCCCTTAAACCCCTCAACCCCTTTCCTCTTAATCTCAGCCCTAGGATTTATGTACAAAAATCCAAGGGTCCAAAATATGGGGAATTCAAAAACTGAGCTCCCTTACAAAAGAAGTTTTTTTTTTTTTTCTTTTGACACCTTTTTGAACAATGGCAGAACAATAAGAAAGTAAACACTCTTGCTTTTCTTTAAAATGAAGAAGGAATGGCAATACCTATAAATAACTCAAACTTGTTGCCCCCTTTTGCGCCGTACAAACCAAGATGTGAATGTGCTTTTGATGGAGATGACAAAAACTTGTAAATTTCTTCAACTTTTAGCCCCTTTTTTCATTCCCATCTTAAATCCCAGAGTCCAAAATATTCATAGGATTTAGGGATAAATACAGATTACCTACCTGTACTTTGCACCGATTTCAGACTACCCCCCCCCCCCCCCCGAAGTTTAGTTTTTTGTACTAAACCTACTTGTACTTGTAATTAACATGCAAAAGTGATGGATTTTGTTAGTTTTAACGGCGTATATGTATAAATGCCTTGTATTGCAGACTGGTGGCAACTTACTCTTGCAAATGGATTTAAAACAAGACGTTTTTGCCCCATAACCCACCTATAAAAAATGGATAAAAGAAGACGGAATGGATAGACTGTACACTTCGAAGAGACAAAAGAAGATGAAAGTTCCTCATCCCCATTCACTAAGATGAGACAAAAGAAGACAGAATGGAGATTTTATGGAGATTTTATGGCCCCATCATAGAAAGATCACGTTACAAGCATAAACTAAAATGGATAGACTGTACACTTCGAAGACAGCTTGCAGACTAAAGGTGAACCCTGAAAGAAAATGATGGATGGCTGGCTAAAACTTCCAATTGGGGTCAATTTCTAACCCAGTTATATTGAGCCAAGAACAGCTTAACAATATGACAACAATCATTTTCTCTCAAAATAATGTCCCTGTAAAGGCCCAAATTCTTAAAACAATAAAAATCATGAAGTCTACATAGAAATGAATGGTGTGAAAGAAGTTGCTTTTTCCATATTAATCATGCTAGTGCATTGACAAAGATGGATCAGCTAAACCCATTTCGGCCTTTTCATTTTTTGTAGAGTGAAAGCTCTCTCTTCAAAATATTGCAATGATAAAATGGCAAGGTAGGAACATTGTTTGCATCAGAAAAAAAATATTGTCCGTTCCCCCTTTCTTTACAACACTACCTTTGGCTAAGATTTGGGTCTGTTTGCATCAAAAAGAAATATCAGTCTATTCCCCATTTCCTCACAACACTGTCTTTGGCGACCCATTGAGATCTTTTTTTTATCAAAACCCTAAGCCCAAAACCCTCGGTATTACACATTATTAAGGGTTTGAGATAAGTACATGCCTCTGAAATCGTTCAACCTTCTTGATGGATTCTGACTGACCACTTCTTGATGCCTGAACAAATTCTGAAATAGGGGGGTTGATCGCTTCTTGAAGGAGTTCTTTGAAGAACCCTAACCGCTGCTGTTTCTCCCAAAATCGCTATGTCTTTGAACAACCCTAACCGCAGGCTGAAATCGATCCACTTTCTTGATGGATTTTCAAGACCAAAATCTCTGGGTTGATTGGTTCTTGCAGGCAGTGGGTGTCTTTCTCCAAAAATCTCTACTTCTTCGAGGAACCCTAACCGCAATCCAGAAAGGGCGAAAATGATGGAAACGAGCAAGACATGAGTTATATACAGAGGGGTAATTTCGTCATTTAGTCTTTTCCGTCACGGACGTCTGTATTTGCATTGTCATTTAAAATACAAGTAGGTTTAGTACAAAATACAAAACTACATGGGGGTAGTCTGAAATCGGTGCAAAGTACAGATAGGTAAACTGTATTTATCCCTAGGATTTATGTACATAAATCCAAGGGTCCAAAATATGGGGAATTCAAAAATTGAGCTCCCTTATTAAATACTAGCGGTAACCCGTGCCGTTGGCACGATAAAAAAATTATCGTAAATTAACTTATTTGGATTTGGGGTTTTACGATTTTTTTTATATTTAGTATATATGATTTAACTTTTATAATTTAAATGTCTACACTCCAAATTTCAATAAAAAATTATTTTTTTTAATGTTCTTAACTTTTAATTTTTTTTAACACTCTGGCCAACCAAACCGGACCCGGCTCCCTTGCTTTTCTTTTCTGTTATTTTTTTCTATTTTTCTCCCCAATCATCCATTGAGAAAAACAGTGAGATGAATAGTAAAATGGGGTCCACAAAAAAGTGTGATGGACAGCCCCTCCCCCAAACCCATCAGCCCCCCCACCCCCAAACCCATCAGGCCCTTAGATCAATGGCATAACCTTGTGCTTTTGATGGGGATGGCAAAACCTTATAATTATATCCAACTTTTAGCCCCTTTATGTACATTGCCACGTAGGACAAATGTTACTTCAAACACCGTCCTGAAATGTAATAGTAATATATATATATAAATGTAATAGTAATATAGATAAACTCTCAATATACTATGAGAGTATGGGTGGGGCCCTCCAATCCTAAATTGACACGAATTCTCTTTCCCTTATTTCGAACTTAGAACTCTTGCTCCTATGAATTAATATAGAATAATAATAAGGATTTAAAATAGACCTTGAGTTTTGGCTAATTACAAACGAAAGAAAGTTCTAATAGGAACCTGTCAATCTAGGATGCTGCTCTTATTCCCATTATTAAACGACCCGGTTCTAGAACCAAGAGTTCTGACCAATATACCTAGACCAGGTCTGTTGGCAAAAATGTCAACCTCCTTGGTATTTTTATGATGAGGAACCTGCCGACCCCCTTGCGATTGATCATTGGAAAAACCCCGAATACATAACACCACTCATTTGCAATTAATAAATGATTTCTTGGTCACACTAAAAAACACCTTCAATGGGTTTGTAAAATTCGATGGGGGACGTGGAGATCAAGGAATCATTGAAAGAGAGGATTTTTGATGCGTTGGTAGGATTTGAAAAAACCTCTCCCACTTTTTCTCTTTTTACCCAAACATGGGTTTTCCTCAAAATCGATAAAAATCAGAGAGGATTCCTCACCCAGGACATTACCCAAACATGCCCTAATGATTCCTTGGGAGCACTAAAAACACCTTCAATGGATTTATAAAATTCGTTGGGGGAGATGGAGACCAAGGAATCATTGAAAGAGAGGATTTTTGATGCATTGGTAGGATTTGGAAAATCCTCTCCCACTTTTTCTCTTTTTACCCAAACATGGGTTTTCCTCAAAATCAAGAAAAACTAGAGAGGACCCTCACCTAGGGCATTACCCAAACACGCTCTAATGATTTCTTTGTAGCACTAGAAAACACCTTTAATGAATTTGCAAAATTCGATGGGGGAGGTGGAGCCGAAGGAATCGGTGAAAGAGAGGATTTTTGATGCGTCGGTATGATCTGTAAAATCCTCTCCCACTTTTCCGCTTTTCACCCAAACGTGGGATTTTCTCAAAATCGAGAAAGACCAGAGAGGATTCCTTTCCTAGTACATTACCCAAACATGACCTTAAAAGCATCAATACTAGTATTTCATTCCCTTGACAAATCTACCAGTTTCTTTTGATTGAAATGACAAAACCATTCTTTGAAAGGTATCAGCCTTTTGAGAATGACTTGTACATTTGTAAATTCCATCACTAAATATCATTATCATAAATGGTATACAACTATAACTCTCAAAATGGAGATAACAAAAACAATGGAAATAAAAAAAAATGCAAACTAAAAGAAAATAAGAAACTAGATAACAAACAGATGTTAGTAAAAATAGAAAAAACTCAAGTGAGAACAAACCAAGAACAAGATTAGTAAGAAGTTAATAACAAAAGCAAAATGACAAGGCTAATACAAGAATAATTGAGCAATGTTAGATAGATCAAGTGAATGAGTGTGTGAAAACAAGAAGTGAAATATCAAGATAAAAAGAAAATAAAAATATCCATGGAAATGAGCTAATAACAAGTGAGTAAGATAGGAAAAAAAGGATGGAAATGAAAATAAGTGTGCTAAAATAGTGTAAAATCAAAGGGGGAATAAAAACAAACACATAAAGGGTAAGAACAAATAAGCTAATGGATATGATGGTGTAGATAGAGAAATGGAGTGTGAGAATTAAAATAAGTGAATAAGTGTGTGTGAACGTGAATGGAATCTAACTAAAGTAAGTAAAATAAACAACAAGCAATACTAATGATAGATTGAACCATCTAGAATCCACTAAGTGACACTAATCCAACACTAATGCTCTTCTCTTTTCCTAAATAAATACTCAAATCTAATGACAAATCAATGCTTAGATTTGGAAAATATAACTTTAAAGCTCTAACATAAAAATTAATAATCTAATAGCTAAGAGTTTCTTCCATTCATAAAAGAAAATATTCCTAATGACTATCTATCAAAAGTAAGCATAAACCATTAAAAGAAATTAACTCCTAAGCATGATTTATCAAACCTAAGCATAGATAGTAAAAAGAATGCTAAGATAGAAAATAAGCATGGAAGGTAGCACATTGAAATGAAGAAAAATCTATTCTAGCATATTAAGCACATAAACAAAGGGAATTAAGAGCATAAGCAAAAATGAATAGCATTAACTTAGCTTCATTTAGAAGATCCAATCAAAGGGATTAGCCACCCATTGGAGAAAATAAAGCTTTCATTCCAAATCTTTAATTTTTACAAGGCTTTCCTCACTTTCTTTCTACAATTGCTCTCAATTACACGAAAAGCTTAAGTAAAGAGAAGGGGGCTCTCCTTGCTTGTATGTTTGATGCCTAGAGCTCCCTTCCTTATATAGAAACATTTGCCTTGCTCTCTTTTGATTTCTTTCCGATGTGGGACCTCACAATAATGGAAATATGAACATATGAATGTCATTCCTGAGTTAGAAAATAGTTCCCAGATTGATGTGTGATTTTGACCCCCGAAACGTCCGAATTGGGAAAAATGTAAAATATAATTTGTAGATCTTAGAATATGCTTTCCAATGCTTCTGAGATCACCTCAATAGGACACCCGAGTAAAAAGATATGGTCAAAATATCAACCCACGTCTTTCATTTTTCTTCTTATTGTTGGCATAACTTTGTCATTTCTTCATCCAATTGTCTTCCAAACTTATCCTTACTCTCTTTAACTCTTGAATCTCAACTTTAATCTTCAAATTAATCTTCAATTAACACCTACAAAGAGAAATTAACATAATTGAGAGTATTTTTTAACATATTTTATATGGAAGTCATTGAAACTCATATAAATACATACAAATGACCATATATAATGAAAAGATATGAACGAAGCATGATGGGGAGGAAATTAATGATTTTTATGCTAAAAATAGTATTTTGAGTTCTTTTATCTTTGAAAATTCATAAAATAATGCTATGAAAGTATATCTTTTGTGAACTCATCACCTCCACAAACTCCTCCACAAGGGCAATGTCAATACCTTCAGCACCAATGTTAAGCAAATATCAGGCACGGCGACCTGGCAGGTGTTTAAAATGAAATATAGTGACATGTTTGCAGAAACAGAATAAGGACAGGGAAGAATTTCATGACATATAAATAAAATGTTGCAGCTTAATAGAGTGTGCAAGATAATTAATCAGATTAACAATTTTCAGAAACAAAAGTAAACATTACCTCTATCGATAATACAACCTACCAAATTAGCATCCACATGTCGCTATACCCTCGCCATCACACTTGGTGACAACAACAAAGATATACCGAGAGCGATACGGCTACCTGAACATAAAATACATATATGCATAATAACTAAAATGCCACACTCGCAAGGAGCTAGCTGTTAGAATTCCGGCCATGGTTCCGGTCAAAAATACAAAGACCAATCTGCAGATGGTAAATCAAAATTTAAAGGGCATCCGGACGATTGATCAGACCGAAAGGAACTTCAAGCTTAGTGGTGTCGACTCTCAGAATCATAAAATACATATATTGGACTCATTCGGAAGCTACAAATCAAATAAGGGTTATTTACAGATCAGACTTACCCATTTAGGCCTTAGGGTCATACCTACAAATGAGATACCTCTCATAATCCACAGAATTGAAAATCACGTACCCAAGATAGGGTATAACATAGAGGCATAAGGACGGATTGAATAGACAAAATGACATAGTGTGAGACAAATTAGATTAGATAGGACATACGGTCTCTCGAAAATCGGGTAGCATTCCGGTATAGAATGGCTTAACCCCAAAGGGTAGGAAAAAAGGCGGATATGGATGTCAGGGATGGAGCAGGGCAAATGAATGCTCGCTTCACATCTTAAAACACCGCAAACATGGATCCTAATGTGTAGGGTAAGCAGGGCAAATAAATGCGCTCTAAAACCCGTGTACAAACATCAAGTCTCATGTGTTGTGTGTGAAGGTCAGGTACAGACAGAATACAGAGGAATCATGTAACTATAGGAAGCATACGCTATGTACACAGACGTGTTAACACATAATTTGGACAAGGTATATCGTGACATGATCAATAAACCATTACAAATTCTTATTCTAAGGCCCGGTTGCCATTGACATGTCGGGTATTGAAAATTTGGCATTACATATGCTTAGGGCCCGATCGTTGGTTAATTTGCTTAACAGTGCTGTGGTATTGTGACCGGCCACCGAAAACTCTAATTATGCACATCGCCAAGTTTTGGCATCCCTACATGCCTCCGGACAACTAACCGGGTGAGAGAAATGAATTAGAGAGCACCCCGAGAGTCAAAATAATATATTTGATCATGTTTGGGGTCATTGGTCCCAACACTAGCCCCCTATGGTTAAGGTTCACACCATCGAACCATTATTAGTGCATAAAATAATTGGGTTAAAATGATAAAACTGGGTCAAACTGGTCAAAGGGTGGCCGGGCTGGTTAAAGTGGGGCCCACAGGTTGGGGCCTGCATGACAGCTGAAATTCGGGCTGCCTATGGCAAGAGGCTGCTGTGCACTGTTGTGCATTGGCCCCTGGCTGCTGCCAGTCTTTGGCCGGTTGCATGCAAGGAGAAAGGGGCTGATGGGAGTATTGTATGACCCATGTAGAATAAATGAATAATGGAATAAATATAGATAAAAAGTATGTGATGACATGACCCATGAGATGATAACATATCTATCTATCTACTATTATAAAAAGAGAATAAGTTGCATAACTTTTTCACTACACGCCTTTGTGGGGCCCACCCTTATATATATAAATCTATCTATCTACTATTATAAAAGAGAAGAAGTTGCATAACTTTTTCACTACACACCCTTGTGGGGCCCACCCTTATATATATATCTATCTACTTATCTATCTACTATTATCAAAGATGAGAGATTGTAAACTTTTTTTACTACACCATTGTGGGGCCTACCCCCAAATATTATAATGCAAACTTTTTCACTACACCATTGTGGGACCCACCCCCAAATATTATAATACCCTCAAATATTATAATCAATATAATATAATAATAAATTATTATGAGACATTGTGAACTTTTTCATTACACCTTTGTGGGGCCCACCCCCAAATATTATAATGCAAACTTTTTCACTGCACCATTGTAGGACCCACCCCCAAATATTATAATATAATATAATAATATATTATTATGAGAAATGGCCCAAAATATTCTAATGCAAACTTTTTCACTAACCATTATGGGGCCCACCCCCAAATATCTATCGATCTATCTCTATCTATCTATATCTATATATATACTATATATATATATATATATATCTTTTACTTCTACTTCTACTATTATAAAAGAGAGCAAGATGTACAACTTTTTACTTTTTTTTCACTACACACTTGCCCAATCAAATGCAAGATGTGGGCCCCACTTAAGATAATAATAATATAATCTATATATTATTATTACCCTTTTAAAAGATAAGAACTTGGGCCCCATTTATGTAATAATAATATTATAAAAGAGAAGAACTTGTGTGGGCCCCACCTATATAATAATATAATCTATACATTATTATTATTATTAAGAACAAAATCACATAACTTGTGTGGGCCCCACTTAGATAATAATAATATAATCTATATATTATTATTACCCTTCTAAAAGAGAAGAACTTGGGCCCCACTTATATAATAATAATAAGATTATAAAAGAGAAGAGCTCCCTTATATATATAAATCTATCTATTATAAAAGAGAGTAAGTACTTGATATCATTCTTTCTTTACACCCACCTTTGTGATGGGGCCTAATAATATGCGATGGGCCTCAATAAGATGCAAGATGACATTACAGCTCCTCAAGGATGCAAGATTCTTATCTTTATGCTTATCCATATCTCCTTATTATCCTTATCTCACCTTTGTGATGGGGCCCAATAAGGTGCAAGATAACATTACAGTTCCCAAGGATGCAAGATTCTTATCCTTATCCTTATCCTTATCCTTATCTCCTTATCTTCTTCTCTTCTTCCTTATCTTCTTTATTTTTTATTTTTATATAAAAGAGAGTAACTTGGCATGCTTCAAGAGAGTAACTTGGCATGCTTCTTTCACTACACTCACCTTTGTGATGTGGCCCATTAAGATGCAAGATGACATTACAGCTCATGCTTCAACGATGCCAGATGTGGCATTGCTCAGCTGGTAAAGGAAACATGTGTCTCTTCTTCTCCTCACTTTCAAAAACGAGAGTAAAGGAAGCTGTAAGATTATAAATGTTGACAGGAGATGACAGTTGACAAGATGACATAATTTCTATCAAAATCTGAACCCACGTCCAGAGACACATTTCGCTATAGCGAGAATGGCGGACAATGCCCAATCTGATCCGAACTCTGAGTGAAAGTTGAGATGGACTCTTTATTCCAAGTGGATTATTATTAGGAGTCTTATGCACGGATTTTGGGCTATATATTGGGTCTTTCTCACAACCCAAAGACACATAGATCATCTCTCAAGTTCTGAATTAGTGATCTAATTAAGAGAAATATTCTCTAAAGATTTATTGAAAAGTTGCGCTACCAAATACTCTAGAGAGCTAAGTTCTTCTGCATCCCTTGTAGAAGATCATCTTCTTGCGTAGAAGATTTGATTAGCTGCAAACATTGATAGAGCTGGACACATTGTCATGGGACATATTTCTAGTGTCCTTCCACAACCCAAAGACACGTAGATCATCTCTCAAGTTCTGAATTAGTGATCTAATTAAGAGAAATATTCTCTAAAGATTTATTGAAAAGTTACGCTGCCAAGTACTCTAGAGAGCTAAGTTCTTCTGCATCCCTTGTAGAAGATCATCTTCTTGTGTAGAAGATTTGACGAGTCAAGCGCTAGATTGAGTCTGTTGCAATCAACGGTGTGAAGTCGTTGAAGCGTGAAGCGACATAAGATAACTTCAGTATTTAGATAGGAGATATCTGTGGAGGAAATCTGAGTTTCTTGTAATTGCGAGATTCATAGTGTCTGATTGTTGATCCAGTTCGGATCTATGGTTTTTCACCTAGTTAGGGTTTTCCACATTAAATTTAGTGTCCATGTGGTGTGTGCTTGTGATTTTATTTCCACAGTGTAGATTATTATTTTTTACTAATACTATTATAAAAGAGAAAAAGTTGCATAATTTTTTCACTACACACCTTTGTGGGGCCCACCCTTATATATATAAAAATAAAAATATTATAAAAGAGAAGAACTTGTCATGCTTTTTCTCTTTGGGATATCAATGGGCCCCACTTAGTATTATATATTATATATATAAAATAAAAGAGAACTACACATATGTGGGCCCCACTTAGTATCTATCTATTATTATAAAAGAGAAGAAGTTAGATCACTTTTTCACTACATGCCTTTGTGGGGCCCATCCTTATATATATATATATATATAAATAAAAATATTATAACAGAGAAGAACTTATCATGCTTTTTCTCTACACATCTGTGGGCCCCACTTAGTATTATATATTATATATATAATAAAAGAGAACCGCACATCTATGGGCCCCACTTAGTAGAAGAACTTGTCTAGCGTTTTCTCTACATCTACACATCTGTGGGCCCCACTTAGTATTATTATATTTTGATGAAATTTAGCTCAAATGTTCATTGAAAGGGTTTTGTTTGAAGAATAGCTTGAAGCGAAGGGACGAAGACTAACAATATATAAGGGGGAGAGGGACCCTTCCCTAAGGGGCCCGAGAGGAACGGTCTTGTCTTCATGAGCTGTTGTCGGTAGGAAAGTGAATCAGAGAAGGAGACATTCCAGCGGAACTGATTTTGGGAATACTTGTCTGAGAGGACTCGTCAGACATCGCAGATTTGAACCTGATAATGCAAGAGCAGCAGCAAAAATAAAATAACTTAACTAAGGATCTGTGGGGAAAGCAGATTTGAATAACTTCCCTGGACAGATCACAGTCTGCTGATCAATAGTCAGACTTTGGCTACAGCAATGCAATTAGGTTCTGACGTAAAACAGTCTGGACTGTCTGACGTTGAAGTGAATGTCTGAATCTGTTCGCATAAGACAAGAGAAGGGCTGTAGAGGGACATCTGATCTAACTAATGGCTGACGTAGATCCAATATGATATTAAATTCCCAACCAGCGACTATGATCTATGGGCAGGCACGGCAATAACGTCAGACACAAGGCTTTCGATCTGCAACTCCAGGCTTGATTGTCGGCTTACTGCTGTGGCTCGAGATATACACTACAAGAGGCGTCAGACTTGTAGGCCAGAGAATTACGTCAGAATAGGAGCTTGCAACCTGCTGCTTCAAGAAAAAAGACCCGCGGCAAACCTGATCACCCGTGATCCGTGAGAAGATCAAAAAGAGAGGGCTCCCACGCAATCCCTGAAACACAGATGTCAAGGCTTGAGAACTGCGATAGAGACTCTTAAAGTCTGAAGCAGATCTATGATGAAAGCTAAGAGGTCCCACGACAGAAGCAGATCAATAAGAAGAGCCTTGGAGATCCACGGCTGGAACAAACTGACAGATGGGAGCCTTGGAGGTCCACGGCTGGAATAAGCCGACAAAGCCTATGGGAAAACGATAAGCCCTAGAGCCAGTTCTGCTTTGATACAATGTGCAAAATACGATGATTGAATAACAAAAGTCATTTGATTCCATTCATGAAAGTATATAAAACTCTCCCCTTTCCTCAAAGTGGAATTTTTAGGGAATGCATATTTGATTTTGTGGAATGGCATGTGGTGAATAAGGTGTTCAAGAAAAACAAATAAAAAAACCGGGTCTTAGAGATAAAAAAAAGTGGTTTGTGTGCGCCACTTTACCATATGATGGAAAACTCACCTAGGGTCCTTGAGACCCTGACGCCTTAATTTAATGGAAAATTTAGAAGTCCGAATGGCCACTCAAGAGTCAGTCTTGACTAAGCTCATGGAGACTCTCACCCATCTCCAAGCAGGCCCATAGACCTATGGCTTGGTAACCCGAGGCCTCACCCACCTACACCCCGACCACGCCGATTAACATGCCCACTTCCTATAGCTTGCCGCCATCCCAAGGGCAAGGTGCTTCATCCATCCCCCATACCCAAGCCCCAACTGTAGGCGATAGGGTTTTCCAGCCTCACCCAAACCATGTCCACCCAGATAGGACTCCCCAAGCCAGCCTCAAACCTTGCCCCAACTCCACCCCAAGTCCATCCACCAATGCTCCTGAATTAGGATCCGCTGCGCTCCTGTGTAACTCATCAATATGACTCTGCCATGTGTAAGAGACTCAAGCTATGAAGGAAACCTTCCAAGAGATGAAGTCTGGCCATAGGCCACCAACTCGATTTTTTATTATGTTCACTGCCCCACGGCAGTGTTCCCAGCCACTTACGCACCTCCTATCTTTAGTAAATTTAAGGCAAAGGGAACCCTAAGAGCCACCTGATGGCATTTTGCACTGAGATTGTCGAGCTTAGAGGCAAGGATGACCTATTGATTAAGTTATTCCCTAGGAGGTTAGTTGACACAGCCTTGGATTGGTATACCTCCCAACCCATCGGATCATTCACCTCTTTGACTTACTTGGCAGAAAAATTTGACCGAAGGTTTTTCTTTAACACAGAAAGCCAAGTCAGCTTCTCTCAACTGCAAGCGACCACTCAAAAACCCGATGAATCATTGTTTGAGTTCGTGGTTCGTTGGAGAGAGGGTATCAGGGATCACCTATACCAGAAGAGGAAGCTGTAGAACAATTTGTTCAAGGTGTTAATGAATCCCTAAGACCATTCCTATTTTTAGGGGACCTTTCCTACTTTGATGATGTCATTAGGAAGGGCACGATTGTCGAGCAAGCCCTTGCAGCTGGAGTGATTGCCCCCTCCTTGTTCAAACCCCTCCTCTTCTTGCTTAAATGAATATAAATCTTTGCTGAAGGGTTGGGGAAATCACCAGGGCGGTCACAAGAGAGGACATCAAGACACCAAAGAGTTGCCCCTCCTCATCTCACAGCCCCAGCCCAAGCTCCTCCAGCAGTGCAGTCCCAACCAGTCCAGACCCAACAGCCCTGGTTTAACCAGACCCATGCCCAGTCCTCCAAAAGAAACCAAGGCGCATTTAGTGCTCCAACAACATTTGACAAAGTGAACTTTGTGACCATAGAAAATCTCTTTTTAATGTTGAGCATTTTTTATGTTATTGACATAGTGAAATTGACTTTAAATTTTTATAAGCAGTTAAAAATGAAGAAAAGTTGAATATTAAAAAATGACTAGCAATGCTAGAAATGAAATAGAATTTTAACATTCAGGGGAGGTAGTGACCAGTTGGGCTTTTTTTTTTTTTTTGGTTGTTTTTGTGTTGTATTAGTCAGCTTGGTGGATTGGTTATCTTGTGTCATCTTTGACATTAGTGGTTTTGGCAGAAGGTTTGGCCCATTTATGATTGTTTTTTAATCTTTTAATGCGTTCCTCTCTTTCTGGGAAAAAAAGGAAAAAGAAAAAATAATTGTAACATGTTACACATTTTAGTGCATCAAACTTTATGAGGAATGACAAAAAATCGTATATGTAGTTCCTAAGAGTTATAGGGCTTCAAATTTTTATTAGTGGTTAAAAATGTAAAATCATACATGAATATTAAAAAATGCCCATCAAATAACCTCTCTTTTAATGGAAATTGATTTGAGGAAAATGAGAGATGAATGCTCATCTATCACCCTGAACTCAAATCCCACGATGGTCAAGGTCCCTTTTGCATCCATAACCTCATGTTTATCACCCCTCACTTCTTTAATAATCTTTCAGCAAAGCTTATTGATGAGAATGCAAAATGTTATATTTTTCTCCATTAATGTTTAGTCCTTTATACTTATTTGATGCCTAAATGTACTCATTATTCTTATATTTTACTTTAGGATGCAAATGGAGGTGCTGTGTGCAAAACAAAGCTAATTGAGTGATTCTTGACAGTTTTAACATCGCTTCGTAATTTGGGCATAATTCTCTCCTCCAAACTCCAATTGAGATGATTCAAGATGCTATGGAACGCCAAGAAAAAGATCTACAACTTTTCTGTTTTGAGTTTTGAGAGATTCTTGCTGAATCAAGAAGTTTCCAGATCTGAGTTGCAAGAGAAGTGCTCATATTTGATGCTAAATGGATGAAGAATCAAGCAGAAGGGCATTGTGGTAAATTTGATGAAATCAGGAGTTTCCCGGAACATATCCAATATTGGGCTCATATTGTCCGGAACGAAAAATGGTGCAACTTTAATTCTTGGTTCGAATCCAACAGAAGTCCGAGTGAGAAGATATGGTCGAAAAGAAGATTTTGACTAAGTTAGAATTTAGTTTATTATTTTATTAATTTATATCTCCAATCCGACGCCACTTCAATTCTCTCCATCTCACATCCGTACTTTTCCCCTAATTTCTCTCCACTCTCCAACGATTCTTTCTATCTCTTTTTAAGATTCTCTTTCCATCTTTCCTCATCTAAACCAATCATCTTTCTCTCCTTTTTCAACTCCAATGCCACCTCACCTTATTTCTCTCCTCTTTCTGCCATACATGCCATCTATAAATAACATTCTCCAGAGCAAACCTTCCCCATTGCACGTTTTTTCTCTCTCTCTCTCTCTCTCTCTCTCTCTCTCTCTCTCTCTCTTTCTTTTCTACTATTTTCTTTGCAAGTTAGTATGGCCCTGCATGGCTAATTTTATGTAATTGGTTGAAGAAGACTGAAGCCTCGGAATAAATACTGTGAGATCTAATTTATTTTCATTACTCAATTTATGCTTTGAATATGGGTTGTTCTTCTGTGCTTAATTTGTTAACATGATTGTTTCGTTTAATTGCTAGGATGCATACTAGTTTATTTTTCCGAAATCAAATCCGTAATTGTTTGATCCCTCTAATTTGCGAAGAAACTAGTATTTAATAATTTACTGCTTTGGAAATTATTATATATTAGGAAGAACACTTGGCTAAATTAAATGCAACCGCGTGTGCTTGTGTTGTTTAGATTCATCAATCTCTCAAGGTCTTAATGCTGTTACTAGATTAAATCTTTGGCGCTTGTCTTGGATTGTTTAGTAATTAGGGATAATTAGAGCGCGTGTTTTCTAATTAACTAATTAAGAAGGTAGGAATTTAATTCCAATGATGAATATTCAAAGTATTAGTTGATTTATTTTTGCATCAATGATCAGTTTTTAATTTCAAATGGTGGATGTTAACTTTGACCAATGCTTGTTAATTTGATTGAATTTCTTAAATTATTGCTCTTTATTTGTTTTTTTTTGCTTTCAATATAATCAAAACCCCCATCTTTGATCACATAGCATAAAATTTGGCTAAACACTCTCCGTGGGAACGATCCTTACTCGCACTACTACATATATTTTTAGGAGTAAAGGTTTTATTATTTTTGGGTGCCTGCGACAGCACGACCACTTATTTCACTATGAATTCCTTTGTATGCTAGCAAATATGTTAGGGTGCAGTAGAAATCCGCAATCGATACAAAACCCTATGCACAAGTATATTTAACCAAATAGTCACTCTAAAAAATATAGAAAAATATTTATGTGGTTTGATAGTGTGCTTGTGTCAAATCAGAAGAAGAAATACTAGGACATTTACATATATATACATATAGGAAGCCCCTCTCCTCAGCTAATGCTGAGGAGAAGCTCCGCTCATCACGTGGGAAGTTCTAATGCTGGGGAAGTCTTTCAAGTGATGACCAAATGTGGAGCCCGCCAAGTGTTTTCATTTCCCCCTCTTCATTTGAGGCCAAAATCACATTCCAAGAGCCATTTCCCCCTTTTCCGTCGCTGGAACTCCTCTCTCTCTCTCTCTCTCTCTCTCTCTCTCTCTCCATTCCTTCTGTAGGCACGGATCCTCCCCCTCCTGCGATCGATTCACTTCGGCATTACTGTCCTCTCTCCGGCGACGTTCCTCTCCTTAGGCCCGATCTTTTCTCTCCAGCGAAGTCACCTTTTCCCCCATTTCCACCGCTGTCTCTCCTCTCTCTCCATTACTTTTGCCAGGCACGCATCCTCCCCCGAAGCGAGTCTTTCCCTCTTGCGATCAATTCTCTCCGGTGACGCTATCCTCTGTCTGGCGACGCAGTCTCTCTCCGGCGGCGCCCCTTCTCCCGCGACCGTCTCTTCAAGGTATGACTTTTCTTCCTTTTTTCTTTGTTTTTTTCTTCCTCTATTTTCTTTCTCTTCCCGCTCTCTCTCTAGAGTTTGAGTTTGATATGGGCTTTGGATGGCTTGGATTTAGGAATATTTGTATGTTCCGGCAGGTTTAGGAGGGTTTCGAAAAAAAAAAAACACACAGTTTATGTGTTGAAACTGTCCACGCAGGGAATGTTATGGTGTTTTTCTGGTTTTTTTTTCGATTTATTTTGGTCTTTTTTGGTCAGCCCACTGCTCTAATGGCTGGGATTAATCAATTGCTTTGGTGTTTTGTTTATTTCATATGTTGTGTATACAACGTTCTTTTTCGATGTTTGATTCTTTAGAAATCTGTATACATAATAACAAAGAGATTTCCCTTTTAACATGGTTGAGATTTCTGGATTCTAATGATTTTGACCTGAATATCAGAAGTCAGCTCAAGCTCAAAAGTAGATACTGATGTACCAACTTTAGTAAAAACTGATGTATCAGTCTGCGAAGCTAATTTCATCTGATTCAACTTTGGTACAAACTGTTGTTCATCTGCTTATACTAAAGCATGTCCTTTAATTTCTTTAATTTCTTATACAAGGGAGCCCTTTGTAGGATTTGAAAAAACCTCTCCCACTTTTTCTCTTTTTACCCAAACATGGGTTTTTCTCAAAATTGAGAAAAATCAGAGAGGATTCCTCACCCAGGTCATTACCCAAAAACGCCCTAATGATTCCTTGGTAGCACTAAAAACACGTTCAATGGATATGTAAAATTCGTTGGGGGAGATGGAGACCAAGGAATCATTAAAAGAGTGGATTTTTGATGCGTTGGTAGGATTTAGGAAATCCTCTCCCACTTTTTCTCTTTTTACTTAAACATGGGTTTTCCTAAAAATCGAGAAAAACTAGAGAGGACCCTCACCGGGGGCATTACCCAAACATGCCGTAATGATTTCTTGGTAGCACTAGAAACAACTTTAATGGACTTGCAAAATTGGATGGGGGAGGTGGAGTCGAAGGAATCAGTGAAAGAGAGGATTTTTTATGAGTTGGTAGGATTTGTAAAATCCTCTCCCACTTTTCCGCTTTTCACCCAAATGTAGGTTTTTCTCAAAATTGAGAAAAACCAGAGAGGATTCCTCTCCTAGTACATTACCCAAACATGACCTTAAAGGCATCAATACCAATATTTGATTCCCTTGACAAATCTATCAGTTTCTTTTGATTGAAATGACAAAACCATTCTTTGAATGTATCAGTCTTTTGAGAATGACTTGTACGTTTATAAGAAAAAGGTTCCAAATCCATGCTTTACATATGCTTTTCCATTCTTTCCTTACCTTTTTCTCCTTTGTTCCCCAAGCAACGGCGTATAACACCCCATCTTTACACCTCCTTACTATACTCTTCATTTTCCAACAGCTGAAATCCTATAGGCATCAATGCCAGTATTTGATTCCATTGATTTTCAATTTGATAAAGAGAGGTGGGTAGTCAATGTGATGGAAAGAAAATAAAGAGAGAATATTTTTTCGTAGTTAGTTTTACTTGCCCACTTGACCGTATTTTGTGCCTTTCTAAAACAAGTATGTAATAATCTAGCCTGTACAATCACTTTGTGTGAGGCCCCACCCCTTTGTGGGCCCTCCATTTGAATTTGAATACTATATATTAGCTTAGTATATTAATTATATTAATTATGAGGGGGGGCTTAGTGGGGGCTAGTTATGCATTTTTCATAGGTTATAGATTAGGTTAGTTTAATTATGTGTTTAGTAGATTAATAGGGGGGGGGGGGGTTTCCTTAGGAATTCTCTAGAACTACCCAATGACCAAAGCACCCTTACCCTAACCTTAATCCCATTTTAAACCCTAAGGGCTTTTTTGTCCTAAACCCAAAAATCCCAACCTATTTAAACTATGCCTTCCCCTACCAAACTAGAATACTATTCATCTTAATTTCCATCTCTCTTTTCCTCTTCTTCTCCAACGAGCAACATCATCTCTCTCTCTCTTTCTTTCTTTCTCTTCCCAGAATTTCTTGGACGATCAACAACTGTGCCCTCCCTGCTGCTGGAATTCTTCCCTATATAAGTGGTTTCTATTCTTCTTCTTCTCTCTTCCTCCTGTCTGCAACTGATCAAGGCAAGTAACTCTATGTAAATAACTTAGAATGCATGATCTCTTCTTCCTCTTGATTCTGCAATTTTAATTCTGTATGTGATTGTTTGATGTATCCTTGAGCCTGTTTGTTGGTTTGTTTGGCCATTGATGGATGAGGATCACCTCATTTGGATGATCGATGGTTAGGATTGATGGATGGTGGGGCATTGAAGTGTCTTCTTTGCATGGTGTTGTTTGTGTATGTGATGAATTAATGGATGGGAAATGGTCTGGGGAGGAATTCAGTGTAATAGCAGTGGTATAGGGTGCTCTGTATCAGTTCCGGAAGAGAACCCAGTGAAGAACCCATTTGTGACTTTGAGACCGGGACCCAGGTGGGCCACCCTGTGACTGATCAGGGCCCACATCTGGTAGAGGGGCCCTGGGCGACCTTAGGGGTGTAGTCTGATTAAGAAGTGATCAAGGATAGAGGGGCCATTAACTGTGTTGATTGGCAACCCAAAAGACCCAAACCGTGATGGACTTTTCCATTTTTCTTTGGATGTTGTGGGGCCCATGTGGTCCATCTTTGGAATCAGGACCCCACATCATACATAGGGACCCTGGGCGACCTTCAAGGGAGAGTCTGATCTAAGTTTCATCTTGTGTGGGCCACCATTGGTAGGCCATTTGTGAAGTTATAACTCGTGTTCTGTTACAGAACTCGGTTCTGTAACAGAACACGAGTTCTGTCTTAAAAACAAGTGAAGATGGTGAATGGGTGGGTTTGGTAGTCCTTGGGCGCATGGGAAAAAGGAAGAAATGAGGGAGCATGGAGAAATTGTGATCCAACAACTTGTGGGGCCCAAGTGGGTCTTTGATTTCAGATCAGATCCGGACATTGGATCAGGGTCTGCTTAATGAACCTGATGATGAGTCCTGATCTAGGACTGGGACCCGTGGGACCATTTAACCTAATGACCTGGGATTACTTTTAACCATGGGTTAGTATATTAATTAAGTACCTTGACCAATTAGTTTCATTAATTAAAATAAAACCTATTAGTCTTATTAATTAAAATAAGATCATTAATTTTCTAATTTATACCTTTAGATCCATTAATTAGAGAGAGGTCCTTTAACCCTTTTGGAACCCAATCAGAACCCTTGTGCATAATCTGGATTTTTCCTCAGACCCAGAAATCAGTGTATGTGGTTGACCTAGCTTAGTCGTTTGGCCGAGCTCAGTAGATTGATCGAGCTTAGTGTTTGGCCGAGCTCCGTGTTCTAGCCGAGATCAGTGTTTGGCCGAGCTCAGTGTCTTAGCCGGGTTCAGTGTTTGGCCGAGCTCAGCGTCTTAGCCGAGCTCAGTGCTTTGACCGAACTCAGTGCTTAACCGAGCTCAGTGCTTGACCGATCTCAGTGCTTAACCGAGCCCAGTGCTTGACCAAGCTCAGTACTTATCCAAGCTCCGAGCCAAAAGACCGAGACCAGGTAACCGAGATCAGGAATTTTAGAGAGAGAGAAGCTGAAACCTGGGACACCCCCTTAGCCAGAATTTGCAGGGTGCGCGGTTAACCGACCAGGCCAGGAGGTTGACCGAACACACTGGAAATTCCAATAATTCAGGACTATACCTGAAGGGTGAATACTCTCTGATCCCAGTGTGCCGGGTTGACCCCAGGCCAGGAGATCAATCGAGCACACTGTGTACAGTAAGTTTCCCAGACTTTAGTTTCTCATGTTGTGATCGTTTGTTGGGCCCATTGACCATCCAAATGACTCCATCACTGTGCCAACCACGAGTCAATGGTGTAGCTCAGCCTTGACTCGTGGGGTCCACTGATTAGGGTCCATGTTATGTAATCTGAGATGATTCGACCCTTATACGTTACTAATGATGCACATAACTTCTAAGCACCAAACACAATATTCCTTAGCATCTGTGGTTTCACTTAAAGATCGAATTACCTGAGATGGACCTGTATCCGAAAGTGGACCATTTACCTAGGTTGGACTGTTGCTATCTCCCTATGATTCGTGTACTTGGAGGTTCATCTTCCTCATATTATCACTGTCACTCTATTGTCCTTGTGTTTGCTTATACCTATTAATTAAATGGAAAAATGGAGGACCTAAACCTAGGACTACTTAGAGGTGACCCGGTAGTGTGATTGGGGTGAACATTGACCCGTGTCTGTGGCTAGGCGGGCCCTTTTGTTGGCCTAAGTTTGGGTGTGGATTGCCCTAGATGGGAGATGTTAGATTGAATGGGCTTGTAACCCATTATGGATATAGATGGATTATATGTTAATGGATATGGACTTGTATATCATTTGGACTGTTCTAAACCAGACCATGTATATGGTGGGCCTTGGTATGGATCCAATAATTGGGCTTGAACTTGGATCATGTTCCATGGATTACTTGGACCTCTTAGAGACTTTGTTAGGACCTTGCTCGCGCAAGGCAAAGCCTAGACAGACACAGACCTTTATTGTTTCATAAGTCGGCATAAACATTCACTCGGTTGATTTAAGCTTAGCCAGTTGGACTGATCATCACTGGTAGGAGCTATTGAGAGGATTGTGTGGCTATCATGATGAGCACTGTTGGGACGGACGGTTGTGATGCCGGTTCCGGTCGTTGTGGATGATGTTGATGATATTTTACGGGGTTAGTAATCCCTAGCATTAGCTTAGGATCCCTACCGCGACTGTGTTCAGTATGGGAGGGCCGCGGCATAATATCCCACGGTGACCAGCTTATGTGGATGTGCCATATTGTGTAGGTTTATTACTGTTATACTTATTATGATCCTACATTGTTATCTTGCACGACTGCATAGCATATGTACCTTTGTTACTCCCTTAACTTTATACATGTCTCTACTCATTTTGATGCATACATCCTATATTATCTGCATATTGTGACTTGCCAGATCTTTAGATCTGACCCACTCTTGGTGCTTAGGTCTTGACCCCGAGATCGATGACGACGCGCTCGCGCTTGCAGCGGCACCCGTAGTCGGGGACTACGAATGGGGACAGGCCGACCATGAGGTCGAGCCGGTGATTGGAGAGCCTACACCTGGGGTTGAGTGATATCTGTTGTTTTGGGATTTTTGAGAGAGTCTGTTGTAGTGAGAGGGTATTATTGTAATTAACTTTGGTTTTATATCATTGTCACATTTAGGCTGGACTTCAGCCCATTTATATTTGATATATGGATGATACCTTATGCTTCCGCTATCTCTGATATTGCTTCCGCTATACTATCATGCTTCCGCAATTAACCATTGTTATTATGTTGATGAAAAAGTTTTAAATTGGACCTCACTGCGGACCTACGATCTTGGAAGTTCTCAGATTTTCCGGGAAGTAGCGCGCCAATTTCGGTACTTTGACGGTTTTCTCGGTATCCGAAATTGGGGCGTTACATGGTGGGGCCTCACACTTTGCATATCTAATCCATGGTTTAAAATCTCGGTTTCGGTTGCACTATTGGCCGGGATGAAAAATTGATATGATATCGATATCGGTCGCGGTTATCGGTCCGTCGCGGTCGTCGCGGTGTAATTTTTTTTAATTCAAAGAAATTTGCAAAAATATCCAAAAACTCCAGAATATTAGAAAATGCTGAAAATTAATATTTTTTTTCATTAGTAACAAAAATAAATCAAAATATCGGCCACCTTAAGTTAGGAGTGCTGTTTGTGCCGCAGTTCACTGTCTTCTCTAGTATTTCATATAATTGATCTATCATCTATACACTATTAATAAGCCATTAGTATTTAGTATTCACTATTTAGTATCATAAATACTCCAATAATTATTTTTTAAAAAAGTAGAAGATCTAAATTTTTTTTCTACACCCAAAATCATATATATGAGTAGATCTAGCATGAAAGTGTGTAGAACACAACACATGTGACAAGCCCAATGATCTTTACATTTATTTCTATGCTTTATCTAAAAAAATAAAATAAAAAACACATAATAGTAAAATTAAGGGAGTTAAGTTGATTTTCTCTTACCAAATAAAATATTTTCTTCAAGAAATAGTGATGGAGATAAGCTATGGAGTATGGATGGCTTCTGCTACTCCAAGGAGATGAGAGGAGAGGAGCAAAAAAAAGATGGGAAAAAAGTAAGAAAATTAGGATTTTTGTCAACCATACAACATCTCAGCCGATATTTTTAAAATATCGGCCGGGATATTGATAATACCGATATTATTTTCATCTCGGCCGAGACGGACCGATATTTTGGGGATATTTTGCCAGTTGATACCGATACCAATTTATCGGCCATATATCAGTCCGGTATGGGCCGATACCGGTTCATATCGGCCGATATGAACCAGTATTGGCCGATTTTTTAAACCATAATCTAATCTTTTCTTCTACTTGAGTACTTAGTACTAATCTATGATAGTGATTTTTTTTTTTTTTTGAAATTGCCTGAAGAGCTGCCCTTAGATCTGACATTTGCCCATGAGAGGTAAAAGTTTATGTATTTTTCTTATGCGATATCGCACACAATATATCATAGGGCAGTGCGATATCGCAAATGCGATATCCTAGAGTCATGTGATATCGCACAATTACTGTACAAATAGTTATGCGGAAAATATTTAAAGTTTGACAGTTGTGGGGCAAATGTCAGGAGTAAGACCAGTAGTACGGTCAATATCCCTTTTTTTATATCAACAAAAATGGATGAAATTTTATTTTCTATTTTCATTACCTTCAAAGGCTTTAAACATATAGGCTTTTAATTCTTAGGAAAAGTTTAAGGCCTTAAATTTTTGGTTTATTTAAAAAAAGGATAGAAGTTTTAAAAGTTTTCAAGCCTCATTGAAATATAACTTCTTTGATGTTCTACATATTTCTCAATATATATATATTCTCAATGTGATAAGTTTAATGTGACAATTGAAAGGCCATTCTCCAACCTAAAATAGGAAGGAAATGCCGGCGGTGTCTAAATGATGTACACGTGTTTGATTTCCATATATGACTAGGTTTCCTCGGTGAGGATCCCACACATGCCTCACGAGTTAAACACGATAGAATAGCGTAAGCTTGTAGCAAACTGGATAAAATTAAGGGGGTCAATTTTGGCACCCCCATTTTTAGTATCCGCACCCCATTGACAGGACATCCCAAGTCCGTTTTTTTTTTCTGACAGGACAAGTCACAGTGGGAGTTGGTTGCGGACATCCCAAGAACACTTGCCCCTCCTTTTTTTTTTCTTACAGGACACTTTGCCCATCCTTTTTTTTTCATTTGACCAGTCCAAGTCCAAGTACCCATGTTCCCTATAGCGAGAATTCAAAAAGTCTATACCGCCCTTGTTTTTCCGATCCCAGGCACGATCTCTCTCTCACGTTGCAGAACCTCCTCTCTCAGCTCGGTCTCTCCATCTCCGCTACAGCCCATCTCATCATCTCTCCACTCCATCCTAACCTCATGCACAACATCCCATCTCTCCGTCTCCACCAACCTCTCCCATTTTTTTCCCACCTGCGCAGAACCTTCATCTGGCCATCATCCTCATCAATCTCATCGACCATCACCATCATCCTCTCATCTTCTCCATCCCAAGCTGCACACAGAACCCATCTCACACACTCCATCCCTACCCATCGCGGATTCAACCACTCCAAATCTGAAATCAAATCGCACTTGCCTGATGGTCACCTCCTCCTCCTCCCCCCGCATCCATCATCGGGAAGCATGATTTCTCCAAATCCTGGCCCACCCTGGAAAGGAACGAAAGAAAGGAGAAGAGAGGGCAAGAAAGAAACGAAAGATCAGATTCTCGCTATAGCGAGAACATATTCTCGCTGTGCTCTCGCTATAGCGAGAAAAGGGGCTCGCTATCCGATGTCCATTCGCACGTGTGGAAATTTTCAAGCACTCCACCCACCTTTGGTAGACAACTATCCTTGATCTATCATTATGGCCTATTAAAGTCCCATCAAGAGGGGTGCCCTTATTAAAAGTTGTGGTGCCAAAATGAGCGCCCTAAAATTAAACATGATAAAACATGACAAGTATCAAAGTAAGCAATAGCGTGAAGTGACAATCCTATAAAACAGTTAAAATTAATAATTACACAAAAATATGAAGTTTTAATTACTGTTCCCCAAAAGAAAAAGCCAACGCGACCTATACAAAATAATCACAAAAAGAATGTCATTCCCAAAATGTATCGCAACTTTGGCACAGAACAAATGTCTAGATGACATCATCCGCGCGCTACTCGCCTACGGGTCGCAGCTCCTCAGCCGCCTCCACAAGCTCCTCCACAAGGGCAAGGTCAGTACCTTCAGCACCGAAAAAATACCGTTGGGAGCCCTTTGTAGGATATGAAAAAACCTCTCCCACTTTTTCTCTTTTTACCCAAACATGGGTTTTCCTCAAAATCGAGAAAAACCAGAGAGGATTCCTCACCGGGACATTACCCAAACACGCCCTAATGATTCCTTGGTAGCACTAAAAACACCTGCAATGGATTTGTAAAATTCGTTGGGGGAGATAGAGACCAAGGAATCATTAAAACAGTGGATTTTTGATGCGTTGGTAGGATTTAGGAAATCTTCTACCACTTTTTCTCTTTTTACTCAAACATGGGTTTTCCTCAAAATCGAGAAAAACTAGAGAGGACCCTCACCGAGGGCATTACCCAAGCACACTCTAATGATTTTTTGGTAGCACTAGAAACAATTTTAATGGATTTGCAAAATTCGATGGGGGAGGTGGAGTTAAGACCCCGACCCCCAGTTCTTTTGTTTAGTATTATTTTAATCGTGGTTTAGCTTTTCAAGCGAGATTTGAGTTGGTTTGACTTTGTCTTTGAGTTTGACTAGATTTTTCATAGCCTTGGAGATTTTGAGGACCATTGACCTTGGTTTGACCCGGTCCATATGATTTGCATTTTTGTGAGAAATTATTCTTATTTTGGAAAAATTACGATTTTTACTCCTTTTGACTCATTTTATGAAGTTTAACAACTTTCATGATTTGACCATTTTGATTCGATGATTAGAAAATACGTTTTTCGAGAAAAAGGGGGAAAAATGACATTTTCACTAAATCTGTCCATAAATTTCGAGAATTTCAGAAATTGGGGAAAATATACTTTTTGGAAAGTAAACATTTTGTTGATCGATTTTGTCTTCTTCGTCGATCTCATTCGGGACCCCCAAATGTTAGTTTCGGCCTTTGTAATATTGGGGCCCATGGGGCCCAGCCCACTTAACCCTTTATAAAACCACCATGGGTTCTTCTTCTTCCCATTTTCATTTTTCCTACAATGAAGAGAGGAGCCTAGGGTTTTCTCCCAACCATTTTCTCTCTCTTCTAGAAAGCTCCCATCTTGAGTGCTAAGTGAGGGAATGATCTTCCCATATTCTTCCCCACCTTCCAAGCTTTCCAAAGATGCATTTTTCTAAAGATTTGAACTAGGAGAGACCACTTTTCCAAGCCCTTCTTCTTTGTTTGAATCACCAAAGGTTAGCTATGGCTTTTCTTTCTTTAGATCTTTGTTTTCCAAACCATTTGGAGTATTTTGATCATACATGCAAGGGTTTTCATTGAGATTTGCAAAAGATTGATTTTTCAAGGGTTTTCTCTTGGATATTTTTGGGGCTTTTGTAGATTTGGGGCTTTGCTATTAGAGAGGTGCTCTTGGAGTGATTTGTTCCCCATCTTGACTTGAGGCAAGTAAATATTCAGATATTGTGGTGTATGTTGTTTATTATGAGTATTTGTTCTTCTCTTAAAAACTATGAATTTTCTGCCTTGGTTTATTGATTTGTTCTTGAAATGTTTGAGCAAAGATTTATGTTTATGGTTCTCTAGTTTATGATTCCAATAATCTGAGATTTTTCTTTAGTAATGAATCATCTTTGAATTTGTTATGCACGTTTCAGATTTTAATGTTTTGATGGATAAAAAGTGCTTTGTTCATGCTTGAATCTTGGAAAGAATGGAATGATGTAATGTATGGTTGTTTTAATGGATTTGGTGTGGCAAGGAGAAGCCCAAAGTATGTTAGATTTGATGTAGAAGAAGTGAGAGGGAAAGAAAAATCAAATGGAGAGGAAGAAGTGCTGAAATCAGGGGAGAAAAACCCCCCTGCACGGGCTGGACAGAAGCCCAGCTCGCTATATAGCGAGCCAGGCTTCTGGAATGGGCTGTTTTTGGCCCAATTTCTGGGCTGTTTAAGGCCCTATTTTGAGGCCTGTTTTCAGCCTGTTTAAGGCCCTGTTCCAACTTGTTTTTAGGCCAACCAACCTGTTTTAGGCCCATTTCATCCCATCTTTCCTCTTCATCTTAAGGCCCATTAATCTCCTTTTTATGCCTAAAAGCCCATGAAAGATTTGGGTAAATTGTGATACTTGAGAAATTGTGAAATGGGAATGAGAACAATGAGAGAATGAGCATATGTGAAATTACCCGGGAATCTTTCAAGTCTCAATGCGCACTTTATCATTTTAAATGTTGTGGATTTTCATTGGCACCAAACATATTCGTTTATTAATCAATGTTTAAAGGTTAAGTGTGTATTGAGATGGTTCCTTGGTAAGTCATTAAGTCATTCTACACTATTCCATTCCATTTCAAGTCAGAGAATGTATTTGTATTCTTCGGTAAACTAATTTGAATAGCATCGGTGATTTGTTATAAAATCATGTGGTCTTCCATGTTCGAAAGGTTTGATCGTATGATTTTATACAAATTACTTTGATGTGTATTTGAGTGGTTTACCATAGAAATTCGTATGTTTTCTAGGAATCGATTTGGAAGGAGATTTGAGCGGTTCGCCACATTCGGAAATACATCGATAAGACTATTATTTTGAAAAGACTATTATTTTGAAAATAAAACCTCGAGGCAAGATGGGGCCAGAGCTTTGTAGTGCGAGCCCATGAGCCAAAGAGACTATTATTTCGAGAATAAAACCTCAAGGCAAGACGGGGCCAGAGCTTTGTAGTGTGAGCCCATGAGCCAAAGGGATTATTATTTTGATTGGTATTGGTTCAGGTTTTGAAAACTAAAGGCACCACTAGGCTTAGGTCACCTTGTCGGGCTGATCACCCGGCTTGGGATCTTTAATTTATCTACCAGCTGCAGCTTGGATTCTGTCTGTACCGACCATGGCAACGGTTTTTATCTGCCGGTCCCACTTGTATGTGGCTACGGTTCTGATTCTGTTTCCGGTCTCACGTGTAGTGGCTACGGTTCTGTCTGCTCTTGTTACTTCGGTAATAGGAGAATATAGCTATGTGTGGTTTGCCAATGTTTTATCCGTTGTTATTTTATTTTATGATTCTTGTTTGTTTATGCTCATTATAATCTTTGAATTTATTAATGTTTAAGAAATCGATCTTTTATCATATTGTCTCTATTATTCAGGATTTTAAATGTATTTCAAATCATTAAATGTGTTACGTAGGTTGTTATCTTTTTAAGATATTTATGCTTCAGAGACTGTGCATTTATTCACTTTGATATTTATGTTCGGTCTTTCAATCGTTTTATCAGGGTTTATTACTATTATTGTTTAGACTCTTTAAATGAAATTACAATGATTCCATCGGATTTTATAAATGCCCATTTCCATATTACTTGTTTATTTGCTTGCCAGACCGTCATGTCTGACCCTGTTTGTTTGGTGCCAGATTTCTCTCCCATTGCTTTTTAGGTGTTTGATCGGAGGTGGCAGTTGAGCCACCGGTCTGACGTGAGAGGCTACCCATTGATATCATCTAGATGTCAAGTTTGGCACCGGAGTTCGTATCTAAATCTTGAGGGTAGTATTTCTATTTAGTTGGATATTATTTTTGAATGGCTTTGTAGCCTTTTTCTTAGGATTTGTAATTAAGACACTTGTTAATTGTAATTTGAACATGTGGGAAATAATAGTCCTGTTACTACCAGCTCAGTATTCTTTGAATTATGATTTGTGCCAATCTGCTTGTATGATGGCTTTATGATATTGGTCGAGTGCTATGTGGAATCCGATGGCCACGGACTCCGGATCGCAGCACCATGATTAGCTTCCGCGAAAATATGTTCAGTTTGTGTGGAATTTTATTAACCTCATTCACGCGGATCTTGGGAAATACAACAAAAATTTTAATTAATCCCAAAATTCCGCATCCCGAGGTCGGATCACTGCAGGGCCCGGTTTCGGGGTGTGACATGGAGTCGAAGGAATCATTGAAACAGAGGGTTTTTTATGAGTTGGTAGGATTTGTAAAATCCTCTCCCACTTTTATGCTATTAACCCAAACGTGGGTTTTTCTCAAAATCGAGAAAGAGCAGAGAGGATTCCTCTCCTAGTGCATTACCCAAACATGACCTTAAAGGCATCAATACTAGTATTTGATTCCCTTAACAAATCTACCAGTTTCTTTTAATTGAAATGACAAAACCATTCTTTGAAGGTATCGGTCTTTTGAGAATGAATTGTACGTTTATAGGAAAAAGGTTCCAAATCCATGCTCTACATATGCTTTTCCATTCTTTCCTTTCCTTTTTCTCCTTTGTTCCCCAAGCAATAGCGTATAACACCCTATCTTTACACCTCCTTACTATACTCTTCATTTTCCAACAGCTGAAATCCTATAGTCATCAATGCCAGTATTTGATTCCATTGATTTTCAATTTGAGAAAGAGAGGTATAGTCAATGTGATGGAAAGAAAATAAAGAGATAATATTTTTCCATAGTTAGTTTTACTTGCCCACTTGACTGTGTTTTGTGCTTTTCTAAAACAAGTATGTAATAATCTAGCATGTACAATCACTTTGGATATCTAATCCATGGTTAAAATCTTAGTTTCGGTTACGGTATTGGCCGGGCCGAAAAAACGATATGATATCGGTATCGTCGCGGTGTGAGTTTTTTTAATTAAAAAAACTCGCAAAAATATCCAAAAAATCCAGAATATTAGAAAATGCTGGAAAACAATATTTTTTTCCCATTAGTAACAACAATAAATCAAAATATCGGCCACCTTGAGTTATGAGTCCTGTTTGTGTCGCAGTTCGCTGTCTTTTCTAGTATTTCATATAATAGATCTATCATCTATACACTATTAATAAGCCATTAGTATTTAGTATTCACTATTTAGTATCATAAATATTCCAACAATTATTTTTTTTTAAAGTAGAAGATCTAAAAAAAAAAAAATTTCTACACCCAAAATCATATATATGAGTAGATCTAGCATGAAAGTGTGTAGATCTAACTTCTAAGTGAAGAACACAACACATGTGACAAACCCAATGATCTTTACATTCATTTCTATGCTTTATCTAAAAAAATAAAATAAAAAACACATAATAGTAAAATTAAGGGAGTTAAGTTGATTTTCTCTTACCAAATAAAATGTTTTCTTCAAGAAATAGTGATGGAGATGAGCCATGGAGTATGGAGTATGGATGGTTGTTGCTACTCTAAGAAGATAAGAGGAGAGGAGAAGAAGATGGGAAAAAAGTAAGAAAACTAGGGTTTTTGTCAACCATACAACATTTCGGCCGATATTTTCAAAATATGGGCCAAGATATCAGTAACACCGATATTATGTTCATCTCGGCCGAGATGGACCGATATTTTGGGGATATTTTGCCAGTTGATACCTAAAACGATTTATCGGCCATATATCGGTTCGATATGGGCCGATACCGGTTCATATCAGCCGATTTTTTAAACCATGATCTAATCTCTTCTTCTACTTGAGTACTTAGTACTAATCTATGATAGTGAGTTTTTTTTTTTTTGAAATTGCTTAAAGAGTTGCCCTTAGATCTGACATTTGCCCATGAGAGGTAAAATTTTATGTATTTTTTCTTGTGCGATATCGCACACAATATATCATAGGGCCATATGATATCGCAAATGTGATATCCTAGAGTCATGTGATATTGCACAATTATCGTACAAATAGTTCTGCGGGAAATATTTAAAGTTTGACAATTGTGGGGCAAATGTCAGGAGTAAGACCAGTAGTACGGTCAATATCTCTTTTTTATACAACAAAAATGGATGAAGAAATTTTATACCTCTTTGATGTTCTACATATTCTCAATATATATATATTCTCAATGTGATAAGTTTAATGTGACAATTGGAAGGCCATTCTCCAACCTAAAATAGGAAGGAAATGCCGGCGGTGTTTGGCATTTATGCACGTGTTAGGAAAATGATTTGTTTGATTTCCATATACAACTAGAGTCCCATATTGGAAACACTTTCCACTGTTTGTTTCCACATGTGAATCTCAAAAGGATTCGATAGCTCACCATTTATCTCAAAATTTTTAGAATCCATGATGAATCAAAACCTGACCAAAAGCATTTTATGGCCTTTCAAAGAGAGTGAACAGTTCAGATAGGGAAAATGGGCCCCACAAATGTGCAAAATGGCAGATTTTAGTGTCTATATTTTTCTGTAAATATCTCAAAATCTGTAATGCATCCACGATTGACATTTGACCCCATATTCATCTCAAGCCTGACACAAGCCATAAAAGGCTTGCTTGAGCCCAGCCTCCCTTTGTGTTATGCATTTATACATTGTCCTAAGTAGCAGCTCAACTGATTTTGTGTTGTGTGCCTTTGTGTGGTCATTAAAAAAAAAAAAAAAAAGCCTAGCAGGTGGATCATCCTGTAGGAATATCAACAGTTTGTCCAAGTAATAAACAGAAAATGGAAAAATAACTCAAGGCTAACAAAAATATTTCTTGTTGGCATTAAATTACAAGCACCAAATTCTTATGTCTAAGCACTCTTTTTCCAAGGCTTGATGATCACAGCCATGACAATGACAACAGCGACTACGATGATAATTAAAGAGCAGGATGAAAATAGCTTTGCACACACATTTCCGGTAGCTCTTCTGCATATTCCTCGCCTTATGGAGAGCAGTCGTCCCAGATTGTACATGGTCAACAGCATTTGAAATCTGTTTATAGAAATGAATGCTCCATTAATCAGGAGTATTGAGAAAATCTTTCAGGAATTAGGGATTAAGGGTGTTGATTTTAGAAAAGAAAAATGTTTAAAAGTGTTTTTTAATGGTTAAGTCTTTATGCACTGTTGTACATAACCTTCATATCTTAACAGTCGTAATAACACAGACACTCACAATTCAAAATTCATTAGTGGTGTATCCTAAATGTTTTTATATGGTCAATCTGTGTGGTCTTATAATCAGAGTAGCATATGCACACCACCAAACACATTGGTATAAACCATTATTTCATTCTTGAACAAGAGGATATCCACCTCAACATAACAAATGTGGTCATACCTGAGATTCAATGTTGTCCAAGATATCGCCTTGTGCCTCAACCAAAACTGCCATGTCTAGGAAAATCTACAAGGTAAATTGGCAACGAATGTAAGACATGGAATCAGATAATGTCTTGTGATCCTATAATTATATATTTACATCAATCAAATGGTGTCAAGCCAAGTCTTTCATCTTCTTAGCCATCATGTGTCTAAAAAAATCAAATATACATATGGGGCGTGGTCCACACGGACGACCTTGTAGGGCCCACAAGGGCCCTATCAATCAAGGGGATGTGGGGGATCTAAAGATCCAAATGGGACCCACCGTTGCATGAAATCTCAAGTCCATTAGATCATCTCAATCTCTTGATCTGTGGCCTTCTAGTTTAACGGTTTTATAAAGCAGCATTTTTTTCAGGATTTCAACCTACCAGTGCAGAACATTCAGATGGGTGTGAAACCTATGACTTGTGACATTTTTGGGATAGTGGGTGTGAGATTGTTGGTTTGATCATAGGAGGTCCCATATGCCTAAAAAGGAAATCTGCATAGTTGCTCTCATGAAAAATGTCCACATGGGAGCATCTCTCTGACTCTCTCTGTGTGTACTTGCCGATGATACATATACATTCCCGATCCCATGTGTGCTCTGTGCATGGAGCAATCCATGTACACCACCTAGCTGTGGGGCCCACTTGGGGTTGGGGATGGGGATTGGGCTGTGGGTTGGCGTGTGGGGGTTGTTAAGAATCAAAAGATCTGGTTGCGGCCTCTCCGTGTAGAAACTGTAGTGCCCAACTGATCATCCTAACCCTTGGACCAGGGGCCCACAAATGTTAGACTCTTAAAAAGTTTACACAGTTCAACAAATGGTCCAGTCCATTAGGATGGGTGGCAAACCTTGAGATCGGTTGAATTCAGGGGTCTCATATGTTTGGTCCATTCAGATGGGTGATCAAATGGGCCCGACTATGAGGTGCACATGAAATGCTTCATAGGTATTGTGTACACCGGATAATTTTCATGCACACATATATATGCAAAAATTTTCACCTACACCTTTTTTGGGGTGTTATTGTGCACACAACCTAGTGGGGCCTGCCTGATCACCCATCCGAATGGCCCACACACACGGGATCCCTTTGAACTACACCAATTTCTTTTTTCTTTTACACCCATCCGAATGGATTGCACCTTAGGATCGACGGGTCAAATTTTCCCTAGGGTTGAAACTTGTGGGCCGTTGGTGAAGTAATGATTAGGATGATTAGGTGGCCCCATATTTTGTAAACATGTAGACCCCAACCCAATCTTTGGATCCCCCAGCCCCATCCCCAGGTGGGCCCAACAACGAAGTGAGTAAAGAAAGCCTCGTGCACACCGCACGCATGTGATCAGTTCCACGCACTTATAGGGCAGCACTAGACATGACCTATGCATTTTCATAGTAAAGTGCACATTCTAGTTGGGTCCATTGAGATGCATGATAATCATGGAACTCCATTGGATGTAAAGATCTATATGAGACCTACCCGTGTGCTACATGCTCTGTCAAGGATAATTGGTTTTTGGGAAATAAAATGATGAAAAACAAACATACCTGTTGTAACTCAAAAAGCTTCTTTTCTAAGTCTCTCAATGTATCGTGGCGCTCCTGGATTTCTGCCAATGTGTCCACTGCCTGCAAGCATAAATTCATGTTTTTTCCCTTCTATCCAAACTGAAATTATCTTCAAATCCAGCAGCAAAGAATAGTAACTAAGAAAGAGAGAAAATTTACAAATAAAAAGAATAACAATAATAATAAGAGGCAAATTCAGTAGCATGCAATTGTTAAGAAATTATTACTAACATGTCAAATACAAAAAACATTTGATTCAAAAAGTTGGGTTCTGGAGCTCTCTCATCCCCTTCTAAAAGCCATTTAGAGCAGGCAAGCATGCCTTCCTCTCTAGATAGCACTGCTATTTTGCAAACTGTTGTCAGGTCTTATAGACCACCTAGCTATAGAGGACAACAAAATCAAAGGGGAAGGAACAATCTGATTTTGCAACCAAGGTCTCCTCCTTTAAACACAACACAGCAACAATGCTTATTGACAGCTTCCTCATAGGTGGCATTGTTCTTCTCAATCTGCTTCCACATTTGATAGTGAATCTTTCTGATGTGTTCATCAAATCTTTCACCTCCTCATCAATCTATCTTCCATCAGGCATTGTAATGTGGTCAGCCACATTGGTTGACTTCGCTACATACACAATCTCAAAGGGTCATTTTCTGAATGGTCCTATTTTTCAGTCGGTTGTGAGTGAATTCAAAATGTGTCAAGACAATGTCCCACTTCTTCAGATGACTTTTAACCAAAGATTGCAAAATGTTTGCAAGACTTCTATGTCCACCATGGCTTGACCGTAAATCTATGGATGATGATACACATTGTTGAAATATAGCTTGGTTCTGACATCTTGCCCAACATACACCAAATTTGACTAATGAATACGCTGCCTTGAATGTATTTGCTTCTGTTCTCAAGTGAATGAAGAAGGCATTAATTTCCCACCACTATTAAGTCCAAAACTCTGCATAAATGATAAAGACAATTCTCCAAGGCAGATTGTTTTTTTTTTCAGTGACCACAGAGATGATGTTGCAGGAATCTCCATCCAGTAAAAGGTTGCTGGGACATGTTGATGGTTAATCCTCAATCTTCTCAAAGAGTTTTCACTTTTCACCTCAACCTCATTCAAACTCAATTCTTTATGGAAGATAAAATCCGAGGGAATATTGCATACAGTTCTCATGGAACATAACTAAAACACTCCCCTTACTCAAATAGTGACTCAATGGAGTGAACTCAACTCAATAACAATTCAATTGATACTTAAGTTTTTATGGAAACAAAGAGACAAGCACAAATAAGGAGAAACTGACCTGGCCTCGGCCTTGCTCCTGAACTGCTCTCTGGAATATTTGCTCGCTGTTTCCATTTTCTATCAACCATTCAAGAGTCTAAACAGAGTTCAGCAATCACGTTACAAATTATACGAAGTATACGGACAGATACAATGGTCAATGAAATCTAACAGGGTAATCTCACCTGTTCATCAGGTCTAGTACCTGTTACTGTTCATCCAGAAAATCCAAAGAAAAAAAAAAGAAGGATGGGACCAATCAGCATTATTATAATAGAGCATCAATATAAAATGCATCAGATGCCAAACAACAGATTTGTGCATGAGAATCATAATAAGAGCTCTAATAACCTGTAAAAACCCTTGTCTCAATAACCTCGCCATATTCCTCTTGGATAGTTTCTCTTAAAGCCTGCAAAACAAGTTCACGGATTACAAAACTTGAATGCATAAGTAACAACACAGCTAGTGTCACAGTAAAAAAGTACAGCATCTCTAGTCACCTGAAATTCAGACATCTTCTCTTTCAGCTTCTTTTTCAAGGAACTGCAAATACCAAAAGAAAAATAAAAAAAAAAAGAAATAGTAAATGACATGTCACAAAGGCATTCCACGTTTCAAAAACTGTCAATGTTGGTATCAAGTTGGACACATCTAGGCATATTTGTAGGAATGATCTTATTTCTGTATTTTGTATATGCTGATAAAAATATTTCTTGTAAACGGTACTATATGTGTACAATTCATGGAGTTCTATTCTGAATGCAAGTGATACCCTTCTCAACTAATATTGGCTTCTCCACCGTCACGATATTACTTTCTAGATTTCAAAAATGTGGTTTGTAGGATTCTCCAAGGTTGCCATGTCTGGCACTTGGTGTCAAACCTACAGACATGGTGGTGTCTAAGTTGTGTGTATTTTTTAGCTTTTAATAAGCTAAAGAATGATATAAGTTCACATATAGAATTACACAGTCGTCGCCATTCTGGAACGATCTACACTGGTTCCTTTTCCACATCCGGGCTTCTTCCTGCTAGTCAAATTCTAGACAAAAAACTCAAAAAAAGAAATCAGCATAATTCAACTTTCACGCCAAAACAGCTGTGATTAGGAAACAGCAACAAGTAACATTACATCTCTATCGAGTTCGTCAAGTTTTGATTTTGCCAAATAAGCAACTTTCCCTACTTCATCTATGTCTTTCTCCATACGCTGCTTGATTGCTGGAAACCATAAAAAGAGCCAGTTGGAGATTTAATCGTCAATTTTGTTACATTTAGGCAGGGTTGCCTGAACTAAACAAGAAAAGTAAAGTTTCAGCCTGTTCCAGTTGGAACAACCCAAACAGGTCTCTTTTGCTTCTATTCCAGTGGGAAGTAGCAATTGACCTTTTACTTTTTTTCATTTTTTTACCTAAAAAAGCTCAAAATTCTTTTTTCTTTTTAAATGTTTCCTAAAACACTTTAAATGCACATGGAAGACCTTAACTCTGTTAAGCTTTTTTGGTAACAACGGCTGAAGGCTAAAAAGGATAATTCCATTTATTTTCATTTTCTTTGTACACAGAGAATAAAGTATTAGTCAAGTTATATCTTTCAGTTTCTTTGAATCGATTAACAGTTTATTATAAAATGCTTGCAGGTGACTTTGCTGTGCCATTAGCTAATTGAAAATGAAACAGGATGACCAAACTTTTCTCCACACATGATATGGCAGTATTTCCTTTTCCATTGGTCACTTCATAAGCTCAATATGCTACAAATAAGATACTCATAATCTTAAAATTCAATTGGTTTATAACTGCATGGTGGAATTAATTTAGACCCAAAATGCCTAACCCTCAACAATTTGCTATTCAGATCCTTCGTGGGTGTAGGAGCTCAAGAAGATGTAAAGGAACTGGTAATATTACAAGATCGAAAAATAGAGCCTATACAATTCTCAATGGAATACAGGTAACCTATAGAACTTATATGTGTAATATTTAGGCCCCTCCTAGAGTCTTGGCTTTCTGCTGAGTAGCATATTTAGATAAGACTTTGATAGTTAATCATTTACAGAGTCAGAACTTTATTATTTTCAATGGTTGTTATCCCTTGTCTTCGGCACATTAAGGAGTCAATCATCTGATGCTCCAATGAAACTTTGCTGATAAGGCATGGGTTTATTTCTTAAAGTTGTTAAATGTTCCTCGAGCTATGTGTATTTTCCTTGGAAACTTAGTTTAAATTGGTGGAATGAGATTTCTTAAAAGAAGGGCTAAATCTATGGCATCTTTCTTTTGTGGCAGTGACTGGAAAATAAAACACTTAACATTCAAATCAATGAACGAGAGTGTCGACAAAACAGGACAGTATGTGCAAACAAGAAGGCAAATGGATATAGTCCGAGCTTCAGATCAGCATAAAAAATGTAGTGACAGGAAATAACTACCTTTCATTGCAGCAGCATTGGTTACATTCTTTGACTCCTCATTTGCATCCTACATGCATCATAAGCAAGTTAGCGATAGAAGAATACATCTGAGTTTAGGCAAGTTGTTTTAGGAAGCTATTATAAACAAGAATTATTTAATATTTTACTATAAATAAATAAATATCAGTTCATTTAAGAATAAATGATGAAGAAATCCCTCACTTTGAATGAAACGGACAAAAACCAACTCAAAAGCGAAGAAGGAAAAATCCTTGCTTTGTCAAATTTCCGCTGAACTATGAAAATTTGACCTATTTGACCAAAATTGTTGAATTCAGAACCAAAGCAGAAATTTCAGCCAGATAGAATCAAAGTTTGAATTGAAATCTTTTATAAGGTTGTTCATTTTGGCTTATTGACCAAAAAGAATAGTTTCAGCCAGTCTGGCTGGAATGAACTGAAATTGACAAATAGGTTAATGATGCAGATTTGAGTGCTTGAGAAATAAAGGGAGAGCCCACATCAGATAGGGAACAAGATGTGGTGGAAAATGTAAAATAGGATTTCATTCTTTTTAGAGATGGAAAAATATCAAGTCTCAAAAGATGTCTGAATGACATGAAGTTAGGTGTGTTTGATTTGATGGATTACCTATTAACGAGCCCGAGATTGTGCAATTCTGAAAAGTTTTAAGAAGTTATGGCCCATTTATTGGTAAGGAATGGAGTAATGAGTTTCAAGAGTCCTAGTTTGGTTGGAAGTTGTTACTGTTTTTGGTTGTTGGGTTATTCCAAGTTGTATAGTTAGCAGGAGCCTTAATTTAAAAGTTGCTTTGATGTTGTTGTAAAGGGAAAATCAGTTGAAGTTGTCTTAGAATTAGATGATGTCTTGACTTTCAAAAAGGTCTTGTGTAGATGCATGGATGTTCCATTCAATACAATGAAATCTGATCATTTTGCCTTTCCAACTCTTGGTTGTTGTGATTTCCCTAGACATTCCCATGGGGAGAATTCCATCGGATCAAAATGGCCCTAGCTAATGACTCCTAGGCCTCTATCACATGTGGTAAGTCCACAGTGTAACTCAAGGTTCCAGACTGCATGCAGTCGGTTACCAAAAGCCTCTAGTATAGGCTGCAGGAGTAGCAAAAAAGAGAAATAGCAAGCGGCTACTAGCATGGACAATTTTCATTTGAAATTGGCACCTCAATTGGAAAACAAATAATATGGCAGGCTGAGCCCAAAGGTTAATTCTGAATATATCACTTAGTTTCTGACTGAAAGGAATGCCACTGAGGTTCAAAGTAAGTATTCAAGGGAAATAACATACTAGCACATCATAAACCAAACCTGGAGCTTCTTCAGCAACTTGGAAAGCTTTTCATTTTGATTCTCAACCACTTTAATCTGACGCAAAACAGAACCATGCCAACCATAACACCTTACTAATGACCATGTAAACAGAATAATATGGGGAAAAAATAATTCAGTGTCCTTTTTAAAATTCTCATAGTGACTATTAAGCTTCATTTTATGCATTCCAGTTAGCTAAAGGATTACATCATTCATATGACTTCTGGGGCTCTTTTGGGCACATCCATGAACTGTGGAATCTGCAGGCCCCACAACAGCAGATTCAGTGGTCAGTAAATCCCCATCCTGACACCGCTCCTAAGAAATGAGAATCCACTCAAACAAGGATTTTCAATGTGCCACATCAGCATACAGCAATTGCTTTTCATTCTCTGCTGATGCACCAAGTGAGGAACCCAAGAAAAAAAAAACTTCTTTTTTCCCGTGACATCGTTTATACAAACAAACTCTTAGCTACCTGTCTGAAGAAATCTTCTAAGCTTAGTTCTGCAGAATCCATTGGAGCTTGGGTTCCTAATTCAATATCTTGATCCATTAATGCCTTCCCTCGAGCGATTTCGAAGGAAGCCTGCATGCAGCCGCAATGAGATTATGAGAAAATAATACTCACTACCACAGAGAAGTCTAAAATTATGTGGAAAACCAAACAGAAATAGTTCCATAGTAGGAAAAAATGCTAACAGGGAAGAAGCTATTGTCATACCTCTTAGATATGAATGAACAGCGAGTGCCCAGAATTCATAATATCAGAAAACATATTTATTTATAGTTTTTTTATAATTTATTTTTTGATCACTAAGGACTAGCAGAATATTATGAGTTATGACCCTTTAAAATCAAATAATAAGGATTTTTAGTGCAAATTGGCCTATCATGTTAGACGTACTTGTTCTGTCTTCTAATCCTCACATGTTTAGACCACAACTAGGCACAGAATATATGTCATGAAAATATATATTATTCTTGTGCATTGTGTTTATAAATGTGTAGTTCTTTAAAGGAATACAGGTTCTAGTAAGATACCAGTTCCCATGCAGTTATGATACGTAAAGTACACAGAAGCTTGTTTTCACACAGTATTAAAAGGCATTGCCCATTTAAACAACTGTCTGGGAACCATTGCCCTAAAGTAGTGGATTTATTATGTAATTTTACAATTAATTGTGGATTCATTACCTAGAGTCGTCATCTACTGCAGTGGGAGCCTCAACTGGAGACAATTTAGAGAGGGAGAGGGTTGGTCCTAAGAATAAGGGTTGGGTCAAGTTTCACCTGCATCCAATGATCCTAGGGATGTGACTTAGGCCATTAAAAAAAATGGCCATTCAAAACTGTAGGCCTTTCTCAACGGCCTAGATAATAGCCTTGGAGCTTAGGATGGGGTTGAAACTCAAATCACTCCTATCCTTGTGGTCTCCTTTCCATTACCTCGTCTTTCCTCATAAACATTTTCCGAGATGGTTCCCACACACTTCCACCACACCATTTTATGCATGGGATATGAAGGGTCCATATGTGAAACACATTATCATGTTCGTTTGGAAGCACCATTTTTATTCTAGTAAATAAGAACATTGAACGGCTTTAAATGTGTGTGTGTGTCACATATTTCTCAAAATATACAATTTATGATATGAAACTAAATGTTTGGATGTTTATCATTCATATGAGAATATTAAACAGTTCAGATCATGAATTGCGGGCCCATAAAACTGCAGAAAATCAGATCTATAGGTCGTTAATTTTTGGGCTTGTTTCACATATTTTTCAAATTTAGGAAGATTTAAGCTATGAACTAAACATCTTGGGGTTTATTAGTCCAACAAAAAGATGGACAATTCACTTGGTATACCCACGGGACTTCAAAAAATGAAAGGTGGCTGACGGGATTTGAGCCCGTGACTTATTGTTGCAGGGAAAATTGAGCGAGGTTTTCTACCATCGCCTTCACATGGGAGGAGTGTAATTTTAGGCTGAAAAGGGCTCTAGCTACACCATTTTCACACATTATTACCATGTGATTGGTAAACGAGCGCAACCAAACATGAACATCCATAAATGTTACACATGAGCAACAATTACATATACGAGTGCAAAAAAACAACCCCTCAATGTAACAATTAGATCCAGTTAGCAAACACCCAATAAAACAACTAGGATGGTCTGATCACCATTGTTATGCAGAATGGTTTATCTAATTATCTAGCCGATGGTAGAGATTGTAGAGAGAAAAACCCTTGTTTGCATATTTCCTAACTAGTTCTTCTCATCACCGTTTCTGGTTTCTACAACACCAATAGTCAAAAAGAAAACTATAGAGAAATCTCGATATATCAACCACTTTCTGAAGCAGAAACATCATAATTCAGTAAAAAGGTCATTAATTCACAAGCTATCTACAACTGCATTGTATTCAATTCAACCAGATGATCATTTCCAAATCCAGAGACAATTCAAAAAGAAGAAGAAGAAGAAGAAAAAAAAAAAACCAGATTCAATGATGCATTACAATGAAACCAAGAATCTAAGACTAAGATCAACCCCCCAAAAGGCAGAATCTAAAGAGAATCACAATAAAACAAGATTTCATGAGCGGGAAAATACCGTTATAAGGTCGTTCATCTTCCCGCGAAGCGATCAAACAACGAGGGAAGTTGATATAGAAGATTTGAGAGAGGCACAGGAGAAGAAGATAGTGAAGCTTTGATCTAACGATGACTTCTACTAGGGCTGTCAAAATTTACCGTGAAAACCGAACCGCCCGGCCGAACCGACCGTTTGGTCGGTTTATAGTTTTTTTTTTAAAACAAAACCGACCAAACGGTTTTTTTAAGTTTTTTTTTTCAACGATCGGCCATGATAGTTGAATGGTGTGGTTGGCTGGCACATGACGAAATAACAACATAAGTTATTAATTTGTAGAACTGAAAAACAGACCGTGATTTGTGTACATACTTGTATGATTATATTGAGCACACCGTTTTTTTTATGTTTCTAAAGTGACATTATTGTCTCCATGTGGATTGCTTGTAACTGTAGGAATTTGGATTATTCAAGCCAGCCCTCACAGAATCTTTGAGGCTAGCCTTGTATCCATCAGTAGGGCCCATCTCTTCATTGTAAACTACTCATAAATCATCTCATAAATCATACTGTTGTATTCAATTTGGGTGAAATTTTTCTCTCTTTTTTAAACACAAAAAAAAAAAAAAACACCCAATTAGCCGAAGACCGACCGAAACCGACCGAACCGAAATGTCGGTTTCCAATGTCCAGTATATATACTTTGGTCGGTTTCGGTTATCGCAAAATTGTAAAACCGAAAGTTTCGGCCCGGGTGTCATATGTCGTTAAACCGACCGAAAATCGACCGCTTACAGCCCTAACTTCTACCAAGCTGGGGTTTTGGGGTTTGGGATTTTAGAGAGAGAGACAGAGAGTCCAGAAGCTCGAAGCTCGAAGCGCGGTTATCGGGCGGGTTTTGATTTGGATACGGAAGGTTTATAAAGCAAGTGAAATATTAAAGTAGTCCCTGATTTTTAATCAAGTTTCTAAAATGGGTCCTGAAACGGAAATATCAAAATAGTCCATAACTTTTTTTTTTCCTTTCCTTGTTTGAATCCATCTTTTGTTTGTTACTCACTTTTATTAACTAGTAGTAATTAGGATTGGTTTCTCAATTTCATTACGATTCCTTGTTTTTAGTTTCTAAAGTTGGTTATTAATTACTTTTTTAGTTTGATTAGGAGTCACAGTCCTTTAAGTTTTCTATTCTTATTTATATGGAATTGTAGATATTGAATCTTAGAGTTGAAATTAATAGGATTTGTGGGGTTTTTGTCGCGAAGACTTTAAATAGGATTTGATGCCTAATTTAATTAATTAGTTATAATTAGGATTAGCGTGTCAATTTCATTAGGATTTCTCATTTTTACTTCCTAAAGTTGGTTATTAATTACTTACCTAGTTTCATTATGGGTCTTCTATTCTTATTTATATGGAATTATAGAGATTGAATGTCAGAGTTGAGATTAATAGAATTTGTGGGGGTTTTGTCCCCTTTGAGGTGTGTCCTCAAGCAAAAGTCTTTATGGATGCCATTATTGTGCTTCGGCACTTATCGCATAAACTCTGACTTTAATGAGGATTCTGCTTCACTTAGGGGCCTTTGGCTTCCCTGATTAAAAGAACTTAGATCTAACTATGATAATAGGAGCTATTGCATTCAAAAGTTGGATAGTAGTTCAATGTATACGAGCCATTGACCCACTAGCTCGGAGAGGACTTTGGAATCAGATTCTCATGCTATGAAATGAAATTTAGCAATTTGTTTCTATTTTATTTGTTCATTTCATTCCATGACTGTAAGCTAAATAGCTTGCTACATACAACAAAAACTTTTTTAGATGGATAGATCTTAAAAATTGTCTATTTCAAAAGGTAATAGAGGGGGCATCACAGCAGCAACTCCTTCGCCCATAGCCCCTGCAGTGTGTTTTAAAATTTTCTCTCCTGACCACTTGGCCAATTCTGAACAAAAATAAAATAAAATGAAATAGAGAGCTCCTATTGCACGTCTTCAAAGAATTCCAATCCAGTATAATCCAGAGTTCAAATTATCCCATACTCTTTTAGCTGCTCTGCTGCTTTTTCAAGAGTGGATGTGGCTTTGGAGGGAAAATTCTTACAACTAAATGTGCAGTTTAGCTCTATGGTATCTACTTAATCACCTTTGGTCAGTTAGTCCTTTTCATACTTTTATGGCCCATTTTATGCTCATTGAGCCTTTACTCATGGTTAGATTGATTCTCAAAAGAAGTTTATAGGGAGTACGTAGACCACTAAATTCTTGAGCTTTTGATTCAAAAGTTTCCTGTATTCTCACATAATTTCAAAAAAATACCTCTATATATTGTGTTTTTACTAAAAACCCCGCTTGCGTAATAACAATCAAACTATATAAAAAGTAATTACATCCTCTCTTTTTGTCACTGATTTTCCCTTTAAAAAATTTCAAATGGCTCACCTCTTGAGTTAAAAGATTAAAAGACAACTTTACCCCTTCAAATTTGAGGACCTGAAATTAAAGGCTAGGATTGTTTGAATGATTTGGTATTATACATTTTCCTAATATATACATTCAAGTTTTCTATTGCCATTCAGATGGGCCCCCACTAAAAGTAACTCATAAAACAAGTTACATCTTTAGATCAAGGGCTTCTTTTGTGAAAAAAATAAAAAGACAGACCTTTTTGAGGACATACGTTGTTTGAAAATCCATGGCCCAACAAAACCTCTAAGTTTTAAGACTATGGGGCTGTTTCTTTTTTTTTTTTTTTGCACGATCTTATCCTAAAGAGACCTTTCCAACCATCCTATCCTCAATTAGAGAAATGCGTTCAAGTGGGCCCCATGAGCCACATTATACGGCAAGTTCATAGTAGAATATTCCTCTATTTTGGACAATAGTCATTTAGTAATAATTGGATCGGTCGGATCATGTTGTGACCTTTCAAATCTAGGGCGATGAGGATTAAGTGGGCCCCAGGCATCATCTATTGATCCATGGTATTTTCTCATATCAAAATAATTGTAGAAAAAATAGGGTGTTGTTGATTTTTTTTTTTTAACAAATATGTGGCTTAGGGCTGTCAATTAGGCCCTCTTACAATTGTACTTGACCCGGTTTTTAAAAGCCCGCAAAATGAGGGCTTTTGTTCATTTTTAAAGCTCAAGGATCCGAATTGGATAAAACTTTTGTAGATTCGCCAACTTGAGGGTTGGGTTTGGACAATACTAGGCTTGGCTGGTCCTCTCTCATATATTATTATTATAATATGATAATTATATATAAATTTAAATAAATATATTATACAATTTACTAAAATGCTATTTATTTTCCTCTCTAATAGTGAGGTATGGAGGTAATTTCATAAATGCCAAATCTAGAATCTGTGTTTTCTTTTGGTAAAATCTAGAATCAGTGTTAATATGAGATTCATCCAATGTTAAGCTTACTATTTTCTATTTGGAGCACACGTATTGTGGACTCGATAATATGGTTTAAATAATTTGAGTTATGTGAGCCTTGACTTCATAATTTGTAGCGATCGTAATGGGTATGGTTTAAACGGGGACCCAACCTAACCCTTTCTTATTTGGGGTGGTTTGATAGTGTGTGGTAGGTTGGGTATGGTTTTCAATACACTAACTCGAGGACAATCCTAATTGTCCTAGTGCTTCAACTCTTTTCAATTTCTTGTTGTTTCTTAACCACATTGTCAATAAAAGAGTAATTAATTAGTGAGATGTTTTAATCGGTCCATCCGTTGCGGTATATGTTGGGTCATAGTTCATCTTTGCACTTCGTGTTCGTCGGCTTAGCACTACCACTAGAGGAACGCGTTTCTTTGATGAAAATAAATTGATATTTATAGGGATGTTTGGAAATAAGATAATTTCAAACGATTTTGCTACACCAAAAAAGATTTTTAGATAATTTAGAAAGTATTTTACAATATCTCACTTTCTTTCGAGAACATTCGAATTCGATTATTTAAGGATATGTTGTATAAAATAATATTTTGTTAAAAACATTTTCTCAATATGAAATAGTTCATGGGAAACCACTAATTATAGTATAGTGACCCACTATAAGTTTTAACATCAATGATCTTTATAGGAGTACGACTATGACTCCCAATATAAAATTGGCCTGACAATACTTATAAATTTTATGTGCGGCCCTATAATTATATTACAATTACATAACCCTTGTTGATTATTAAAATTAAATGAGTTTTTACTAATGTTATACTAGGGGGCCTTCATCATGACTACAAACATTAGGTGAGTCCCACACTGCCAAAATTAGCCGGGTTCTTTATTAATTATAAAGATTGAATTGTGCAATTGCAATTATCAATTTGCCATCCTTAAATGGGTCGTGATATTTATAGATCCTCTTGTGTTAATATGGCTTCAAAATGACTTTTATCTAGTTAAAATTATCCTTGAAAATGACAAAAGCGCCCATTTAATAAGCTCTTATTTGTATGATCAGCATACACACTGCTGTGAAATAAGAGCTTTCCTTCATAATTTTAGCAAACAAAGCAAGTGTAAATTTAGAACTTAGAACTTAATTAGAGCTATTTGTTCTGGACCTAATCTCACTAGCTCTTATGGGCCCTAACCAACAAGCATTGTATATGTGAGTGTGTGTTAAAGCAATATGAAATTGCTCTCCACGTAGGCATGATGCATCCCCATGGTTGCACATAAACACCCCAGTTTGTTAAAACCAGCCCTTTGCAATGCCATGTCATTTCTCAATAGGGCCCATAGGTCTATTGGAACGAGACCCTCAAGGTATATTCATTTCTATTTTAAATGATATATTCATCCCTACCTATGCTCAAATCTATTCATCCCAATCCCCTAAATTCTCTCATTTTGCTTAAGTTACCATCTATTCACATATGATTAATATCTATTCATCCTTATCTCCTACCCTAGAGATACCATATGTTTCCACGACCTACTAAAATCTATTCTTTCACATCCCCTGAAATTTCTCTATTTTGCATCATAGTCACATGAAATGAACAAATGAAGATGATAAAGAAAAGGATAAACGTAGAGGATTGAATGATGATATGAGAAACCCTAAAGTGGAATTGGACTATGATGCATGGTCGCACCACCTATGTTGTAGAAAGGGTGCTAGCCGAATCCTATCTATACACCTTTGGGGCTTGTTACATTAATTTCAGTGAGATTCCTCATATTGTTCCTATGAGATTATAGCATTATGTTTTCCTAGAATTATATGCAAGCCACGTAATGATGGATGCAATGACGTATAAATCTGAAATTGTATTAGAACTTTTATATTCAAGTGAGAACTTTAACCCCAAGGGGTAGCTCAGTTGGCCTAGGACCACGGTTTGCTCCTGGAGGTTGAGGGTTCGAAACTGCGCTGCCACACTGGGACCACAGGGGGTTTTTACCCGGCTTTGCCTCCTGGGCCCGCAGGGATTTAGTCCGGCCCGAAGGGCTGGGACACCCTGCGTCAGCAAAAAAACAAAAAAAAAAAAAAGTGAGAACTTTTATACGAGAACTTTTATATTTAAGTAAGAATTAATTCTCACCTATTATATGAGGATTTTTTGTGGGCCCCAATTAGCAACCCTTCCTAAACCTAACAACTAATAGGGAACCCCTTGATAGTAACTAATCCCAAGAATTGGTACACATCCGAATGGACTCAACCGTTGGATCGAGGGTTGAAAATTTTTTAACTATGAAGTCATTAAACTTGTGGGACACGGATGAAGGGGTTAGGGGCATGGGTTTGTGGTCAAACTTGATACTTGGGGTGGTCTCACATAGATCTTTTCATCCCCCTAGTCCCATCCCTAAATGGGGCTCAATAAAAAAGTTCTCATATAATATGTGAGAACTAGTTCTCACTTGAATATTACCCAAAACAAAGGGAAATATTCAAGTGTGTAATGCCCCATAATCCGGGCGCCTCGAATCTGGGGGCGCTACGAAAAAGTACCCAAGAGATGCGGAAAATCCAATAATATAATCAAGTATGAATATCATATGAGCAGGTAAATGGACAAGTCCTAAAATTTTATTTCACTTTAAGGGATTACAAGGTACTTTCTGTAATTAAACTAACTATTCAATCCACGGCCAGCTACAAGAAAAGAAAAGAATAAAGATCTATATGATAGACGCCTCACGATGCACCAACTGCATCATTTTATAAACCCTGCAGCAACGGTTCAGCCGCCAAGCAAATCACCAATCAAAGAAAGCAAAAGAGAAGATACATGAAACACTAAGGATTGGGTCAAGCTCGAAGAGGCAGGCAAATAGGCATGTTTAGATGACAAAACATTATATCAATAGATAGGGAAGAAGACCATATCTGATCCCAGCTGTACTTGTGTGATTAATATCTCGATAATAATATAGAATATCAAAGTGCAACAGAAAACAGTGTAGAGTGTAGTGCATGAACGAAAATCGAGATATTCATATAATAAATGTTTGATACAACATATCAAGTAGATAAGAGAATCCATCATAATTAAGACATCATATAAGTCATACAAGTACATCAGAGTTATCAGTAGCAGGAGTAAACAAAGGAAGTAACCTTACCATATTCATAACCATCGCATTCGGATCCAACCGTATCAATGTTGGAGATAAAGACATTAAACCACGACATCCATATTATATAATATTCATACATCCAATATACATACATAGAAGCACACAAAAGTACGTCCACAATTGAAGTACAAAGGACGTGGGGGGTCAGGGCCAGCCCACCGTTGTCGTCCCAACAACTGTCGATGGACACCAACCATGGGGGTCATAGCCACCCACAGCTGTCGTCACGTCGAATAGGAGCGTACAAGAATCCATCAATATCCATAGCCACAGCCAAGTCTCAATCATTGGTCTTACGTGTTAGATTAACCAACAATATCCATAGCCACGGCCAAGTCCTAATCATTGGTCTTACATGCTAGATCAATATCACCATCCATCCATACACCGAGTCCGAACGCCGGCGGTCTCGGTACCCCACCCACACCTGGTACCTACTGTGTCATCTATATCACAATATTAATGTCCATGCCGGCATCATAATCCTCGGTAGACCAATCGTACATCCACAAATTCTATAGATCACTAGGTTGGGGGTGCTCCGAACTGGATATCCTTATTATCCTTAGTATGAGATGATAATAGTCAAGAGTACGAGGCACGAAGTTCGGGTATAGCTAATCCATCATTGTGATTCCCAACAGCTAAGTTTATAAGGGTATACGTTATTAGCTAATCCACCCTTAATCAATACTAATCCACCCTTATAAACTTCACTTCTCTATACGCTTAATTAGTATTATCTCATTATACAGTTCGTCTATCAGTATCTACCGTTAAATTTCCTATATTACAGGTCAGGACTTCAAGTGCCATGTCCTGACATCTCATCCAATACAGACTACGATCATGGATCAGAGCCTAAGTGCAATGCCCCGATTTATAATACCACTCGAGGCCTACATCCAAGATTCGGACCTACCAGCCAGCCTTAGTGTCTGTTTCATCAATATAAGTATCACATATCACAAATCCATCAATGATTGCTACTCCTCTATTCAAGTCCAGGGTCCCACTTCACCTAAAACAGTGATAACGGAGTCACAGATGCCTATTAAGTATCTTTGGTGCTCCTGTAGGTATTTAGCATATCATGAGACATCCATAGCCCTTGCATCAGGTTCCGTTTCATAACCCAAGACCCTACTTAGGTGACTACACGGGTCAAGGTTAAGCCCGGCCCTTGACTCGTATCTAGCGTATCCCAAACAGTCCAAATGGAATGTCAACGGGGCCCACACATGATCAGATCATGAAAGGAAACTCAATTTGGAAAATCATTGTTTACAGTGTACCGGGTCAACATCATGGGTCCACGGGTCGACCTAGTACTCTGTGGAAAGGAACAAATAACTGGGACGTAGAAATCACAGTTTGCAGTGTTCCCGGTCGACCTGGAGGGTCCTCCGGTCGACGAGTACACTGCAGGCATTTTAACAAACATCTGGCAGGTGGGGTGTTCCGCAGTGTGGCCGGTCGACCGGGTACACTGGGCAAGTAACCTGTGGGTGGTTTCAGCTCCAGCTAAGGGTCCGTCCACTGTGTACTCGGTCGACCGGGTACACACGAAAGCCATATTTTTAAGATTCTGCCATCTTCCATTTCTCATCAAAATCCTTATCAAATGGATCCCAGATCTTCACCAATCACTCTCATACATCAAACACACCTCCCACATCATGATCACATCACCAATGGGCCATTGATCTTCCAAATGGGGGATTCCCATCCATCAATGGCCAAAAATACATAAAAAGGCTTAGAAAGATAAAGATCTACTCCAAATAGCATCCATACAATCATTCAAACACATAAATCAATCTATATATTCATTCAATACAGTAATTAGCAATCTAAATATGTTAATTAACCAAATTAGGAAATCCAAGCATGTCTACTTGCCTAATTAGGAAGAAAGCTCCTCAATTAACTTGGGCTCCACTCCAATAGCTCTAAGATCACTCCCACAGCTGGATCTATAATCTCTACACCCATTCCTAAAGAGATAAATGCATAAGGAAGAGAAATCTAAGAGAAATGACTATTTTACAAGGAAATTGAAAAGGAGGAAGGAGATTACCTTAGCCTAGAGAGAGAGATCTATGAGGAAATTGTAGTGAAATGAGAGGCAGAGAGTGTATGAAATGTTTGAGATGGTTGTAATAGGTTTATTTTATAGGAATTGGTGGGATGGAGAATGTCCAAGGTGCCCTCTCTTGCTAGTGTAAGTTTGGAATAAGGATGAGGGTATGTAGGGAATGTTAAAATAGAATGACTAAAGAGTCTTTGGTGGCTAATAGAAATAAAGGATAAGGACTAGGGTAGTATAGGTATTCTCATATAATGACTAAAGTATCTTCAAATGAGTGGTTGTGAATAAAGGAGCCTAAGGGCAATAAAAGTAGGCTATTTGTTATGACAAAAGTGCCCATGTTTACTTGATAGAGAATAAAGGAGGCCAGGGTCAATTAAGGTATTGAAATTTCCGAAAAGGAGGGAAAAGGTGGGGTAGGAAAGACTAGAGTGTCCTCATATATTTAATGGGTTAATGGGTTAGGCTATGGGTAGTTGGGCCATCCTAAGGTTAAATGCACAACTCTCTAAAAGGGAAGCCCATCTATAATTAGGATTACAACTAAGGCCTCTAATTGGCTAGTTAATTATAAAGAACCACTATTAATCCCACAAGGGTCTTAACCTTATAAACTAGGCTAAATTAATGGAAATTACTAACTACTCATGCTAATCACCTATTAAATAGGATAATATATGGTTGACTTGGTCAAATTGGGTCCCACTAGGTATTTCTAGGGATGAGTCCTCACAAAGTGAGAATTAGTTCTCACCTATTACATGAGAACTTTTTTGCGGGCCCCAACTAGTAGCCCTTCCAAACCTAGCAACCAATAGGAAACCCCTTGATAATCACGAATCCCAAGGATTGGCACACATACGAATGGATTGATCCGTTGGATCGAGGGTTGAATATTTTTTTACTATGAAGCCATTAAACTTGTGGGCCACGGATGAAAGGGTTAGGGGCATGGGTTTGTGGTCAAACTTGATACTTGGGGTGGTCTCACATAGATCTTTTCATCCCCCCCTAATCCCATCCCTAAATGAGGCTCACAATTGGGCCCTATAAAAAAGTTCTCATATAATAGTTCTCACCTGAATATTACCCACTAAAAAATAGTGCGTGGAAAGGTGCAATACATTGTCGGCCAGGAGGAGAATCGGAGAAATGTGGAAAAGGTCACAAAAGAAAAAAGAAGGCAAGGGCCAATCCATATTGCAATATCCCACAACAAGGGGCATTTCAGTCATTTTTCCTATGACACACCTCTGGGTAGTTTTTTAAACTTTGACAAGATAGAGGGCATATCTAATTCTAAAGGCAATTGTCCGGTCAAATCCCCAGCTTTTAATACTTAAAATGGATTGGATTTTGGCCGCACTTTTATAAGTTGAGTCAGGTTAAACGGGTTGACCAGCATTGAATGCAGGTTCTGTGGATCATGTCAGGTTGATCCACAATGGGTGTGGGTAAAAAGCCATCTGACCCATTTTAGAAATGGGATGAACTTCAACCTCTAGATATGCCTATTCAACTAGACCCATTTTAAGTTGATCCGACCCATTTGCCACCCCTTCCCGCACAAAGCAGGTACGCCTTTTAAGGTTTTATTATTATTATTATATATCAAAGGGTGTCCCAACCCTTTGGGCCAAACTAATCCCTACATGCTCAGGTGGAGCCAGATATATCCCCTGTAGTGGTAGAGCAGTTTCGAATCTTCAACCCCTGAGAGCAAACCATGAATTGCCTTTTTAAGCTGATTTCTTCTATTCCACCGTAGAAATTACACAAGTATTGTTCGTTGCTAGCATGAATTGCTAACCAGAAATTATTAGCAGCATCAATGCCCTATTGTGATTCTTGTATCGAGCTTCATGGCAGGTATGCCTTTTAAGTTGATTTCTTTTATTCCACCCTAGAAAATACATGGGTATGGAAAATTTACATTGCTAACCAGGATTTATCAGTGGCATCAATTGATGCTGGGTGGGAATAAAAAAACAGCAGACTAAATCCTGATTTATTTATTTTTTCGAAATGGTTACTTTCAACTACATTCTGATTTTGTGCCACCCCAGAATCAATTGCAGAATGGAATGCAAAAGTTTTGACAAAATATAAATATCTATATATGGATCAATACAACTGCAGCTGCACCTTAAATTAACCATAAAGAGAATGTCTATGTAATTATTCTAAGCCAAGTCCACCTCATTGACTTTCATTCCTTAATGCCAATCAAGGTTCTAGAAAAGAGCCCACACAATCAAGCCTACCCAAAACATGAAACCAGTCCCAATTTAGAGCCATCATTGACCATTCATTCAAATCAGCCTTTGAGAGTTGGCCGGACTCATAAACTTAAAATCTGATTAGAATGCTTGCCTCTAGCGGCCCACTTTGCTTGGTGTTGAATTCCTACTTCCTAGAAGTTCCAAGCAATGCCTCATCATTAAAGCGGCTAAAGGTGCCTTTAGTAGGAAATAATTACCCAGCTGTCACCTTCCTAAATCTAATCCTAGGAAAGTGCGAGTCTAACCAAAATTTTTACCTCATACTCCTTCCTACTTTAATATTCCTTATTCCTTATGCCACACTATATTATGAATTCCTAGAAGATAAATACCAAGAAATTAAACAAACAGGGCATAGGGCATCAATAGAATTCGACAGTTGATTATGGTTGGATGGGTGTCAAATTGGGTCAAATGACAATCCAGTGGTGGGAGGATGGGGATATGTTTGTTCTGGCACCACAGGTGAACCTCATTGTACCTAATAAAACGAGGTGCACGTTTCAGCAAACATGGGGCTTCGGAGTTCTGGACACAGCAATGCAAGTATGGTAGAAAACTGCCAAAAACACCAGTTGGTGCAACGGTTAGGCATGCCCTCTATCAAGGAGGGCAGGGGTACTATCTGAATGTATATGCTCAGGTCCTGCTTGTACTACCTATAGGGGACCCTGTGGTCAATAGGGCAGCACATCGATTTTAAAAAGGAAAAGTACAAGAGAGCTAAAGTAGTTTAAGATCTTTACGCATGCTTAATATGAAAAATTGTTTTATTGATGCTATTACATTTTCTCAAGCTTATCGATCATCCTCCACATACCTTTTATGCCACATTTTTATGAAGCACTCAAATGTTCTGAACATACAAACATGCAGTTTCAATGATGAGAAAGTAAATTTTCTAAGTACCTCTCTACACTGTCTAGGCCACAGAGTTCTTTGACCACAGGCATTGTTGCAGGGACCTTTAGTTGAAAAATCGCAGACCCATCAAAGCCATTGCACGAGAGATGCTCTTTCCTGGCATCTTTAATAGCTTCTCTAGTTGCACAATGAACTGAAACTGCTAGAAGCAATGGTGGCTCGCCAGAGGCTGCAAAAGGTAACAATTCACAATTTAACTCTCATCCTCACTTGATCTGTAGAAAATGGCTATTATTGAAGTAAATTGGTACTTTTGCAGGACTAAGGTATCTTAAAAGCAGTTTATAAGAGAATGGTAATCAACCAAGCTCAACTTTTACAAACTAAAAAAGTTCATTCCATGGCTACGCTGCATATCATTTACTTTTGCAAAGACCTATGTCCTATGCAACAAAGAAACTCACATAAACCCTTGTAACTAGGAAACTACACTTCAAAAAGCCTGCCACATCTGACAGTTCACAGATATGCAGCTATTAGAAGACAAAACCTTAAATTATAACCTTTTTTTCTCCTCTCTTTTTTTTGGTTCTGTGTAGAAGGAAATGGCAGGTTAAGGAGCAGGTGACAGAGCTATAGAGGGAGTTCATAACAGGTTAACAGTCTTAATCACCATCAAATGAAGACGCACTGATGATGGGAGGTGGGTTTTCTCTTATCCTTACATTAGGTGGGTGCTCAAGTACATCCCACTTCCAAGCACCAACCTAACTTGAATCAGGAGTGAAAGTATCCACCTATATTGGTGTATTTGTTGTTTAACACAGATACAATTCATTCATTTTTTTTTATGGAAGATGAAAACCAAAGTTTCTCTCATGGTAAGAAGTTTTGGGCCAGCTAAAACAGAACTGAAGAAAATGATTGCACTTACAAGAAAGCAAGGAGGCAAGAAGAAACCATAAAAGATAATGGCACAAAAAGCTGAGTTTGTCAGAGCCAATATTTTCCAGCTAGGAGAGAGTGGCATAAATAAAATTAATACACCATTAAGTGAGTTGTCAAATATGTAAAAGAAAAAATTTAAAATAATATTTTGGGGCTTAAGAACAGAGATAAAAGTCATAAACCCATAATCAAACATTAAGAACTATGAAGGCACAAGATGAATTTGATGAGACTCATATAGCAGAAAGGTACAAATTTAATGACAGTCAATCATGGGTCAAATTTCATCAAAGAGGAGTAAAAAACAAACCACAAGTAAGCAATGGATTCGAGTTGGGTAATGATGGATGCAAAAGATAAGAAATTTAGGCCAAAGAATGAACATTGGCATTGCGGAACATGTTCATGAACTCAGTATTCTCCGGAAAGAAAAGTTTTACCCTCCTAGTCCATTTCATGTGAAAAATAGTGAAGGCCCCTTTATGGTCTATGATGCTTGTTTCTTGAGGTTTTATGAGACTCCATTCATCATTTTAAGCCTCAAAACTATGAAAAAGCTATTAAAAAAAAGATCATGTCAAAAAGTTTGAAAGAATTTTCTTTCTTCTTTTAGATTGCTTTGCATGGTGATTATAATTATAAAATAATTACTTGCTAGGATTAGAAGACGCAAGTTTTTTTCAGGTTAAAAACTGGGCTTATTTGGATGGGGATATTATTATCTATACAAAGTCCTAGGTTTCTTCATGTTTTCCGGGATAAGTGTAACATTGCATTCAATGTCACCAGAATATAAAGGTGTGAGCTGTCATTTTATTTTATTTTGTTTTCTTTAATTTATTATTATTTTGAATATTAGGAACCACCATTTATATCCCTTTTGAAAGAAAAAAACTGAGGAACCTTTAGAAGATAGAACTCGTTTTTGATGATGCCCGCTGTTAAGTAATTCAACATTGAATTGCCTAGGGATGGTATCCACAGTTGGGATCTTGTATGTCCAGGTTCCATCTGTAACCACCAATCCTTCTGAGTTTGCTTTATAATCTTCGAGCATAAAAAATCCAAGACCTTGAACGAAAGCTCCTTCAACCTGTAAGATGTCAATTCAGATGTGAGGTGTTTAACGTGGTAATTGCATTACGGCAACTGCAGATAAGACATGGTAAACAGGTAAGTATTGGAGAAATTCTCGATGGAGGCAAATGTCAAAGCAAGTTAATATAAATACATCCCACTTGACTATAAACCGAGCAGGTGGTCTTCCAGGCCCAGCATACATAGATGGCCTAGCTATTGATGAAAAGCTTGCAAAGCATAACCTGATGCGCACACAGTGTATAGAATACACATAAATTCTTCTGCAGATGTGCATGTGAGCTTACTTTCATCGATGCATGCTTATATAATAAGCATTCAATCACATTCAAACATTCAAACTTACCATCCAGTCTAAACTTTCTTTAAATTTGCTCCTTGTATGTAGTAGTGCACGTCCACACATCTTTTCATAATCACATCCACACATTATGCATATTAGGTAGTAGGCAGTGGGCAAACACACATTCGTGGTCACATTGTTGACATGCACATGTACTCTTATAATGCATCTTATAGTTATAGTTCAATAACTCAGCTCGGCAATCCTGCTTGTTTGGGCATGGGATAGAGTTCATTTGAAGATTCGATTCAGTTTTGACCAATTAAAAAGATAAAAGATAAAAATAAAAATAAAAAATAAAAAAAACCTGGCTCAAGGCATAAATGTATATAATCATCTTCAACATTATCATCAACTCCTTATGAATTCAGCTAAAAGAGTTCAAACTCAACTACACTCAGCCCACAATACCTATCCACAAAAGCATGAACAAAAACAAGGTCTCTCTGCGTGTGTAAGTATTTGTTTTTATGAATGAAGGAGATAGTCTTGATATGGAGTAAATGAAAATTGATGTTTATTCACCCTCTGACTTGTCAAGGATCCATTTATGCTCATCTATCACATTGTGAAAACAATCTATTTGGGTTTGCCTTTTTGAGTTTTGCTATTTTCCATGACTACATTTGAAGTCATTGTCTCAGTTACTCCACATAATGCCAAGTATTTCCACTACTTTCACCCATTCTTTTGATTGGCCTCTTCTCCTAGTTCCTTCAAGTATCCCTTTAATTTGTCCTACAAGAGGTTGTTTCTAGCCCTCTACAAGGGTGCCCAAACCATCTTAAACAATATTCATTGGTTTTTTTCCTTTAATAGCAGTTACTTTTAGATTTCTTCGTATGCAGTCATTCCCAATTATATCCTTTCTAGTAACTATAAACATCCATGTGCATTACAGCTGCATGAACTTTACCTTTTTCACATTCATTTCATCGGCTAACATTCATTCTATGAAAAATTTTAGGCATAACTGTTGTCTATACAAACGCTCCTTTAATCTAAAGAGGCATACAAACAATCACAGATCACCTGCAGGCTGTCTCCACTTCAAACGTCCTTGGATAATTCTACAAGTTATATCCGTTTTCTCCTATGAGCTCCAAGTAATGAGATTTATCACTCTTAAGTTACTAGGCGACCATCTCAACTTCTCTAGTTCTCCACTCTGATCCAGTAAGCATGCACTCCATTTATTCTCCTAAATCTATTATTTTCAACCCATTTGACTCAAATGCTTGACGTCTTTTTTCTAAAGTTCTCTCTCTCACTTTATATATACATATAGATACACAGCTGTCTGCACACAAGGATGGCAGAACCATCCTATTTTAGGCGCCACCTAGCCCACCTATGATCAAGTTACTCCTGCCCTAACCCTCCAAACATGAATTGGCACTCACCCCATTTTGACACGATTCAGACTTTTGTTGTTGAGTTTAAAATCCAAAAACAATAATTACTCTGAAACCACTAGACTTTGTACCATAGATTGAGGGATTAGGACGATGGGATCGGGTTGAAATTTTATACAACCCCAAGTCACATTGAGATCTTTCCATCTTCCACCCCTCATGATTGACAATTTGTCATACATCCAATGTAGCAAATATCTTTATTGGAATGATATCTATGGGGGAGAAAATATTAAATTATTTCAATATTTTCTTTTTATCAAGTGATATTATTGGGGTTCATTTTACTAAAACAAAAACTAAAATTAAAAATGAAAATATAAAAAATATATATATGACTTGAGAGAAAAGAAAGAAAATTTAAAGACAAGCCCATGACTATAAATCCATCAGCGGGGCCCACCTTTGAAATCCAAACTACTAGAAAACTCTGTCCCAACTTGACCTGTGACGGATAAGAATTTTCCTCCAATACCCACCCCATTAGATTGATGATGTGAAAATGACATGATTACAATGAGAAAAACTCATCAAATTATGATGATCACATGAATCTAATTAAAGTAGTTTTTTCCTTCGTGATAGATCAAGGTGAGGTTGATGTTTAGTGGTTTTTCAAAGATAAGTACCACATCAATGTTGATTCCACCTCCACAGCCTACAGCCATAACAAAAGCACCCCAAAATCCCAGATGCAATAACATCTATGGTTTTTTTTTTTTTTTTTTCAGTTTGGTTCGCTGGATGGGGAGTGGGACTTCCAACATGAGGATTATCAGGAATTGATACTTGATTGGTATCAAAATGAGGTTCCCTTACCACAGATCCCTCTGGTTCAAACTCATACTGTCATTGCCATTGAGCAGCAGCCCTTAAAGTTAGAGAACGCACAAAAAGATGGAGAGAGACAAGGGGAGGAAGGAAAGGGGAAAATGGTTAAAATTTCTTCATATTCTTTTTTTTTTTTTTTGGGATTTTATGCATCTCCAAAATTTTGTATTTATAGGTTGGCGGCTTTGGCTTCCATATATGTTGCTAAAATGTTTTAAATACCACAAAACACCCTCGTAATTCCATAGAATTACAGAAGATATTATTTGACTTTCATTGAGAAACACTCTAGTTGACCAAGCTTTTTGCCAGATTTTTCAGGTCAACTGAGTCCAGCCAAAACATCACGGTCAGTGAGTTCTGACCATGTAATATCCTGAGTACTTGGGCCTAGGATTGGTCTGGCCCAGGTAGTATTTTAGTTATAGCTTGGCCCAAGTTATAATGGTAGTAGAGTCCATATTATAATGGTAGTAGAGTCCATACTTTTTGTAACTGGTAAGTTATCCCACGTGAATGGATTTGGAAGGAGTAGAGTTGTATGACAACTCTAAATAGAAAGTTTGAGAGGAATAAGAATTCCCTCTTTCTTTTATAAATATGGAGACCCAACGACCCTTGCTATTATATCATCTTCATTGGAGAAAAACTCTGAGAGCAAAGAATTGTGGATTTCAATTTAGGAGAAGGAGAGGAAGGCGGTTGCTGATATCAAGTTCGCATTCAAAGACGACGATTGTTTATCAAAGGTGAGTGGATTTTCCTGATGATTTGCTAAATCTGAATCTATCAATTGTTCGGTGATGTTTTATTACATGTCAACACTGGAATTGGTGTTTGATGAAATAAAACTCAAGGTTCTGTCGTGTGTTTGATGGAATAAAAAAACTCAAGTTCTGTTGTTGTGATCTGATAAGATGTTTCTTATGATTTATATGTTCACTATGTTTAAAAGATGGAAAGAAAGGGGATCAGCAGGAGAAAACAGTCAGAACTGGACTTCCAGTTCCAGCAACGACAAGAACAATTTTGCTTGTTTGTAGTTGTGGGACCACTTGGCCCACTTGATCAGAAATCTGGACCAGGGATCCATAAGGGGAGTTATGGTCGACCCTTAAGATGAAGGACCCAAGAAGAGTGGACCCCACCTGAGCCTCCATCCAATTACCATAGTTTAGAGGAGGCGTCAATTACAAAAAATTTACTGTATGCCGTCAAAGCTTGCTGAAATTCATCTGACCCTAGGATTGAAAATCCAATCCAGTCATCAAGCGTGGGGCTCCTGGGCGACCATAGAGGTCAAGCACATCAAGGGTTTGTGAATAGTGGGACCCACTGATCAATAGATTCAAATTCAGTTAGGCGTAACTTGGAGTAGAAATATAGCAGTTGACGTTTTGAGTTTGTGGGCCCCAGTAAATGATCCAATGATGAATCAGATCCATTAGCTTGATACATCAGCCTTGGGCGACCATGACCTAGATGTCTGATCATGGATTAAAACCAGTGGGACCCACTGGATTTTACTAAAAGATTCAGACGTGTATTATTCCTGTTTATGTTCTGTACAGGTAGATAAATTTGAGAAGGAAGTCTATTTATGGAAAAAGACTTGGAATATGTGTAGAAATAATAATTAACTTCCTTACTTAAGTGAAATTAAGTTTTGTGATCAATGTTTAATTAACTATGATTAATTAAATATACTGTGATTGATTATTATGATGCAAAGTTGTATTACATATAGTGTGGGCCCACTATATCACTCTATACCAATTTTGATAAGAAGTGGGGCAACAACCAGTGAAGTGTGTGTGGGTTGGGTCCACACTAATGTTGTGTAAATTATTAATAATGGAATTTAATTACTGTATGATTATGAGATATGATGCATTTGGGTTTCATATGTTGGACTTGTGTCCGGATGATAGATGGCTTCGGGCCATGGTGGCCGTTATAACGGCTGGTCCTTAATGGACGTGAGGGGCCATTATGATGGCTGGTCCTTAGTGGACGTGTCTGATGAGACAGGATCATGGTGACCGGTATACATGTATACGATAATGCCTTTGAGGCGTGGTGATGTGCATGGGCACGGATTTGCATGCGAAAGAATCTTAATAATATTTGATTATTGATTTAGACCTGCTGAATTATGTGATGTTATATTTTATGTGGTTTGTGTAATTAGGAATATTCATTCACCAGTAGTACTGATGTTGTGTTACCCCCTTCAGGTAATCATGTTGCGGGTGGGACAGAGCAGAACGATGTTCAGCACGTAGATTTCAACATGCGTGGCTGACAAGAGAGAACGAGAGAAAGATAATTTAGTAGATAAGGGGATTAGCCCTTGCTTAGAAAAGTTATTTAATGTTTTAGTACATTATTGATGCAGACAGAACATATTAAAGTATGAGTATTTATAACTCATTGATTAATTGAAATAATTATTTGATTTAAATGCCAAATGCTTATGAAAATTATTTGATGAATATTTGGTAAATATTACCAAGTTATCACGATCCAGAGATCTGACAGGGCCCCAGAATTTGGGTCGTGACAGACCAAGTCCCTGTAGTATTCAGAAGTTGAGTTGATTAGGCAAGATTGACCAAGTTGATTTGAGTCTTTCACTATGGTGCATATCCCGATGCAACAACTACTAAGTCTCCCTCAAATGCACCCACATGCAATTATGCACAATGGACAGATGTGCATTAACATGCCTCTTATAATGCATTTATGCATCCCATGGTTCAAAAAAGCTGGAATGATATTTCAGTGAAAAAATGTAATGCAATTCTGATGGGACTTTTACCAGGCGGAACATGATCCCCCCTTCCCCACAACCCAGGGGTGTCCAATATCAGTGAAATAACTTCGACTCCAGTTCTAGAATCAGTTATTCATTAGTGAAATTATTTTGGTATAACTAATTTTTTTTCATTTCATCAAATTCAAGCCTAGCCAAACAGGCACTGACAGAGACCTGTAAATGTACCATAGTAATCAAACCAACCTGTCCCAAGTCCACAGCAGGGTTTAGGCTCTGTCCGCAGTCATAGATGATATCCGTTCGCAAAATTGTGGTAGCACCTGTAAGAAGATCAATCTCCACCTGGAACGCCCACAACTCCTCAGCATTCAATAGATAAGAATTTGGATGTCTGAAAGAGAAATTAAATTTTATAGACATATAGCAGGCAATGGTCAAATACTCAGTGAGATCATTTCAGAAAAAATGACAATACAGTTGTCCCAAGTGTAGACAACTTGACCATTGATAACAAGACAAAGGGAAATGGAGGAAGCGGAGCTAGGGTTTTCTTCTAGTGGGGGTAAAGTTGATTGACCAATAATAATAGTAGGCCCACTTATGAAAAATCTAAACCAGTCAAGAAATGACCCCTTCCCTTATTATCTACATAAAATTCACTTCAAGAAAAAATTTCTGTTACAAGTAGATCACATGTAAAGTCCAACTCTATGGGGCCTGCTTGAGCCAACCTTTGATCATTTTAGCTCCTTTCATACTTATATCCCCACCTTGATTTGGCACCATGCCAAGTTTTGATGCTCATCGATCCTTTACCCACTATTGGATTGGATCTCATAAAAAAAGAGATAAGTTATTATTAAAATAGTATTTAAGGTTATTAAATCAAGAGCTAGGATGATTTCAACGTCCTTGGATGCCATCTACACAGTAGAGATGGTAAACAGTGAAAAAAAAAAAAAAAACATGATAGAAGAGTTCCACGACAATAGGCCCACTTATAAAGCATCTAAATTATTGAAGAACAACCTCCTCATATAGTGTATAAACCTTATCAGATTTCACTCAAATGACCCAGCTTAAGATTGTTAACTTTTAAGAAAAATATATTCCATAAAATTCTAATAAATAAATTCAACCTTTTCCTATAGATCAATTTGACTTCGGCCCAAATAATATTGACTTATATTTTTCATAGAGAATTAGAGCATTTATTTTATGGGGTTTATGTTTTTCCAAAGTATGCCCCACTCAAGAGCATCGGCCCAAAAGGACCCACATTCTGAGCCTGTTTAATTTTATTAAGTGGGCTCCACTCAAGAGTTGCATTAAATACTCTCTAAACATGGTTGGATGTGGGATGGGACATTGGCAATGGATGAGATGAGAATGATGACATTGCAGAGAGATAACCACAAGATTCTATCTTTTAGGAAAAGAAAAGCTCAATAATACCCTTATTAAGTCAAGAATACCCTTTTTACTCTTTAAAGTTTTCAAAGAGTAGATAAAGTTGAGGAGCAAAAGGGCATAAAATAAAAATGCTTGAACACACTCCTATATTTTCTCTCTAAGCAGGATGAAGTAGGAAAAAAAAAAGGATGGTAGGGGATTGAAATGCTTGACTTTAAATCTTGAGTATGCATTTGGTTGCACCTTGAATCACATTTAGGTTGGATACTTTGGCAGAGGACAGTTATCCATTCATTTGGGTATGCATTTCTGATATGTAAAAATCTGAAACCACATTCAGCGGAATAATGGTTTTACAGTCTTCTTTTTGCTCAAATTAATATGATTGATCTGTGAAGACACATAAATGGACCTAGAGGTTCACGGGCCTTGGGTCCAATGGGTGTGAACCAAATGGGCCCATGTCCTAAGGACAGTTGTAGATAGGGATTACGCCCTTGATGTTGATAAGGCTTATGAAGCCCCACCATGTGTAACATAAATTTATGCATAGACAGTCACATTTTCCAATTGTGCTGTCTTCCTTGTTGCTCCTCATTGTCATGGTGCGACCACCTTGGTCTGTCTGATCTTTACTAGCCCTTGGATTCCAGCTTGCCTCTTTCATTCAAGGTAATCTGCAGATTTTGTATCAAATCCAAATGGATTGTCGATCTTTAACAGCCTTTGGATTCCAATTTATCTCTTTCATTCAATGTAATCTGCAGACTTTGTATCAAATCCAATTGGAAAGCTTTTGGTTTCAACCACATCATCTACAACAGAGAACTTCTGGTTAGGCTCGTGGGACCCACTGCTACCTTTTTTTCTCCAGGATCACTGAATCATCCTGGTCGCCCACTTCTGAGGAGCTCCTGGTTAATTTTGGGTATTTTTCTCCTTTGTTTGAAAGGGTTTTTACCCACTTTCGTGGATTGACACTTCTCTGGACCCAGATTTCATCTCGACCATCCATTTTTTTGTTTGATTGGTCTAAGACTGCCATAAGGTGTGTAATTCCCTCTAGGATACATCTCTGGTGTATGATCAGGAGTTTGAAGTTTGAACCGATCTGAGTGGCCTTTTCTGTGATCTACTGCCATGGCCATATTCGTCCAGTTCATGCAACGTCTGTGCCTTCATCCTTCTTCTTCCAGTCTCTCTGATCTGCACATGTAAGGACCAGATTTGGACTTCCAGCCACTGGTTTGGTAATTTGATCATCTGACCACCAGTGGGGTCCTCTTGCCCTTGTCAACAGCACACCATTCTGCCACTTGTGAGCTTTAATGTGGGATTTGCTGCTCCTCTTCTTTTCCGGATCTTTCAAGTCTGATAATTGTTTAGAACAGCATATAGTATTTCATGTAATATGGACTCTCATTATGGTGCCCCAAATGCATGGTAGATGGGTCCATCCATTGTACAATAAAATCCAAACCACATGAGACTTGGTGCTTTTTCACATGCAGCCTCGTCAAAAAGAAAAGGTCCATATTCTTAGGGGCATTTAGGGATAATCAAGAAGAATGAAGGCATTTGGGATAGATACGGTTTACTGTTTGATGGATATCGAAATCATATACAGAGAAAGGTCAATGAACACAACAAATTGAACATGAATTAGGAAATAGACTTGTTGGAGTTAGCGGTATGTTGTTGAGAACTCAGTGAAAAATAGTAAATTGGCAAACTGATCAACTTACCAATTATAAAAAAATTCTTGCAAAGTCAGCTGAATCGTGTTTTTTTTTTTTTTTTATCAAAATGCTCAAATGGGAAAATTTTAAAGATTTAGTGTTGACTCCAAACCAAGCGGACCAATTGTCCTAGTAACATGTCTGACTGTCTGAGTATTTAGTTGTTGAAAAGAACAGTCGTTTGACCCTAGACCAGAGGATGTGCATGGTATAACCTTGAGCATGTACAAGTGACACCCATGGATCAATGCACGAAATGGGTCTTCTTATGAGCCATATGTGGACTGAACATGCCGCAAAGAAACTGCCTGAGATGATGATCCTAGACCTTCAATTAACAGACCTAAAAAACATAAGTGGAAAAGGTGACAGGAACAGTTCACTTTTAACAGAGAAAAAAACGTCAAATACTGGACAACAAGGTTGTAACTAAGTTGTTTAGAATTATCTATACATGATGTTGTTTATTAGAACAGTCAAAACCAAGGCCCTGCCTGTACAAATTGAAGATTCGAGAATACAATGCATGTCCTCAAATAATGGATCATATATTTCAATAAACTTGTAGAGCATGGTACAAAATATAGAACCAATAAATTCATGAATTCACCTCGCTTACAGCGGCGCCATAATTTAGATAACACATTGAACTAAAGTCGGGTACCCAGAGAGTACTAGCTGATAAGTTCACTGACTGGAGATTTGCCTACAAAACAGAAACCGAGACAAGTGAGAGTGTGTTATCACTTACCATTCCACTTCAATATTAGCCTGAAAATTGAACTAGAAATAGTAGTAGCCGTGTCAAAAAATGTTTACATGATAAGCTATGCCACACCTTGATGACAAGTCAACTTGCAGAATAAGAAGAAAACTATTTCTATTCTATCCAAGTAAGTTTTCAAGGAGAATCTCTAGCAATGACAAGTTATGGCTGATGAATAGTTGGCACTCCCATTAAATCATTTTCTCGAAAATGGCTTTCTCAATCTCAGCCAAATTTAATCAAGTCTTGGTACACAGAAACTGAAGGCAGACAAGTGAGATTAGGAAGTCAAGGGACCTCTGACTACCCAGTCACCTGAAGTCTGAAAGACTGGACCTAAATAATCGAAGTATTGACCTGATAATCATGCACTTGACTTATAAGTATAAATTATATATATTTATATAAAAGATATGTTTCTAAATGTTTTACCATACTAAAGTCGACTCAACAAAAGCTGATAGCTCAGATGGTAACTGCAGAGATTCAAACCTGACGACCACCTTCTCATACATGCTAAATGTTTATATAAATATAAATCCTGATTTAGGCCCAGAGTTGCAGTCTGGTCTAATTGGTTCTAGGCCCATTTCGAGACATATAAACCACATCAGGCCTGGTTCTGGGTCTGGATCCACCATGTACAGGTAACAAACCCGACCCTTTATCATCCCTGGGCGATATAGGAGTTTTACCCTACTAAACAAACTAAATTCCATATTGCTGCTTACCCCCGCAAGCCACTTGTTCCCAAATGAACTGAAGGTAAAAAGAATAAGATGCCCTATGGATGTAAACTACATATTCAACAAAATATAACATTCCATAGCCAATTTCCCACAAATGGAAAGAGGTACATTTTGATTTTCTAAGCTGCTGAATGTGCTAGTTTGGCAATAGATGCTCAAGCAACGTCACTAAGACTCAGTGGACAAGAGTGCCTGGAATGTGTAACATACATTGGCCAGGTCTTTACCATCCATTGATTCTGAACATTGAAGCCTACCTGATTAGTAGATCAGCCTAGTTTTGGGTTGGGACACTTGCATTGTGTGAAGGAGTGGAGTCAGGAAGGAAGCACAACTCTGATCCCCAAACTTACATATAATATCCTGACATAGTTGGGATATATATTGGCAATCACCTAATAGTTTTAGCCATCTCATAAGGTGGTCCCTCTCATGAAGCTTTTCTTTAATACATGGTGGCCCCTCAAGGAAGAATCCTTGGCTCCACACTTAATGGTGTGTTCTGTTACCACACATGGAAAATTAATGGAACTCTACCCTTTCACCATGCATGCATTGGTACAAAGAGTTGTAGCATTTTAATGTGATAGTAGTAGCTCAAGGATGCCAATGTAAATTTCAAAATCTAATTTTAATTCAGACCGATCCAAAAGGCAGATTTCTCTGGTATAATTCATATATCAAATTATCACCTGAAGAACCAGAGTGTCCCATGAAATTGCACCCATTTGCTCCTGCAACCTTTCCCTTAGTGGCTTAAGCCTTTCAACCAAAACATTGCAAGCAAGCCGAACTGCTTCGCAGCTAGATTCAGATGTGGTGCTCCCTGCAGTGAACCCTCCTTGCACTAAACTCAAGGTATCTGCCTGGATAATGCGTACTCTATCCAAAAGGTCCTGACTTCCATCATTACACAACTGATTGAGAGCAAACGCTGTCATCTGCCTCACTTTTGTCCATAGCCCTTGTCCTAACTCAATCCCACCAACTTCAACAACGACTGAACCGTCATTGAGAATACTCACCTTCCCCGGAGTTGGTCTCAAAGACACTTCGTGAATGATGGGTATTTGAGATATCCCTCGCTTCCTCCATTTGTTATGACTATTAAACAGTTTGACCATCTCAGTTCTGTGGTGAAAGCTCGAAGATGCAGCCAAATTATCCAAAAGAGAAGGTAAAGTATATTCAATGCGTTCTCCAGCCACGGCATCATAAAACAACCCTAGACTTTCAAACGTATGCAAATTCCTCTTCCTGATGCAATCAGCGTCCATAGAAAGAGAAGATGCAACATGCTCGATTACAGCCTCAGCAATAAAAGATGCCTGAACCTCTCCTGGGGCCCTCATGGCTGACTTACTTGAATGGTTCGTCTTGCAGATCTTAAAGTCAAAAGAGAGAGCTCCCCAGTTGTACTTTTTCAATGCCCCCACCATGTTCCATGGCAGGATTGGGCTTATGTCTGTTGATATCCCTGCATTGATTAATATATCAACATTTAAAGCTGTGATCTTACCATCGGATTTGAAACCCACGGTATAGTTTATTTTCATTGGATGGCGTCCGCCTGTCATTATCATATCAGTCTTGCGGTCAAGATAGACTCGGACTGGACGACGTAACTTGTATGCCGCAAGAGCACATGCAGTCGCAACCTAAACACCACACAAGTTTTTAAATTGTGAGGCCATGCGTGCAATAATTTCTTCACGTAAGTTTGCTAAAGATAGGGTAAAAGATCAATTATCAAGCATAGTATAACAAATCATTCACATGCACATGCATCAATGGTATAACCAATAACAGCATCTTATAAATGTATATCATCCAAACCATGAAACCCACTGTAGATGGGGAAGAGCTCCACACTCAGTTATTTGAGTCCGTGATATATGGGCAATTCTTATAGAATTTAGAACACTGAGCATTTACAATTCAACCATCCATTTAATGGATTTTAATCAACAACCGTCCATCTATTGTGACTTATGTTATGCCCTGCCTTTTTTAATGAATGACTATGATATTTTTATTCAATAAAAGTTTAATGTTACACATACATGAAGCCTTTCACAAATCATCATCATCATCATCCTCAAAGCCTTGTCCCAACTATGTGGGGTTGGCTACATAAATCCAGTTTCTTCATTCTAGTCTATCCTAGGCCAAATCCTCAGATAGGTTACATGAAGCCTTTCACAACTATAAATACTATTTTGAAACTATCTGCTTCTAGTTCTATGTACTCCTTTCTTTAGCAATGAATCATCTTCACCTGCCAAAAGACAAAATGGCTAGTAATGGGCCTAATGGCCTAGATGGCTAAACCCGTTAAAAAACAAAGGAGAACCTCCAGTTCCTTTCCTTTCACAGCTATGGATGGAACGGTTTGCCTGTGTTCTGCTTCTATATACTCATTTATTTACCAACAAATCATCCTCCTGTGCCAAGTGTTTGAAAGACAAGGAATGGCATGAAGCAATCACTCAAACCTCTTTAAAAACAAAGAGAGTCGCCAGTCTTCACAGTTCCTTGACACCCTCTACCCCTAAATGAGACAATCCATCAACCCTTCCTTGCACATTTGAATCAGTTTAGATATTTATTGAGTGAAGATAACCTGGTGGAAGAATTTTGGTTTTTAACATATATGGCCATCCAACAAAAGGCTTCCAGTTTGGACAGTGTGGCTGGACACATGCAAAGGAGATTGCATGCACCTCCATGGGTGCCATACTCTACCAGTGTATCAAGTAATGGATCTTTCCTTAATAAAATGGGTAGAATGCCATTTTGTTGGAAGTGTCCAAGTTAATGGTGTTGAGATAATAATGCAGAAATGTGATTAATTAATTTGCTAAATAAATGGGCCAGATCTCATAAAAATGACATTTTGTAAAAACGTTTTAACAAGGTTTAGCTTGGAAAAACTACGTGAGGCAACTTTTGAGAAGGGAAGAAGATTTATAGTAAACTGGCCCACTATCTTATCAACTAGCTCATAGATAGCAAGAAGCATCTGATCTTTCGGAAATGAAATATATTGGAAAAGAAGGATACATGGCTCAATGTGGAAAATCAGCATCATTCACCATTCTGGAGAAATGTGTCATAATTTTCAGAGGTGAAACATTTTAGGCAACCATCACAGTTCATAAAAAATTAATAAACAAATTTTTTACAAAGTTCATATTTGAAAAATATAGGAGATGTAGCTTTTTCACGTGAAAACCCAAGAAATTTCTGAGAATAGGAAACAAGTTAAATGGTTTTCATTCTTTTTATTTCCTTTTTAAATTTTCAATTCGAACCAAATGAGGGAACTTTAGAGATCATTAAAAATAAAAAGCAGAAATTTTTATAAGAAGAATTAGGAGAAGAATCAAGATGAATTTTATTCTTATTGTTTACTTTCTATAACTTTCAAATTATTTGTTAGTGATCAGTACAGAAAAAATAAATTGTTTGATCCATATCTTAAAAAATCACAAAAATTTCACAACTTCGTGTCAAAAGAAATTGCTGAGATTTGTAAGTATTCACTCTAATTGGAGATCAGTCCTTCCCTATCCACGTTGGACTCAGCTTAGTCAATAAAAGAACTAATAGGCAAGGAAATCAAGTGGACAATCTTTGGCCTCTTTATTTCTGTTTTTTTTTTTTTTTTTTTAACTAAAGTTTGTTATCACAAGGAACTTCCAATTTGGTCAAGCTCCAAATAAAGTTGATATCTTTTATACTGCTTCTGTTACTTTCAAGAACAAATCGAGATTATTGTCTCTAAATGCAACATTTCATCTTATAGAAGCAGCTAGTATACATGATGATAAGGCATGTGTTCTTCCTAAAGATGGTAAAATGAAACTGGCAGGTTATGTTGGAGGATGTCCAACTACGAATTATTCTTCTTATCCGTTTAATAATTTATTTGCAAGATGGAACCCTTGTGCTGTGTTCCAATTTTTCTACTTAAAAAACTTCTATATTCGATAAACTAAATGTGAATGATAAGATATTCTTTTTATTAGTGCTGATAAATATAATATGTAAGCTCATTTTGAAAAGGTATTAGGTTTTATAAATTTAAAAAAAGCAATTCCCATTAAGTGATTAGTGCAATGCATCCCAGCATATCATTTCTACATGCAGAATTAACTTTCCTTTTGTCCCATCAATATGCTATCCGAGAGAAAATGCTACTCAAGCAGAATTTCCAAAGATTGCCGAAATCAAAACAAAACTTTATCCATCCAGACAAGAACTGAACAGAGCATCTCTAAGATTACTGGTAAGTTTCATTAACTATGAAAATGCAAGGAAATGTTCTTCACAAAGAAAAGTAAAAGAATCTAAAAGAGAATCTCTGATGAAAACCATAAACATCAATACTTACAGGCAATGCTCTTAATGCCTTTCCACCAAATCCCCCTCCAACCCTTCTTGTAATCACACGAACATTATGGACAGGAATCCCAAGGCATTTTGCAATTACTTCTTGTGCATTTTCAGGACATTGACATGAACTATAAACCACCATGCAGTTATCTTCATCCGGCACAGCAAGTGCTGTTTGTGTCTCCAAATAGAAATAGTATTGAGACCCAAGTTCAATCTGAACAGTATCATTGCAAATTAGTTGATCTTCAATGTCCCTTTTAAGATAAGAAAGCAAAGTATATAGTTTCTATCAGAAAATCAGGTCCGTTGTTCCACATAATTTCAGTAAAAAAAAGGTTTCAAAATAAATAACACAACCGAGAGATTCCACATAATTAGGACACCTGGAACCAAACTAGCTCCGGTGTGGATGTGTGTTTGTGCTGATGAGGACTTCACTGTAAAGAATGGTACATTATTAGCACGGTAAAATTTGGGAATAGAAAACCATCAGATTCTGTGTCAGGAATAATATTGGTATTAAGGCATTAGGAATGGACCAATATGGGTACCAGATTACCAGTACTCAAGAAATTGGTGTACTCATTGGTTAGAGTTGAGCCTTTTTTTCTCCATTAGGCTGTAAGTCTATTTGTGATAATAGCAAAACAGGTCAGTAATACCCCTGACCCTGTTATAAGGGCTAGTATTTTAGCTAATATTTTATATGTTTAATTTCCTCATTTTTTTTGGATTATATATTTTATTTGGTGTGGGTGTGTGGGACCCCTTTTTGTGTAGCATAGAATTGTCTTTTAAATAGGTCCTTGGCTTTGTAGGACCTATTGATTTTAAGATAATAAGATCAAGTCATTTAGAATTATTGGTAGGACCCTTTGCATATTAAATCATTTGTATTTTATTGATGGACTTCTAATTTGGGGATTGAAAGATATTAGTGGCCAGTGGGACCATGAGAAGTGATTTAATAGGAATTTTATTCTCATTATAAGAAAGGACCATGAACTAGAAAGAGGTAGTTGACTTAGAATAGGACGGAGGACTGCTTATGTATTCTACAAGAATTAGAAAGTCAACCTTGTTGCTAAAAGGACTCCTAATACAAATTAGAAAGAAGCCTTTCCTAGGAGAGTTCGAATTAGGGAAGTGGATAGGTAGCACTAAATTATAAATACATGTCTCCACAAAAGAAGCCTACACACAACCTCTTCATTTTCTCTAGCCATCATATCAACTAGAATCCTAGAGAGAACTAGAAGGAGATGAGAAGAAGCAACAATTAGAGCATTAGGTAATGTCCTTAAGCCTCCCTCGCATTGCTAAAACAACCATGTACAGGTGAGTATACTTCTAAATCAACGTGTATAAGGCTTTTCCTTCTATCTGATGTGTTTAGAACCCTAATCTACTTGTTTTTCTGCTCAATTAGTGTCCTTACTACTATAGGAATTCTACGGTTTAGTGTGTTTTGAGTGTTCTTTAAGCAATAATAGTCGGCAATCACTATTCACACTACCCTAATTTGCTACAGTGCTCACCACAGTACACACTACAAGAACAGTTTTAGAATTGAATTACATGTCCATATTTGGTTCTGCATGTTTCTATCTGCATATGATGTAAATTCTATAACATTCATAAATGGTGATTCTATTGTGCTATGTGTGAAAGTGATATTACCTGATTTTTTTTATAATAATTGTGATATTACATTATTTTAAGATGGTTAATGAATTGTAATTGTTTCACATATTACCTCTCGCACATTATTGTTATAAGTTGACTTTTGGTCGTTTCTGGAACATCTCAAACCATAAGGGGTTGATGCAGGACAGAATGAAAAACCAACCTAAATGATGCGGTTTGAGATCTTTGAAACTAATTAACAATTATAGTGGATTTATAAAAAGTAAGCCTAGCACAACATTCCATGCAAATTAAACCAAGACAATTAATAGGGATTCAAGGCCTTATCACAGTCCTGCAGTTTGGCCTCTCAGATAATTGAGAGATGGACCAAATGGAAGGCTGAACTTCCACATTGCCTAGGGATCAATTGATTTCAAGTGGGTTATCGTGATCCTTTGAGGATTTGTGAAAGGGCTTGGTTCGAAATTGTCTAACAATGTGATTGTAAGCCCAATTGGTAACAAGATATGTAATTAGATGAGCCCGAATTGAAATTCCCACAACTAATTAAAGCCCAAATATACATTCAGAACTGAATTCAGATTTTAAAATGGGCTAAAAAGTAATGAAATTGGTGAATTGGCCCTCCAAAGTGGGCCAGCCCAATTGTAAATGGGCTGGGCCAGATTGGGCTAGGCCTGGAATGGATGGTGATGGATTAGTGGAGGAAGATAGAACGGCCAGCAAGGGAAGGGCCTGGTTGGTGGGTTGAAGGTGATGAATGGTATGGATTTGCGTTTAGGTGAAGGGTTTGGTCTAGATCTAGAATCTCAACGGTGGGATGGATCTAGATCTAAAGGTTTAGATGGGTTCAGTTAAGCAAATAATGGAAAGAAAGAGATGGGAAAGGAGATTACCTTGAAGAAGACCACTCGTACCTTGGCCTCACGCCAAAGTCCCCATCTAGGGCGAGAAAGATGAAGTTCTTGCAAGGGGAACCTTGGAGAAAGGTTCAACGAAGACTTGATTCATTAATAATCCACAATGTCTTCTCTTCGTCGAGATATACAAATTTAAAAGAAAGCAAAATAAAAGCCCTAAGAATGAAGGGCTAAGATTAAAACATCTAAGTCTCATCTAATAACTCACTTAAATCACAACTTAAATAAGGGAGATGGTCTTGTGAGAGTTACTCTCACGATACTATGAGAGTAAGGGGTGGGGCCCTCACATTTAGGCTGTTGGCATTGGATATGGATGTGAGGGACCGCACCCTTACTCTCATAGTATCGTGAGAGGGAGAGTAAGGGGTGGGGCCCTCACATTTAGGCTGTTGGCATTGGATATGGATGTGAGGGACCGCACCCTTACTCTCATAGTATCGTGAGAGTAACTCTCACGATACTATGAGAGTAAGGGGTAGGGCCCTCACATTTAGGCTGTTGGCATTGGATATGATTTGTGGGCTTTTGTGACCACAAATGTCAACAAAGACTTCATGCGCATGGGATTTTGTGCCCAGAGGGTCTTGCGCACAAAACCCTATGCACGGTTAAGTTGTGGGCCCTTGTGACCCCCTCTTTCATATCCTCTTTAATCCTTCACTTAATTCCTTTGGGTCCTAGCGATGCCTTAAGTTCTTCATGATAAATCTCCATTAATCCCTCTCCTGTGGTCCATCCTAGTGTGGGGCCTTCCTCATGTTTGTCACAGGAGGTCTTCATCCAGTTGTACGTCAAATCCAACGGCAGATTTTCTTCAAAACTCAGATCCAGCAGTAGATCTTCTTCAAATTGCAGATCCAATGGTGGATCTTCTCAATTTCAATGGATTAAGCCCAAGAAAGGCTGATTCATCCACAAATTAGCTCCATTTGCTCTGTTCTTCTTGTGACGTTGCATCCAGTAGACCTCCGAATACTTGGGATTGATGTCCCCATCAGGGGGTTAGTATGCAATTGCCTTTATATGACCGGATACCAATAATGAGTCGGTGTGGACCGTAATAAATCCAGGTGTCGTATAAAAGGCTAATTTCAACATCCTCATTATGCAAACTCAGAATGACAAGAAATTTGTGGTTGGAATAGATTGGACTTACCCATTAGACACCCCTAGATCAGTAACACATGAGGCTAAGAATTGAGTTGCTTACATGGCTTTTAGGCCATCAGAGTAATTTCTCTGACTTTTCTAGGTCACTTACGTTGTTTTATTAGCTATAGGTCAGTCGTTCGATTGATTATAGTTCACCCTTATTTGTTACAAAAGGCACCCTTGAGGTGTATGATTTTGAATGCCTTCGCATACGGTGGTTAGGCAGTGGTCCCAAGGTTAGAATTAGAAACCTTAACTGGACTTAACAAATAAACCCCATTGTTGTCACATGCCATGTTGAATATTTTCATTTATTATATTATTGCTACATGTAGACTTTAGGAATCTATATTCACTTGGTATTAGTGATTGTTTTCCGTCCCAATCCAAGTAATCAAAACCTAGAGATGCAAGAGGATCCTAACAAGAAAGTTATAGGATTCGATATCTGTGGATGAGCGTCGACGGGAGTCGGCAGATTCATTAGAACACTTTATTTTCTTTTTTGTCAACATTAAGATTGTCTATCGGATTGTAAAGTTTCATTAGTTTGACTTATTATTTGGACATCTTTATTATTAAAGAGGTATTGTTTACATAAATGCTCAATTTATTAAGCAGCTATGATTTGACCTATGTATGTGAATATCTGGGTTTTTTTGTATGTAATATGGAAAATATCTTGGTTTTTTTTTTTGTAATTTTGAGAAATTGAATGTTATAAACAAGGATGGCTGTCCTACCCTAATGAGTTCCTCAATTCCTACTCTTTCTCCTCTTTTTCCATCTTTCCTACCCTAGGGGTTTTTTTCTAACCTTCTTGGAAAAAACATAGATCTCTTCTCATCAACCATTTCAACTCATTTAACCAATGCGAAGCCTGTTTAATAACATATAAATAAGATGCGAAGAGATAGCAGAGAATGTGTTGACCCAATGGACATGCTTCAAGGATTCAACTCCAACAGGGTCTGGACCCACATTAGGATCCATCAGGTCAGATCCAGGTCCTTGTCCTGGATCCAATTAATAATCAGTTCAGATTCAGGCTGGCCCTGGTCTAACCCCTTATAGACCTAGATTTGATAGAAAGCTGTAAAACTAGATGAACTTGATAAACTTGATTGATACTTGATCTTATTTACTAAAGTACTCATACTTGTGTCCCCATCGAATCCAAGAGTTTAACTTTTAAGTTCCCAAACAATTGGTAGAAGGAAAAAAATAATAATAGCATATACGGAGTACCTTGGCTGAGAAAATTTTGTGATCAGCTTCTTCCATTCCTTTTGAAAAATCACCAACCTGCTTTGGTTGAAGCATAGGAGGGACCTCAAAAAAGCTGGATCTTTCAGCAGCTTCTTCTACTGTCAAAATGGGTGGTTCAAGATTCTCTGTGTCATAATCAACTATAGCCTGACTAGCAGCCATGTAAGCATATCTCTGTGTATCTGCAATCTAAACCAAGTCCAACCAAGCAAAAGAAAATGAATAAAAGAATATACACCACTCGGACTAAAGCACTTGAAAACATATCCAGGATGATGATGATGATCCAAGATCATGAAAAATAAACCCACATTTAATTCAAAAGTTATCCATAGAAAATGAAGAATTATATGGGTCCTGACGAAGGTGGAGACCTATTAGCAATGTTACCCAAGTACAACACATGGTACACATCATGTCAAGTGCCTACACTTAAAAATGAATAGTTAGTTATAGGTAGATCACCCTATTTTTGGAAGGGTTATGACCTAATTTGAAGCGTCAGGGAAACAAAGGTTTGCATTGGCCTCAATCTCCAATTCACTACATGCGGGACCATTATTAAAAAGACCAGACCACTCTAAGGCAATTAGAAGTGCAATTGAAATTTCAGTTCAAAACTGACCTAGACCAGCTAATACAAAACAAAAGGAACACTGTCATTTGGAATTTTCTTTTTTCTTTTGATTATCATTATAGCCCCTTAGAAAAGAGGGTTAAAGAATCTTTTTTCCCTTCAATAAAATGCCAATGCTTGAAAGAGGTAAGAATGTGAAGAGAGCACCAATTCCAGTACACCTACCAGCATGGCACCTCTACAAGCCAAAGATGGCATATTAGCCCAGAGAGCTTATGATGCAGATAACCGTTATCTTGTAAATGTCGAAAATTACTTGACTTAACCTAGTACATATCTTTTCCTTAAACATCTTTAAAGGAGTACTTATGTAATTGTATAAAGAGGACAGAAATATATAAATCGGGCTCTTCCTCAAAGAGGGGAAGATGAATTTCAAAATTTCCCTACATTGTCACGGTTTCAGAGGCCCTCTATAGCAGATCGTGAGTGGACCTCCTTCATCACTTTCATCTTTTGTTTTCTATTCTACGGTTATTCTCGAAGGTTTGGGTCAAGTGTTTCAAACCCTCAGCATTGTGAGAGCTTGCTAAAATATCTGACCTCCATCTCGGACCAAGCACATAGAAGCAAATTGTCATTTCATTTGTGGACACTTCAAAGATGAGACTATGACACTTCCCATGTCTCATCCAAACTGCAGCTCGCGGACATGCATATTATAGCCATGTCTCGTGATCATCACTATTCCTTGATACACAAATTAATGTTTGTTTTTATCATCAGCATCAATTTGAGGGGAAGTATGAAGAGAGTACCAAACTACCAAGTCCAATACACTTGCAAGGCAGCTTTTCTTGAGATTATTGTTATCTTGTCGATGGTTGTTGCAAACTCCTTCTTTCCTGATTTACCATTATACATATCTTTTTCCTTAAATCCTTTTAAAGGGGTATTTATGTAATTACGTAAAGAGGATAGGAATAAATATACATTTAGCTCTCCCACTATTGGGGACGAGAGTTTCACCGCTTCCAACATTGTCAAAGAATACGACTTTGGGCTTACAGGAAGGGGAAAAAAAAAAACTTTTCCCTCAACCCTAACCATCATGCGAGCAACAGACCCTTATTGGTGAATCTGTGGTAGCAGCAACTTCTAACATCTTTGAAGGCTAAAACAAGACCATGCCACTTAAAATCTTTCTATCATATGGAGAAAGATCGTAAATTCATTTTATTTTGGTTAATTGCTTGAGACTTATATACAAGGCATTCAGTATACATGTAGAAATGGCCAGAGGCATTCCTTTCCGGTAAGTAAATGAAATGGGTTTTGCTCAAAAAGTAAATGAAATGGGTGCCAAAACAGAATTGACAACTGGGCTATGGTATCAGGCTGGTCATGGCCAGTACCAGCCCAATCACAGTTTTTATTTGTTTTATTTATTTATTGTTTTTCTTTTCCTTTTTTTTTTTTTTTCTTTTTTGAAGGGGCTGCGGGTTAGGGGAGTCTGCAGGGACCAATAGACTAGGCCTTCTTCTAGCCCAATAATTGACTTGGCTGGACTTGAGCCCACGCATGCATTAGGACTAACCTGGCACGACATAATTTTCCAAGTGGGGCAGGGCTTGGGAGAACAACTCCCAGGCCCATGGGCTGGATCTGGGCCGGAGGTTTTGACCCAATAACTAGAGCTGGGATTCAACTAGCTTCATCCCTGCAGGACCCAGCCCATTGCCAAGTCCTACCTTATGACCCACCATGGATGACGTATGAAAAAAATCCCCTTTTGGAAGAATGTAGTCCAAAACTCTTTGGCCTTTTTTTGGATCATTGCTGTATTATATTATTATTTATCTAATTTTAGGTCATTGATCAAAGAGGTAGGATCTTCCATTCTGGGGATTATAGAATTTCATCTATCCACTAGGGGTATGAGGACATCAACTGTAAAACAGGTCCTGCAAGCACATCACTGGGAAGCATAGCAAACCATCGAAAGACCCTGTAATTCCTCTTAAAATTAAAGGATATGAGAGAAGAAAGATGGATACCACAAAACCAAGCGGTTGACCTGCATAGAGAGTAACATCTTCTGCAAAAAGAGGCTCACTTCCAAACATAGCTTTAGATCCTATGTTCATCCCTCCTTTTGGAATGTCTTTCACAGAAATAACTGTAGAGATTCTTCGAGATGCTGGTGTTGACTTGAACTCAATGCCCTTAACACGTGCCAAAGGCTTAGTGCTACAAATGAATGCTCCATGAAGGCAATCTTTGGGAGAAGGTATGTCATCGACGTACACTGCCTCACCTGCATGATTTGAAGACACATTTCAAAAGATGCTTTGTGATTCTTGACAAGTCTTTATATTTATTTTTCTTTCCAGTCTTTCTTTCACAATCTTTCACTGGGGCATTGTTAAACCATATTCTCCCAAGGAACAGATTTTGGCTCGGATGCTGACTTATCTAACATATATAAACTGGAAATGTATCCACCCGCAATAAGGCATGGCAGTTGTTAGACTCAACTGTAAAATGAAACACAGGATACCCACTATGCTTGCATGCTGGAATCAATACTGGTACTCGGTTTTTTGTAGAATATGTTTTAAGCGAATCCTACTGTTTTGGATTTGTTAACTTCGATGCCATAACAACTTTCATATCTCTTGATCATATGACATATTTCAAAGGTAGTGTATAAAAGATACATAGAAAAATTCAGCAAAAGTTGTTTAGTAGTTAGTTTGCCACACTTTTAATGCCTAGGCATTTTGGGTGTATTGGTTAGCAACATGAGATGGTATCAGAGCCAACACGACTGAAGTTCAAATCCGCGCAAGGAAAAAAGGCCCCATTCCACGTCTTGTGTGCAGGAACATGTGCGCAAGGCAAAAGGACCCCATGTCACGTCTTGTGCAGGTGTGTGCTTCTAGTTCGGACGATGTCCCATCTGAGGAGGGGGAGGAGGGGTGTTAAGTAGTTAGTTTGCTACAACTTTAATGCCTAGGCATTTTGGGTGTGGTCAACAACATGAGATTGGGTCCAAGTCATGTTTAATAAAAGTTAGATGTGGAGTTTAGGCATATTCTCCAATCGGCAAATGAGGAGGCGCATATCTTGGCTAAGAGAGGACCTGCAAAGTAGTTCTTCATTTTGGTTCTCTATGTTTTTCTCTCTTGTGATGTGTTGTTTTGTCACTCTTCATTATGGTTCTCTATGTTCTTTTTCTGTATTTTTTCGCATTTCTTATATGGTTGTATTTCATTCTTCTTTCAATACAATTATTGTTACCATTCCAAAAAAAAAAAAAATCCTACAAACAATAGTATACATTTAATTGATCATCCCATCCATGATCCATCCATGGTCGGCTCTATGAAAACTACTTCTCCAATCAAAACCTTATTTAAAGCCATGCTTGAAGCAACTCCACAATCCATAATGTATTTCATCACGACTTCCGTTGGGTCTTTTTGTTCCCCCTTTGCTATTTTTAGGACACATATCCCTTCAATATGTTATACATGGGCAATTTCTGACCTTTTGTCTCTTGTACTCTTGCCCAAACATTTCAAATGACATTACTTAATTCTTACTTCCAACTTAGCATTGCAACTTCGTAACATACACTTTTGCTTCTCATTTCTTTCTTGTCCAATATTCAGCTCCATTCAATAAAGCAAAGCTAACTATTAACTTATAGAAATCCCCTTTAATCAAAGTAATAACAATTCACTGGCTTGTCCGACCATTCAAAAAAAAAAAAAAAATTTCCACTGGCTTGTCCAACAATGATCCTATTTGCTATATCCAACTCAAATTCTCCATTTTGCTTGCTCCCAAGGTACCAAGATTTATCAAGTTGGAGCAAAAAATTATTTTAAGCTTTTCTAACAGCTAATTATTATCCGTATTTTGCCAAATCATTAATTTAAAATCTGCCTAACTTGCACCAATATGTTTTGTCTTTGAACTACTAATTTTCAACCAATGTGACAAGTAAATTTGTCTCCAAAGTCCTTTCTTAGCATTTGCTAGCTTTTATTGTCTCAGTGACATTTAGAATCTCTAAGCTTAAGAGATTATTTCAAGTGTTAAGAGCTTATTTACATTTTAGGGTGTTCGGTAAACCTCATATTAGAGTTCTAATTTTATTGAAAGTAAGGGGAAAGCCTACCAATAAATAATTAGTCTGCATCTTACTTTTTAAATACGAGGTTAATCCTCTAAAGTCGTAAAAAGGCATAATGAATTCATTTACGTAAGTTTTGGGAAAAAAATGCCTATGATAGAATAGATTTATTTCTTAAATAATCTAAATATTTTTCTCTTCTATAACATCATCTTCTTAAGAACCCTTGCGAAAAAAAGCCTCCCTCGGAATTTCTCATGCCTTTTTCAAGAAAAAATGGATTTATTTCTTAAATACCCTCTCTGTATTTTTCTCTTTGACTGAATCAACTTCTATAAAACCCATCACCTAAAATCCCTCTAAGCCACATCGCAAGTAAAGCTCTCCCTCCTGCACATGGATTGAATGCAATCTCTTTCCTTCAACATGCTTATGCTTTTTGTAGTTTTCACTTACTCCCGCATGGCTATAGCTCTAAGCCTCTTCTTCTTGATAAATTAATGTGCAACAAAAAATATTCACAACAACTTTATAATAAAAAGAGTAATATTTTCATATAAAAATCAAATTATACAATTTTTACCTTATGATGTAAATTGTCTTCAATATCTTAATTATATTTTCATTTGTATGTAGGAACAAAATGAAAAAAAGAAAAGAAAATGAATAACATGAATGAAAATTCCATTTAGTCAACTAAATATATTAGATAATGAAAAAATATATATATGCTCATCCAAATACTCCACAAAGTGTAATGTAACTCGAGAGATACCAAAATTTGAATTTTACAATGTAATTTTTTTTCTTGAAACTCATCTAAACTTGGGAAACATATATGAAAAATCTAAAAATATAAATAAATTTCATGAAATTGATATCGGAAGGTCATAGATATTGTTATGTGATTTATCACATATAATTTACTCTCATTGCATTATACATATATGATAAAATGAAAATGTAATTCACAATATAAAACAATTGTTTGTTTCATTGTTTGTAGTTATAGGACAAGTCAAATGTAGACCACAATTTATTTAGTACAGTGGGCCCACCTTTCACACATCCAAGCTATTCAAATTCATGTATCACCCATGAATTGTACTCACCCGATTGTAGTAAAACTTTTCTCTAGTTAAAATATCTTTGAAAATAACAAAAGTGGCCCTTTAATAAGCTCTTATTTGTATGTTTGCCATACATACTGCTGTGAAATAAGAGCTTTCCTTTATAATTTTGGCAAACGAATCAAGTGTAAATTTAGAACTTAAAACTTAGACCTATTTGTTCCAGACCTAATCTAATAACTAGCCCTTATCGGCCCTAACCAATGAGCATTATATCTCATGCTCACAACATACTCCAAGGAACTCCACCTTGGATATCTACTGTTATTTTGTCAACAACCAAGGCCAATAAGTAGGGTCTCAAAACGGATCCTTGGTGTAATCCAACTCCAGCTAGAGATGTCTCCCAACAAATACTCACACTTGTTACTTCCCTTTTATAAGCATGTCATGTATAATTTAGACAAAACCATTTAATGATGTTTGTTTAGGCACTGGTAAAGTAAAGTCCAGCCTATGTTTTATTAGGATAGGATTGAATAATAACCTATTTTCATTGGATTATGATAAAGATTCTTTGTCAGATTATATAAGGATTGGTATTTTAGATAAGGATTTTCTTAATCTTTAATGCCCCAGTGTACTCTACATATGTTGGTGTTAACGCTGGTCCAAGATATCAGATTAACAGAAAATCTCTCTTAAAGTTTACAAAAAAATGCAGTTTTTTATCACATTCAATGTCTAAAGCAAAGGCTATATGGTACATTGCAAAAATTTATAATTTGGATTATTTTTGCTGTTATCTGATGCGGCAAAAAGATCAACAATGACAGCAGAATGTGGTTCAACTGTAAGATCAAGGCCCGAGGATACTAATTATACCCTCAATCATGGGACCATGTAATTTCTAATCAAATAAATCTCTAGATACAACAGAAATACGAATAAAAAAATACAGTTTTAAACATACCAGAAGCCTGGATCTCAGCACCAACTTTTCTAGTAGGTTCCCCAACCGGACGATATTCCCCACTGATATCCACCACCTGCTTCCCAGATAAGAGCAAAGATGATCTGTCCACATGATCATTTTTATCATAAAAGTTACCAGTTTTCATGCAAGACTTATCTGTTGAAGCATTTAAGTACTCTTTGAAGCCATTGGTAGGATTCTGAGCATTAATGGAGCCATTGGGAATCTGCATGTGTAAACCTTTCACATGCTCTCTTACACCTTAACAAATGGATGGAGAAAATCAAAAAGATACCCAACTGCTAAACTGGATCTATAAGCAGGATTCGGCGTTCCCTCTTTTGGTACCACAGTAACTAGAAGCAAGTTGATTGCCTCGAACAAAACAGATGCACTGAGAGATTTCCCAGCTAGAAGCTCCTCAACCTTCCTTGCCCTTATTGCATGTTTAGTCCCATATGCCCCAAATGCCAGCCGTACACGCTCCAGAACAAAACTCTCTGACATTGCATGGGTGGAAACCTGGGCTAAGAAAGCGGCATGGAGATATGCCACAGCATTTCCAAGGGGGCGTGGCGCAGCTCTATAGGTCTCAAAAATAATCTTTGTTTCTTCTGCGGGTTTGCATCCAATCAAATCACCATTCTTAGTGTAAAAGTTACCCTTTTGATTCCAGCTTGGGATATGAACACTTATAAGTATAGTTTTAGAATCACAAGGAGGTTCCTCTAAAAACTCCTCCAATGTAACTGTATTCATTTCTAAACCAGTGAGGATATTTACAGATGAACCAGCTGCAAGAAGAATAGTAGCAATATCAGATTCAAACTGATTTCGCTGAGCCATGATCAAGTTACCTCCCAAACTTGCCATATTCCGGACAAATCGTGATGCGACCTTATTCATATGATCAGCAATTTTTTTGAACACGAGTCTTCCATTTGGGCCACAATGACCATCCTTTTCTTCCGTCAGTGCTTCAATAGCCCTAGAAATTGTCACAGCAGCTCCAATTTCAACTCCGCTGCTATCCCTCCTGATCACCAAAAGTTCAGGAATTTTTCTAAGATCAATGTACTTGTTGTAGTGCTCTACTTCCTTGTAAACACCAGCACCTGTATTTCCAACAACCAATTTTACCCGTTCACCATTCTCCAGTCCTTCATATTTTAGTAGTTCCTGAAGCTCCTCAACACTTGCAGGACTATACCAATTACTGTTTGCCTTAATGTTGCTTTTACACGTGGGCTTCAGTGGCACTGTCTCCTTGTCTGAATTCTTCAGTTGCAAGTCAGAGAAATAGTTTGCGGATGATTTAATCTCATTTTTCAAGAAGTCAGGAAATGTAGAGATCTCGTTACGACAATAAAAGGGAAAGCTATTTGAATTTTTCTTGATGTTCTCCCCCTTAGCGAAATATGAATTTAGACCCAGATCCTCCATATCAACATCTGCTGCAAAGCTTTTGCACACATCAGCAATAGGTCGATAACCAGTGCATCGGCAGAGATTTCCTGAAATAGCCTTCTCAGCTTCAGACATTGCGAGTTTGGAAAACCCAGTAGGGGGATCAGGCCTTCCAGTTTTATCGGCATTGATGAGAGCTGAGAACAGAGACATGCAGATGCCTGGAGTACAGAAACCACATTGAGAAGCATGGAAACCTGAAATCCTTTGGTGAATGGGATGGAACCCATCTCTGCTGTTTCCAAGGCCTTCAGTTGTTGTTATTGAACATCGATTTATACTATAAAGAAGGGTGAGGCATGAGCTTACTGAGAACTCTTCAACTTGTCCACATAATGGGTCATACTTTGAAAGAAGAACAACACAAGCTCCACAACCACCTGAAGCATAAAATCTACAGCTAAAATTCCAACTACAAAAATCATATTCTTCTATCATCCTAACACATTCTTTATCTTTATCAAATTATTTACAATTTATCAGACATGTGCTCGATACATAAACAAAAATCAACACTTAGCATTCTAGAATAAAATTATTACTATGACATCACAATAACCATCCCTTTTCTTTCTAATGTATTTTACAAAATTGCAAATGTAAACTAGATTATCATAGAGCAATACCACTTGCCATACCTTCAACTGAGCCAATGTAAGAACTAAAGAGCAACACCTTCTTAGATACAATTCATCATCATCATCATCAAAGCCTTGTCCCAACTATGTTGGGGTCGGCAACAAGAATTCACCTTCTTAGATACAACTCAATTATGCAAATAGGAAAAGGAAGCAATGTACAAAGCTTTACCTAGGTTGCATTTGGATGCCTACCAAAAACAACCAAAGTCGGAAGTTTAATAATAATAATAAATAAATAAATAAACAATCTGGAAGCTGCATCAATGCAATTAAAGGAACTTCCAAGGTCTGAGTGGAGAGATGCTGTGAGGTTAGCGGCATTTGGCATCTCTTAGACCCATTGTCATGTAGTTCTTCATCACTTAACCTAGGTATAACCGTATAACCATCAGGCTTTTATAGACCCTCTGGTATTGGTTGGATTTACTGCAAAATCCATGTCCTATACAGGGCTCTAATGAAAATAAAATTTAGGAGATTTAACTAGTGCAATCAATCAATTACAAATAAACAGAAAAGGAAACCCACATATAGGATGTGAAAATAATAAAAAACCAAAAGAACCCCACTGAAAAGGCCTAATCTTCCTCAAGACCTACCACTCAAAAACAAATTGATTCAAAGTGGCAATCTCTATGTAAAGATAGAGGCAACCCAAATGGGTCGACTCGACCTATGGGGTCAGTCCAAACCCCAAACAACAGGCCCATTTGACTTGGTCATTGGACGTTTCATGTACAGCTAGCATTGTTTATATCCATTAGCTAGTTTCCTTTTATATTTGTAAATCACCCAAATCACTGGGTTCAAACTTACTGTAGATAGCATCATAGAATATATTTATAGACTATCGATTGTATCACAAGATTATCGAAAATACACTTCAAATTCTCTCATCTTTATGAGAGTAATATGGTATCAGAGCCAGAGGTCACGAGTTCGAAATCCCTGGGAGGCATGTTACCTCCATTTGTCGAGTCTGTTTGTTCCGTCCCGTCTATCTGTTGGGTGTCAAATTCAAACGGCTTCTCATTCACTAACAGCTCGAGCTTTTGGTGTTATTGGTTATTAACAAGGTATCAAATCCAAAGGTTACAAGTTCGAAACCCCTGGGAGGCAAGTTACCTCCATCTGTCTGTTTTGTCTGGTCAAGTTTGTTTGTTGAGTTCCGAATTCAAACGGTTTTCCATTCGCAGAGGGGTAAATATACATTGTTATGCCGTTCATTACCAGCTCGAGCTTTTGGCGTTACTAGCTATTAACACTCTAAACATCTAGAGAAAAAAATTCATCAACAAAGTTGAAAACTTTTCTTTTATTTTATTTTTTAATGATAACTAAAAGTTTCATTCCTTAAAAGAAAAAAAACCATGTCAATGCTGAAGAAAGAATTTAAAAAAAAAAAATGAGCAACAAAAAATCAAACTTGAAAACTCAGTAATACTACCCACTCCCTCTTCAACAAACATTAAACATCAAATCACAGTAGGGCAACTTCCGTAACAAAATTCTTAAGAATAAAAGGAATCATATAAAAACTTACCTACACCAATAGAGAGAGCGAAAGAGATGAGTGATATAGTTGAAATATTTCGTTCAAAGAAAATGAGAAGAAAAGGAAGAAGAAAGGAAAAAAAAAATTAAGAAGAGGAAGAAAGAGAAGTGGAGAGAAAAGAAAAGGAGAGAGGAAAGTGGTCTGGTTGTTCAACTTAGGGTTGAGAGAGCAGATCAGTTTATACATATTATTAAATTGTTAATATTTACACAAAAAAGTCCCTGCAATTTCCTAGAACGACAAACCAGTGCCTGCAATTCTCAGAATTACAACTAGTCCCTTCAAAACCCTCAAGCACTCCCCTTCAAGCTAGTGGACAAATATCAATTATGCCCAGCTTAGAGGAAACATCTGAATACTTCTTTGAAAAAACTTTTGTAAGAAAATCTGCCACTTGATCTTTTGTCCAAGCATACTCTAGTTGTATACCCCTTGCTGCCACTTCCTCACAGATAAAATTGTCAATAGACTCCTACTTATGCTTTGTCCAGGCCCAGGTCCAATAGTCACCTATCCCACGCGTGAGACTTGGTCAAATATTTGTGTGTGAATTAATAACTGATTGCTAGGATTAGTCAAAGATTTGTGTGTATATTAATAACTGATTGATATACACACAGATCAGTAATTAATATAAACACAAATTTCAATCAGTTATTAATATACACACAAATCTTTGACTAATCGTAGCAATCAGTTATTAATATACACACAAATCTTTGACCAAGTCTCACACGTGGGATAGGTGACTCTTGGGCCTGGGCCTGGGCCTGGACAAAGCCTAAGTAGAACTCTATTGACAAAAATGACAATCAACTTCAATGTGTTTGGTTTGCTCACGATACACTGGATTTTAAGAAATATAAATAGCAGCTTTATTGTCACACTGTAGGATCGGAAGACTACTTTCTACAAATCCCAACTCTCCTAGTAGTAGCTTCCCCTATCGACATCTTCCCCCATAGGTTTTTTTTCCCAGTCTTGTTCTTTTAGTGAATAAATTAGGTGAAAGCCAGGAGGTGGGAATTGGGACGAAGCCGGTGTGTCCATCTCCCATTCAACGGCGTCCAAGTCCTCGGGCATGGTCGGAATGACACGGAAGGCCCAGGGAATTTCCTGTGTAGGCTGGTCCTCCTGTAGGTTTGTCTCCCATGTCTGCTGGTCCATTTGTTGGTCCAGCTCTTCAAGCATTACTTTTTAGATAAAAGAAAAGACACTAAAAACGTCCAAACAATTAAGATTTCAAAGCTCAATCTGAAAACATCTCAACAAGAGAGAGAGAGAGAGAGAGAGAGAGAGAGAGAGACCATTTCAGACAAAGCAAAGCTCGGAAAAAAAATCTGAAAGACCAACTGCTTCAACTGAATCAGAATCCAAATGTCATGCTTTCGTAAGTCATATGAGCATGACCCTCATTTTTTTAATTTCTTAATTCTGGAATGAATGTTGCGGCTAACACCTTTGTGAGTGATTTTTGCTTTTTGGGCTTCAAATGGCTGTCAAAGTTTTAAAAAAATTGTCACGTTGAGAATGCCTTCTTTTTATTGCTCATTATAGTTGGAGCGGGAAAGCTTCTCTCTTGAAAAAGTTATTGTTCGTTTTTGCAATATGTTGAAAGGTTTTTTTTTTCCAGCTACCATATGTTGAAAGTCAGAATTATCTTTCAACTACAGTTTTATCCAGCAGAACTACGTTTACTGCTAATAGCCATATGTTGAAAGTTAGAACTATCTTTCAACTTCAGTTTTATCTAGGGTTGTAAACGGGTCGGTTCCGGTCCGGGTCCAGGGTGGAACCGGAACCGGAACCGTTTTCTAAGAAGGGGAACCGGAACCGTTAAAAATAATGGGAACCGGAACCGGAACCGGAACCGTTTGTGAGGCGGGTCTGGTTCCGGTTCCGGGTCTAGACTAATACCTGTATTTTTCTTTAAAAAAATTATGCTTTTTTCACATTTCAATTGGATCACGTACCTATAAATACTAATGTGACATTTTGTCTATCAATAACAGACACTTTTAACCAAAAACTCAGAAATCACATCCAAACAGGCAATGAGATGTAGAAAAGTAGAAAACCCTAATGTAGAAAAGTAGAAAAGTAAAAAGGATTTTGTTCTCACATAATAAAGTTACCTTATGTTAGTATATATTGGGTCGGGTCTCGGATCCACGGGTCTGAGCCATTGTGGATCCGGAACCGGAACCGTTTAGGTATCGGTTCCAAAAAAAAGATCCGGAACCGGAACCGGAACCGTTTTCTTATCGGGACCAAAATAAGGACCCAGTCCCGGATCCTAACGGGTCGGAACCTTCGGGTAATCGGAGAATCGGGTACCCATTTACAACCCTAGTTTTATCCAACAGCACTAGAAAGTACTAAAATTATAAAATACCACAAACATCAAAAGAACCCAGCACCCAAAAGGAAATCTTGAAGGAACAGCAATTCAAACTAACCAGATTTCAATCTTATAACATCTAAGAGAAACCCGTCTGATAAAAACCAAATTAGTCATAGAACTTTCAAAACCCCAGTAATAGGAAGACCATATATCAGCAATTCAGCATACATATGATATGCTCATTGAGTTTCAAACTACTTCTAACTTTTATTCTTGATGAATTTTAGCTCATTTCTTACTATCTTTGAACAACGTTTTTTATACAGCAGCATATCAAAGTACTACATCACAAAATAACAGAGGCATCTAAAGAACCCACCAGCCAAACAAAGAAAACTTGAAGGAAAACCAATCCAAACTATTTGAACTTCAATAGACCATCATCTGAAAAGGAAAAACTAAATAATCAAAAGAACCAATCTATTAAAAACCAAATTAGCAGTAGATTTTCAAAAACCAGTAATAGCAAGACCCCAAATCAGATTACAATTGATTACCCTTTGCTGTATAAAAGAAACCCAAGACATTATTCTCTGAAAAACAACAATCCCAGAAATCTGAAACTGTTAAAACAATCAAATATCAAAAAACCCAATATGAAAAACGCCATATTTGAAATAAATAAGAAAAAAGATCACCTTCTCCACATCCAAGCTTAGCTCCTTTGAAAGGGGTTTCAGTCCTGAGGAATTCCAGCAGAGTAGTGGAAGGGTCGACGTTGGAGAGCTCGAATCTCCTTCCATTCACTGCAAACACCAGCTTCTCTTCTATCCCCATGGAATCACTGAACCATTCAATTCTCTTCTTCTGTCTCTCTTATCCAAGATGGAAAAGAGGAAAGTCCAAGCACGCTTTTGGTTTCTATATAAAATCAAACCCATCTGATTCAGATTCAGGAACAAACGACAAAAGATGTTAAAAAACTATCTGTGAAAATTCAATGTAACTCTATATCACTTTCAAAAAGAAAAGAAAAATGTATCTCTACATTTAGTGAAGTGCCACATGGCCAATCAACTGATAACAAGAGCAGTGACGTGGTGCCGTGGTGGTCCAAGTTTTGTTGAATATTACCTTGGATGCCAAAGCCTCCGATTCCAGATGTCGGGAAATTTGGTGAGCTTTATGTGGCTATGCACATCTTAAAAGAAACAGACAATGAAAGAAAGAGAAAAAAAAAATTACGCGGGCTATACACATCGTAAAAGAAACAGACAATAAGAAAGAGAAAAAATAAAACTTACGCGGGCTATGCCCATCTTAAAAGAAACAAACAATGAAAGAAAGAGAGAGAAAAAATTTAGGCAGAAAATGGTTGTACCAAACTCTAAAAAAAAAAATGTTTTCCTATAAAAAATTGCGAGATTTTGGGCAGAAATTAGTTATACAAATGTGTCCATAAGCAAAATCTCATCAAAATAAGTCTTCTTTTTTTATATGGTTTTTTAAATGACACCGTATCCCTTGTCGTGTCTTTTACAGCTTTTCCGTGATGCTAAAACTCCACAGTGGGTCCTACATGATGATAATCCAGATCTTACATTTTTAATATGACGCCCTCTTGTGATGTATCATTGAATTCATTTTAATAGGAGTTTGTCCTGACGTTAGATTGAACATAATCTTATATATTAGAGGTTTTTACTGAAAAATACCCAGTATTTAAACGTTGCTCGCATCAGTTCCTTGGAAATAGCACTACACCCCGTTTGGCTTTTTTTTTTTTTCCAATATGAAACGAGTGAGAATTAGTTACACTAGCTTCACTCTTCGGCTTTTTTTGTAATCCTCATTCCCTTTCCCCTTCCTTTCTCTCATCTTCCTCCCTGGAGAGGATTTGCAGGCAAGTCCCAGGAAAGAAAGGATGCAAATTGATGGCATGTCCATAAGCCTGGATTGTTCAAATGTTGCTTTGGCACTGGGCGGTGGGCACAACTATCACCGGATCTAGGAATTAAATCTGGAATTGAGTAGCCACTAATTCACTCTCAGATGAAAATGAATTAGAAAAATTTGACAGATGAATTGGTTAATTACTTGGCCTGGTAAGCATGATTTTTTTTAAATATCGAATAAGATGCTCAATGAGGTGCGAAGCACCGCATAAATGCATAATCGTCGAGTAAAAAGAAAGGTCCCCAAACTAAGAAAAAGGGTTTGGAATTCAGCCACATGACAGCACAATCAGAGTCAATTAGGTCGAAACTTTGAGTCTTTGGACCATCCGATGCATGTAGGGATTTCCGACGAGCCGTCCAGACGGAAGCGGGGACGATCGCGCAAGTATGGTCCGGACGGCAACATGGTCCTCACAACAACATTCCTCCGCAGTGGTGCCCAATAGCCGCCAAGGACTTTATCTCATAAGCATTTCCCTAGACACCCCACCTTTGGAAATCCTTGCCGACGCCGATACAGGAAGCCTCATATGGATGCTGTGTGGGGATATTTCCGAACTCACTACAGTGCCCGCCAGATGCTCTATCTCGGATTTCTGAACCAACCCTCCAGCTCGGCATGGCTCAGTCTCAGCAATAGTGCCAACCTCCAGCTCGGCCAAGTGATTCCACTTCGGCCGTATACTCATAAGTTTCACTTCGGTCGGGGCATCCTCAGCCCAGCCAAGGGCTTCAGGATGCTTCCTCATCTCGGCCTCCTCCAGCCCGACCTCTATGGAGACTCAGCCTTCTTGTAGAGCGTGCGACAGGACAAGAGCACCGCCCATAGTCCCTAACAGATCACCGTCCACAGGTCCCAAAGCGCCATGATAAGGCTCGATGGGACTGCAATTAAAGAAAAGTAGGCTACGATGGGACTGCTCATCCCTAGTACCTGACAAAGTGGGCTATGACAAGACAGTCAACCACCTCCTTGCCTCCTCTCTTCTTCTATATAAGCACAGTTACAGCTCCAAAGCAAGGAGAGGGCCAACAATTACACCACACTGCTGGTATAATCTTCTTCTCCAAAATCTTCATCCTAATGCTTAGTTCCCACACTGACTTAGGCATCGGAGAGCCTTGCGCCGCCCAGGCCAGGGTCCTTTGATCCCCTCTCTGTTTCTTTCTCCCCTTTCAGGTTCCAGGCAGCTGATCTTCATCAGTTCTTTGGATAAGTCCTATCAGGCACCCCCCATTCTTGTGAGTTATATTTTTTGCACTTATAATTGGCGCCGTCTGTGGGGAAAGATCAAAAAGTTATCTTACCAAACACCATGCCTCGAAGAACCGAAAAAGGGAAAGAACCATCAACACTGCCAACGCAGCTGTCGCTGGTCCCCCGCCAGGGAAGGTCCGGGGCAAGGTCTAGTTCAGCGGGCATCCACAGGCAGGAATCCCAGCCAGGTTCATCCTCAACGGGACAGACAGCACCTTCCCGGCGGGATGGCCTTCGATTGGGGTTTTCCCAGTAAAAGGAATCCCAGCCAGATGAACCCCATCATCAGATTGACGACGACAACACGCTTCTCGCGAAGATCAGGGCCCAAAGCCTTACCATACAAGCGCAAGACGAGTTGATCCGTCAACTTCAGCAGCAGATACAAGACAGAGGAGCAACCTCTGTTCCGCCCTCTAGTTCCTCAAAAAAGCGAAGGAAAAGGCCAAAAGATTGGCTTGATCAACATATCGAGCAAGTAGTCCAGCGAAATTTGGAGATGGCCGGTCTCACTCGAGCTCTGCTAAATTCTCACGATCTCGGCACGTCTCCCCTCTCTCCAGAAATCAGAAACTTCCCCCTTCCTGAAGATCTCAGCGTCCCGAGGTTCGTCGTCTACGATGGGACCTCCAACCCAGTAGCACACCTCCGGCACTTCAGAGGATGTCGGTGTGGGGCGATGCAGGCCACCTTAACTGCACAGTCTTCTCTTCCAGCCTCGGGGACTATGGCCCTCAAGTGGTTCTGCGCACTCCCCCAAGGATCGATCAAAAGTTGGCAGCAGTTTCGGAATTCCTTCATGACGAAGTTCCAAGCTCACAGGATCATCCCCAGGTCGGCCGCCGACCTGATGGCCCTCAGAATGAAGCAGACCGAAAACGTCACGCAGTTCGTCAAAAGGTTGGACTGTCTACAGCCAGATCGAAAATGCCTTAGATACAATAGCAGTCATGTCTTTCCAACAAGCCCTCCTACCAGGCAACGAGCTTCGGAGGGACTTGGTCATGCATTCCGTGGTCACTATGGCAGCACTGATGACCAGGGTAAACCGGTTCGTCAGGCAAGAAGCAAACGAAGCCCGAGCCCAGGAACGCTTGGACCTCTACAAGAACAACGAGACAGCCTCCAACTCGACAGGCGCCTCCAGCTCGGCAGTGATTTCCAACTCGGCAGACGCCTCCAGTTCGGAAGACGTCCCCATCTCGGTAGGCGCCTCCAGCTCGGCAGAGACATCCAGCTCGGCAGACGCCTCCAGATCGGCAGACGCCCCCGTCTCGGCAGATGACCTCGGCTCGGCAGACGACTCCGGCCAGGCAGATGTGCTTGGCTCGGCAGAAGTCTCCTCCAGCTCGGGGGGCTGCAAAAGCTTCCTATCTTCCTTCAGCTTTAATCACCCGTCGGCTTCGATCACACGACCCTCTACCGTCTCCCGGCACGGTCCTCTGCTGTCAGCTTCGATGGCGTGATCAGCCTTTGCGGCACGACCCTCTACTGTCGGCTTCGATCGCACGACCCTCTACCGTCATTCTTGATGGCACGGTCCTCTGCTGTCAGCCTTGATGGCACGGTCCTCTACCGTCTTCATCCAGACTTTAGGCCACACACATTCTCAACTTTCAAACACCAGAATCGCCGGCAGCAGGACTACACTGGCTCCGGTCCCGCACCAGCAAGTCATGTCTCGAAATAAGGCGACTCGACATGCGCCTACCAAACTGCTACGGCATTAGGGAAATGTCTGAAAGCCCTCAGAGCCACCGAGCTCACCCTGGGGTCGTTTTATACACTCAGGCGTGACTCGCGTTCGGCAACAGAGCCACCGAGCTCACCCTGGGGTCGTTTTATACACTCAGGCGTGACTCGCGTTCGGCAACAGAGCCACCGAGCTCACCCTAGGGTCATTTTATACACTCAGGTGTGACTCGTGTTTGGCAACAGAGCCACCGAGCTCACCCTGGGGTCGTTTTATACACTCAGGTGTGACTCGCGTTCGGCAACAGAGCCACCGAGCTCACCCTGGGGTCGTTTTATACACTCAGGCGTGACTTGCGTTCGGCATCAGAGCCACCGAGCTCACCCTGGGGTCGTTTTATACACTCAGGCGTGACTCGCGTTCGACAACAGAGCCACCGAGCTCACTCTGGGGTCGTTTTATACACTCAGGCGTGACTCGCGTTCGGCAACAAAGCCACCGAGCTCACCCTGGGGTCATTTTATACACTCAGGCGTGACTCGCGTTTGGCATCAGAGCCACCGAGCTCACCCTGGGGTCGTTTTATACACTCAGGTGTGACTCGCGTTCGGCAACAGATCCACCGAGCTCACCCTGGGGTCGTTTTATACACTCAGGCGTGACTTGCGTTCGGCATCAGAGCCACCGAGCTCACCCTGGGGTCGTTTTATACACTCAGGTGTGACTCGCGTTCAGCAACAGATCCACCGAGCTCACCCTGGGGTCGTTTTATACACTCAGGCGTGACTTGCGTTCGGCATCAGAGCCACCGAGCTCACCCTGGGGTCGTTTTATACACTCAGGCATGACTCGCATTCGGCATCAGAGCCACCGAGCTCACCCTGGGGTCATTTTATACACTCAGGCGTGACTCGCGTTCGGCATCAGAGCCACCGAGCTCACCCGGGGGTCGTTTTATACACCCAGGTGTGATGCGCCAACCTCGGGTTCATACACTCAGAGACTGGCATCGGGTTCATACACCCAGGCTTCTTAAAAAGACTGCTCTGGCGTACCGTCCAGGCTCCTCCACCTCGGCCAAAGAGACTGCTCCACGTCTCCACCTCGGTCAATGTCAGCTCAACAAGAATGCCGAAGAGACTGTTCCATATCACCTCCTCAGCCTCATGCTGATCTTGGCCACACTCATTCTCGGTGACAGCATCAGAATCGCGGCCAACGAGAGCACCTCTGGTTACGGGCGAGCTGGTCATCTCTCGGTTTCGACAACAGTGCCAACAAGACTACGGTGGCCTCAGACTAGTAGCCAGGCATGTCCCGGTCTCGCGATTGGTGACGGACCAGTTAGATGAAGACCGCCAAGCTCAAGCTGAAAGCATCTACAGACTTCGCCCAATTGGCCACAAGCATAAAGCAGGGTTCACCCATCATGACACGTAGCTTCTGACCTCCAAGGGCTTTAGGACTCCAGGAGCTCAGAAGCTGGGGGACTATTGTGTAGGGATAATTCCGAACTCACTACAGTGCCCGCCAGATGCTCTATCTCAGATTTCTGAACCAGCCGTCCAGCTCGGCAGGGCTCAGTCTCTGCAATAGTGCCAACCTCTAGCTCAGCCAAGTGATTCCACTTCGACCGTATACTCATAATCTTCACTTCGGTCGATGCATCCTCTGCCCGGCCAGGGGCTTCAGGACGCTTCCTCATCTCGGCCTCCTCCAGCCCGACCTCTATGGAGACTCAGCCTTCTTGCAGAGCGTGCGACAGGACAAGAGCACCGCCCATAGTCCCTGACAGATCGCCGTCCACAGCTCCCAAAGCGCCATGATAAGGCTCGATGGGACTGCAATTAAAGAAAAGTAGGCTACGATGGGACTGCTCATCCCTAGTACCTGACAAAGTGGGCTATGACAAGACAGTCAACCACCTCCTTGCCTCCTCTCTTCTTTTATATAAGCACAGCTACAGCTCTAGAGCAAGGAGAGGGCCAACAATTACACCACACTGCTCGTATAATCTTTTTCCCCAAAATCTTCATCCTAATGCTTAGTTCCCACACTGACTTAGGCATCGGAGAGCCTTGCGCCGTCCAGGCCAGGGTCCTTTGATCCCCTCTCTGTTTTTTTTTTTTCCCCTTTCAGGTTCCAGGCAGCTAATCTTCATCAGTTCTTTGGATAAGTCCTATCAGGCACCCCCTATTCTTGTGAGTTACACTTTTTGCACTTACAGATGCAGTGCCTTCCTTGCGAATCCTGCTATGAACAAGTCGCGCCTCTTTTTAATCCATCGAAATCTCCATGAACTTCTTGACCATGATAGCGATAGGAGTGTTTGAGGAGCATGGAAGATGCCATTAGAGGGAAGAACAAAGGGAGATTGTAGAAGTTGGGGGTTCACCTCAAGACCTTTCATTGTATACTTGGATGAGGAAGAGACGAGGAGCAACGGATGGGAAAAAAGGGTTTCGAAGGTGGGTTTATATAACGACGAGTGACGATAGCGTCACTTAATTTCATCTTCAAACGACGCTATCGTCACTCTCAAAAATACTAAAAATAAAAAAAATAAAAAGTGGCGGAGGAATGCTCCCGTAGTGAAAATATTTCAAGGCGCTACTAGGTGCAACGGACAAATACTGGGTATCTTCCAGTAAAATCCTGTATATATTATTAATCAAATGGCGTGATCTTATGTATTATTGATCAAATGTCGTAATCTTGTTATTAGTAATGTATTCAATATAAGGCTCAGACAAATTTCTCTCGTATTAAAGTGAACTTGTGAGGATATATCACTAGAGTTGATGGGGTTCAAGATGAATGGTTTAGATTATTATCATGTCAGGGTGCCACGATGGAATTCTAGGCATGGGAAAGCCAGTAAAAAATGCAACATATCTTGACTCCTTTTGAAATTTGTTACTCCAATAAAAGTTTGGTCCATTGTTAGATTGATCAGACATGAATTTCTTCTTTTCATGATAATGTGATTGAAGATCCATGAGAAGTAATGGATTTGGATTTCAATAAATGAGTCCCACTAAATAGCATTACCAATTTTAATTGATTGTGGATTTGAAGTTGGTTTGTGCGGCACTTTGTGCCAAGCTTGTTTTTGTCTTTAGTCTCATTATGAGATTGCACTAGTTGAGTGATTGAGGCCACCGTTGTAGGAGACTTTACTAGAATCCACAACAAAGAATGGACCACGTTGCTCTTAAAAGAAAACTATAACCTATTGTACCTTGGTGAAACATCTCTTTCATTGGCTTATAAAATAAAAAGAATAATAAACAAAAATAAAATTTCAACAGTTTTATATTCGACTATGATACTGGGAGACTTCAAAATAAACAATGAATCATATCATATTGCATCCGATACTATACTTATTATTTATAAAATTTTTGTCCTAATTATATTCATGGCATGTCGTTCCCACATCCATGCCGCGTGTCTAGGTATCATAGCTACTTATATTATCTTCATCAATCGCAATCAATGTTGCTAACTCTCTTTTTTAAAACCAAACAATTTTATTACTCCAAAAAGAGAATAACAGATTTTGTTTCTAATTTCTTATTAGAAAAACTAAAAGTTCTTCTTGCTAGTCTCTCTTTTCCAATTTCCTTTAGTTTACCTTAGACCCCAACTTGCAAAATAAAAAAAAATAATTACAAATTCAAACTGAACAAAAAAAATACAACATATTTAAAATGAATTTTAACAAACACATTATGTTTATTAATATTTATGTGTTCAAATGAGACATGGTTCTATGTTGATGTCCACATACTGGCTGCCTTGAATCGGTGGTATTCGTGATGCTTGAAATCGAAGAGTGGAGTGGCCCGCTAGCTGGTGAGTTCTTAATAGGTATATAGAGGAATGGCAATGATTAGCTTGAATTGGTCGATCCCTTCATCATTAGCTTGAGGTTGAATGCCAGTTCTCCGCCTTGTGTAGGGGTTTTCCCTCTCTAGTAGAAATGATGGTTGGTTCTGATCCCGCGCCCTTGAATAGAGGGTTTGGGGAATAAGCTGGAATGAACAATGAGAATCTAGTTTCACTGTTGATTTAACAGTATGGGCATTGAATTCCTGGTGTTGTAATCTCTGGCTTTGGTCTGGAATGAAGGATCAGTATCTGATTTCATGCGTGCTTTCTATATCACATTCCCAAGTCAATAGTTAGCCGCTGAAATGTAACTTTAGCCTCTGGAAGAGTCTCTTCCAGAACTGACCTATGACAAAATAATAATAATAATAATAATAAAAAAAAAAATCTTTTTTTGTCAGAACAAGGAGAACTGACCTATGACATTATCATGCCAATCTGTAATGTGAAAATGAAATATTTCATCAAGTCAGCATTATCTTGGTCAATACAGGCCAGGGATGCCATTTTAGAGGTTCTAATTTATTCTTCTGACTTCCTTAAAAAAAAAAAAAAAAAAATTTCTTTTCCTATGTTCTCTTATAATGGCACATCTTCTTCTAAAAAGATGGTGAGCATCATGAAGGACCTCTACTCCAGTTGCCATGGTCCTCAATGAGATATGCTCTGTTGTGTCTGAAATAGGCTGGGCCTAAAAGCCCAACATGGTGAGAAAACCTCATAGCCGGCGCATTTGTTTCGTTTGTGTAAGTGGGTAGGTGTTGATTAAGCCCATAAGATGCGGGCCAGTAGAGACTTTATCTTCAGGCCCAAATCAAAATGGTGGCATCATCATCATTATTGATGTTGTAATTAGAAGTTAGTTAGATGGTACTATCAAGTAGAGGCCAGAGTTCTATAGCTGCATGAATGATTCAACTTATGGGCCTCTTTTACAGTTAGAGTTACCTTATATTTAGATTACTATATACTTCCTCTCTTTCTTTATGACACTTCTTAGTGCCTGTGTGTACATACATTTCTTTAACAATGAGAAATGATCCTGCATATCCATTCTAGATACACCATAAAAGTGTCTTTCATCACAAAAAACAATCCCACAGTGAAGCTGATTCTGTTCACAATCCAAACCATTAGATAAATTTCTTCCCCTTAACAAATGAAAACATAAAAGTTAACACTAGGACAAAATCTATATTCAGCATTGATTGAACAGTCTAGATCACAATGATTAAATGAAAAGAGTCTAGATCGAGTTGATCATGTCATCTGCAATGTGTCAATCCATCATGGATAAAGAGTCTGATCCAACATTGGTATAATTGGATTCTTATGCCATTCAGATTCATCAAACAACCCATACATAACCCAATTCAGACCCATAACTAAATTAATATACTGAGATCACTGTCATCATCAACATATCATACATACTACTATAACTATAACTGACAAAAACTAAATCCATCCATTTCCTTACCTACATCATCAGATCCGACAGAGAAGGTAGTCTCTTGAAAAAATTCCGACCCGACGAAGGCATGCGGTCTCTAAACAAAGGATGCCTCAAGTAATAAAACCCACCAACCACTGCAACCATCTTTGTGGGCACCAAATACATCATCACAGACACCAAAAAACAAAACCCGATAAACATACCCGTGGCCCGAGGGTCCCTCCACGTCACCAACGCCTGGACCCGCTCCCCCTGCATGGCCAAGTCCCCCAACACCGTCTGCACCCTTGCCCCCAACATCCTCAACCTATCATACCTCGCCCTAACCACTTCAGGTCCCCGAATACTCGGAATCGGGTCGAACTCTTCATCCAGTTCTTCCCGATCCGCATTCTCGGCCTGCGACATCTTCGTGCATGGGTGCGGGCTCAGGACCCGAGCCCGACCTCTCCGCTTCCACGCCCCGACTCCAAACACGTAAAAAGCCACAGTCGGGCACACGAGATCCGGATGCCACACGAGCAACACCAACAACACGTGCACGATCATCGTCACCGTAGGATTCCTCCACGACCGCGTATCCTCGATCCAACGCACCAGATCGACCGCACGTGCAACAAGACTCATTATCCGTGTCCAGTTGGCCCGCACCCTCCGCATGCTGAACCCGCACGTGTCGGCATCCAACACGTGCAGCACAACCTCCCTCCGCAGCGGCGGCTCCGCCCTCGCCAGGTGCTGCGCCACCACCCGCACTGCCGCCTGCCTCAGCGCCTCTTGCTGGAGAGTTCCGATTGGTTTTAAGTGGTGCATTCGTGGCAGCATGGGTTGGGTGTACACGTGTAGCACGTCGATGGTGGATGTCGCACGTGCGAATCTCACTGCCAGCTCAATCTCGCCCATTTTTTTAACTCCCGTGGGAAGCATAAGCAGTAGAGGATACGAGCCCCTGTACACCGTATTGCTCTCGAGCGTAGAAATACGTATTCGTACCTTCCCGATACGGCAATCCTGTCTTGTAGCGTCCTTTGTAACGTCCTTCGTGTCGTCCACGCTGTCGAAGACGCCAACTGTCAGGACCGTGCAGGGGTCGTAGACCTGCCACGTGTACTGTTCGTTCCACTTCGGTTCCAGGCTGTTCGTGACAGTACGCGATCGGACCCACTTCTCGCCGTACTTGGCGACGGCGTAGGCGTCGGCGGTTCCCTTTCCGGCGACGGTCTTGACTGGGAGGAGGTTCCGGCAGCCGAGGATCCCGAGCTCAACGGTCCCCACCGGCGGCTTCCATAGCTGCCTGGCGGTCGGGCGGAAATCGCTGGTCATGTGAGCGGGCTCGTCGCTCACGTGATACCCGCCGTCGAAGCAGACCCGCACGTGGAGGCGGCCGTTGTAGACTCTCTTGACCGGATTCTGGAGGTCGAACCACCGGGAAACCACCTTCATGTCGTCGACGCGGCGCTCGATGGTGACGAGCGGTATTGCGGCGGTTCCCAAAACCGTGGCTTCCTTGCCGAGGCGGTTTTCGAGGGAGAGGAGGAGGTGCTGGTCGCCGAAGGGCTCGGCGGCGACGAAGATGACGTCCTCGTTCCATGACGGGGAGCCGTTACGGCTGGTGGCGTTTCGGGTTTTCTGGCTCTGGAACCCTAACTGCGCTCTGACGGAGAATGACGGATCCTTTAACGGAGATAACGGAGAGAGGTCCTGGGCTTCGATGATTGTGGCGCGGAGATACCAGAGTTTCGGAGAGAGATAGACTTTGGCGCGAGAGTTGGCGCTGCCGTTTGTGTCGGTTTTCCACGCGTCAGAGAATGATTCGTCAGCTTGGGTGCCGATCCACGTGGCGAGCATCAGGTCCCTGTTGGGCCCACCGCCTTCCAGCCTGTACCACTGTGGGGCCAGAGGGCTGTCTGGTGGGTCCCTCAAGGGGATCTCCGACACGTCGAAACAGATGCCGCCGAGGAAGTTGTCGCCGCCGGTTTCGGCGGCGTCGGGTCCCGGTGGTGGGGCGGAGGAGAAGGGCTGCGGGTCCCAGACAGAGACTTCGAGGGTGGAGGCGGATTCGTGGGCGTCGCCGCCGAAGGCGAAGGTCTGGTCCCACTCGAAGAGAGCGGTTTTCCGGGCGAGTCTGGAGCAGACGTTGGTGCCGGAGACTGAGATTTTGACAAATGGATTGGAATTGGAGGGGAGAGATCGAGCTTTGACGATCCTGATGAAGAGGTAGTGCATTTTCTCGACGAGATCGTACGAGGATCGCTCGTTTGAGAATCTCTCCGGCTGATGACCGTCTCGAGGGTAGACGTCCGATGGCCGTCGCCGGAAAACTGCCTCCTGGGGATTGAATCCTGGGGTGTTCCCTTGTGGGCCCCACTTGGGTACTGTCTCGGTGTCTGCCTTGGGAGGAGCCGCCGGTGGTGGTGGCGGCGGAGGAGGAGGTGGCTGCGGGGGGTCGGCCGGTTGTGGTGGGCTGGCTGCTTCTACCTGCGCTGCTGCGCTTTCTTGAATTGGGGGTGGTTGTTCTGTTGCAGCGACCTCCTCAGCCGGTGGTGGAGGTGGAGATACTGTTTCATCGGTTTTTGGGGCATCGGCCGGTGGTGGTTCCACAGGTGGGGTGGATTCGGCATTGGGAGGCGGCGGTGGTGGAGTGTCGGGCTTTTCCACATTGGCAGTTGCATCAATTGGTGGTGTCTGATTCTCTTCAATTGCTGGCGCGGCGGGTGCATCAGTTTCTCCTCCAGCCTCCGGTGTTGGACCACCACCAGTGTTACCACCCTCCTCCGCGGCGGGAGATTTTTCGCCCCCACAACTTCCACTATCAGCTATTTTATCGACGTAATAGATTTTCAACCCAATTTCACCCCGAACCCAGCTGAAGAAGTTCTTCTTCTCCAAAGGATAGAAAATCAACGCCGCCTCATCTTCCCTCACAAACTGGCTAGAATTCAGCCGGAGCCGGCCGAGGAAAATGTTCCCTCTTGGCTCTGGCCGCCTGTCATGGAACATGTCTATCTCTAAAACCTCATTGGTTAAATCTGCAGACCCATCGATCTGGAATTCAAACACCTCATTCCAAGCTGGATTAAGGTCGCGATATGCCGTCCTCGTCTTCCTCCGGTGGCCATTGAAGTCCACCACCACATATGGGCTTGAGGTCCCATGACCATCCTTGGGTCGGAGATCTTTCGCCTCCACAACTTCCACTATCAGCTTCTTCATGATAGCTGTAAGAGGCGTCTAAGATCACATGGATGGAAATATGATTAGTAAGAGTTCAGAGAGAGAGAGCTTGAAGGTAATATATAAAGGAAGCAATGGAAGTAAGATAGCTGGTGAAAGTTGGAGAAAGATATAAAGTTTCAACTTTCAAGTGTTTTATTGAGGGAAAGAGAAATAAATAGAGGGACAGAAGGTGGAGCCTGAGTCCTCAGGGTTTAACATGCCTGAGAAATTCATGAGGCTGCTTGGGGCTCATTTAAGAGTTAGATTGTCTTTTATCAGTGGGGTAATGGAACATATTATATCATGTGTGTTTGGAAGCAACATTTTCACCTGTGTAGAGGTAGAATAGATCAAATTACATATGTAAAATATTGATATTATCTCAAAATCAATGAAAATTTAGTCCTGAAAATAAATATTTAGAGCTTAACATACAGTTCGCATTAAGAATTTTGAGCTCTCATGACTTGCAAAAAGTTTTTAAGGCAATGATGGAGTTTGATATCATTGACCTCGCTTGGGCCAAAATTGGACCAGCAACTCTTTGAAGTGTGAAGGTGTGCACATTGACATACTCAGAGAGATGTGAAAATGGCCTCATTTAAATACTTTCTTCACATCACATGTGATGTATAAAAGAGTGCAAACAAACATGGTGATTTGCGGTAACATGTATATAGGTAAATGAGTGCAAACAAATCACTCCTTTGTGAAAAAATCTAAATGGAAGTGGGTTTTTAAGTGTACGGGTCCTTGGAAGATTTTATCCCAATAGAAGATGATGATGCCAAAATTGGGTTTCGGACACCACCGGTCAAGTAATAAATGCAGTAACAAATGCTGTAAATTAATGAGAGAGAGAAAGAGAATTTATAGTTGTTCGGTCTGTGTGACCTACATCCACTTCATAAAGGCAGAGGTCGCCTGTGGTATTTTACTTCTCCAATGAGTAGGGATTACAAGCTAGGAGAATACAAGAGTAGAAAAATGGGAAGATATCAATTGCCCTCCAAGTGCTGGTGGGGCTCCTCGGTTTATAGTCCTCCCCTAACAGATTGGGACGACTCTTCAGCAACGTTTGCCCTGCTTGAATGGAGCCTTCGAACTGCCCTTGCGCTGGACAAGGCAGGTGAGATATTCTCCTCAGGACCTGGTAAAAGCAGGACGGCTTCCGAAGCAACGTGGCTACCTTGACTTGGCCAAGGTTTGTGGATCTGGACCCGGACCTGAACGGATCAATCGGGCTTCCACTGATTTGGACTTTGGCTCATTGGGCTATTCTGACCTGACTCATCCTTATGGGTCGGGTCATTTGGGCCTGACTCATCATTTGCCCCTCAATGCCCCGTGCCCAAATAATTTTTTGAAAGGGAGGCATTGGTAGATTCAGGTCTCTTCTCCCTCCAAAATCTTTTTCCACTTTTCTGGTTTTAATACTGGTCTGGGCGAGCTTCGGAACCCGGAGAAGCCTGGGCGCTCAGGGAGAGATGGGCGCCCGGGGGAGCCTGGGCGCTCGGGGGAGTGATGGCCTGGGCGCCCAGGGGAGTGATGGCCTGGGCGCCCGGGGGAGTGAAGGCCTGGGCGCCCGGGGGAGAGTGGTTTGGGCGCCCGAGGGACTTGGGAGTGAAGGCCTAGGCGCCCGGGGGAGTGAAGGCCTGGGCGCCCGGGGGAGCCTTGGCGCCCAGGGGAGTGATGGCCTGGGCACCCGGGGGAGTGGTTTGGGCGCCCAGGACTGAGGAGGGAGTCCCCTGGTCCCGTGGCGGCCGTTACGTATCCTGTTTTTTTTTTTTTTGGGAGCGCTGCCCCCTCGGCCCCCGCGAGCTGACCGGTCAGCTCGACCCCCATCCGGGGGACACCCCCAGACCCCCTCTGCGAAGCGCATGATATAAAGTTTTAGAAACTTTTGGCATCCTACAAATTAGTAGGCTCATTTGTCTCCCCTTTAGCATATGTAAATTCCAACTCCGAGTATCTGGACTCTGCCCCTCGGTAACTTCTGATGGGTCATCCCAGAAGAAGAAGATGAGCCCGCAACTTGCTAGAAAGAATGCTCCAGATCCTAGGCTGCAGCAGCGAGCGCGGGCGTAGTCGCTGCAGCGCGGAAAATGAGAGAGCTTCTCATGCTAAGGAGAGGGCTGCCCTAGCTGGAAGGGCTTCCGAGGTTGATCTTTCGGCGGCCCGCGAGAGGGCGACCAGGCTTGAGACCGAACTCTTAGCAGCCTAAGAGAGGGCGGCCAAGGCAGAGGCTGAGCTTGTGAAGGACCTTGAGAGGGCTTTGCTCAGTGAGGCTGAGCTCCGGAAGGCCCGCGAGAGGGCTTCGCTCAGTGAGGCTGAGCTTGTGAAGGCCCGCGAGAGGGCTTCGCTCAGAGAGGCTGAGCTTGTGAAGGCCCGCGAGAGGGCTTCGCTCAGAGAGGCTGCCGTGAAGGCAGAGATGAGGGCAGCACAGGATAGAGCTTCCCAAGCTGAGGAGAGGGCTGCTCTGGCTGAGAGGGACTTAGTGAATATTTGTCAGTCTTTCTGCGGAGCAGGACTGAGTCGGTCTCTGACAAGTACCCTCTCTGTCCTGCTTCGCTTGTTGCTTGTATCCTTCTTTTCATCTCTATCGCGGTCCTTCCCCTTGTCCTCTGTTCTGGAGGATTCCCATTGCCTAGCCCTTATGATATCTTCAGCATTTATGTACTTCAAGGCCTTTGCCAGTAACTCCAGCATGCTCTTTGGTGGGTGCTTCATCAATGAGAAAAGGAAGCTCGATGAGCGGAGGCCTCCTATGAAGGCTGTCATGGACACCTTGTCATCAGGCTCTTCGATTTGAAGTACCTCCTCGTTAAAACGAGTGAGGTAACTCCTGAGGTTCTCATTTGTATCCTGCTTTATGCTAAGCAGGTGTGTGGCAGGCTTCTGGTGGCGGCGTCCTCCGATGAAGTGTGACACGAAGGACTTGCTCAATTCCCCAAAGGTGGCGATAGAGGCTAGGGCGAGACTGGCAAACCACAGGCGGGCAGAACCCTTTAGTGTGGTTGGGAAAGCCCTGCACATAATCTCATCAGGGACATTATGCAGCTGCATCTTGGTTTTGTACGTCTCTAGGTGGTCCAATGGATCCTTTCTTCCATCAAAGGTCTCCATGGACGGCATCTTGAACTTCCAGGGAAGCGGGTAGTTCACCACATCGGGCTTGAACGGTGTGTCCGTTCGCCCGACTAGGTGATCCACTGTCTCTGGGGCCTGCGCCTTCATGGCGTTGTAGAATTCTCCCAACTAAATCTGCATCTCTTTGATCTTTTCGTCCCAGGGATTGGGAGCTTCCCTGGATAGGTCAGGAAAATAACTCTCATCTTCCATGCTATGATTATCACTTCCTCCCTCTTGGAAATGAGGATCATCCCCATTAGAAATAGAGGGAGGAGGTGGAAGTCCTCCATGATTAGCTCCACCTGGAGGTAGGGGTCCTCCAAGCTGGGCTCCACCGAGAGGTGGAGGAACTCCGTGATGGGCGCGACCTTGAGGATCGACCAAGAGTATCTCGTGCGGGGTGACTTGGGGAGCTCCAGCAGAGGGATCCTGGGCGCCAAGGGGATGGATGCCCAAGTGTGCTCCCCAGCCCTGGGCGCCCAGGTGGTGTGCTCCTCTACCCTGGGCGCCATGGGGATGGGCGTCCATGTGGTGTGCTCCTCTACGGGCGTCATGGGGATGAGCGCCCAAGTGAGGTGCTCCCCTACGGGCGTCATGGGGATGGGCGCGCCAGGTGAGGAGCTTCCCGTCGTGGAGCAGCTGGATGCCTCGGGAGTGGTACTTCCTGCGGTACTCTACCAAACTGTGCTCCTCCTTGCCCCGTGAGCATGAGTTGTAAGATCTGCTGGTTTTGAGTCACCAGTTGCTGCATAGTCTCCATCATTTGTTGAGGAGTGGGAGCAGGAGCATTTGGTGGAGGAACGTCCTCTCCCCGCCCGGGGGAGTCTGGGCGCCTGGAAGGCCCTGGACGCCCAGAAGGGCCTGGGCCTGTTGGGCACCCATCTTGAGTGGGATTATCCTCCCATCTCGCCGATCTCGTGCTGATCACCATAATTTCAAAAGTATTTGATTTTTTTCTCTCCCCACAGACGGTGCCAAACTGATGATGCCAAAATTGGGTTTCGGACACCACCGGTCAAGTAATAAATGCAGTAATAAATGCGGTAAATTAATGAGAGAGAGAAAGGAAATTTATAGTTGTTCGGTCTGTGTGACCTACATCCACTTCATAAAGGCAGAGGTCGCCTGTGGTATTTTACTTCTCCAACGAGTAGGGATTACAAGCTAGGAGAATACAAGAGTAGAAAAATGGGAAGATATCAATTGCCCTCCAAGTGCTGGTGGGGCTCCTCGATTTATAGTCCTCCCCTAACAGATGGGGACAACTCTTCAGCAACGTTTGCCCTGCTTGAATGGAGCCTTCGAACTGCCCTCGCGCTGGACGAGGCAGGTGAGATATTCTCCGCAGGACCTGGTAAAAGCGGGACTGCTTCCGAAGCGACGTGGCTGCCTTGACTTGGCCAAGGTTTGTGGATCTGGACCCGGACCTGAACGGATCAATCGGGCTTCCACTGATTTGGACTTTGGCTCATTAGGCTATTCTGACCTGACTCATCCTCATGGGTTGGGTCATTTTGACCTGACTCATCAGAAGATATATAGGCCTACCCTTCAATAGATCGCTTATAGAAAAAAATGCAAATAAAGAATCATAGAAATTTTAAGCATTTTTTTACTGATCAATATGATAGGCTTATTGGAGTGAGATTTTAAGAAGGCCCATATATAACATGGACATTTACTTTGGACGATTTACTTTGTAAACAAACCCCACAGTCCCCACCTTCTAGTGATTAGTGAGTGAAAGCCTAGAAGATCCAGACAAAGGTATTATAAAGAGAAAATGAGTGGAATTCTTGGTTTTGGCAAAAGATAGCCAAAGGTTCCTAACTTCAAGAGTAAGCAGCCTCAGCAAGGCCACCTTTTCTCTGTTTTGCAACTTTTGTTGAATAATCCTACACTTGCTTTCAAGATTCTGAGTCCGCTTTACATCTCCTAGCAGAGAGTGCAGGCTTCTGTATACAATATAAGTGTGTAAGGAGAAAGGTCACCTTCATAGGTCTACTTGGAAAAGGCAAAGTGACTGAATTTCAGAACCTTTTTGAACCGACCAGTGCTTGTTTTGTCCCTGGACTTTCTTTTTTGAAAACAGGCACCGAACAGCGTCACGTGACTAGTGCGTGCCAGTTCTTCATAAGGTAAAGAGTGTGTATGGGCTTCCACTACGATTGGACGGTTTGCATGTGGTGGGGGTCATTGCATATTTGAATGATTTAGTGAATCCTTTTAAACCCAATTGCTGTTTAACTTCATTTAAAAGTAGAAGGGGTTTCAAGAACCCACATTAGGTCATTGGAACTAAATTGCCTCCAAAAATACTAATTTTGTGGGCTGGACTAATCCCTCCGTGTCCAGAAAGTTTTACCCGTGGCCCCCAAGTGGTAGCACTAGTGGGCTCAACTTTCGATGCTCCAAAAGAGAGAGGAACCATGGTCCTGACCACTCGGACAACCTCTTGGTTAGTTCAAATAGAAAAAAACAATTGGTACTTGAAGGCAACCCAGGTTATCCTAGCACGAGGAATTTTCTGTGAAATAAAAAGAATGAATAAAATATGGGATTTTGGATAGGTGTCAATAATTCAAGGGTTCCACTTTATGTGTACAGCTAGGATTGAAAATCCCTCATCATTTATGTGGGGACTCCCCTGTGTTGGATTTGGCCCCTAATTTCTAATGTTCAGGCTGAGCCTGGATTAATATTGTAGGCCTGCTTAATATTTGGGTTGGGCTTGGGTTAAGTGATTGGAGTCCCAAAGCCCAGCCCGGCCATGCCCGAACAAAAACATATTGCCTATTTGCCTTAATTTTGAAATTGAAAGGGAGGGAGACCGTGTGGGATTTCATAATAAGGCATTTCAAGAGAGAAAAATTAGGTAAAATTTAAGAGAGAGAAAAGCTGGGGATAGGGTCTCATACTCTCATTAAGATAGAGAGAAGTTAATATATATCTTGCATTGATATGGGTATTATTAGAAAGTGGACTATCTTTGTGGACAAGAGAGAGAAGGAAGATTGGCCCAGCTTGGTTTGACCTGGACAGGCTCGGGGCTCACACATTCTATGTGGGTCGGGCTCGGTCGGGCTCAGGCCAAGTAATTATTGCCCGAGTCCGGCTTGGGCCGGTCTTGGTCTTGTGTGTCTAAAGTCGAGCAGGGCTTGGATATGCTGTAGCCAAGCCCATGAACACCACTAGGTGCCTTGAAATAAAGGGGCATGGCTTGATCCTTAAAAGCCCTTAAAATTAGGGCTTCATTTTATAAGGAAAAGCCCAGGGCCAGGCTTGGATAATTTTTTGCAAGTCTTGAAATATGAGGGTCGCGCTTGGATAGTACTAGCCCTGCCCTGACCCTCATACTTTTTTATTTTATATTATATATGTAAACATAAACTAAAATATCATTGTAACAGTTGCTTAACACTAATAAAATGGGGTTATGAAGGGAATTTCATACCCCCCATGCCCATTACAAAATGTCTTAAAAATCCATACGCACACATACTTAGTTCATTTCATCTCTATTTAATTATTTAAGCTACATATTATACTTAATACATAACTAATAAGTGTTTCATGGTTGCTTGCTTCTTATTTGGGCATTTATATTGTTTTTATAGATTATCACTCGCGGAAAAGGGGGTGTACCCTTGTTAATAAGGATACACTTTTTCCACTAGAGGCCGACTTCGAATGCAAACCAATTCATAAAGCTGATTTGCATGTGCATGGAACTTCAAGAATATGAGTTGATCCAAATATTCTTTCAATTAGATAATTATAACTCTCAAGTTCTTAAATTCTGAGTTAATAGTGATTTTTTAGTGTATTTATTTTTGTGACTGAATCTAATAATGCTTAATAGTCAAGTCATTCTTAAATTGAAAATAATGTCAATTCATAAAAGGCAGGTGAATGTAAATGGTTTAAATCTCTATTGGGACGATTTGGTACATGGATATTCCAGTAAAAGGTGTGAGATAGAACGAACTCTTTAACCATTCATTCTTTAACAAAATAAATAAAACTTTACATCTAGAACGCAAGTCATTAAAGCACAAATTACTTTGTTGGATAAAAAAAATAGAAACAACTTGTATTCTCCAAACGCTTTCTCAATGGTCTATTTGCAATAAAGGTTAAACAAGATAACGCTTAGTCAACACTTGATATTTGGTAACAGTGTAAAAAAAAATTAAATAATTTTTTTATCAGTAACAAAAATATATATTAGAAAGGCAAAGGGGATACAAGAAGAAGCAACTGAAAAATAAAAAAAAGGTACAAGAGGAATGTACCCTCAACCACCCAACCATTACATTACATTGCCCTCCCAAGGAGACAACCTATCAACCCCCTCCTTGGCCAAAGTATCAACAAAAAAGTTGGCAGATCTAAGTTTATGGTGGAAGACAACACCGAAACTAGAAGATAGAAGACGAATTTCATTAAAGAGAAATTGAACTTTTCACAGGTTTACCTTCCGATTAAATAATAATTTTCTTGTTTTATGTCCCTAAGCTTTGCTCTAGCCCAATGCCGACCCTCAAGGGTAGGGTAAGGGCCTATGTAGTGAAAGCCCTTCAAGGGTTTTGGCCTTCTCAGTCCCAGCCCTACATATATTGAGGATAGGGTAAAGACAACCCCGGCCTGGCCCTTTGACAGCCCTAGGCCTGAGTGACAGAAGTCACTACTGCTTCTCTTAATTAGAATGGTTAGAGTTAATTTGTAATTAAAATACAGGGTGATTTAGCTGAGAAGTCACTATTGTTCTATTGCTTCTCTTATTTAGAATGGTTAGAGTTAATTTGTAATTAAAGTACAGGGTGATTTAGCTCCATAGATGCAAAAGGACCCAAAGTAGCTTTATTTCCATTATTCTCATTCTCTAATTAAGAAATCCAAAATCGAATAACTATATGAATTATTGAGTGATCATGTTTCAATCAATCCCCATACATACCATTGAGCTTTCAGAATCAATTCCTTCTCCTAATTCTGCAGGTTTTTTGTTATTCAATTAATTATAATATCCCTTCTCTCCCAACTGAAATAATGAACGAAGAGCTGTTCTCAAGGGCAGGGGTGAAACTAAGGAGGCTGTTAGGGTTAAAGTAAATTTCAACATTTCTTATTTTGCAAACCACACCCCCACCCCCCTCCGAAAAAAAAAAAAGAAAGAAAGAAAGAAACCCCCAAGGCTTATTTTCGGGTTCCAAATGAGGCCGAAGCAACATTTTCCTGTTTCAACGGATCCGAAATCCTCTAAAAGTGTATCTCTCTTTATTCCTTCTTATTTTTTCCCTCTCTAGGCATTTAACTTGCTTTATTAATAAGCTTTTTTCTTTCGTTTTAAGGTAAATATGCGGGTTCAAACCCGAGTCTTTCCTATAATAAGGGTGGTGCCTTACCACACTCGTCCAATCTTTTCAAAGAGGCTGATTGGGGGAATTCCTATAAGAAACTTTTTGACAATTAAGGATTTCTTTGTTGTTGGGTTCCGCTGAGTGTCGGTTTATAGCGAGCTTTGAAAAATCATTTTTCATGACTCCTAATATGACCCAAAATTAAAGAAATCATAAAAAATCACCCATGTACAAAAAGCATGAGAGTGCCTTGAGAAGGTCTCTTTGATTTCAATATAGACTCTTTGTTGTTTTGGAGAAGGAAATATATGCTTAATCTCTCTGGTTGCAGGACAACTTTGTTTCTTCTTCTAGTTTTGCTTCCTTAATTTTCATGATTAAGATGGCAAGTTTAGGGAGGAAATGATCCTTTTTTATCCAATGTGACCCATTTGGTTCAATAAAAAAAACCCATCAGATAACCACTGAATGTAGTGTGCTCAAGTATCACTTGAACACAAAGGTGTTCCCCACCATATTGAAATAGTTCAGCTAACATTAAGGAATTAGATGGTTTGTATAATAACTTCATCTGCACTGTTCCATTCCAGGAGCTAATAACACCTGATGAGTGTGGTATTAGTAAATTCTCTTTGATCCAATGGTTTTCATTAGAACACAGGAACAGTGGCAGTCCCTGTGCAGTCATTAAAATATACATCTAAAAGATACTTTACATGATTCTTCCACTGAGATTTCTTCAGGGATTGGACTATCCTCAAATACCTTTCTTATTTACTGAGTGATTGGTTTTCCTTAGCTTTTGACTTGCATCCAAACCAAGCTTAGACTATAAGAGGAAAAAGAACAAAGTGATTAACCTATCAGAAACAATTGTTTGTACATGGTTTTCTTAATGTCCAAGAACACCATCTATTTTCACATCAGTGGCTAAAGTTCATACACAAAAATGCTTAGTTCCACCAGTCTATGGGTGACAAAGATATCATACCCATTTACTAGTTCCACTGTGACTGATTAAAAACAGATGTGACCCATCATCTTGTGTAGATGGGGCGCACATTAATCTTAGTGTATCCTGCCTGGTTGGTTGACCCTAATTAGATTATACGTTTTCTATGAAGTTGCATGTGGTTGGTATTTCATAACCATCTGATCAAGATAGGGGCTACACTGCACATTTGATGAGAGAATGGCTATAGCCCACCTCCAATTCAAGATCAACCTATTAGTAAGTGGACTGATATTTAGGGCCGGTTCCAAGACATCAAGAAAATGCATACCCTCTATGCTTGAAATATCAGGCTGGGCCAGACGTTTAAGTATAAATTGGTTCAGGCCTGGCCCATTGATGTATCAGACCAGATATTTAGGCTTAGGTCCAACCCACAGGCATAAAAGCACAGCCCCTAATGCAGCCCGACGTAGGTCAACCTTGGGTCAGCCTCATGTTGGGCCTACCTAGCTCTTGCCCCATGCTGTGCTAGACATGTTGTCTTTGTTTTCTTTATTTCCTTACAGATTTATGATATGTCATACTACCAAACTTGCCACTTTATGGGTACTCCTACCAAACTTGCCACTTTATGGGTACTCGGGTTTACTCAGGTTTGACCTGGTTATCCTTTTAGTTTTTATTTTAGGATATTAAATATTTTTTGTCCTGCACTCGGCATTCTAACTTTTTTAATTGTCTAGTACAAATTGTGCTAGATGAACTTTGCATTTTATATATAATTATATTGGGGAGCGCTAGAAAACTCCGAGGAGTTTTTTTACAAAAAAACGCCCCTCCCAATTGGAACCAATATGATGGAATATCGTTGGATGGAATAACCTAGATTAGATTTACCTATGTAAAAATCTTCAACTCCTTTAGATTATTCTAACCCCTTGATCCATGGCCCCAAAGTTTAATGATTTTAGAGGCATCACCTTCTTGTGATTTCAATCCAACAGTGAGAATTATTCTTGGGTGAGCTCTTCTTTTTTAATCGCTTATAAGCCCTTTCTTCCAGCCATATGATATCTAGAAATTGACCATCAGGATAAAACTTCTCACAGTTGTGGTGAGAATAGTTTTCACCTGAATAAATCTCATATATATATATATATATATATGAGAATATGAGACTAACACTGGAGCCCTCTTGTATTACATTATGGCTAAAAGGGATACACATTCTATTTCGCTTTTCTTAAGGGATGGCAATGGTTTGGGATAGACAGAGATATGTCCCAACCCACTCCTATTGGGGGTTTGGTAGTGGTTTTGTTTTTTCGGGGCAGATTTCGATTTTGTTGTCTCACCCCCGCACACCGCTTTAGGCGTTTCGCACCATGCCAACAGTAAGGACCATCCTTAAAGGTTGGGTTCTCATATAGATAGATAGATATATATACTTATTACTATAGTAAAAAACAAAACTCATTTTATGCAAGTGGTTTTGTACATTAACTTAAGGCATGTGGGAAGAAAGATACACTCATTTTTCATGTATTTTTACATTTTGTAAAAGTATTAAGCTTTAAATTTGGCATGCCCCAATGGAACGGGGCTGGCTTGGTATCACCCAACCCGTACCAAACTTGCCCTGCTGCTATCAAATAATCTTCGACTTTTCAATCAAGATCAAAGGAGCCCACCTATCCTAAGTATATAGAATAATTGTTTTAATTATTTTTGCCTTTCAAGAACTTTTTTTAAATATATGACAGTTTCCTTAATTCCAAAAAAAAAAAAATTGATGGTGTCCTTGATTCCACTCTAAATAAAGATTTAATTTAGGACTTTTCATGGTGTTTTTCTTTGAATTCAATTCTACTTCATTGTAGTGTGAGGAATTTTGTTTTTATCCTATGTTGAATGGGTTTTAGAGCAAGACAAATGACAAGCGAAACAAATAGTTTAAATGATTTTTATTAATTAAATTATCATTTACAATAAGCACACATTTATAAAATATTAGTTTGGTAGATAAATAATATGCTGTTCGTAACTAGTAGCAGTTATAACGGTCAAGTCATCCATATTTTCTATGAAACACTTGTAAGTATAACCATCAACCTCTTATTAATTATAATGAGTTTTGCATCCAAGACGCAGATGAAATTGAGTGGGACTGTGAATAATATGCGACGGATAATGAGTTTTGCATCTGAGACTAAGATGAAATTGAGTGGGAATGTGAACAATATGCCGCGGGAAGTTAGATGTTGTCGTTTGTCGTAAATCACTTGATTTTACCCCCGTGAATTTCACATGTACTGTTGTGATCGTGTGTGGGGAAGCGTGCGATCAACAAGCAATCAAACAAGCCACACAAAAGGAGAACACAGTTTTACGTGGTTCGATGATTTCACACCTACGTCCACGAACAAAGCCCGTCTTCTTCTTAGTTTTCACTAATCAGAGTTTTCTCCCATGCACTAGGGTTACAACCATAAGGATAATATATAGGAAACTCAAATACTAAACTACCCTTGAACCCTAATTACATTGGGCCTACAAAACGAGCCAAAAACCCAAAACCCATAAACCTAACAAATCTCCACCTTGGCGAGATTTGCAGGCCACAACATTTTCCACCTTGGCATGCAATCACACGCCTCCAAATGCGCCCGAAAGCGCCATACACCCGAAGGTGCTCAAAATCACAGAATGTTGATCAAGTCCTTAAACTTGACCCTAGTCACCACCTTGGTCAGCATATCTGTATTTTCCAAATGCCACTTTGCTTCTTTGTAGGTGGAACGAACAGATTCTTCAACCATCGGAAGTGCATATGCCACCATATCAGAGTACCGTTGAGGTTTTCGAATATTCCTTTTCGGTCTACTGGTTGCAATAGAATCTGCTTGCTCTTGTGGAGGCTCTTAAGTCTCCTCCTCATCTGTATCATCACCCTCTAACTCAACTGGGACGATATCAAACTCCACCTGCTTCGATTTACCATTGGTCTTGCTTTCCTCCTGAGAGTCATTTTGCTTGTTCTGTTTACACATAGCAGCTTCATCAAATGTCACATCCCTGCTAAGAACAAGTTTCTTTGAATATGGACACCATAGCCGGTATCCTTTCACACCACTGCTGAAACCCAAGAATATAGCTTTCTTGGCCCTTGGATCCAACTTACTCTCTGTGACATGGAAATAAGCAGGACAACCAAATATATGCAATTTATTATAATCAGTAGCGGGTTTTCCAGACCATACCTCAATGAGTGTTTTACCCTCGATCGCAGCAGAAGGCAACCTATTGATGAGATGACGAGCATAAGCAACTGTCTCACCCTAAAACGCTTTGCCTGATCCAGAATTAGACAACATACACCGAACTTTCTCCAATATAGTGCGGTTCATGCGTTCTGCCACCCCATTCTGTTGCGGAGTCCCACTAACCGTGAAATGCCTCACGATCCCCTCATCCTGACATACTTTCAAGAACGGATCAGACTTGTACTCTCCACCATTATCTGACCTAAGCCTTTTGATCTTTCTGCCAGTCTGTGTTTCAATCATTTTCTTCCACTTCAAGAACACATTCAAAACTTCATCCTTGTGCTTCATGATGTACACCCATACACTTCTGGAGAAATCATCAACAAATGTAACAAAGTAGTGCATACCTCCCAAAGATGCCACTTTGGTAGGACCCCATACATCCGAATGAACATAGTCTAGTGTGCCTTGAGTGCGATGGATCGCGGTGCCAAACTTCACTTTTGTCTGCTTGCCAAAAACACAATGTTCACAAAATCCCAACTTGCAGGTCTTTGCACCTTGCAATAAGCCTTGCTTAACCAAACCCTGCAATGCTCTCTCCCCAGCATGCCCTAGACGCATGTGCCACAATCTGGTAGTGTCTGTAACAGTCTCATTTGAGCTATGAGATACTGTTGCTGCTCCACCTATACTCCCTTGCAAGAAATACAGATTACCTCTTCGGACACCCTTCATTAACACAAGTGCACCATAAACAACTTTTAGAACTCCACCTTCCATGGTAATCTTGAAGTCTTTGGAGTCTAAAGCACCCAATGAGATAAGATTCTTCTTCAAATCCGGTACATACCGAACATCTGTCAAAACTCTAACTGCTCCATCATGCATCTTCAAACGAATTTTTCCTATCCCTTTTGTTTTGCAGGCACTATCATTGCCCATCAAAACTGTTCCACCATCCAACTCTTGAAAGCTGAAAAACCATTTCCTGTTGGGACACATATGATAGGTACAACCCGAGTCTAAAATCCATTCGTCAGAATGGCATACCAATGAAGAAACAGTCAAATTAAAATCAGAATCATCATCTCCATCGTGTCCAATGTTTGCATCAGATTTATCTTTGTCCTTGTTTTTCAACTTTGGACAATCCTTCTTCCAATGCCCCTTTTTGCGACAAAACGCACATTCATCTTTTGCAGGTGGTTTTGATTTTCCTCTCGATTTAGAACGAGAGTTATTACCAGATGTCCTATCATCTGATCTGCCTCTTATTGTCAATGCATCAGATGATGAATCCCTGTGGGCCTGTTTGTCCTTCTTCCGATATTCATTATTCATCAAAGCAGCAGACACAACATCATATTTAACCTCAGTCTTCCCGTTGATCAAAGTGTGAGTAAAATGATCATAACTATCGGGAAGCGAATTCAGAAGAAGTAATGCCTTATCTTCATCATCAACTTTCACATCAATGTTCATCAAATCAGCAATAATCTTATTAAAATCATCGAGATGTTCAGTCATAGAAATACCTTGACGATACTCGAAGCGGAAAAGTTTCTTCTTCAAATAGATCCGATTCTCCAAGCTCTTGGTCATATACTTTTCCTCCAATTTCTGCCACAACTCTTTTGCAGAAGTTTCTCTCATCACTGAGTATTTCTAATCCTTCGCGAGACATAATCTGATAGTGCTACATGCCTGTCGATTGATCTTCTGCCATTCCTTATCTTCCATCTCTTTGGGCTTATCCTCGAGAGCAATTTCCAACTCTTGTTGGCTTAGAACATCTCTAACCTCACATTGCCACATACCAAAGTTATTGGTACCATCAAATTTCTCGACCTCGAATTTTGCATTCGAGATGGTTGTCTTTGCTGATGATGAGCTTGCCATTTTATTTCTGACTGTCAAACTAACAATCCACTTCGTTCAGATCGTAGATCTAGTCGATACGAATCCAACAAAAAAAACGGAGCTCAATTCTGAGTCCGGATGCCTCCGAAACTCCCAAAACAATTCTGGCCGTCCAATTGGTCAAATCTGTCTTTGACCGTACTGTTCGCTGACGTGGCGCTGACGTCAGCAGCTGCTGGATGGGCTTTCTGCTTCACGGGTCAGGCGGAACTGACCCAGACTGACCTGACCTGTTCCAGGCTGTGGACTGGGCTTCACGGGCGAGCGGGTCGGACCTGACCCGAACTGACCCAGACTTGGAACGGCCCACTGGATCTTCTTCTCCTTCTTCGGTTCTGGGACAGAACCAGCGACAGAACCAGCGACAGGGCAGCCATGTCTTCTTCTTCTCTGGTGGCGACGACAGTAGGTAGCCGGAGTGCGCAGATAACGTCGACGACGGAGAAGATCTCCGGCGACGGCAGCGGCGATCGATGCCCGATTCAGAGATCGTCTGCGTGGCCCACCTCAGTGATCTGCTCCTTCTCCGGTCAACTTCCAGCGATTTCCAACTTCTGCTGGGTGATGATCTTCTTTGTTCTGATTCCAGCGACGATGGCTTACTTCTCCAGCGACGGGGTCTTCTCCAAAGACGATGTGCGCGCGGTCTGCTGCGTCTTCTTCCCTGGCAACGTGCGAATGGCACAGGCGATACTCACGTTTCTCCTCTGCGCATTGACAGCCAAAAAACCACACGATCTGTGCGGCCCACCTTGATCTCACCGATCTGGCGAGATCCACTTCTGTCTGCTAAAACCAACCCGATCTTCGTCGTTGATTGTGGTTGATCGCGTACCACAACCTTGCTCTGATACCAATTGTTGTGATCGTGTGTGCGGAAGCGTGCGATCAACAAGCAATCAAACAAGCCACACAAAAGGAGAACACAGTTTTACGTGGTTCGGTGATTTCACACCTACGTCCACGAACAAAGCCCGTCTTCTTCTTAGTTTTCACTAATCAGAGTTTTCTCCCATGCACTAGGGTTACAACCATAAGGATAATATATAGGAAACTCAAATACTAAACTACCCTTGAACCCTAATTACATTGGGCCTACAAAACGAGCCAAAAACCCAAAACCCATAAACCTAACATGTACAAGTAAGAGGATAATCACATAATGATAATAAGAGAAGATCAAAACTGTGTCATTCATTCCAATCTCGTTTTATCAAAAATGAATTAAGACCTCTATTTATGCTTCTACTTTACACAATGAATGAACAAAATTAAAATTAAGACATGTGCCACTCATCCAAGAGGAATTTCTAGACACTTCTCTATATAAATCCTATCTAATTCTACTTTTATCCAGAATCTTGTAGAATACGCTCCTTAAATAAACTCTAACTTCACTCATATCCATAATCTAATAGAATACTCCATACATTTCCATAATCTACAATGATACTCCACACATTTTTTGAATGATATAGCCACCTTGATTTGGATTCGAGATGGACCCATACCAATCGGTGAGATATAATTTGTCTTGTGCAAATGAGATGGCATAGCAATTGAGAAAAAATTTGTTGGTTTGGAGGTTTTCTTTTCGGATGCAAGGATGGTTTGGAAGAGAGAGATACATCCATTTATTTTCTGTATTTGACAGAACCTAAGTACTTTCTGTTTTTTTTAATATATATATATTTAATGGAGGATGTTCCATCTTTTGAGAATGACTAATTCCTTCGGGCCTAAGGAGTGCCGGATAAATTCCATGTGGCCCAGTATAGTAGCACAGTTTCGAGCCCTCAACATCTGGGAGTAAACTGTATTCTTAGGCCAACCGAGATATCCTTCTTACAAGTTGAAAATAAAAACGAAAGAAGAATGGTGCAGCTTTGACCCACGGACAAATGAAGGTTAGGGGTGTTCATGGTTGAGATGGACTGGGCCAGGCTGAGGCATATCTTGGCCTAGCCTGACTTTAGAAATATAGGCCCATGTCCGCGCAAAGTCCTACATGGCCCTTAAACGTCAGGCCTGAGACTGCCACTATCAATTGGGGTGGCCCAAACTGGAAACTGGGCTTCGGTCTTTCTAGCTTTCCAATTAGGTGTTTAGACAAAGTAAATTAGATTTTAACCACTCCTTATACAGGCCAGGTTCGGTTTTGGGCTTTCCAAACGCCACTTTGATAGGTCCTGTAAGATCAGGACCTAACTTGGAACTGAGCCCAAACGCCGAACCAATGAAAATTTCATATTTGGGCCTAGATATAGCAGGATCTGCCTGACACTCCTTGACCAGTTGCCGTCCCTAATTCAACCCGACAGTGTTATGAGATAGGATAATCCATAGGCCCGTAATATCTTTGTGGGAGCTGAAAATTGGCTGTTAGAGGAAACTTACACAAAATAAATAAATGGGCTTTCGGCGACGGGTCCCTAAATATTTCACTTTATGACCTTAGATCCACAATCTTTTTTCACAGAGTGATGAATCCTTTTTCCAAATTTGAAAACATAAAATATCTAATTTTCCCTTTCTTCAAAATCATATCCCACGAATAGTGGGATATACCATTAATAATGGTCAACTACCATTGGCCACGATTAATGAAATCTCATTAATAAGATTTTCAAATAAATTCTAAAAAACAGAAACAAATTTCAAAAAATACAAATAAATTCAAAATAACACAAATAAATCTCAAAAAACACAATAATTAAAAAAAAACGCAATAAATTTCAAAAGAATGCAAAGAAATTTAAAAAGATGCAAATAAAATTTAAAAGATCCAAATAAATTTTAAAAAATATAAATAAATTTCAAAAGATAAAAATCAATTTCAAAAGATCCAAATAAATTTCAAAAAATGTAAATAAATTTCAAAAGACGTAAATAAAATTAAAACCGTAAATAAATTTTAAAAAATACAAATACATTTGCCAAAAGTAAGATAAACCAATTTTCCAAATTTCGTCAAAAACTCAAGTATTTTTGTCAAAACTCAGTTAAATTTATTTCAAAAAATACAAATAAAATTCAAAAGACACAAATAAAACTCAAAAACACAAATAGATCTAAGAAAATACAAATAAATTAAACAAAAACACGGAAAGATTCATTAAAAAACTCAGTTAAAATTTTTAAAATGGAGATAAATTTGTCACTCAGCTATATTTTTCAAAAACTCAAATAAATTTGCCAAAAACTCATATAAATTTGTTCAGAACTCAGATAAATTTGTTCCAAAACTCAGATAAATAGTCAAAAACTCAAATAGATTTGTCCCGAACTCAGATAAATTTTTTTCAGAACTCAGATAAATTTGCGCAAAACTCAAATAAATTTGACAGAAAATCAAAAACTCAAATAAATTTGACAGAAACTCATATAAATTTGTCAAAAACTCAGATAAATTTGACAAAAATTTAAATAAATTTTCACAAAAACTCAGATAAGTTGCATAAAAACTAAGATAGATTTGCCAAAAATGATATAACAGCCCGGCTACCCTTCCCTCTTTGGCGATGGCGCAGCAACTTCTATGCAGGACAGCGAAAAGCTCATTCTCCGACGGCAGCGGTCGATCTATGCAACTGAGGATCTTTCTCGGCAAGTGCAAGGAAATCCCAGAATCCTTTGTTTTGCAATGGTTCCGGTTTCTCTAGAGATTCTGGATTCTGCAAGCCTCTTCAAATAGCAACAGAACGCAGAAGTCCAGTTCCTCTTGCTTCTTCTTCCTCTCCGGCCACGGCAAGGTGGCGCGGAGCGATGGCGAAGGGCGCAGCTGTGGAATCCAGCGGCAACTCTCTTTTGTTTCTGCAACGAAGTCCAACCCAACTGGACGATCTTTGAAAGAGAGGAGGAATGAAAGATTTGAAAATTTAAAAGTTTATGCCTAACCAGTTTAGAGGACAAATCAGTCATGGAAATTTCTGATGCGAACCTCTCGCCAAAATATGTCCAGCTGTATGGACTACAGGCTTTAGAGAAAAAGTTGGTGGACTGGAGGCTTTACAAGACCGCAATGAGGGATCTCTGACTAATTATCCCATAAATAAATAAATCAAGAAAGAAAGAAGGAAAGCAATCAGCTTACAAATTTTAATAGAAGTAAATCTTATGTAAGCTATCTGATGCCTCGCATATAAAGATCAATATATATATATATATATACATGTGATATGAAATAAAAACAACCGCTCGGATAGGAAATAAAACGAAATTTTTATTTCTAAGTTTCTTATTTCCAGAGTCATTTTGGGTATTTTCTTTTGTTGTAAATTTATATTATGACATATGTGTCTAGGGTTTTTCAGCATGGTTTGAGTGGAATCCTGAAACTTCATATCAACAGTTCTCTCTCTTTCATTCTCTTGTCTTCTTTTATATCACCCTATCACCCTGATTGCTTTATATTTTGTCATATTTCAATCTTACAAGTATAAGACAGTTTGAATGAATGAGAGGTGGGTCACTCATTAATAAATAGAGGGCATACCATTGTCTAACACTGTTCATGGGCATTCATCTAACATAAAAGAACCATTGGTATGGGTCCATGCATGTAATAGGATATTGGATTGCAAATTAATAAAGATAAATGAGCTAGTTTCCCTGAAAAGAAAAGAAAAAAATGAATCAGAATTGAACATTCAAATAAGATACAACAAATACCAAGTCTTCCCATTATATGAGGTCATTAAGATCATTATTTTGTATCTCGCATCTATCTACGATCTACATACTCAAAAGCTGCTAGAAATAAACTACTTTAAAGTTTCGAGCACAAGGTCAATAAACATCATCAGCTAAACATCAAGCAATTTAAGGGCATGATACCTGCATATCTATATATGTTTGGCTTATCCATATAATAAGATATTACGACTTTGACATGTAGGGCTATAGAGATGAGTTTTTCCTTCACCTTTTCAAAAAATCTAATTATCTGCGGACCTTTTTCATGCTAGGGGAATGATAAAATTTCCCACCTTAAGGAACAAAATTCAAACCCTCCAAACTCTTATGATAAATAAATAAATAAATCTTACAATAACATATATTGCCCTGATAATAATTCTATATATAATCATAATGTATTATCCTAAAATAATTCCACATATAAATATTAGTATACCATTTGATATATCTTATTTTATTTTAAATAGAGTATAAGATGAATGATCCATTGATCTACATTTCATGAGTTAGAACATTTCATCCACAGTAACATATGCAATATGATAATCTGGTTGGGTTCATAGCAGAAATAAACCCATGACGTTGTGTGATATAGGCTTCTATGATCAAGGCGCCAGGTTTTATCCCTCTTTATAGAGATTTCTCCTTGTTTAATCCAGCAATGCCAACAGAGTCTTTTTTGAGAAATGAGACTCTTAAAGCCACGATTTACACAAGTTGGATCTCATCCAACCTCTACCGGGTGTGGATTTTACATGATGCTTGTAATCTACAAGGTTTGTGTTTCTTACTGTTCAATGCTTAGTATTTCAAATAATATTGTTACTTCTTACTGTTGAACATTAATATTAATGAAATAGATGAATATAAATAATTATAGAAATGTTCTAAAGGAGGGAAAATATTTCTCCAGTCCCAAGTTTCAAGAAGTTTAATATTCCAGATCTCCTTACCTATGTCTATCTAGGAATCATAAATCTTTTTGTAAGTACAACTTTTGTTAAGATACACTAAATTATGATGATCATGTTTAAGGAGTACTTGCTAAGAAAATGTTATTCCATCTTGCACTCTCATTTTGGAGACAAGGCTATTGTCAAGACACAGTTCCATGTATAGCAAACTTTCTTAGGCCTAGCTATAGAGTCCACAAAAGAACTATATCCTGTTCATAAGACAAACTAAATAGGAAACTTTCCAATCTTTATGATAGCAAGGTCCATGGTTTTTGCAATAATTATCAACTGATAGCAACTCCAACCCTCCTCTACCAAACATCAAATGCATTATAAATCTAGGTATGGTTCATAACTCCCACAGACGGAACATGGAACTACAAAGTGAAAAAAGAAAAAAAAAAGACTTAGAAAATAAAGATATGTTGCAACATTTTTATATGGATCTTAAACAAGCTTCAAATATCTCCATTTCTCATGTGGGGCCAAGACACCTCTATCAGCTATTTGTCCAATGATTTTGAGACAAAAATCAAGGAAACAAATTCAAAACTTTAGCATGTAAGCACCATCATCATCAAAGCATTATCTCATCTATCGAGGGTTACTCTGTGAATTTTTTATTCTTACTAATTATCCTATTTAAAGCCATGTTTTCAGTAACTCGACGATCCAACATGTCTTCGTACAAGAGCATGCAAGTATAGATATTAGAACCCTAGGTCCTTATCATTGGATCTTGCACCAGACCTCAAGAAACATACATACATAGAAAGCACACTATTGAATTTCCACATAAGGGATCCAAACAACCTAGCTAGAATTGAGAATGACAGGGGTAGATATGATCCCATTTCATATGGAAGCTGACTAAACAATATTTATGTGAGGTAAAAAATAAAGCTATATAAAAGATAAGCATGTGGTAAATCATTCTAATAGAGATTGCAATATAAATCAGGTTTACAAACAAACTTTAAAACAAATCAATTGTGGATAATATTAAACAAGAGAACAAAAATAACAAGTAAATACCAGAAAAAGGTGTGATACTAAAAATTTCCACATGGGGATTTGGTGAACCACTTACCATGGATGATGAATGAAAAGGAAACAGGCAAGTCAGTTCCATATGGGAGATCAAAATAACATCTGGGCTATTGATCCATCTATTTAGAGGTTAAGAAACCTCATGAAAAGAATGAGATGACCATTGTAAACTCACCTGATTTTCTTCTGATGGAAAGTTTAGTGTGGGGAATGAAGCCTGGTCCGAGATCGGTCCATGGAAGTAGGAGCAGAAATAGAACAACACTGATGGGGTTGAAATAGAAGAAGAGCAGAAAAATTAGATAAAGAGACATGCAATGATCTTGGATCAAACTTCATTCCAAACCCAGTGCTCCTGCTACTACTGTTGCAGTTACACTGTTACAGTGCTACCTTCTGCCCACTGCGTTTGCTGCTATCATGCTGCCTACTACCTATTACTACTGGCCTACTGCCTACTGCCTATTACTGCTGTTGCAGCAATGCTGTTGCTGTTGCCTACTGCTGATGGGCTGCTGCTAAGGTGCCTCGTACGCTCTTCTCCTCCTTTTTTTTTTTTTTTCCCTTTCCTTTCCTTGCCTAGCCAACCCACCTCTCTCTCTCTCTCTCTCTCTCTCTCTCTCTCTCTCTCTCTCTCCACCCAACACGGAACTCACCTCTCTTCTACTTCACTTATCTCCCCCCCCCTTCCCCCTTTTCTTTATCATTTGGCTGGGTTCCTTTTTCTTTATTTTTCTTTTCTTTTTTTAAAATATTTTTCTGGGCACAACATGGAGCTAAACCCGCTCGGCTGAGTCCCATGCGACTTGGACGAGTCGACTAGACTCAGCCATGGCCGAGTCGGGTCCCGAGTTCGGGTCTTGAAACCATGTAATTTTCTCTTCAATGTTGTTGGTATGCGCCAATGACAAAGCACTCCAAAAGCAAGTCTCCACTTCAAACATCCCTCTCTTAAGCACTCATGTCACATATACTCTACATTTTCATCTCCCGCTACCCTCATTTTGTGCATATGTTGGTTCCTGATTGACCGACATTCTGTTCAATAGGTTGTAGCTGGTTTGACCGCTGTCCTGTAGAATTTTCCTTTCAATCTTTGTTGGTATGTGCCGATCACAAAGCACTCCAAAAGCAAGTCTCCAATTCAACCATCTCTCTCTTATCCTTTGTTCTACACCTTCCTTAATCTCTTCATCCTTGCCAATATCAAGCTAAGGTATTGGGACGAATCTCTTTGTGGTATCTCTGGAGCTTCAATCTCACAGTAATTTTAGCTCTTTGTACCTCTCCACTGAAGTTACAATCCATGTATTTTGTCTTTTTAAGCCCTTGGTAACTAAAGCCTCCTGCCATCTCTCAAGTTTTATATTCATCCTATCTCTTGAATCTTGATTCCTCCACCTGTACTATATCATTTGCAAACAACATACACCTAGGTGCCTCCTCTTGAACATGAGCAGTTAACTTGTCCATAATCAATGTAAAGAGATAATGGCTCAACCAAAAAACATAAAAATGAACTCATTTTTCATTTTCCTTTGAGTTTGAACTTTGAAATGAAAGAGACAAGTACTAATATGGTGGCCAAAATAAATTCTTACTCCACAATATGGATAATGGGCCTACAATCAGTACTGGTACGGTGGTAGGTAGTGTGAGGTTGATTATGAATGTTGCATGCGATCTTATCAGTATGACGATGAAGTTGGTGTTGTATTTTAGGTATTCTATCTATTGGATTTCCATAATTATCCAATAAAGATGGTGATGTAAACCTTAGGGAAGGGTTTGGATTGAAAAGTATGAAAGTGTCGAAGCACATAAAATAATGTCCCAAAAGACTTAGAAAGAGGAAAACAAACCTCAAAAGGAAAAGAAACCCACAAAGGGCAACTTTTATTAATCTTCAACTTTGCCTCTAATGTTCTTACAATGCTTTATGTATATAGGAAAACAAACCCTACCATCTAAGACTCCTAACCAAACTAGGAAACTAAACAAAGTCTCTTGCTAGAATTAGAAAGCGAATCCTAATTATAACTCATTAACGAAATAAAATAAGAAATAAAATCCTAGAGTTCATTGGGAATTGGGTCCTATATGTGGGCCATGGGTCTGGTTGCATCACCCAATTGGCTTATAGGAAAACAAACTCTACCATCCAAGATTCCTAACCAAGCTAGGAAACTAAACAAAGATGCCTATTGGAATTCGAAAGCTAATCCTAATCAGAACACATTAAGGAAATAAAATAAGAAACAAGTCCTAGACTTCATTGGGTCCCACATGTGGGCGACATGTCTAGTAGCGTCGGGCCGTTGGCTTTGCATTGGATGGAGAACATGGTATGCTGATGAAGATAGACTTGAACTAGCTTGAAACTCACTAAAGCATTAAAGAATTAACTGCCCCAATGCCTTAATTAATATAATGGTTTTGTGTTTTGTTAATTTAATTCTATCATGAGTGTTAAGTTATAAATTGTTATTGTACATTGAAAATTTGGTGCTTTGTATGTCTTAAATGATCTTTCCATTAGTTACCAGAAGCAACGAAGACTGCACTAGTCTTAAGAAAAACTAAATATCTCTGTAATTGATTTAAGATACAATTTGATTTTCAAATTTTCACAGTTTTAACAGTTTTCTATTGGGTAAAGTTTCAAATAAGTATAAGACTTTTGGCTCATTCTCAAAAAACTATATGCTTGAATTATCGAATATTTAAAAATATGATAAAGGTTTTTTATCTTTCTTTCAATCAAGTCCTCTCCAGTGGTTTCTCCCCATCGCTGACAACTTTTTTATAATTTATTTTTTAAAAATGAAAAAAATACTATATGAAATCAGCAAAAGAGGGATTTTGTCTTTTCTTCTCCCTCCTCCGTCTTTCTTCCCCCAAAGCCAAGAACCATCCATGTTCCCATCATTACTATCTACGTTAACTATATTCCAGCCATAACTACTATCTACATCTATATTCTGGCCATCAGATGCCAAATTTTTTCACCATCACGCAAGTTGTAACATTACAAATGGTTAAGCCATTAAGGCAGTCAATGATAGTAATTTTGTGTAAAAATGTTGTCTGGCGACCAAAGAAACAACCAAAAAAATGAGTAGCAAAATTAAGGAGCCATTGATTGGAAATCGACCTCTTCGCTTCGTTTCCTCATTTAAAATCCCTGCATCAATTCTACCTACATTGCAAAGAACTAGCCATTGAGAATTTAGGGACAAGTGAACACCTTGCAATCTACTATCATTCCTTTTTATTATATCCAATCCAATATAAAGTCCCCCCAAAGAAATGATTGTATTATATTTTTCCTGTTTGCAGCCTCATTAAATACATCAAACAAGTGTTTTACTTCTAGCCTACTGAAAATATATTTTACAACATGGGTTTTAGAAGAAGGGGATTAGAAAGGTCGTGGGTTTTGGGGGAGAATAAAATACAAAACCCTCTTTTGTTGTTTTTCGAAAGGGATTTTCGTCATTTTTACTTATACGACAAGTTGCGGTGGTGGGGTTAAACCACTCGGGAGGACTTGATTGAAAGAAAGATGGAAGACTTTTATATTGTATTGAAATATTCAATTTTTCATATACTTTTTTTTGAAAAATTTCCTTAATATTCTCTATTAATTTTCTTATTTTTTGAAATTTCTTGTGTGATATTTTAAGGCTGGTGCGCCCTAATAGTACGACACGAACGACATGTATCAGCAAGGGTGACACCAACTCATCCCAGTCCTGATTAGCAAGCCACATGATAGAAGTAACAAACCCAAAGCACAAACAAAGAACATAGGCAAATGCCTCAAATCAAGGAGGAAGACCATTGACTAGAGAAATTGCCACATATTGGCACTGAACAACCTCCTTAGCCAAATAGTCAGTATTGGATTAGCAGAATGCTTGTTGATGTAGGAGCGGATGGCTTATATTTCATGGATCTCGTGTTTGATCAAGCTCTTGATTATTTGGATCAATTTGATCAAGCAAAGGGTCTTTTTATTTATCTCCATGGGCCCAATCAAGCATAATGGATCAGCTCTGTAGAGAAATAACATTATTTAATGTTCTTACATGGTTTAATGGCATATGTAATTGCATATAATGCAGGGTTCTCTTTGGAATTTCACATAAACTCTAAATAAAATAAAAGATAGAGGTCGTCCAAGGGTTTGGACGACTCTCCTCTTCCTCCATTTACTTTCTCTGTCTTCTTCATCTTCTCTCCTCCTCTTCTTCATAAAACACAATATATCTTTCTCGTATCTAGAAGAACAACTTGGTATTATAGCATCTCTTGAGGATCATCACAAAAAGGAGTTTCAAATAACAAGGATCTGAGGGGAGTTTGATTTTGGTGATCATTTTGCCCTAGCCTAACCTGTGTATAGGTTCGGCTGGGCTTCATTGAAGTCGTCAGGGCCTAGTTTGTGTGTTCGGCTAAGTCCTTTGTTGATCACCAAGGCCTGATCTATGGTCAGCTAGGGTTTCTTGGTTGCAAAGGCATGATTTGTGAGTTCAACAACCCTAGAGTGTGTTCGTCTGGGCAGTGTGCTGGTCGACAGGGCTCAATTTCATAGTCGGTAGTTTGGTAATTTGGTTTGCAGTCAACAACCTTATATCTCGTTCAATAGCCCATATATTGTTTTTTCTATGCATTATCAAAGCTTTCCTACGATTGAAGGAATGTGTGGTTGGTGTGTTGAAATAAAGCTCCAGTGATATATATATATATTGTGTTTAATATTCGTTGATTGACCTTAAGTTGCTCCCACAAAGTATATTAAGTAGTTAAATCACAAGTTTTTAAATCAATATGCATGATAAAGAAGGAAATGACGATTCCAACTCGGGCTAGTTTGGTTCACCCACTTGTAAAGTCAAGTGGAGTGAAGTCAAGTTAAACATCACATCAAAAACACTTTTTACCAAAATTCCCTCCATCTTTTCCAAAAAAAAGTCAAAAAGCAACTACATTTAGTAACTAAAAGACAAAAAAACTCCATTTCCCATACCAAAAGTCAACAATATTCCATCCCCAACAACTAAAAACAAAATACCATCATTACCCACTACATTTTTTGTTCATACTTTTTATTTCACTTCACTCCACTTGATTTTAAAAGTAAGTGCCAAACTAGCCCAACGTACTCAACATGTGCTCAACCCTGATGGCAACATCAATCCTAATGCTCAAATTACAATTATTCTATTTAATGGAAAAAAACTATAAAGAGTGGTCGTTTTCAGCGAGGGTAGCCATTGGTGGTGCAAAATGTCTGGAATACATTAATGGTCGTATTAAAGAACCCTCCAAAGAGCATCCAAAATATGAAGACTCGGAGTCAGAAAATATGCTTGTGATGAATTTGACCCTAAACTCCATGGAACCTCTAATCTCAAAGAGTTTCCGTTACTGCAAAAGTGCACGACTTGTGGGAGGCCATAGAGACAACTTATTCTCAGAAAAAGAATCATATGAGGATTTATCAGTTGACATGAGAGTTGGCTCAATTTAAACAAGGAGATAAATCTTTGGGAGATTATTATGCTATCTTAAGAGAAATGTGGTATGAACTTAGCCTAGATTAGCTTCTTAAACCTTGCTGTGAGAAAGAACAAGAAAAACATCTAGAAGTCCAACTTATTTATGATCTTCTGGGGGTTGGAACCCAGAGTATGAGACTGTATAGGTGCAGATATTTAGCCAATATCCGCTTCCTTCATTTGGAATAGTGTTTGCCTTATTACAGAATGAGGAATCTCTAATGCTACTGGTTTTCTTTGAGGAACTTCGAGAAAATATAAACCACTATGCTCATAGCCACCACCAATCGTCCAACATGTCTCAAGATCCTAAAAGACACAATAGGAAGGATAATAAAATATAATACTGCAGTTATGTGACTTGAAATGGAGATTATTGAAAGTAAATTACATGAGAATCGAGAAACATGTAAAACAGATTTGAGGGATAAAGTATGGTTTACGTCAGTTGTCCCCTCACCCAAGACTTTAGTGTGATTACCATTGGCAACTCTAACTGTCGCAAGAGAGGGTGAGGATGTGTATGAAGCATGGTTGGAAAACTCCCCAAGTTGACTCTTGACTCTCCCGTGTCATCTCGCTTTAATGAAGGACCGAGTCAAATATAGGGGAGACTCGCCCGACTCATCTCGGTTTATTGAGTAATTTACATTTGAACCATTTGATAGGTAGATCTAATTTTAAACAATTAATATTTATTTTCTAAATAAGTATGCACGAGTCAACAATTTAAAAATAATGATTGGTATATAATTTGAAACTTATATTTGATATTTCACATTCAATAATTGAACTAACAAATTATGTAATATGCAATCTATTTGGTTTATTTTCTTATTATAATATTTTTCTTGTATATATAAATTTATTAATTTGAATTTATTATCATGAGTGAATGTAAATAAATGTATATTTATATTTTATAAGTATTTGATCCATTTTTAAAATAGAGCAAGGCTCCTCTAAGCTCGAGCTTAGGGAGAAAATTTCGTAATCTCGTGCTTGTGAGGCTCACCTTTTGTCCATCCAAATGGACCAAACACATGACCCCATTAAATTGCACATGTCCACCAACTTTCGGTAAGATCCGAATTTACTGGACCGTTGGATTGACTATATATCAATGTGAATGGATTGTTGACGATTAAACTCTTGGGCCTATATAGAGATGATAGAAATTACGATTGGGATTGATTTTTTGCAGGGAGGAAGATCCTAGGGAGTCCTAGAAATCCCCTCCACGCCCATCCCCATGTGGGTCCCCAAGTGGGCCCCACTACACACTTGAGCTTACCTTATCCTAAGCTTGAGCTTAGGGGAGCCTTGCTATTTAAAATAACTTTAAAATTATTTAAAAAAAGACATGACTCTCTCGAGTCACCACGTTGACCCTATCCGAGTTAAATGTTTTTGCATTGGATGAGTCCGAGTCTCGAGTTTTCCAACCTTGGTATGAAGTGAACTTGGAGCACATACCGGGCACATGATTAATGGCACCTCAGTAATAACCCATGATGGAGTAGATGATGAGGATGCGGAAGCCATATTTGATGTATCAATTGCAAAGTAAGATGCAACACTTGTCAAGTGTAATGAGCCTCTCCCTTCTAGTGCTTGCAAATGTTGGCTAGACACTTGAATCTTCCGTCTCAATGGTTGAGTTTCATCATTAACATTCATCTCCCCTTGCTTCCTACATTCTCCCCAAAATTATTTTTCTCACCAGAGGACTCAGCTACAAATACCATGTTGACCCTAGGTGGTCGACTGACTAGATTTCAACAGGTGCCTGTAGTATGGCAAGTCCGCCCACAATGAGTACAATGCAATTTATCTCGATCTACACCTGGTGGACCACTATGACCAAGGCCACCCCCCACAACTGTCACCTTTGACACCACAACCACGACCTTTGCCATGGCCACCATCACCCCTGCCTACAGAAGTGGGTATAGCAAGTGCTAATATCTCTTGGTTAGATACATAATAGTTTCTCACGTACTAGTTAGGAGTCTTAAGTGTGTCTTTCCTTATTTAAATATTAGTGATGGTGTAGTGGAAATAAATTACAACACATGTCACTTTGCCAAAAGTTGTAGAACTCTTATCCAGTTAGTAATAAAAATAAAAATAGTGGTCCTTTTTTCTTGACTCAAAGTAATATGGGGTGTGCTTCTCTTGTTTCTATCAATGGATCGACATTTCATTTTTTTTTCTTGATGATGGTACTAGATGCACTTGGGTGTATTTGTTGAAATCTCATGATGAAGTATTTTGTATGTTTGACACCTTCCATAAAATGGTAGCGACAAATTTAATGCAGAAATTCAAACTTTTCGGTCTGAAAATGAAGGTGAATATATGTCATAACAACTATATTCGTATCTAGTTTGAAATGGGATTGAGTTACAAACTTCTTGTCCTTGTGAGATCCCACTGATATTTTTTTTTTTTGTGTTTAATCTTCGCTGAATGACCTTAAGTTGCTCCCACTGATATTTCCATCAGGGTTGAGCACATTTTGAGTTCCAATGGAGCCATCCTCTTTAGAGTTGGAACCGTTATTTCCTTCTTTATCGAGCATATTGATTTAAAACTTGTGATTTAACCTTTTTTTTTTTTGGTAAAGATGATTTTGTGGGAGCAACTTATAACCATAACTGAGTTGGTCGTATTTCAATTGCTTGTTGAGGGCCCCTTTGTACAAAACCTTGCTCTTATTTTTTGGACAGAAATCCTTTTCAATTATGGAAGATCCATTTTACATTAAATGTTTGTACATTTCTGCTTCAATAGCCTCTGCAAGCACTAGCTGATACTAAACATTTACCTTTGCATTTTCTGCAGGGTGCAACTATAGTAGACCAGGTTGTGAGTATTACTCCTGCTGAAAACTATATGCCAAAAGTGGAGGTATGTGCAAGTTTAAAAATTGCAACAAAATTTTATACATTTAACTTATGAAATTATAATCAATTAATATTTTCTTAAATGTTCGCTTTGGATTTGAATGATTTAATTTAATTTTTTGTCTTGTGCATTTCAATAGGAGCAGGAGATTGTGATTACGGACCAGCTCGTGAATATAACTCCTGCTGAAAACTATACATCGGATGTCGAGTCATCAGTAAGCTTCAGTTTCTGCCCTGGAATGCTGTAGTATTAAATCACTTTTGTCTTTTTTCATGGACCTGGTTACCCTATTGTTGTAACAGCCTAAAAGCACCTCTCCAAGCAATGGACGGATATACGTCAGTAAAGCTCAAGATGTTGTCTCCAGTATGCTGGCAAAGGGTTCTGCTATTGGACAAGATGCTATGAACAAGGCTAAAGCATTTGATGAGAAGCATCGCTTTACAGCCAATGCATCTGCTAAAGTCATCTCCTTCGATAGAAGGGTTGGCATCACAGAGAAAATAACTGTGGGCATCTCGGTTGTTAATGAGAAAGTGAAGTCTGTTGATCAAAGGCTGCATGTGTCGGATAAAACGATGGCAGTACTAACTGTAGCAGAACAGAAACTGAATGACACAGGTTCAGCTGTCAAAACAAACAGGTATTAGATATCTTTTAAGTTGCCAGAACAGAAGTCAGTGGTGCTTCAGTTAATTATTTCATGCTAATTGCTATTGTCATGCCTTAAGTTTATTTTTGCCTAAACTTCACCTAAATTGACATATAATTGTGTTCCTACCTTTCCAATTGAAAAATCTTACAGGGAGATTTTGACATTAATTTATGAAACGCTTTGTATCTCCTTTCGGTAATTGTACTCAACATTTATTATATACTATTCTAATACTAAAATAGTATGTGAAAATCACTTCCTATAAATTTGTCTGACCTATTCACGATTCATTTTGATGGCTTGACGCTGCTATAACCCAAATATTATTTATAACGAGTTAATAAATACTATTGAATCCACGAACCCTTTTTCTTTTCAAGTTTTACCATCTTTGTTTTACTCATCTGAGAGAGAGAGAGAGAGAGAGAGAGAGAGAGAGAGAGAGAGAGAGAGAGAGAGAGAGAGAGAGAGAGAGAGAAGAGAGAGAGAGAGAGAGAGAGAGAGAGAGAGAGAGAGAGAGAGAGAGAGAGAGATAGAGAGAGAGAAGAGAGAGAGAGAAGAGAGAGAGAGATGAGATCGAGACACCAGATGAGAGAGAGAGAGAGAGAGATAGAGCGAGAGAGAGAGAGAGAGAGAGAGAGAGAGAGAGAGCGNGAGAGAGAGAGAAAAGAAGAAGAAAGAAGAAGAAGAAGAGAAAGAAGAGAAGAAGAAGAAAAGAAAGAAGAAGAAGAAGAAGAAGAAGAAGAAGAAGAAGAAGAAGGAAGTGGGTGAACACTGCAGTGCAAAGAGCTAGAAGTACCAGCCTACCAAATATGCTTTTGCCTTTTTTTATTTTTAGACATGCTCTCTCTCTCTCTCTCTCTCTCTCTCTCTCTCTCTCTCTCTCTCTCTCTCTCTCTCTCTCTCTCTCTCTCGTCCAGTTGTCCCCTGTAGTTCCCCCTTCTTTCCTTCTTTTTTCCCCCTCCAATGATGCAGGTGAGTCAAGTCCCATTGGTATGAGACCCGACTCAGACAGGCCAAGTCGACTTGGACTCGGCCGATTTTTTAAACCATGGAAAATTCTATAAGATAGCAATAAGACCAGCTATGACCTTTAGAATAGAATGTTGGCCAATCAAGAAGCAATGCGTGCACAAAATGAGTGTAGCAAGAGATGAGAATGTTGAGATGGATGTGTGATAAAACTGGAAAAGATAGAATCGGACATGAGCGCTTTCGAGAGAATTTATGGATAGCATCTATAGGTGATAATTAAGAGAAACTCATTTGAAATTGTTTGAACACATTCAATGCAGGCCGACAAAGCGCGGGGTTGAGAAAATGTTTCTCTATACAAGTTGATGGCCCACCAAGGAAAAAGAGTAGGCCAAAGAGGGCATGGATGGAAGTAGTAACGATAGATCTAAAAAAGTGCGAAATATTCGAGGATTTAATTCAGGATAGATCAAAATGGAGAAATAAAAATTCATGTAGCCGACCCCAACATAGTTGGGATAAGGCTTTGATGATGATGTTGATGTTACTGTTCAGCTTAGTCCATAACAATATTATACCGCTCAAAGCCAATCCCATACTAATTTGTGTCAGTTGTACAAGTCCGTACCAATCTCTTGTTGGTCATTCTGGTCCAACTCGATATTTTCAGGATCCTGGTGACAACTTTGCAAATGAAAGAAAGAAGAAAGGGAATTGACTTGAAAAGTCGCTCTGGTCACACACCTTGGTTCCCATTAACAATTTGTATTTATAACAGATTGCATGTCTTATTTTGGTAATATGCAAAAAGGAAACCAATCAATTTGGATTACAATGAGCTAATCAAAGATCTAATTAAACCCTAATCTAAGGTAATCCCATCCTAGATAACAATATGGTACATTGCAAGATTATGGAAAAAGTTTATCCTTTTCTCAGTAGTCAGGTGCACATTACACTATGTCTCTACACTCCCCTCAAATTGATGCGACAAAAGTCACAAAACATCAATTTTCTTATGACTACGAGAAAGTCATGATGAGCTTCCGTCATAGGTTCAGCGAAAATGTCATCCAACTAAAATCGGAGAGAACTTGTTGAAGTTGTAGTGTAGCTGAAGCAACACGTTCCCGAATGAGATGGCAGTCTACCTCAATGTGCTTTGTGCGTTCATGACACTTCATGTAAATGGGGATTGTTGGCAAGAAGAACAACACTGATGATGTATTATCTGTAAAGAGGGGAGTGGCTTCCATAACTGATACACCAGATTCTGTAAGAAGTTGACGCAACCAAATAAACTCACTAGCAGCAACGATCATAAAATGGCGTTCATTCTCGACAGAGGAAATGGACGCAGTACTTCACTTTCTAAACTTCTGAGAAATCATACATGTGCCAAGCACCATGCACCATTCAATATTAGAACGTCGTATATCAACACAACTGACCCAATCAGCATCAGCGTCAGCATATGAAGTGAAAGTGGTGATGAGGAAGAGTAGAAAAGTCCTCAATCAATAGTGCCTCTAACATATCGGATGATGCGATGAACAGCTGTTAGGTGGGGCTGTTGAGAAGAGACAAGCTAACTCACAATTCGTACGACATGACCAATGTCGAGTCTCTCATACAAGTGGATCTCTGCAAAGGAGTAGGCTTGGCATAGGACGTACCTGTGGGCTCAACAAGATAAGGATCCAACTGTGAACAAGGATAAAGAACAGATATGGTTGGAGGCTCCTTTTGTCATCGACTATAAACTTTCTCCATTGGATGAATGAAGATCATCAAAGACAGGAAGATATAAAATATGAGAAATAGTAGGGGTATAAATGTGAGCAAAAAAATAGATATGTTCAAAGAAAACCAATTACGAGAAATACAAAGATGATGAGTCAGTGGATCACAGCAAAGAAATGCTTTATGGTTCTCATTGCAGCGAAGAAAGACACATTAGGTAACCTGGGCAGATAATTTGTTTTGCTCGTGAGGACGAAGATGGATAAAACACAAGCAACCAAAGGTGAGACGAGAATAAGATTGTGGATGACCAAAAAAGACATTCATATGGAGATATGTTGTCTAGAAAAGAAGTCGGGAGCTTATTGATATGAATAGCAGTATTAGCTGCTTCATACCAAAATATGGTTGGGATATAGATTCAAGTAGTAATGCCTAAACTATTTCCAATATATGGTATTTTTACCATTTAGCAAGTCCGTTTTGATGGGGTGTGGGCCTGTGAGGACAGGATTTTTTATGCAAGAAACCATTTTTAGCCAAAAAGGAAGAGAATGATTAAAAAAATAAAGTCTTCTCCCCCAAACAGGAATGAAGAGTTTTAACGGATTTACTGAATTGGGTTTGCACAAGGTTATAGAAGTCCTTGAGTATGGTAAAAATCTCAGACTTAGAATGAAGAAAACGAATCCATGTAAACAAAACTTACGAGTATTGTTGTGAAAAAATATTTAAACATGACAAATGTATGAGTGTTAACATATATCATTAAAATTTATTAGTTAAGAGAATACCCTATACCCAATCATTGCCACAATTGACACATGTACTGGATAAGTACAGACTAACAGCAAGGAGATGCATTTGTTTTGAACATCCCCATTGCTCAACTTGCCTGTTTCAGCTGAAAAGGAGAATTTCATAATGTTAATCCCCAGCATATTCTTGATTGCACAGAATTATATGGCATGAATATGATGGCCAAAATCAACAAAAGAGCCCAAACAAAATTATCCGCACCACACAATCACTTTAAATTGGAAATTACCGATAACAGTAATGCGATTTCAAGCGCTCTTGGTTCTTTAAACGTTACAAATGCACATTTCCCTTCTCCAGAGCCACTGCCCATAACATCAACTAAAAAAGTTAACAGAAACCCCAACAGACAAATAATCCCAAAATAAACAAAACCCAACAAAAATTCAACATAAAATGACAGAAAAAAGAGTATAAGAAAATAAATCCAATAAATGAGAACTTCCCAATGAAACCCTATACTAAATCCCAGACCCCAAAAAAGATCACAATGACAACAACAAAAACAATAACAGAATAACATTGATTGGGCATTTTGTGCCAAAACCAGAAACTTCTACTAATTAAATAAAAACCCAATACTTCACTAAAACTAACAGAAATAATACAACTAGTAGCTAGCTACATTCATAAACATACAACAGACAATCTCATACACAACAAAAAAAAAAAAAACAATCATGATGGAGATGGAGAAGACGAACCGGACCTTTGGATCTCAACGTGTTCAATGTCTCCAGAAAACGAGAAGAATTCTCTAATCTCCCTCTCTCCTGCTAGATCTGAAATGTGCCCTACTTGAACTGTTCTTGTCTGCAAAATCAAACACCAACTTTTCTGTTTCAAATGAAATGGGTTGCTACTGCAAGATCTTGAAATGAAGCCCCCAAAAAAAATTCTACAAATGGGTTAGTTCTAGATGTAAAACTTACCTGCATTTTTGTTCTCTCTCCCTCTCTCTCAAGCTGTTTCGCTGCACAATGGAGATTCGAATGAGGAAAGTTGAAGAAGAGAGGGTTGGTTTTTTTTTAAAGTGGGCCTGTTTTTTGATACAAATATCGGAACTGCCACTTGAGTTGTGAATTGAAATTACTTAATACCCTTGGATTTGTGAAAATTATCGAAACTGCCACCGAGGCGGCGAAAATGGAGTCATCAGTCAAGAGAGAATCTAGACTCCTCGTTGTAGACGGAAAGTGATCGCGAGGTGGAGCCCACTGTTTGTGGGCTGTTTTTACGGGGCCCACCTCATTCTCAAGGGAATAGTTATTAGAGAGTTGTCCTATGTGGAAATTGCCTGAATTTTTATTTTTTTTTGTATAATTATGTGGTGGATTTTATGAAAAGTAAATTATTTGAAGGGTGCATTGGTGTGTGTGCGTGTATATATATATATGTGTGTGTTTTTTTTTTTTATATTGCTAAAAATAGTGTCGTGTCAACAAGATTTTACGATAAATGTTTGTTAAGAAAAATATTTTTTTTTTGGCATTCAGCGACAGGTGCCTGAACATTTCACTTTCTCATCTTAGTTTTACAATCTTATTTTATAGTACGGTAGGTCTTCACTTTTCCAAATTTAAAGACCTAAAATATCCAAGTTATCATTTCTTTAAATCATATCCCATAATTAGTGGGATATGTTATTAATAATGGTCAACTACCATTTAATTGACCATGATTAATGAAATCTCACTAATGAGATTTTTAAATAAATTTTAAAAAATCACAAATAAATTTCAAAAATAAAAATAAATTTCAAAAGAACGCAGGTAAATTTAAAAAAACACAATAAATTTCAAAAGAACGCAGATAAATTTCAAAATACACAAATAAATTTCAAAAGTTTCAAATAAATTTCAGAAAATTTAATAAATTTCAAAAGACGCAGATAAATTTCAAAAGATCCAAATAAAATAAAAAAAATGGAAATAAATTTGAAAAGATTCAAATAAATTTCAAAAGACACAAATAAAATTAAAAAATGCAAATAGATTTCACAAAACGCAAATAAATCTACCAAAAAAACTCAGATTTTCCAAAAACTCGGATAAATTTAAAAAAGAACTTAGATAAATTTACCAAAAATACATAAAAATTTGTTCAAAAACTCGGATAAAATTTCCAAAATGGAGATAAATTTATCAGAAACTCATATAAATTTTCCAAAAACTCATATTGATTTTACAAAAAATCAGATAAATTTTTCAAAAACTTAGATAAAATTGTCAAAAACGCAGATAAATTTTTCAAAAACTCAGATGAATTTTTCAATAACTCGGATAAATTTGTAAAAAACTAAGATAGATTTGCTTCTATGCTTCTAAAACCAGGTCACACTTAACCCGACCTGACCCGGATTGGAACCTACCCTATCTGGGTCGTCTTCTTCCTCCTCTCGTTCTTCTGTTCCCGAACAGGAACCGGAAACGTTCCTACGTCTCCTTCCTTTTCGGCGATGGCACAGTGGCAGGTCAGCGCGGGGCTCCGGCGAGGCGGCAGCGGTGGGAACCCTCCTTCTCCAGCAACGAGGAGTCGAGCAATGTTGGTCTCCGCTTGATGATGGTGACGAGATTATGGAACGCATGGTTTAACGCCCCTGGTTGACTATGTGGCTTCATTATCTTTGATGGTACTCTTTTATTATAGTCAATGATGACGTGTCGATTGAAGAGATTTTGTCTCCACGTGCCCCCTGGTTTGACGCCCCAACTCGATCTCCTTCATTTCAAGTTTTGTAACAAAATTTGGACGCAGCGCAAAGCTGGCTTTCTCCTTCCTCGAGTCCGGCGATGGCGCACGTTCCGATAGCGTGGACTTCGACCGGGGATGGCTTGGTTTTCTTCCTCAGCTAGTTCTTCAAGCTTCTTCTCTCTGATTTCTCAACAATCGTGGCCTACCTTAAAATGAGGGAGAATGAAAGATTTGAAATTTTGAAATTCAAATTTTTATGCTTAAATAGTTAAAAGGGCAAATCAGCCATGAAAATGTCTGATATGGCATATCTAGGGACCTCTCGCCAAACTATGCCCAGTTGTATGGACCATAGGCCTTAGAGGAAAAGTTGTTGGACTGGAGGCCTTACAAGACCAATCTAAGGGGCTTTTCGCTGATTTACCATTTCTTCTTTTTACCATGATAAAGATGAAGTGGGCTTTTTGTGCTCAGTTTGACTGTGGATTTGGCTGCGAGTTTCTCTATAAGGACTATTTTTTTAATTTAATGCATATCAAACTTCTCAAGTTTTTAAAAAATGAAAAGTATAGTCATGAGGCCAAGAGTGGTTTTTCAAATCCTTTTCCTTGCCATGAATAACTACTTCGGCTTGCTTATATTATAAATATAAAAGCAATTGTTGTTGTTGTTTTCTAGTTATGACACTTTTGCCGATGTACTTATTATGATTTACGCAAACATGTCCTAATTTCTCATTGACAAGCATGTTTTTTTAGGGACTTTTCTGAAAAATATTAGTTCCAAACACAGATAAAATTAATTGATTAGTTCCAAACACGCCCAGTTTGATGCACTTCAGCAATTTTAGAATCTTGACCGGGGACAATGTTCATGCACCTTGCTGAACACTTGTTTCTGTCTCTATTCTTTTGAACACTGAGTTTGATGAAATTCATGTGGTTTTCATCATCTCAAAGCCTAGACTTATTTTCTATGATATCTTGACATGAGGAAGTTGTTTTTCCTTGGTTCTTCGATTTTCGTGGAATCTTCATTTTTTTATGGAGTCAATTTTCCACCTTTTTGACAGCTCCTTTTTCTTTTGTCTGTTTCTTTGTCAAATTTACGTGTCAACAATGTTCATTTTAATATACTTTGGTGAAAAAATGATTGCTAAATTATATATAAAAAAAAGTTCATTGTCTAAAAATCACTTCAAATCTTAAGGTAATGATAGGGCACTCTCTTAAATAATACTGGAAGCACATGATACTCATTAGATCCCATTAATCAACCCACCTATAAGTGTCGTTAGTGAAATACATGAACAATGCATTCTATAGAAGGGTGCAAATGCACAGAGCCAGGTGGAATGGAACTAGATCCCCTCATCCCCCGCGGTCCAATCCTCAACTTTGAGTTTCCCACTTATGCAGTGATGATACTTGAAATTTTATAGTGGACCCACGTATTGAAAATCCAAACACTCAAAATGAAAGGGAGACTCTCCCCTTCGATGAGTTAAGCCCCAAATTTTACTCAAATAGAAGTTAGTCCATCATAAAACATACTAAAGAGGTGGAGTTTTATTTTGAATGCTTCGGATATCAATTGGGTGGGCTATGCCGTGGAGTTTCACACCTTTCATGAGAATTGTGAGTGAGACGTAAAAAGGATTTGAACACCTCAATGTGCACTGTTGTTTCCTATCAATCTTCACCATTCATCTTAGCATAACTTGGTGAATGCCTTTTAGTGTTGTCCTATCAACCATCCATTATTGTATATGAAGCTCTGAATATTTGATTTATGGATTCTACCTCGTGGGTCTCATTTAGATGCAAGTTTACTGACGGAAAGAATGCCGAATTAGAAGATCTCCTTATGAATAGGGGATTCAGAAAACCAACCCCACTATTGTTGGCATGCAAAAAAAATAAAAACTAATGTTCCCAACATAACAAGTAATACTAAAGATGAGCATAGAAGAGAAGGTGAAGGCACGCACTTTAATTTCTCTGAAAATTGAAGGTCTAGTGGACACTTGTTGAACACTTTTAAGTGCAAGAGTGCGCAATGGTATAACCCGATGAGTACGGGGTCGAATCAATAGGGAGCATTTTCAATTAAGTGCTTTCTAACCTTTCCTAAAGCTAATTCCAACCTAAATAAATACAAAAGATCCCAAATAACTGAAATTAAAATTTTAATTACAACTTTCCAATAATTAAAAGAAACTTAGACTAAAGCAAACCTAGGCTAGTAAGACCAACTAACTAGAACCTGCAAAAACAAAAAAAAAATAATCAAAACAACCAATTTATTATGATATAAATCTAAATGAAATTTCCTAAATTCAATCCTAATTTCCAAAACTAAACTCAATGCAATTATGGAAGAATGATGCAACCCTAGAAAACAATCAATGTAAACCAAAAAAAAAATACTAACTATATGTTGAATGCTGAAAAAAAATTTATAAGTTTGAAAACTGGTTTGCTGGACCAACTTTGCTGGACTGCATGACCAACCTAATATGACCTGAAACTAAGTTTTATAACTGGAATGGAAACTCTGATGATATATGAACACAAAAAAATATATATGTATATATAGAAGTGAAAAAGGAATTAAAACAAAAAAAGATATGCACTCTTAAGGATGCCTAGATGAACATGTTCAGTGTAGGAAATCTAAACTGTGTGACTGAGTACCCATGTTTAGGTCACTGGAAAATTGACTTCCCAAAATTATTTTGATATGAAATTCGAGAGTTTCAAAGATAGGTCCCTAAAGTTTATTTTGGAAAATTCCAATGAAAAATAACATAGTTCGCTTTGTTTTTAAATTTTATACTTTTGAGATAGAAACATGTTGAAATTGTGCAGTTTTTTGACAATATGCAAATCCCTTCCTTATACCAGATCCGAATTTTATCTTTCAATCAGTCATCAAATTATGATTTTTCATAAACTATAAACATGCATAAACACAGATCCTAATGCATGCAATGATTATTTTCCAACCATAGATTATGCAATGAACAAAAATAGAAAGTATATGAACCAATGATAAGTCTACAAAATTGACCTAAAAAGCTGTCATTTCATGTGCATTCGTAGACTTATTTAGGACTAATATTACACCAAGATTTGAAACGGTTATGACCCGTTCCAAAAGGTGGTTTAGCCGCACTTTGATGGTTTTAAACCGTTTCAATTTATGAGCTATTTTTTTCCGTGCCGATAGGACGTTCCTAATTTGCACTTTAGGTATAGTGTAATTGCATCATAATCCCATAATTTCATGCATTTGAAAATAAATGTGGACTTATAGTCAAAATTAGGTAAAAACCCTTAATTTTGCATGAATTTATGAGATTACGATTTTTCATCACCCCTGGGTCCCACCATTTGGATCTTAAGCACTGTGGCCCCATTGTATTAGGTAGGATTTTTCATTACATCATTAATTAATTCATTACTTGTTATTAGTTGTTTAATTGTGTAGGATCTGTCAAAGCAATGGAAGCCCGCATGAAAGAGAGGCGGTGGAAAAGGAAAAGAAAGAAAGAGAAAAAAGAAGAAGAAAGGAAACCACACCCTTGGGCATGCTTCCCAATGCATGCCCAAGGTGGGTCCCACACTTGCACAATTCTCCTCTCTTTCTTTCTCTAGTGTCCAAGATGCCAAAGCCTTCATCTCTCCCATCAATATTTGAAATTCAAAACAAGGAAAGAATATTATAAAAGAAATCAATGATAGAGTCTCGATTGGAAAGCTCTCCCAGAGAGATTTGACTCGAATCCAAGTGCAAATCTCAAAAATTAATCCCATTTTTATCAAGACAACCCAACTTGTAAATGTCATAACTCTCAATCCGACCGTTAGATTGATGCAATCTACTCACCGTTGGAAAGCCTATTCAAAGTAAATATCAATGGAGCCCAAGATTGCAAGAATCGAAGAAAATCAACAAATTTATAGTCCCAGGGATTATAAATAGGACCCTAGAGGGAGGGACGTCCCATGCTTCCCCTAATTATAGGATGTATACCCCAAGGATGAAAATAGCGGTAGCGGCGAGCGTAGCGGCCCGCCGCCAAAACGCTACGAAGCGGGGGATACGTAGCGGCGTAGCGGGGCGATTTGAAATAATCGCCCAAAAAATCTGAAAAAAAACCAAAAAAATTATAAAATGAAAGAATATGTGGTTCTTTTACAAAAGTAAGTAAGAAAAGGGGGCGTAGCGGTGCCCTCAATATATGAAGTCATGTATCGTTGTATAAATAGAAAATAATAGTAATTAAGTTTTTTTCACATGTATTCATGTTTATTAGTCATACTAACTTAGAAAATAATGAAAAACTCATAAAAAATAGAACATGAAATAAAGGCATAACTGCATAAGACTTAAGAGTTAAGTCATTACCCAATTACCCATTACTCATTAGTGAACATTGAACAATCAAAATATCAAATATCAATACTTCAACATTCAAAGTTCAAATTCAATCAAGTGAATGAACTATGAAGTGATCAACATTCAACACCAAATGACAGAGTAGAGAGTTAGTGAAGGAAGTAGGAATACCTTGGTCACCACCAAAAGGATCGTCTACCAAGATTTAAGACACTGTCATCCTCATCCCCATCTATGTTATCATTTGTATTGGCATCATATTGCATTTGATATTGATAAATATTGGGATCCACAAATCCAAAGAAGGTGGTAGCCGCATGGCCCGCATCATCATAACTCGAAGGAGGTGGAGGTGGATATCTATTATATTGTATTTCACTGTAGTCACCATATGAGTAGGACCCTGAAACAGAAGACTGTTCGTCTCATTGTTGTAGTTAACCATATGGAAAATACTGTGAGGGTCCTTGTCCACTGTATCTAGGGTTCCATGAATCAGTCCATGATGCTGCTTGTTGTCCTCCAACACCTCCACCCATATTTTCTTCTTCATTACTACTACCTCCAGGAGCATGTGGAGCAGGTGGTGAGACTCTCCGACGCCGTTGATAACCATGATTTCTTTCCATTATTTTCGAAAAGTCTTGTACCTCCTTTACAGGAATGACATATTCCTGATCATGTTGGTAGTATTCACTAGTAGCACATGTCCCACTAGTGTCTCCTGCTCCATCTCCCCCACCTCCTCCACCATGGCTACTTAAATAGACGGTGGTACTCGTCCTCTCAGAAGATGACACAACATGAGCAGGACCAACGGGTTCTTTCCCTCTAGATTGTAGGTGCGGCTGTGCACTTGTGCTTTCTCCTCCAAGTGGGGCACCCTCTGCCTCATCCATTTCTTCATCAAGCAAATCTCTAACCTCCTCCTGAAAGCCCAAATCTGAATCTATCAATGGGTCCTCTATCTCGGCTATCCATGGGAGTAAGGGATCGTCCTCTCTGAATATGTGATCCAAACTAATAGGACAATAGCTTGGACTATCACTTGCCTTCCTTTCTCTCGTTCTGTTTCTCAACTTTAAATTGTAATGACAATACACAAGCTTGTTAAGTTTTTGAATGGTAAGCCGATTCCTGGACTTTGTGTGGATCAAGGAGAAAGTACTCCAATTCCTTTCACAGTTTGATGAAGTTGTAACTTGACTAAGGATGCGAACAGCCGCTTTCATTAGATATGGAGTATCCTCTCCAAAATTCATCCACAAATCAGCTGAAATTCAAAATAAACAAATAGAATTAGATATTCCTTAAGTCCTTCCAATCAATTGAGAGATAAATAACAAAAGACTATTAGGTGGGTGATTGGGTCTTTTGTTATCATACCAGGTGGCATTTTTCCAATCACCCTTTGTGTGATTGGGTCAACAAAGCCTCCCCTCCTTTGTGTGTATGTAGATATCTACAATGTGAAAATTAGGGATAAATCATACATGTTTAACGGACGTATCTTAAGCATATACATATGTCATCTCAAATCTCAATCACTAACTCACCTCTTGAAGGGCGTTGATGGAATCATCCATTCCCAACAATTTATTCAACACTTGCCTTAATCCTACCCTCAACTCCATATCTATTACATCACTGTGTTGTTGGGCATTGCGGTAGTAGGATTCGGGATTAAAGAAATAACCTACATTGAAAGCAAGTTGAAATGCAAAATGATTGAACATCAATCAAAGAATGATAGCTTGCTTTAAAAGCATCAAATAGTGATATAACTATTGAGTACCTGCAGCATGCAATGGATGGTGCAGCTGGTCAGCCCACCGTCTATCAATAATCTTTATATATTCTTCATGATATCTAACATTTTCCATAATAGCTTGCTTAGCCCGATCCATTGCTTCATATATATATCCCATTGTTGGCTTGTCATCATCATCTACAAGCCGCAACACTCTGACTAAAGGCTCATAAACCTTTAATAAATTAAACACTTTCTTCCAAAACTTATTGTCCCTCATCAAGTTAGGGATCTCAAATTCCGGACCACTTGTTGCATTGCCCCATTTCGAACGAAACCATTCTTCTCATGCAAATATCTAAATCAGCTCTATTCTAAACCTTACAAGGCTCTCCATCGCAATGAAATGGGTAGCAAACCTAGTTGATCCCGGACGAATCAAGGCATGGTTATTTGTGAATATTTTCATCAAGCTCAAAAGCCATGAATGATCATAAATAAATCTGGTAATGCTTCTACAATTCCTTGATAACTTCAGCAATTTTCTTCTTCCTTCCAATCTCTTCCATAATAAGATCTATACAGTGTGCTGCACATGGAGTCCAAAATAGTGTGCTGAATGTACCAAATAGTTTATTAATTGTGTTTGTGTGCCGCTGGTCCACCCACACACATAATGGTTACTCCATTCCGTTGCCACATGGGCCTAAAGGTCTCCATCCATGCCTTTATTTCTTTATATTCCTCTTCGAGATATTTAGTGCCTACATCATAAACAAAGGGCAACTGTATTCCCCACCTAGTTTTAGCGGCAACATCAAGAATTGTTTGGAAATAAGGAAAATCTATTGCTGTAGGTGGTATGTTCTTTTGAACTAGTCATTTTGCTGTAGCTTTGGCTAACCTATCTCTTACTGCCTTCATTGCCCCTTTCATAACACTTGATATATTTGGTTGTTTAGCTCCCTTTTTTTTTATGTGCGAGAGGATCAATAGAGGGAGGAGCTGCTCTTCTAGTAGAAATAACTTCTACATCAACATCCCGTTCCCGGGTGCTAAATGCCCTACGCATTGCCCCCGCAATGCCCTGCCTTTGCCCCTGCTTGGCACAACAGATGAGCCCCCTGCATCATAATATTTGCTTCCAGCAAATGCACGACGTTCATGTTCTTCTTGGTGACTCATGATGGACTCTCGGCGTGTAGCCTCCATCTGTGCATCTTCCCAAAACCTTCATCCCCAAACACATCATAATGGGCAGCATCAACATCTTACTGCCTCTTTTCTTTTATCTCAACTTTCATAGCTTTGTTTTGGCCAACCAAAGCTTTCATTTGTTCCATGATTTCCCTTGGTACTTCGGTACAGCCAGCGACATTGCCAGAAATGTAGCTCAAGTGGTGCTTGAATCTTGTAATGCCCCCATTGGTCACTTTCCCACAAAACTTATATTTGATTTTCAACCTGTTATTCTCAATTGCCTCACTAAAGCTCCATGCAGGATCAATATCACGAGGCATTTTAAGTTATTAATTGACAAACATAAATACACAATAGAAGACTGATTACCTATAAATATGAACAAGTAGTATGTTAAAAATTAAAAAAAAAAAAAAACATGTTAGAGGAACCATATATCTAATGCTAGGAATCATTCTCTTCACATTTAATTGGTATTTCATTACTTAAAGTACATTTTTTTTCAAAAATTTAAAAAATTTGAATATAAAAAAATAAAATAAAATTAGAAAAAGACAAATATATGTTGGATTGATCTATGCCAAACATAGATATAACATTTAGGGCCTTATTCAAAATAATATAATGGGTAATCAATTAGTTAAGGCATTTTTTCCTTCAATAAATCCGAAAATAAAAAAAGAATAAAAAAAGGGAAAGACAAAGAAACGTTGGATTGATCTATGCCAAACATATTCAAAACATTTAGAAGCATTTTTCAATACATTTGATTGGCATTTCATTATAAAAAATCTTTTTTTTTCCAAAAAAATAACAAAAATCCAAAAAAAAAAAAGCAATATATGTTGGAGTGATCTTTGGGAAACATAGATCTAAAATCTAGGAGCCATTTTCAAGACATTTGATTGGTATTCAATTACTAAAAATATTTTTTTTACAAAAAAATCAAAATAATAAAAGAAAAAAAATTGAAAACAAGCAAGATATGTTGGAATGATCTATGAGAAATATAGATCTAACAATATGAAGCTATTTTCAAGTTATTTCATGAGTTTTCCATAATTATTCATTTTTTTATAACATAAATCCATAAATAAAAAATAACAATATATATATATAAAAAAAAGATATGCAATTATGCATGCAAGATCAAAAGGAAGCATGGATCTACAATAAAACAAGACAATGATGCCATTATGTTTACTAAGTTTTTTTTTTATAAAAATAAAAAAATCCAAAAATAATAAAAGGAAAAAATTTGAAAACAAGCAATATATGTTTGAATGATCTATGCAAAATATAGATCTAATAATATGAAGCTATTTTCAAGTTGTTTCATGAGTTTTCCATAATTATTCATGATTTTTTTTAAATAACATAAATCCGAAAATAAAACTAACAATATAAAAAAAAAAAGAAAAGATGTGCATGCAAGATCAAAAGGAAGCATGGATCTACAATAAAACAAGACAATGATGACATTATATTGCGATTCATGGTTGTTAGAGAATGATAATCTCAAAAAAGTTAAAAAAAAAATCACATACCTAAATGAAGATTCTTGTTTAGAATATTTAGATAAAATAGTTGGATGTCTTGATTTGGGGGATACAAATCTTGAAAAAATGGAGTTAGTGACTACTTGGGACCACAAGAAGAAAGTGACAGTGAAGTGAGTGAAGAAGAGAGGTGGAAGAAAGTTGCAAAGAGGGTTAAAAAATCTTAATTTCATCAAGGGGGGGGGGGGGGGGGGGGGGGGGGGGGGGGGGGGGTTATACCCCACACGATACGTGGCGGCCGTTACGGACCGTTACACATGCGACGGCCGAAACATCGGCTGTAGCGTAGCGGCGCTCGATAGCGGCCGCATTTTTTATCCATGGTATACCCCCCTCTCTCCTCTTCTTTCTTCTTCTAGTTCTAGTCTTCTATAACTAGTTTCACCTTTTTTTTTTCATTTTTTTTTAAAGGTAGCTTTGGGCCTTGTCCAAGCAAAACTTAGGCTTAGGAGGAGCAGAAGATCATACGTAGGAATATTTTTTAATGAAAACCATCTTCTTCTTATGTGCAATGAGCAAATAACTTTGTGATCGAGTCTACTAGATGAAGTTAAGTATGCCCTGACTTCTTCTTTATTTCATGAGAATGCTTATTATTTAGTTGTTATATGTGCTTGAATGTTAGAATATGCTTATCTTCATGCCAAGTGAGGTACCTTTCTTTTTGTACTTCTTAATGTTAAAATATGCCTTTTATCATCTATGCTTCTTTTGAGAGATTATGCTTGAGAATCGGTCCTTTTTTATTGTCTATGCTTAGGTTGATAGGAGATTATTAGGTAAGTTTAATACTTTTATAAAGGAAAGGAGGTATTGGGTGTTTTGATAAAATTTTCAAGAATTCAAAAGACACAAATAAAATTAAAAAATACAAATAGATTTCACAAAACGCAAATAAACTTTTCAAAAAAACTCAGATTTTCCAAAAACTCGGATCAATTAAAAAAAGAACTTAGATAAATTTACCAAAAATACATAAAAATTTGTTTCAAAAACTCGGATAAAATTTCCAAAATGGAGATAAATTTATCAAAAACTCATATAAAATTTCCAAAAACTCATTGATTTTACAAAAAATCAGATAAATTTTTCAAAAACTTAGATAAAATTGTCAAAAATGCAGATAATTTTTTCAAAAACTCAGATGAATTTTTCAATAACTCGGATAAATTTGTAAAAAACTAAGATAGATTTGCTTCTATGCTTGTAAAACCATGTCACACTTGACCCGACCTAACCCGGATTGGAACCTACCCTATCTAGGTCGTCTTCTTCCTCCTCTCGTTCTTCTGTTCCCGAACAGGAACCGGAAACGTTCCTACGTCTCCTTCCTTTTCGGCGATGGCGCAGTGACAGGTCAGCGCGGGGCTCCAACGAGGTGGCAGCGGTGGAACCCTCCTTCTCCTGCAACGAGGAGTCCAACAATTTTGGTCTCCGCCTGATGATGGTGACGAGATTATGGAAAGCATGGTTTAACGCCCCTGGTTGACTATGTGGCTTCATTATCTTCGATGGTACTCTTTTATTGTAGTCAATGATGACATGTCGCTTGAAGAGATTTTGTCTCCACGTGCCCCCTGGTTTGACGCCCCAACTCGATCTCCTTCATTTCAAGTTCTGTAACAGAACTTGGACGCAGTGCAAAGCTGGCTTTCTCCTTCCTCGAGTCTGGCGATGGCGCACGTTCCGACAGCGTGGACTTCGACCGGGGATGGCTTGGTTTTCTTCCTCAACTAGTTCTTCAAGCTCCTTCTCTCTGATTTCTCAACAATCGTGGCCTACCTTAAAATGAGGGAGAATGAAAGATTTGAAAATTTAAAATTCAAATTTTTATGCTTAAATAGTTAAAAGGGCAAATCAGCCATGAAAATATCTGATATGGCATATCTAAGAACCTCTCGCCAAACTATGTCCAGTTGTATGGACCATAGGCCTTAGAGGAAAAGCTGTTGGACTGGAGGCCTTACAAGACCAATCTAAGGGGCTTTTCGCTGATTTACCATTTCTCCTTTTTTACCATGATGAAGATTAAGTGGGCCTTTTGTGCTTAGTTTGACTATGGATTCGGCTGCGAGTTTCTCTATAAGGACTATTTTTTTTAATTTAATGCATATCAACTTGTGTTTTTATGAAAAAAAGGGTTGTTTTGGAATGCTTAATGGATTCTAGTGCCTTGATATGATTATTAATATTGTTTATCTCTTTACTATCATCAACATCTCGTTTTTCTAGTTGCCTTGAATTTTATGCATTGTTAATTTGTGACTACTTAGACTTTTATTCTTAAATCGCTCTCTGTGGGTTCGATCCGTACTTGCGGTTGTCTATTTATAGACGCCGTCTACTTGCGGTTATTTATTGTTTGATTACACAACACATCAACCAACATAAACTTGAAATTTCTAAGTTTAAAATTGCTGTAAAATATTCATAAAATAATTAAATATAAAAGAAAAGGGGCAGAAATTTTAAAAGCGGGAAAATATGCAATCCAATATTTAAGAACTCAATAATAGCCTAAGCATTGAAAATGCGGGCATGCATCTTTTCTTTTCTCCTTTATTCTCAATGCAAAGAAAGATGTAGACAATTACAAGATGCGTGATTTCTCTTGACTCAAGTCACCGATTTTATTTTCAATGCCTGGTTCTAAGCATGTGATATATCGGCTAGAAAAATAACATATCAAAGAACTAGAACAAAGAAAATGAATTACTTACACTATGAAAAGGTGTATGCATGCATAATCAATCAAAGATCAGTTTTATTTTTCATTCTTGGATTTAAATGAAATTAAGAACTCTTCTTCTTCAACACTCTCTTAGACAGATCTCTCGATTCATGATTAAGAATAGCTAAAAGAAGTAGAGAATAAAGGGTTTTAGAGAGAGAGAAGGAGAGAGCGGGGGGGGGGGGATGGATGGATGGATGGATGGGGAGCCTTGGACGTCCTTGGCTGGTGTTTTTCAAGGCTTGGACCTCCAGCCCCTTGGAGGATTGTATTTATAGATTTCGAGCCACCTCTTTTGTAACTCTTTGTTTCCTTTTATGACTTGATTCTTTACTTAATTCTCAAGCTAGGCTTGTTCCATGGAAAGAACTTGATTTGTAGAGGATTTCTTTACCAGATTAAAGTTCTTGGTGTGCAAGACTTTCCTTGTATGTGTGGGGCCCTCTTCATTTGCACAATTGTGATCTCGAGTAGAAATTTCAACATTGACTTCTAAAGGTCATATCCCCCTCATTTTAGCACCGATTGACACAATCTTGGGCTTCGTGGATATCTACTCGAAAAGAGATTTCCTATGGTAAGTAGATTAAGCCGATCCGACACTTGGTTTAAAAGTTATGGCCATTACAAGTTTACTGCCCCGAGGAAAATGGAAATAATTGTGCACATAATTTGACCTCCCATGTGTTGAACGTCTAAGGCATAGCTCGAAACCTTTCCTTTCTTGCTTTACTTGACACTTTCCTTCTTTGCTTGACTGCCTTGCTCCACCACTTTGACTATCCAATTCCCATAGCAAACTTTCTATTTTTGCATTTGGAAACTTCATAAGCAAACAAGAACTTTCAAATTTTGAATTTTTTGAGTTTTCAGATTTTGAACTTCCCCATTTTTTATTTTCCAAATCTCAAAAGATGCCAAGATAGGTGGTCCACCTTGGAATCCATGCCCAAGGTGGAGGCCATATAGGTGTGTCATGTATCTTCTTTATTTCTTGGAAATTTTCTCCCCTTGTTTGACTTCTCTCAAGTTTCATTAATGTTGGCCCCAAATTGTTGATGTCTCTTACACAAATTGAAAGAAATACATTCAACTATATTTTTATGTAGAAATCAACATGGACCATGCATGGGATGCTAACATGCACCATGATGTACCATATTGACTAAGATTCCAAAAATAACAACTATGGTACAAACAAAAAAAAAATAGCAAGCATGCATTAATGAAATAAAAAATCTATTTGGTGTGATAATTTGATGATGCAAACTTCTAATTTTTTTATAAAAGTCACGCAATGTGATGAATTTTGACCTAATTTCCAAATTTATGCTCAAATGCATGATATCACGAAATTAATTATGCAATTCTATGCAATTAACCTTAATTAAGTCCACAGACGTACATGAAATAATGACCTAATAACCTAATTTTGTGCACTTATCAATACTCTCTATGGTAAAAAAAGACTTCAAGAAATTTCCAACACCACTATAAATGAAAGTAAAGCTAAAATATAGTGGAAATCTACTCAATGTCTAGGAGATTCACACTATCCATACATGGACCCATTGACTGTGTCCAACCTAGTTCCGAAGGCCTGGTTAAGGTGAATTCTCATTCAAAGTCAAGAAACACATATTTAAAGTGTTTACCAAAGTTTTAAAGAAATCCAAGATCATATGGATGGAAATTCAATCCAAACACTCTAAGCCTTAAATGCTTGAACATGGACTAGAATTCTTCATTCAGTCGGCCTCTAAAAGTCAAGAGCTGATGAAACCACTTCAAAGGGTCATACACAAGTTTAAAAGACATGACTCAAAGTTACCAAACAAGCAGAGATCATTTGAATTCAAATTCAAGCACAAATTAGTGAAAGTCAACCCAAATCAAGTTGGACAGACATGGCAGGGTGTGATTCATTTTCACCAATTCCCATGGGTCAAATGAAGATGGAATCTCTCTTAAGGATTAACATAAAAATTACAAGTTTCAGTACAAACATGGGTCATTTGGACCTAAATTCAAGCGAAGAGAGTTTTAAACAACCCAATATTGGATTGGCCGAACATGGGGAGCTAAGATTCATTTTGACCAACTTCCAAGGGTCCAATTAAAGACAAATCTTTCTCTAAGTCAAAAAATAAGTTCTAATGAGTCTTTGAAGTTCATTTCCATGAGTCTTTGATGTTCATGAATCAATTTCTAAACGTCAAATGATGGTGATTTTTTTTTAGTTCAAAGACAAGTCCTAAAAGCATTTCCAAAAGCTTCAATCCATTTGAGTTCATTTGGACATGAAACTAGACATAACACATATGAGCTAGTTCCCTGTGTCTGGCTCAAGCCTGTTTGGCCGGACATGGGTAAGCAATGAGTTACTTTCTTCACTTTTTTAAATAGTAGCTCTTCAAAACTGCTGTAAACTACAATGACTGCACTCTCAGGCTATAAATACCCCCTTTGCGATCATTCAAGCACAACTATAATCCCCTAAAGCATCTGTCTTTTTAAAACCTCTTTTTGCTCAACATCCTTTTTCAAGAAGGTGAAGTTATGCCTCAAGGTTTTGAAAACCACTTCCTTGGCCTTTGAAACACAATCTTCAACATTTGAAATGCTCTTCTATAGGAAGAAATTGAGTGTTCATGGTCATACTATCCCCTTCGAACAAAAATTCATGACTGCACGGTTTTCTTTTTTGATTTTCTCACTTAAAGGAATATTGATGTCCTTACATTCAAAGCACCGTTCTGCATGCCCGCTTAGGCTTCATTATGATCCTCCATAAACCTGGAACTAGAGTTACACAACCTTGGGCACTTTCTGGCACAAAAAAAAAAAAACAAGCAATTCCCTCGGAATGTACAAAAATAATCCTTGAAAAATAAGTGTTGAATTTTAAAGATCACTGTTGGTCAAAATCAAACTTCACCTACCAAACCACCTAATAAAAATATTCCAAATCAATGGCGGGGGAGTACAAAAACCATGAAAGCCAAGTATGGGAGAGAAAGAAGAGAAGAAGAGGAAGAAACAAGTAGACAGAGAGTCATATCCAACTAGTGTCAGTTTGGTTGGACATGGGTTCACAGAAGCCAGTTTTAATTTTCTTCATTTGTGTTTAGTTCATATATTTGTTAAATTTTATGTTCAGTTTGAAACCATTTAAGACCGGATAAAGGAGTTGTAAAAAATGAAATTGTAAACAATTCGCATCCACAAGGCTGGAACATGAACCAATGTCTTACAAATTTAAGAAATGAATAAAAGTTTATTATTTTATTTATTTATTTATGTAAATATTATAAATTAAACACTTCATTTTCACACAACAACTACGTAATTCTGGCCCTTGATTTAATAACTTTATAGTTTAATAACATTTTAACTATAGATTTTCTATTAATCATGAAACTTTTTTAGCTTTATACTTTTTCTCATGAAAAAAAGGGCCATTCCAAATATAGATTTTATTTTAATACTGAAAATCATTTATTCTACATGGCCTAATAAAGTTTGGAGGATTTTACTTAAAATAGGACCCTAGTTGGCTACTAACCGGAAAAGGTACGGTAATTTACGCATTAGATTCTGTTGAAACAACGACGTCGTCATATATTAAAGCACATTGTCTTTCACTAGCTTCTGTGAAGCAACGACGTCGTTATATATTAAAGCACATTGTCTTTTACTAGCTTCTGTGAAGCAACGACGTCGTCATATATTAAAGCACACTTTCTTCCACTAGCTTTTGTGAGGCAACGACGTCGTCAGATATTAGAGCACACTTCATTCCAAATTCCATCTTCTGTGAGGCAACAACGTCATCACCGACCATTACAATCGAAAAAAATGATGTGTATATTGGTTTTATGTGCGAGCGCACTACAAGACATGGACATACAAGCTTCGTTTCTTGTCATAAAAAAGCACATGACTCAGCAGCATTCAAAAATCCATATTAAAACATTCAATAATCCACCACAAAGGCAACATTCAATAATCCATAAAAAGCGGACGTTAACGTCGCAATTAGACCTCCCCAAAGCTTGTTTTATTCCATCTATAAAGGTTCGTGCAATCGTTTTCCTCCTGGTCACGGTCGCGGTGCTGGTGGTGGCGGCGGCAATGGCAGCGCAATTCTCATTGCAATTCGAAGCAAAACTCGTCAGCGCAATTCTCATTACAATTTCCAGCAGCATTTGCTCGTCCTCTTCCGTGCCCAATCCCCACTATCCTCCTCTCCTTCTCTCTCCTCAGCATTCTCTCTCTTATTCTCTTCTTCTTCTTCACATCCCCATCTCCAATCCTCTCTTCCTCTTCCTCTCACTCATTCTCATTCTCCTCCCAAATCACACACTAACACATCAAAGTATACGCTGCAGACGTCCCCAGATCCCTCAATTAAACAGGGGATCATGAATTTCCAAACTCAACAAGTCAACATCATCTTCTTAACAACTCCAAAAAAACAAAAATAAAATAAAAGCCCAAAAATCTGCAAAACCCTACTCCCAAAAAACTTCCCTTTGTCTCCCTTCTCCCTCTCTCCTCCCCACGCCATGGAAACCCAACCACAAAACCACCAATTTGAACCCCAAAAACCACCAGACTGAACCTTAAAACCACCAATATGAGCCCCAAAACCACCTTCCGTAATCTCACGATGAAAACCCAGACCAGATGCGAAACCCTCAGACCCTTCCCAAAGCCCGGAAACCCAGTTCCTTGAACCTCCCTCCAAGAAGCGGCGACGCTCGGAAGAAGCAGTTCCCAGAGATGATCCCCTCCGCCTCCATGTCCTTCGCCCCCACTCCAACAAATCCAGCAGCATTTGCTCGTCCTCCAAGTTGAGGCCGTTGAAGTTTATAGCAAGGGGCGGGGGCGGAGGCGGAGGTGGGGAGGAGACGAAATGGCAAGGCTGAGGTTGCAGAGGTCGCGAGGGAGGTGGAGATGATGGAGAGTACGTCGTCATTCGTTTCGGAAAGGAAGAAGGGGACAATGGGGAAGTGGGGTTTCGGGCCACTTTTATGGGGTTGAATGGAGCAACGACGTCGTCACTTGTTTCAATCATTAATAAAAAAAATGGAAGTGGTCCCAGGGGACCAGTTCTGTGCCATATTTACTAGTGGCCCATTTTTTTTAGTGGCCATCTTGAGTCCCTTTTAGGTAAAATCCTCTAAAGTTTTAGTGAGGAAAAAGTTGATCGGACTGAGTCACCGAGTTAAACTCGGCGAGCTGACATCAAAAAGGAAAAATAAAGCGGGCTCAATATATATATCTATTTTTTCCAATCGAAGACTTTTTTTATGTTGCTCCTTATTTTAGTTCAAGAAAATCATCTGCTACATCCCCAAGCGTCACTTCTGCTTCTCAAAGCCCTCCAAAACCATGGCTCCAAAACCCACTGCAGCATCCAAGAAGAAGGTCACCAAAACCACTCCCAAAACACCCTCCAGTGCCTCCAAAACCACCCCCAAAACCACCACCAGCGCCTCCAAAACCACCCCCAGAACCCTCACTACCCGGAAAACCATCGCCACTCGGAAAACCACCCCTTCAACTCCAACCTCCGAAACCACTCCCCAAACAACCATCATCCCCCCGAAAACCGCCTCCTCTAAAACCTCTTCTCTCCACACATCCCCTCGAACCACCCCGGCCGCTCCCAAAACCGCTTCCCCTGAAACCGTCACCATTCCCAAACCCGCCTCGCCGGTGATCACCACCAGCCCCAAGCCCGTCCGGCCGGAAACCGCCACCATCCCCAAGCCAGCCTTGCCAGAAACCACCACTACCCCCAAGCCAGCCTTGCCGGAAACCGTCACATGCCCCAAACCCGCCACTCCAGAAACCGCCCCGAGAGCCGTAATCGCCTCGCCAAAAGCATCGAAGAGTACCAAAGCCACCTCTTTTGAAACCACCACCACCGCCGCCACTCTCCAAACCACTTCCGAGATTGCAAAGGTTGCTCAAACGGCCTCTTCCGAATGCAATGAAGCTACCCCAGTTACAACCATTACCCCCAAAACCGCCCCTAAAACCACCACCAAGATCAAGAAGAAGATTGTGAAGAGGAAAGTCATCAAACGTGTCAAAGTCAAGAAAGAAGAGAAGCCCCAACTCCCAGTTGCAGATGAAAACCCTAACCCTAACCCCAATCCCAATCCCAACCAAGCCATTGAAATGGAAAACCCCAGCTCTGAACCTACCGAAACTGACCGGATAGATTCCGAAAACCTCAAATCAGAGAATGCAAAAGAGGAGAATGATGTGGAGAACAAGGAAGGGGAAGAGGAGAATGAAAGTGAGAAGGGAGGGGAAGGAGCGGTGGCTGGGGAAGAGGAGGCAAAGGAGGCAAGGGCTTCCGAGCGGCATCTGAGAAGGAAGACGGAGATTTTCATTGGGGGATTGGATAGGGATGCTAGAGAAGAGGACATCAGGAAGGTTTTCGGGAAGATTGGCGAAGTGCTCGAGATCCGTCTCATGAAGAATAACCAGACAGGGAAGAATAAGGGGTATGCTTTCTTGAGGTATGCGTCGCCGGCTGATGCAAAGCGTGCCATCACCGAATTTGCCAAAGTTGAGGTATCTTTGCTTAAAATTCTGCCTTTTGATGTAGAATATGTAGTATTTTGGATGAATGGCTAGTACTACATTATGGTTATACTTTGCAACTCTGTGCTAGAAATGACATGTAGTCAAAGCAAGGTTGTGTGGTGGAAGCTAGTGGGTTTAGAAGGTCAGGTTTTGTGTAATGTTCATGATATAATGCTCTAAGAATCCTAAGAGATGCGAATGTCTTCCTGAAGGATGATGATAAACTTATAACAAATATGATAGGGGTATACTTGCATTCTAGCACGTATATGCCACCAAATGAGAGGGCATAGTATTAGAAGGACCTGATTCATTGATTTTATATGATATAGGGTTCAACTTGATTTTGATGATTTAATATCGAGTCAAGAGCAGGCAAAATGAACAGCTGGGCAAAGTTAGTTCTAGCCGTCTATTTTGGAGGCTGCTCGTGTGACAGCTACAAGCTTATGAGCAACAAATTAAGTTGATTTTTTGGGCAATATTTGCTATATCCAATCTATGAAAAAGCCATTACTGTTTATGTTATAACTATCTGCTGTGAATTAATGTGGGCTACGGAGTGTTATCGCACTATGGTTTTAGTGTTTTACTATGATTATAGTGTAAGCATCTGAACTTAATCATTCCTCGTTTGTTTGTATTACTATAACCCTTGGGGGCTGTTTGGAAACTCTATTCTAAGTAATAAGAGCTATTTAGAATAAGGTCTAAAACAAAGACTCTAACTTTTAAGTTTTAATTTACATTTAGCGTGTTTGATAAACTTATTAAAAAGCTCTTGTAGTGTTTTTTTTTTAATGAAATTAACCATTAAAAAAATAAAATAAAATAAAAAAGCTCTTATTTCATGAGGTAATTGGGGCCCATCTTTAGGAATTATTGTAAATGGGGCCCACCTTTTAAAAATTATAACGTAAAACCTGCCATTTGCATCATTTAGAAAATTTATGAGTTTATTTTCATCCAAAACAGATAAATTTTGCATTGTCCACCTGGACCACCTCTACCCGGTTTACCTAAAAAAGCTCTAAAAAGACAGCAGCCTCACTTAGCTTATTTTTTTTTTTTATGTGGCAAAAGCTCTAATTTGTTAATAAGCTCTATAATCAGAAAAATTAATTAGAGGTTTACCAAGTGCTCTAAAAGGTAAATAAGCTCTAAATAAAAAAATAAGCGCTTGTTTTTAGAATTACCAAATGGGCCCTGATTGTCTATTAAATAATTATTGTTCCTTCAGTGTCTGCTAAGAAATTAGAAAGGAAAAAAAAGTTTGGAACAGCACATCTCTAAACCATAGTTTAAGCATCTGGACTTTATCATTCCTCATTTGTTTGTATCACTATGATAGTATGATACCCTCACTGTCTCTTAAATAATTATTTTCCTTCAACTCCTGCTAAGAAATAGAAAGAAAAATAAAATAAAATGGAAGAGTCAATCTCCAACTCTGCCTTCAGGCTTCAGTGCATGCACTACATGTCTCATCATAATTTTCTATGCTATTTATATCTTTTCAATTCAAGGTTATTGGTCTGTGGAGCATTTTCTTTTCAGGCCCTAAGTTGAATGTATTTTACATAATGATGGTGGTGTTTTCTCCTGAATGATGGCTTTTTATGATGATGGTATTGTATATCACTGTAAAACATTTTCTTCAACACCTGATAAAAAATCTTCCTCGTTCATGTTAAAAAAGAGAGTTATTTGCACACAGCATGCCATTGGTCATATATTACCATATAGTGTAAAGTGCTTACACTTTTACCAAGTGTCTCTGTCATGAAATACACTTTGACTTATTCCGTGGAATTTCCTGTAAGGTTTGTGGAAAGCAATGTGGAGCAGTACCAGTTGAAGGCAATGAAACAATATTTCTTGGTAACATTGACAAAACGTGGAAAAAGGAAGATGTATGTCTTAGCTTGTTGATTTATTCAATTTCATATTCTTATTATCCAGTGTCTTTGTGTAGACACCCATTCTTAGTTGAATTCTTTTGTCTGAGCAGGTAATGAAGGTTTTGCAGGAAATTGGGATTGAGAATATTGACACAGTCACAATTATTGCAGATCATAATGATCCTGACTGTAATCGTGGATTTGCGTTTATTGAACTTGAAACTAACAAAGATGCACAAATTGCTTTCAAGAAACTTCAGAAGAAGGATGTTTTTGGAAAGAACCGAAACATCAAAGTTTCTTGGGCTGAGCCATTGGCAGAGCCAGATGAAGGAGAGTTATTGAAGGTCTGTATGTGTGTATCAGTGATATACATTGGGTTACTTACGAAGCTGATTGATGAAAAATGGAACACTGTTAGTTTTATTTAAACTAATTGTTATCTAATTAGGATAAAATGTTACCGAGATTTTAAAATTGTGAACTCCTTGAAATGAGTATCATTTTATATCTGTAGATTTGAATTTGGTATAGGCAGTGCATTATTGTGGAAAATTTGTTATTTAGTGGAGGCTAAGTTGTCTTCGTGCAGGTTAAATCTGTTTATGCTGAGGGTATACCTTCTTCTTGGGATGAAGAAAAAGTGAAAAAGCATTTCAAAAAGTTTGGAGAGATTGAAAGAGTCGCTCTTTCACGCAATATTCAATCAGCAAGGAGAAAAGACTTCGCGATTGTTAATTTCAAAACTCGAGAGTCCGCTCTTTCTTGCATTGAATCATTCAAAACAGAAGAGTTGATTGATGAGGGCTCCAAGGTCCATTATTTGTTACATACTTCTAGTTGCTGGTTAACTGTGACCGGAACTTTATGAACACTTATTTTTCCTTCTCATTGTGCAGCTAAATGTTAAAGTATCACTTGCCAAGCCCATACCAAAGAACAAGCAAAGCAAAGGAGGGTCGAAGTCAATTCAGGATTATTCCAAAGAGAAACTGAATGTTGTAAACCGTGAGTCCCTTCTTTCTCAGGAAAAAATAATACTTCATTGTCTTTGTATTGGACTCATGTTTATGCATGTTTTATAAAAGGTGCATATGCATGTGTCTGCATGTACATCTTGTGTGTGCATGGGGGTATTGGTGCTATGTTCTGTATGTGCATGTGCTTGTGCTGTGTCTAGAAACTTGAACATTGTTCTTAAGTATAAAGGAAATCTTTGGGAGGTGAACATGGTTTAAAATATTGGTCTATCCATTGCCTCGACAACATCTGCCTACTCATTGGTCCACGAAGCTGGAGGGGAAATATTGGCCGATATTTTGAAAATACTCTCCGACGGCTACCCTATCTTAAAAACTAGGATTGCAAAGGGATATCTGCTTCTTCGACTACCCAGAGTCTCTGATTGGAAAAATACCGGGTTTGGAACTGTAATTTGGTTCCGGTAAAAAATCGGATCTAGATCTGGTACTTATTTTTGGTTTCAGTAGAATTTGAATATGGAATCGGGTCCATACAGTTTCCTGCCCAAGTAGCCCAGAAGTGTTTCAAACAGAGGCAGTTTTATCATTTTGTTAGGGATAGGGATTTGAAAACCCTTCCTTTTCCTTTCCGTTCTCTACTCTTCTCAGAAACCCAATACCTCTGCCCCCCTATCTCAATTTGACCAATCTTCACCTCTCTCTCTCCTTCCACATCTCCTATGGTCCTTTCCGTTCACGCTTTTCTCAGAAGCCCATAGACCTCTCTCTGACCTAGCCTCCGCATTTCTCTCTTCTTCCATATCTCCGATGGCACACCAGAAGGAGTGATGACTTTGTCTACATTTTGTGTTGGAAAGTTTAGGTTCTCACAACCAGATGAGCGATCACTTTGTTCATTAGAGTACAAATGACTCTCTATCTCTCTTCATCACTAACGTCTCCATAGCCACGCCATCCTTTCTGGTAAGCTGAAAGCCCTGTAACCCAACTGAACCCTAAATCCATCTAAACCATCTCCACCAAAACCTTATTGAACCCCTCAATGAAACTCCCAAACTAAGCGTATCTCAACCAAACTCCATATCCATTCCATCTCAACCCTCTGAACCCTAATTCCAAAACCCCCAAAAATTTCTCCCAAATCTCTGAAACCATAAGCCCACTCAACTGCATCCCTGCCACTTGAATCCTCTCATGTTCAAAATTTCCCAAATTCCCAAAATTCTCCAAACCCCCTTGTTACTCCCTGCAAAATTTCCAAAAGCCATTTCCAAAACCCAAACCTAGTTGAACAAACCCAAAACGTTAATCCCGTTATCGTTTCCCCAATCCCCACCCGCCGTAACCCAAACTAGACCTCACATCACCTCTTCGAACCCTCCACCGAACCCATTTGAAACCCATCCCCTATGACCACCAAAATAAAAGGGAAGACAGAGGGGAAGTAAGATCATATATATATATATAGAGAGAGAGAGAGAGAGAGAGAGAGAGAGAGAGAGAGAGAGAGAGAGAGAGAGAGAGAGAGGAGAGAGAGAGAGAGAGGAGAGAGAGAGAGAGAGAGAGAGGATGAGAGAAGAAGTGGAAAAAAATATTGTGAGTACCTTCAATGGCTGCTACCAACCCAACGCACTAAACTTCCATTTCCTTGCCGCCGCCATCATCCTTATCAGCAAACTGGTTGAAGCAGCCCTTTCATTCCATTTGCTCTCTCCAGAGCTCAGCAAGAGGGTGTCAAGATCAAAGTTGAGAAATAAAAGGGCTTTAACCCCTTTATTTCCTTCAAGCACTATCTTGACGTGGGTCTCGTGTCGATCGTCAATCTTCCTCACCCCAGCTATACTCTTCATCACCATCATCATCATCGATACCATTGATTGCTGTTCCTTCCATCATCGATTGCAGATGAGAATGAGTAAAAAGAACTTTGGGTTTCAACCCTTTTCTCCTTCGACACAAAGCCCAAGGCAACAAAAGAAACGAAAAGGAAAAAAAGTAGAGAGAGAGGAGCTTAGTCCGCCAAAGTGCAATTCAACTGAACCTCGAATGTGACCAGGAGTCGAGCTCCATTTTAGTAGTCAGTCCTGCTCCTTGGGGAATGTGGAGAGAAGAGGGAGAGGGGGTTCTTCTTGCTCTTTTCATCTTAAGAATAAGAACACCCAATCCGGATAGAAGCTTGACCTAATCCATAAGTGCTAACATTGGTGTCACCTATGATGCCTAGATACGGATGCGGATATGCATACGAACACTGATATGGGTATCGGGGAGACAACTCCTCACTTTTGAAAATCTAGGACACGAATATGGATACGAGTGTCCTAATTTTTTCTTTAGATCACTTTTGAATCAATGAAATTATCATTGGTTTCGTGATCATCCCTTTCTAGCATTTTTAATATTGAGAAGTAAAAAGATTAAAAGAACTATATGAAATAAAGGACTTTTTAAGTTAGAAATTTTAACTTGATCCCTAGAAGTATCAGTGTAGTATCACTGTATAAGGTACCAATACAAGTGTTGTATCGGTCTGATACGGATACGTTGGGCTTGTACACGTATCCGGATATTATAAGGTGTCACATAGGCACAACACTCCCACAAGCGCTGTCACAAGCAAATGCCCCTCGGATTTGAGTAGTTTCAGCCATCCATCTTTGATGCAGTAGCACCACTAAGTCATACGAAGAAGAATCGTGGTCCACATGTAGGTTAAAGTTTATCGATGGCACAAGAAGAATATGGCAGACAGGGTAGACAGAACTTCCTTGTGGATGGATCAGCCTTTCATGGGCTTAATTCATCAAGATCCAGAAGATCCACTGTTGGATCTGTTTTCTGAAGAAGATCCACTGTTGGATCTGATGATGTCTAGCGTGATGAAGTCCTCCTGTTGCAGATGTCAAGGAGGCCCCACAATGGGATGTGCTGCAGGGGAAGAATTAGTGAGGATCAAGGGCAAATAAGACTTGAAGAATTTTAAAGGATAGATGAAGAATAAAAAGGCGTCCAAAAGGGAGGGGTGCGCGACTTAAACCCAATGCATTGGGAATCGTGCGGAAGCCCATGTGCATAGAGGTGAAAACTAGATTGGGCCGGCCAGACATGGCACGGCCCAGCACAGAAAAAAACCGTGCCTGGGCCGTGCCTGGCTCGTTGACTGGGCTGACCCGGCATGACATGACCCAAAAGATGGGCCATGCTAGGTCAAGGAGTCCTGTGCCGTGGCACAGCACGTCCCAGGTCCTTATGCAAGGCGGGCCCCCCCCCCCCCCCCCCCCTCTTCTTTTGTCGACATCTTCTCTTTTATTTGTTTTCTTCTTTATTTAATTTCTTTTATTTCTTAGTGGATGATGTTATTAGTATTAGATCTGAGCCATCTCTATTGTCATCTCTTTTAAGACTTGTATTTCTCTTTGAGATAAGATTATTGACAATTGAATGAAAGTCTCCTTGGAAGCCTTCTCTCACAAGTTCTTCTCTGTCTTCGCCCGTGATGGGGAGTTTGGCGTGAGGCCTATGATTTTTTCGTGGTCTTTCTGTTCCCATCTTTTTACTTTTTTCTTTGCAAAACCCTAATCACCTTTTTTGGCAAACTTTAGCAACAAGAAAACCAAGAATCCAACCCTAATCCTCACTTGACCACTAGATCCAACCCCAAACCCATATCTAAACCGAAATCCAGCCCCCAATCCATCACCTACACCCAATACCATCCCCTCCAGATATGGCCCAACCCAGCCCAGCGTATTCCCCACCTGGCCGAACCCCTTTGGAACCCCAAACCACCATTTGCGCTCCTCAAAAAACCCATAGAACCTTTTTCCCCTCTTATTTTACATCTGAGTTTCACTTTTGGGCCTTTAATCGTTGTGGGAATTGCTTAATTCATATCTGAATATGAATTTATTGTTTATGAAATTCCCCAATTACCAGTTGCTAACCAAACCGAGCCAAGCCACCATCAAATCCTCAAAGGGCACGACACTTGTGTTGGTGATTCCCTAGACAATGTGGAAGTCCTAACCTTACATTGGATCCATCTTTCAATTCTTTGAAGGATGTAACTACATGATTGTGACAAGCTTTGGATCATCATTTAATTATTTTAGTTGGATCTATATTGATTGGTGTGCTGAACATTAATTTTTAGAGGTTTATTAATAATTGTTAATTACTTTCTCTGACATGGACCATTATTTCAAATGGTATAAAATGTCGGAGGCAAGAATAGTTAAGTCGGTCACCATTAAGTTAGTGTCCCAAGCTAGGATATTTTGGACCAACTTAGAGCACCATGAGCAACAACTAGGTCTCCCAGCCATTAATACGTGGGAAAGAATGGAAGAAATGCTTAAGGACAAATACGTTCCCCATTCCTATCAGGAGAGACTCTTAGATTAGTGGAGCACTTTTTGGCTGGGCAGCAGGATTGTCTCCGAATACATCACAAAAATTAAAAATTTAATTTGAGATATGATGTAAAGGAGGATCCTTCTTTGCTCCTTTCTTGGTTTAGGATGGGTTTGGAATTGATTCAACATAGGACCACAACCCTTGCAGAAATGTACACAAAGGTACAAGATCTGGAACAATATGTGAAATTTCAGTTTCCAAAGAACGTAGATTCGCGCAACTTTGCTCTAGGGCAAACACTGTGAGTTCGAAAACTAATTCAGGAAACTCTCAATAGAAGGGGACCACTATTTGTCATTCTGCTTTGTGGGACCCTAGGAAGCACGGACACGTCAAAATGGGTGGCGTATCCGTATCCCGGACATATCGGACACGGATACTTCCGGATACGCAATAGACACGTATGTGATACGTGATTTTTCGTATCGGATTTTTTTAAAATTTTTTTATATACCGGACACGTGCTGGACACGTCCCGACACGAGCGGGACACGCACGGTTCATGTCGGGACACGTGCCGGACACGAAAATTATAATAAAGAGGGGGGAAGAGGAGAAATAGAAGAAAAAAAGGAAGGGGGAAGAAGAAACCCTGGAGCAGAAACCGAGAGCATACATCCTCTGACGACGAGACTCGAGAGCATCACTGGCTTTCATCAGGCGGCGGGAGGACAGGCCCATCGGAAGCGAAGATCCCTCCGTCGTCGTCAAAGGGTTTTCCGTTGGACTCAGAGACGAACGGTAAGGGCGAGCGAGTCGACGGGGAAGACGGGGTCGGAGTGGAAGTCGTACGCCTCCGGAGAGGGAGGGGTTCAGGCGCCCGAGACGTGGTGGACGGGGATCTCGTCGTCGGCGGGGAGGGGCTGGTGGTTGTGGTCAGCGGCGGTAGGGTCGTCGTAGGTGGAGAAGGCGGTGGAGGGGTCGTAGTATTTGGAGGAGTCGTAGTTGATGTAGCCGTCGTCGTCGAATGGGCGATCTGAAGACCTGACGACAACGTCTCCGTCGTTGCTGTAGGTGTCGAACCACATCATTCTCTCCTTGTCTTTCTCTCTTTCTTTCAGCTTTTGCTTCTCTCTCTCTCTTGCTTTTCGTTTGCAAACTGGTTAAGAAAACAGAAGAAGATATAAATGTGAAATGAGAAACAGAGGAAGAGTAGTTTGGGAGCTACGCGAATCAAAGGCCACGACAACGTGACACCTGTAATAATCCTATTAAAAGGGCTTAAGAGGGTAGGGGGTCGGCAACTTGGGTCAGGCCAAACTGTAGCCTACATTGCCCCAACCCAACATGAAGCGGAATCCGGGTTGGAGTTGGGACTGAATGGCTGAACCTGCATGAACTTTTGGGTTTTCAGGACTTCAGGTGTTGGAATTAAACTGGTTAGCTGACATGTGTACAAAGATATTTTGATTGAAATAATGTTAGATTTTTATTATAGTCATAAAAAAAATATTTAAAAAAAAAATTCAACGTATCCCTGACGTATCGTATCCTACTTTTTTGGGAAATGGCGTATCTGCGTATCCGTGTCGTATCGTATCTGTGTCCCGTATCCGTGTCCGTGCTTCATACTGGGACCCAAAGGGAGTTGCTTCTCAGAACTCCAAGAAACTCTTTCAATCCAGGTGTTACAAGTGACATGGGTTTGGACATTTTTCTTACAGTTGGCCCACCTGGAATTTGCTGATAGAAGAGGACCAGGAGGATAGTGATTTGGATGTAGATAACTATGTATCGACTTTGATCCATCTGATGATGATTGTGAAAATCTCGATGATCATGCAGATCGAGGAAGAGGAGAAAGTGAGTGAGGATGAGAGTCCCCAAATGCTGGTGCTTAGATCATAGATGTGCCGACCCTTTAAGAGGATGAGGGAGGATGAGAATTGGTGACGGACTGCCATCTTCCATACCTATCTAAGGGCCTATTTGGCAACTTTACTATTAAAGTGAAATGAGGTGAAGGGTCAAATCAAGAGATAAGAAGAGAAGAGGGGTCAAATAAAAAAGTCATGGCCTTTTGTCATTTAGTGAGATAAGAATGTAGCTTTTTGACATTTGAAAAAAAAGATGATGACTTTTTGTCATTTAGTGGCATGGAAAAGTAACTTTTGACTTTTTTGGTCAAAAGTAGAGGTGTTTTTTTGAAATATGGTACTTTTTGATTTGACCCATTTTCATTTATTGTCTCTTGAATCACCTCACTTCACTAGTAAAGTGAATTTACCAGTAGGCCCTAAAGTGTAATGGAAGAAGATGCAAGCTCATCATTGACAATGGCAGTTGCACTATTGCCATTTCTTCGGGTACCGTCACTGGCTTAGGGTTGAAAACTGAATCTCACTCTAAACCATACCGTGTTTCTTGGGTACACTCTGCGTCTATTCCTATTTCTCAGAGGTGCTTGGTCCCAATTAGGACAGATCATTTTGGACAGACAGTGGCTATATGATTTGGACGTCACCAATTTTGAGTGGTCATTTGCATCTTCAATTTTGAAGGTAGGAAAGTGAAACTCCATCCACTTCCTCTTAAAGATCACGGTGAGAAGAAGAGTCATTACAAGGGACTGGGTGCGAAAGAGAGGGACATGAAAGGAAAGACTTCCAAATTGATGGGCATTCACATTTTGGGTGCTGTAGAGTTTGAGAGAGCGCTTCAAGAGAACCTTGAAAATGGCAAGGCGGGTGAATCTGCCATGTTTGTTTTGGTGACTAAGGAAGTCACTAATGAGAAGGCCGTAGAGATCCTTGAGGTGGAGCAAGTTTTGCTTGAGTTTCAGGATGTCTTTCCCGAAGAATTACCCAATGAGCTCCCACCTTTATGTGACAATGCAGCATGCCATTGACTTAATTCCCGGCGCAGCTTGCCAAACCTGCCACATTACAGAATAAAACCCACTGAACATGCGAGTTGAAAAGGCAGGTTGATGAGCTCCTTGAAAAGGGCTTCATCAGGGAAAGTTTGGGTCCAAGTACAATGCCCGCACTCGTTACGCCTAAGAAAGACGAATCTTGGTGGATGTGCTTTGATAGCCGGGCGATTAATAAGATCACAATCATGTATTGGTTTCCCATACCAAGGCTTAATGACACGTTAGATATGATGGTTGGTGCCAGAATTTTCTCAAAGATAGATCTTAAGAGTGGTTACCCCCAAATTCGTATCTGACCCGGTGATGAGTGGGAAACTGCCTTCAAAACGAAGGACGGTTTATATGAATGGTTACTCATGCCCTTTGGGTTGTCAAATGCACCTAGTACATGCATGAGGGTTATGACACAAGTGCCTCAACCATTCATGGGCAAATTTCTTGTCGTTTATTTTGACGACATCCTGATTTACAGTAGCACTCAAGAACAACATTTGAATCATCTGAGAGTGGTTTGTCTCACTCTTGGGAGAGAGCAGTTGCACGCTAATATCAAGAAATGCACTTTAATGTCTTCGTCAGTTGTTTTCTTAGGGTTTGTAGTCTAGGCAGATGGAATGTCTGCAGATCCTGAAAAAGTCAAAGCTATTGTTGAATGACAAGAATTGCGGTACATTCATGAGGTGCACAGTTTTCATGGACTAGCCCATCTTCTATAGGCAGTTAATTTGGAATTTCAGTACCATAATGGCTCCAATCACGGACTGAATGAGAAAAGGTGAATTCAGTTGGAGCAGTGCTGCCAGCCTGCCACCAAAGCATTCAAGGAAATTAAGGAAAATATGACTGAAGCTCCTGTCACGTGGCTTCTCGATTTTTCTGAGGGTTTCAAGGTGGCAGGTGACACATCTAGGGGTCGTTTGTCTTTTACGCGTGGGATATGTAAATACAATTTACACATGTAAAAGATGAATGTTCAAATTTTAAGTATGTAACGGCTACACATGTGTTTCCTTTTACAACGTTTGTATATTAACACTATTTTCGCATCATTTACACATGTGATTCATTTTTCTATGTTTGTTTCAATGATATGTGTATATGTAATGATTTTGTAAATGATACTTATTAATCATTAAATTATATTCTACTATAATGATATGAAAAGAAGACAAAAAAAGGTTTGATTTATATCAAAGTTTTCATTTGCATTTTAGATCCTTAAAAAAGAACATGTTTTTCAACATAAAATATACTTTTCAAAAATAGATATTTCTATCAATGATCACCTTTAAAAAAATACATTCCAACATGTTTGGTTAAGGAAATAAGAGTTTATAATCGGATGGTTAAGAAAAATAGGATTATTATTAATTTTCTTATTAATTAATATTTAGTTTAATATTATCTTAATTCATTATTTGATTTGCATAAAACCTAACCCATGCATCTCACCGGTTTTATGCTAATATTAATCAATTATAGAAAGTTCTTAAAATGAGTATTTTATTGCTAAGTCCAATTATAGTAAAAGTATCACAAATTTATTATGGTTAGATAAAATTGCTTTTATACATTATTTTTAAATGATACCATAATGCTATATAAAATACATTCTTCATTTTCTCTTACATTCATTTAAACATATTTAAATATTTTTAAAGTAATACAATAATAAATAATTTAAGAAAAGTCATTGAGATAATGGAAGAAAATCTAATAGGAGAAGAGAAGATAGAGAATCAAATTCTGAAAGAATAAATCTACAAAGTAAATAGATTTTATAAAGGTTTTTTTTTTGGGTATAGCAAGGCTGGAGATATAAATAGAGAGGTTACCTTCATAAAAGGGGATGAGATGCAGTGAGGGTTTTCATTCATAGGTTTAATCGGTCTTGATGCATCTTTTATTATTATTTTGTAAATGCGTTGGAGGGGGGTTTTGAACCCAGAACCTCTTTGATGGAAACGCCTCTTTTATTATTATTTTTCTAAATGCGTTAGAGGGGGGTTTCGAACTTAGAACCTCTTTGACGGAAACTGCCCAAAACCAAACCGTCCGCCTCCAACGGGTATTCTTTGAAATCACATGTGCTTTGGTATTTTCTTTTCCCACCTGAATAGGTGTTCAAATCAGCCCATTTTCACACCATTTACACATTTGATTTACACACAAGATGCTTAAATACTTGTAGACAAACATTACTGATGCGTAAATATTACGCATATTCACCATTTACATATGTAAATGGGTGTAGACAAATGACCCTCTAGCGTCGTAATTGGAGGAGTTCTGAGTCAATATAGGATATCCTGTTGCCTATTTCAACGAAAAGCTAAATGTGGACAGACACAAGTACTCCAATTATGAGAGGGAATTTTACGCAGTAGTGCAAGCATTAAAACATTGGAGACACTACTTGTTACCACATGAATTTGGTGTGTACACAGACCATGAGGCTATGAAGTACCTCCAATCCTAGGCCAAACTAATCCAAGCGCGCGAAATGGGTCGAGGAATTGGAAGAATTTACTTTCGTGCTTAAGTATAAACCAGGGGTTGAGAACAAGGCGGTGGATGCTTTAAGCCGCACGATTGCTTACTACACTCTTCGAGTGTAAATGTGATGGGTTTTGATCCATAGTTATCAAAATCCTATGATTCGTATCCAGAATCTCGATTCATATCCCGAATCTTAAGGAAAACAATTCGTATTTATGCAACAAATCTCATTTATAAATGAATCTTAGGATTTAGGTGTGAATCCTATGATTCAATACTCAATTCATCAAATCTTGCGATTCAAGCGATTTAGCTAAGCAAGAATAGCTACAAACAATAAGTTAATATTTATAATCTTTTACATTTTTTCTTTCTTTCTTTTAACGCTTTTATTTTAAAAAATTATTTAGCAGTTAACGAAACCTCCTAAAAATTTTATGCGGCTTTGATAAGGTTGTAAGATGAATAAAGAACATGCATTTAACTAAAGCATTTGACTGTACGTATGGTGCTTGTCTGTATCTTCTTCTTTTAATCTATTTTGGTTTTTTTTTTCTAAATGAACATTTTCTTAATTTCAAGTGATATCCTATTGTGTAGAATTGATGGTTTGGATTTTATTTTATATTTCTATTTTTATTTAAAGATAAGAAAAAATATATATTGATACTTTAAACTTATTTAACTATTTACACATCATTTATTTCATATATATATTAATATATGTGTAACGACCCGGAATCCAGGCCCAGTTGGACTCCGCACCGTAATTAACATGTAGCATAACCACAACATAAATCAAATCATTCAAGTATAATTAACTAGGGTTTTGCCTAAAATCTGAACCTTTAATCAAAAGATTATCCAATCCAAGAGTAATGTCCAAATAAAAGAAATAAACTACATAATTTCCAAAAATAGTCTTTGGAGTTTGAATGAATCAACTGATTAAAATAATGAAAACCAGTCCTTCATCTTTTATCTTCTATGTGAATCCGTCGCTCAGGATCACATGCCGCAGCCTATCCCTTGACCATCATGATAATCCTTACATTCTAAGTCCTGGTTACCTGGAATGGGGCTGCAAAACAACAATCAGTGAAACTGAGTGAATAGAACTCTAATCTACATGGGTGCACAGTTTCGGGTTAAACAGGAAATATAATTTTTTTGAATAATAGTAACAAGAATGCATTTACTGAAGTCCGGTTAAGGTTTCCTCCAGACAATCCATTAACCACTTGACAGCACCACCCCACAAATACCTCATGGATGCTCATATCATGTACAAAGGATGACCTACAGTAAGTGAAAATAAATGACATGCAGTCAGGTGATTAACATAAACTGACCTGCGAGTTAGGGAATACATCTGACCTATGAGTCAGGGAATAACATATCTGACCTAGGAGTCAGAGAATTTGGTATATCTGACCTGTGAGTCAGGGAATAACATTTATTCTAGGGCCTTGGTATGTGCTAGTAGTCTAGGGGACGTCCAATGGGTTGGTCCCGGTTAACAGACATTTTATTCCTGAAAATCATATAAGCATGATTCATACTTGAACAAAGTTCTTTACCATTCTCAACACCTATGTCAAGGTAGTTTGAGACCAGCCCCTTAGAAAATCCTGGATTTTTGTTATGCCCCACACCACATCATTATTGGTTTCCAATTGTGTAAGGGCAATCATATAACTAACCTCTTATAGGTTTGAGGGGAATATTTAATTACCAATTATAACAGTTACACAGGTAAAGGGCTCACCCGGTGCACAAAGTGCTCCCCGGCTAAGCGGGGGTAGGGGGAGGGTGGGCGCATGTGTACGCAGCCTTACCCTTGCATTTTTGCAAAGAGGCTGTTTCCACGCCTCGAACCCGTGACCTCGAGGTCACCAAAGGAGCAACTCTACCGTTGCGCCAAGGCTCGCCCTCTATAACAGTTACACAGGTGAAATTCCTAAATAACAATGGTACATAACATGTATCATAATCCACAATATGTTTCAAATCATAATGACTTAAGTAAGAGGATCCTAAATACAACGTCCCGAAGTTACGAAATAAAGAAAACAACTCCAACAATAAATATAGCAACCACGATTGAACAGCTCTTATTTGTAATTTCAGAAAGTCTGAAATTCAAGGAATGGTCTCAAATTAGTACAGGCCCAGATATGTAAATAAATAAATACCAGGTCCTTATTTGTAATTTCAGAATCTTGGAACTCAACTAAGTAATCCATAAAAGGCCCAGTTGTAACTACTATAATTATCAGGGCTTAATCTAAATTTTTAGAACACTTATAGAATTTGAAGAAGTCAAGGAGAAGGGCTTTTGGAGAGTGATATGAGCAAGAGGAAGTGAAGTAAGAGAGATGTGATATGGGTTCTCTCCATGTGTCTTCTAGATATTCCGTGTTTTCTCCCCCTTTCTCCATCGACTTCTTATTTTGAGTAAAACTCTACTTCCCAAATCGTGAGACAATTCTTCTAGGAGACATGCATAAGTCTCCTTATTGTTTTGGGGGTCGATCACACTAAAAGACTCTAAAGGTTGGGTCCCATCTAGTGTATTAAAATTTAAAAGTCATCTAATGTGATTCATGGGTCCCATAATTCTAACAACTAAAAGACTCACATTAAAAGAATAGGCTTTTATCATAACAAATAGTGGTCCCCACACAATTACATAATCAAATAAATCATCACTGTATAATAAAAGGAAAGAAAAAAATAGGACAAGGATAACAATGATTAAATCCATTGAAAATTTCTAGCCCCTACCGAGACTTAGGGATATTACAGTATGTCATGATGTTCTTGATATGATTATATGATAGACTTGTTATTATATTTATTATACTGCTAATTAGGGGTGTAAAAAAAAACCGAAAAACCGTCTAACCGAATCGAACCGAACCGCGGTTAATAACCGTGTTCCACAGTTCGGTTACGGTTAATGAAATCCAAAAACCGCATAGTTCGGTTCGGTTACGGTTTTCTATAAAAACTCACGGCGGTTAACCGAACCAAACCATAAAATGCGGTTCGGTTAACCGCACACGGTTAACCGTACCATTATAAAATAAAGTAAAAAAAAAGGGGGCTGAATGAAGATTTTCTCATATCTCATACATAAGTAACATTAACAAAACCCTAGCCCTTTCTCCTCTCTCAAGTCCCAACTCCCAGCCGCACCTGCCCTCTCCATCTCCAAGCGGACCAAGCCATCGCCACTCCCAGCAATCGACACTCGTCGTCGCCATCTCCTCTGGTTCAGTTTGAATCCAATTTGAAGTTGATTGATCCAGAGAGAAAATATGGTATTCAAAAGGAGAAAATATGGTTGGGTGGGTCATGGGTGTCCATATTTTCTCCTCTGGTTCAGTTTGAATCCAATTCGTCGCCATCTCCTCTTCATTGCCCCTCTCGCGGTCACTTTCTCCAAGGTTTCCATCTTTGCGACCTTGGCCAATGCATGATCAAGCGGTGGCCCACTGATTAGATGGTCCGATTCGTGAAACCATCTCTATTTAGAACGGGCCAGGCATAACAGCCAAAAGCATATCGGTTCTGTTCAGTCTCTTTTCTCGACAATCCAAGCTTCCAAACTCTCCCTCTCCTTCTTGAAACAGATTTCCTAAGGTACCCCAATCTCTCTTTCTGTCTCTTGTCTTTAGCAGAGCTACATCTTCCTTGTTTTCTGTGAAAAAGGATAAAGATCGATCTTTTCTGTTGTATTGGAACTAGATGGTTTTGTTTTTCTGCTTTGTTTTTTGAACAAGAATTGATCTTTTCTGTTATATTAGAACTAGATGGACTTTTGTGATGAAAAGAATATGGATTTGGTTTTTTTTTTGTTAACTCTGATTGCATGTTCGAAAGGATCTTTCAGTACCCATTTGATAAAGATTTTCCTTCTGAGAGATTTCCTTTGGATTTGATTTTACTTAAACTGGGTTTTCTTCTCTAATGAGAAATTAATACTCAAATTTTTCCACGGTTATTAATCGTAACCGAACCGCCTTATACGGTTAACCACAGTTCAGTTTTTACGATTTTTGTCTTCATGGTTACGGTTACGGTTTTCAAATTCAGAAAATCGCGGTTACGGTTCGGTTAACTGTTTTTCCAAAAAACTAGTTAACCGAACCGTTACACCCCTAACTGCTATAAATGGGAAAATGGATGGTTGTGAATAATTACTTTTTTCCTTTTCTTTTAATTTTTAATTATTTTTATTTTTATTAGAAAAATAAAAAATCCTACGATTCGTGATACGATTAGCGATTCGATTCGATTCATGGGTATAAACGATTTGCGATATGATTCCGATTTTGAAAACTATGTTTTGATCAATAGCCGGAAGCGTACCTTACATGCCCAGATTTTGGAGATCTCTATCATTCGCTTTCGGATAATCCCCTAAACAACATTCAGGGATTCCTGCTGAAGGATGGGTTCCTCTTCAGCTTCTCTTGCATGTCATGCATCCACATGGAAATGTGGAAAGCCATTTTCCTTTTTTTTTTTTTTTTACTATAAACACCCTTTGATTTTGTTTCCCCAAAAAATGATCCAATTGCAACCCACCCGATTTCTCCAAAATTTTCTAGCTGAAGTATAGTTAGCAAAGGTTGCTGAAGCAAGGACTGCGATGAAGCTTTCATATCATGAAATGAGCATTGTTTTCTTCTTTTGAGCTTTTATGTCCCTTTATTCTATTTATGAAGAAGAGGAAAACTGTTTACAATTAGTGAACATGTTTTTATTATTAATTAAAATGAGTTTGCAATAATTTTTTTCTTTCCTTACCATTTTTAAATTATATATATTTTTATAAATTGTGTTTACGTATTAATGTTTTCAGCCTTGTAGGGCCACCTGGGGCCACTCCAATTCATGGGTGGTGGGGATGGAAAAGTTTGGATGTAACCCACGTGTGTGCAAAATTTCATATCCATCAAATTATCCCAACCCTTGATCTGTGGCCCTCAAGTTTACGTGTTTAATAGTTTTAGTATGCATAATTTATTTGATTTCAATCCAATGGTCAATCCCATTGGATAGGTGTAAAAAACACGGGATCGTAATTTGGAGAAGGGGGGAAAGAGGGAGGGTTTTTTTTTTTTTTTGGGGGGGGGGGGGGGGGGGGGGGGGGGGGGGGGGCTAGTATGTGTCCCATTCAGATTTGATGATAGGAGGTCTTTTTAGGTGCATCTAAGCGATTTGGGCATGAGCTCACTTGAAAATTCTCATATCTGTGCGCGTGCACTACACATCCCTAACCAGCTGAGCAACATCCAGGGACCCAAATTTGATATTTCATTTATGGAAGATTATGGGATTTTTAAGGTGTGTACATTGAAGTAATCAGCTTTTCTATTGGACCAATAAAAACAATAATTTTTTTTCTCATATTAGCAATGAATTCTTTTGTAAAGGTTCTAATCTGTATACTTGTGACAGGTAGTTTGATCTAACATGCTTAGATAATACTAACCATAATACCGATAAAAAAAGATAATATTAACCATAATTGTCTTATGATTAAGAGACTCCATAAATTCTGTTTTGGGTGGACCAAAAAGTACTATTCTTCGTGACTTCCATTGCTAAGTAAACATATCATGTATTCATTATCTGTTAAAACTTAAAATACATCTGTCAGTATCCGGTTTTCCTAACTCATTTGGTTTTGTCAGGTGCCTCCAAGGTAAAAGTATCCATCAACAAGGGGAAATCTGTTGGACATCCTGTTAACAGTGGTTCAGACAAGAAGTCTTCCACAGCACAGGAACTTGTCCAAGTTTTGAGGGAGCAGGCGGCTTGGAGTCAGGGATACATGGGTGTGGCCAGAGGTATAATAACATGATACTGTGGACATCTATTTATATATAAGATGTTTTACCTTCCACATCATGCCTTTGTGCACTGTATTCATCTTCTGGTTGACACAGTTTCAGACACCATGATCCTGGTGGTTGTGATTATCTTCCTCCCTAAATAATTTGGTTGTGCATTCTAATCTTGTTGTACTTATATGTCACAAATATTTGTTGGTCTTTCAAAGATATAGGAGCATGGTCAATTTTTTTTTTTTTGAAAAATGAAATCGTATTGCAAAATTTTCAAGGTTGAAGCGAATCATATGGCGATTCCTATTGAGAGCTGCAGGATTTTTTATTTTTCTTGTAAAAAAATAATTAATATGTTTTTTTGATCGGTAACAAGAACTTGAAAACACAAGACAGAGAAGGAAGAATAGAAAAAGAGAACAAAGTGACAAGGGTACAAGAGCCTTGAACCCACTGAGAACCAAAGCATGTAATAAAACCTCCCAAGGATTAATCCTTTCAACCCCCCGTTCCTTGTAAAGAAAATAAAAAATAAAAAAGCAGTATTCAGAATCCATCCATTTTCCATCTATATCAACATTAATACAGTGACAAATAAGATTGATACAATTATTTGAAGAACATCTTTGACACATATTGTTATATCATAAATGATATATGTCATTGTCGTTGTCGTCATCATCATCTGTTAGGGTCAACAATTTTGTTAGGGTCAATGGCATGAATTCTGTTTTGCCATTCTAGTCTATCCTGATCCAAATCCTCGAATAGGTTGCACTTCTTCAGATCTATCCTTACTAATTCCATCCATGTACTCTTCGGCCTACCCTTCTTTCCTTGAGGTGCTATCAACTTTTCCTCACTGGTGTTGCTGTTGGCATGCATTGGACATGTCCAAACCATCCCAAACTAGTCTCTCTTAATTTATCACCTATTGATGCTACCTTTAAATTATCCCGAATGTGCGCCCATATTTTTATTCTATCTTTCCTAGTTTGACTACACCTGTCTTATCATTCTCATTTCCTACACTTAGTGTTTTTTTTTTTTTTATTATATCGGTAACAAAGGAATTTTATTAAAGAGACGATTACAATACAACTAAACCAGCCAGAAGAACAACTATCAAAGTATTACCGGTGCAAGAAAAATGTACCAGCCACAAACTACAAAATATAGGCACTTAAATTACAAGATCTATCTACCCCTTGCTTAGCTAAACAATCAGCCATCCCATTTGCAGATCTACTAATGTGCTAGTCTAATTCTTATTTCCTGTTTGGCTAACATTTTGCTCGTAGGTCATAGCTGGTCTAATTGATGTTTGTAAAATTTTCCCTTCAATCTTGTTACTTGTTAGTATGCACCGATAAGCACTCTAGAAGCAAGTCTATACTTCAACCATCTAGGTCTTATTCTATGTTTGACATTCTCCTCAGTATCTTTATCCTTACTAATTATAGAGCCAAGCTACCGGAAGGAATCTCTTATTGGTATCGCTTGATATGTTTATGATATTAATACTTGCTAGAAAAACTAAATGTGCTGCATCATTTTTTTAAATTAATAAATAGAAATAAATTCTAAATTATTGTTAGGATGTCTCGTAAAGTTAAAGAGGTATTCATGAAGAGAAAAATAAAAAAAATAAAAAAGAATGTAAAATGAAATCCATACGTACATTTGAACGCTCCAATCACATGCCTTTTTCTTATTATCTCTAAAACCTCCCTAAACCCCTACACATTTTTACAGGTTTTATGAATCTGAATATAACCTCTTAAATATATAAACACTAAAAAAAAGAAAATAAAATATTACTAATATTAGCCATTTGGCTATTCCCACCTAGAGTGGCCTGAATCGTAAGATTAAAAAAACTAAGTATCGAATCGTAAGAATCACACTAGAAAATCCCACTCTTTCAAAACCCTAAAAAAAGATTCACACTAGAATCCTAAGATTCACTTGTATATAGGATTCATTAAATTATAAAAAAGTTGATGTTAAAAAAAAACCTAGCCACCCCGGTGCTCTCTCTCTCTCTCTCTCTCTCTCTCTCTCTCTCTCTCTCTCTCTCTCTCTCAACACTAATAATTTTTACTCAAGTTTGTTTTTCATTTATGAACTGGGAATTGGTACTCTTATTGATGCGGCCTCGGATCCTTGATCGAAAATTAGACTGATCTCCCAAAGGATTGATCGAATCCAGAGATGGATTCAGCCACTAGGGCATACTCAAGATAATGATTAACACCATTACTGAAGAGAAATTTAGAAATCTTTGATTAATTGAATCATGATTTACAATGAGACTTGTCCATCCATCTATAGGATCGTTCCTATTACTTGGCAACCAAGGCTTTTCTAATAATTAAAGAAACCTAATTAAAAGAGGAAACTTAGAAATTAGCAATCCTACTCAATTAATAGCAAAAAATGGAAATAAGATGGAATTAAAACTCTACAGTGGCAATCGGTCTAATTGGGCATGTGGGGTTGACTCATGGTCAATGGGTTGGCCCAGTTGACTTGGGCCTGGTCGATACTGCATCACTTACGTCTGGGAAATTCTATTTTCGTAGGTTATATATGGAAGCTCATAGTTGCATCAATTGGCTTGGATTATCCAAAAATGCACTTACATGTGCAAATTATCTACTAGAGCGAACTGTGGTGAATTCAATGGACCGAGTTGACTCATGGTCAATGGGTTGGCCCAGTCGACTTGGGCATGGTCGATACTGCATCACTTACGTCTGGGAAATTCTATTTTTGTAGGTTATTTATGGAAGCTCATAGTTGCATCAATTGGCTTGGATTATCCAAAATATGCACCTACATGTGCAAACTATCTACCAGAGCGAACTGTGGAAGAGAAGTTTCAAACCATCTAATTACCAATATGTAATGCAATAGAAAAGCCTTTTGTTGTCAAGCAACAATGTGAACCATAGATGATTTGTTGCTTTCCAACTTCCAAGTTGGCGATTGGTTTTTCCATTTCAATATTTTTTTTTAATATCATGTTGTCTCTTATCTATTCTTTCTTATAGCTCTGCTTCTTAACTAGCATTTTTGTGGCAATGGCTGCAATTGGTGTTTGTATGACCTTTTTTCATGGAACAATGTAACTCTGTAGCATACCTGTTCTAATTAGGAAGATTGGTCATCCAAAATTTTCAATTGAAATATATCCTTCTGCAATGGTTTTTTGTTAAGTTGCAGTTTAGGTTTTTCTGCAGATGGTAGCCATCACGAGGCACTACAAGTAAAGATATGGGATTTTATATTTTCAGTCCATAAGTATCTTTGCTTTCATTCTGATGATCAAGTGGGTGAATGTGCACTTATTGGTTGAGTGCTTTCAGACACTATATGATATTATGATTTACTGCGTTAGTTTTCGAGGGTAGCTATTCTGGTCAATTCAAGACTGTAAGTTGAGAGGTTTCCTGTGCCAGGTTCTGCTTACCAAGACCATGCACATACCTTACATGGAGGAAAGCGTCCATTTACTGCATTGGTATTTTCAACGCTGTCACAGTTACTGTTATAAAAAAAAAATGCTGTCACAGTTACATTTGCTCTTTGGAACTTTCTTCTTCAATGACTCACTTTCGCATTGGATGCTGTAGGGAGATGATATGATTTATTCAGATCCAAGGGGTCATACTCGTGCTCGTCTTGACAATACTTTTCCGGTTGAATATTCAAGGTTCCTATTCTCTTGCATGTGTATATATTATGTTAGACGATATGTTTCCATTGTTTTGTTGATTTTTATATATGTTATTTCTGTTGTAGTTATAGCACGTTGTCCCACAGAATGTCTGGGACATCTCTACCATATTATCAGCAACTAGGTGCTGACTATACAGCAGGTATATCATGCACTCTTTGCTTACGGATTTCATTAGATCCAGAACTTCTGAAAAACTTTATAACATAACTTGAGTGTTCCTCCCTTGATACATCAGGCATGCCTTATGGGACTACCAGTCGTTCTAGTGAATTTCAGGTATTTGCTCTTTTCATCATCATTAAGGACTTCCTTTGTCATGTCATACTTGGTCATGATAACTTAGATTGTGCAAGATTGGGATTCTCTCTGTGAGTGGACATGCATTGAAGCTATACATGTATAGCATGTAAAACCCAAAGCCTCATGACATACTATTCATTATCATTGAAGCTTTACACTATCTATTTAGGGTTGGCTTTGTGAGTCTACTCTATGATGCCCGGATTTACAGGCTTCAAGAATATTAGTGTAGTTTTTTTAAAATGCTAGACATGAAATATGATATTCCGCAAATTATCATTTTCCAAATCACTACTCCAAAATGAAAGACCTAAATGCCAAAACTGCCAAAACATTTCTGTTTAGAGTCAAACCAAAACGGGCTCCGAAACGAAATTGACAACTACGATTTTGAAATTCAATGAGAAATTGTTGAATTGAGGTGATTGTGGCTGTTCTGTCATTCATCCCTTGTGAACTGGGAACTGCTATGGGGTGTTTTTGATCTGTAGGGATGTTTTAAGCTGAAGTTCAATGCTAGTGCAATTGGTAATCCAGGCCAGACTGGGGTAGGAGGTGTTTTCTGGGACTTGCAAGGAGCGATGATGTGGTGCTTCTTGGGTCTAGTGGGTTGGGGATAAATGAAGGTGGAGCTGCTTTCATTGGTGGTAGGGCTGGTATTAGGCTATTAGGCCCCAGCGTTATCACCCTATTATAGAGGAATGACTCTTATGTGGTGCATTGGGCCACAGGAAGGAGTACGGAGTTTTACCATGGAGACTCTCCAGCTTATTGGGGAAATAAATGACCTTCGTGACATGTTCTGGTTTTCTTTATGCATGTGTTGAGGAAGTAAATGAGAAAAGTGGACGAGCTTGTAATTGCGAAAGAAGTGGTGTGTGCTGAATCTTTGTTTGGGCTTATTTATGATGTAGTTAGTGTATTTGCCATTTGTTGGCCTGTTGGTTTTTCATTTTTCCCTCCATGAAGTCTTGTGCTATGCTGTTGCCCCCCTCACTCTTTCTCCATCTCTCCATAAGTTCAGATTCTCTTTCTAGCTCTCTTTGCATAAATTTCAGTTATCTACATAGATTGTTGTATGCCGCCTTTTATGCTAGCATTGCTCTATCTTATTTTGTTTTAAATTAAATAAATAATTAAAAACTTAAAAAAGTGTAATCTGGTTTATATTCGTTGAGGATTTTCTTAATCTGTTTCTATATGGGTCTTATGACCTCATACTGCATGTTCGATATTGGATATGGCACAGGTGGTGTAAGCTATATCCACAGTTTTGTTATTGTTTGAAATTCAGCAGAGGTTGATGCAATTTTCGTCTCTAATATTTACTTGTGTTGCTTATATTTTTAATGCCATGTTCCAAACAATACCCCTTAAAGTTGTACGTGCTGCAATGATACATTGGGCTATTTGGCTCTTGGAAAGTATTATTCTTATTGGAAAATCTAAATCCAGGACTGTGTTTATTCCTTGTAAAGTCAACCATCCTCATATTATGCTATTGTAAAAATTACATTTTCTAAACCAAAAGTTTAGGGTCTGTTTGGTTGGTCTACTACACATATATCGCGATTTTATTGTGATCCAGCAGTTATCATTAACAAATAAATTCTATTTTATTTTTTGGTGTTTGGTTTGCAACAATCTATAAAAATTTGTCATGATAAAGCATCTTATTGTGATCTGCATACGTTCTTCTCTTTGTGGGAAAAAAGATCTCTGTCATGATGCACTAATAACGACTGGCCTTGAAATGAGCTTTGAATAGTTATGAACCCATTATATCTTTCAAGGAAACAAAAACGCTACCACTGCATTATACTTACATTTTGGGCCCTTTTGTGCCACGGAGTTGAATTCCTGGGAACTCTAAGAAATGTATTCCTGAAAGGTTAAAATTGAACAATGGTGAAGATCCATAAATCCTAGGAAAGTTTGGATGACAGACTATATCTTCACATAATATCCTTTTTAGATGGTAGTAAATAACCACTATTGAGTAACCTAAGGAAGATTACAAAGCACCAAAAAGAAACACATTAAAGCACATGAAACACGAGTTTCATAGCATTATACCATACACAAACGCTAAAGAACTAAATAAAAGAGCTCAGAGGGACAGTCCTGTCCACCCCTTGTGATGCAGGCCAGACTAATGGGCCCTGCCAGTGGCGGAGCCACAGTCCTGAATTGCCCCTCCTCAATTTCTTGGTTTCCTATAATATAGGTAAAAAAAATCTTAGAAAGTTCTCATGCCTTTCTTTATCTTATCCTCTTTGCCCCCTCCTCAAGTTTGTTCTTTTCTTCTTATTTGCCCCTCTCTAAAGAATAGAAGTTTCAAAATACATGAGGGCAGCTGAGTCATTTACTTTTATCCAAAAGATAACTCATTAAAGTTATCCAACTGCCATTTCCATTTGAATTATATGGTTGGTTTTAATTGTTTATCTTTCTTCTTGCTCCACCAATTTACTTCTCAGGAGTGGAAGCTACAAATTACAATCGGCCCTCTTAATAAAAATCTGAGGCGCTCCAATGAATTCCCACCCATTAAATGAGTTCTCAAATTTAATTAACACAATCTTATGAATTATAAGACTATATTTAATTATATTAATGTCATCAGTACATGCACTTATAAAGGGTTGATAATTAAAAAGTAAATTGCATCTTAATGATGTGAATATCAACCTATATTATGATGTTTAGGAAAATTATTTAATTTGATTTTTTTTGTAATATTGATATCGTGCTAACATTATATTTGTTAAAATCATGCAATTTGCAATTTTCATCTAGTCTTCTAAGCCCATCATTGAATGTTGTTAGATGTGGAGGGCAATACAAGTTTATCATATTTATTAGCATTGAAGTTAATTTAATAACTAGTTTATGTGTTACATTGGATAAATACTTGATTTTAACTAGTTTATGAGTTACATTGAATTAGCAAAAAGGCATTTTGCTAATAATAAGAGAAGGAACACCTTAAGGCTCTCCTCCTCGCCAATCTGCACCGTAATGATCCTAGGGCTTTGGAGAATACCCTCCACTCTTTTTTCTTTCTTTGTAAAATAAATTAACAAATGATTAATAAAATCCACCAACCAATAATAACGACAAATTGATTTAAAACACAATTCATGAAGATTCAGGTGTTTGCTCTTCACTTCGAACCTCTCACACATGGGATCCCCACCTTCTTCTGATGGAAATACTTGTTGATCGGCATCTCCCTTCATGCATACCCTAATAGAGAAAGAGGAGAGAAAAACACAGTAATTGTCAAAGCGAAGAGTAAAAAAATAGGGTCATCACCCAGTTGCGGTCTTGCCGAAGCAGGGTCCTGGGAGGGTCCAGATTGGAGACAAACCCAACCTTTGGCAATTTTGCACAAAGTGGCTGCTCGCAGGTCTCGAACCATCATTATCACGCATGACACCCGGGACTTTTACCATTGCACAAAGGCAATGACCCTAAATCTTTGGTATAATGTTAAACTCATTAATTTATGTTAAATTTTTTTTTTTCATTTTTATCAGCAAAAAAATTATTTTTTAATTATTTCTCAAATTCCTCCCTGAGAGAAATTTCTTGCCTCCCTAAGAGAAAATTCTGGCTCTGCCACTTGCCCTTGCCCAAAGTTCTATAATCGAAAGCCTGAGTCCAAAATGGCAAAATGAAGAAGGAAAGTCTCCAGACGTGTTTTCCAACACACTTTCCTATTCTGCAATTTTCTAGAAGATTTCTTAGAATTTCCTGATTTTTAGTAATTGCTAAGATTGAGATTTAAATTAGAAGTTAATTAGAAAGTTTATATTTTTATTAAGGATTGTTTTCCAAATTAAGGCATAGACTAGCCTATATAAAGAGATGTACTCCCCTCTCATTTGATAATTACAAATTGAATAGAATTGAGTTTCTTCTCTTTCTTGAGTTGTTTACTGTCTTTGGTGTGAGACCTAGATGATCTACCCTAAGCCTTTGGCTTGGAGAATAGTCCTTGGCTATTCTTCTCTTACACGTGCTGTGTCACCTTGGTTGCCAAGTAGTATGCCATCCCAGTAGCGGATCTACCCACATGCTGGAAAGAAACCTGAATGGATGAAGTGAGCCATTTGATCTCTTGAAAATAGTAAAAGCGCTTACAAGGATGGTTGGTTAGAGAATTCATCCAAGAAGTGGCATTGAAAAAGTCACTCTCCACAATAAGCCTCCCATAAAATGCAAAGCATAAGAATGAAGAGCACTTCCAAAATGACGAGTACAGCCGCCTTGGCGCTTCATTAGAATCCTTAATGCCCACATGCTCTGAGATTAAGAAAAGCACCTTCTTTTATTCATTATGGAGAACTCCACCTATGCCCACTGTCCTCGGTTTGCTTTGGAAGCCCCATCAACATTAAAGTTAAAACTTCTAGGAGGAGGAGACCATAAAAGAGTATTCCTCACCTTAGAATGCCACGAAGACATACAAGCATCCCAGTTAAACAAAATACTGTCTTTTGGCATGTCTTTGAACTCCTGAATAGTAACTCCACTTATCTAATCTCAAAACTACAGCATGAAATAACTCATCCATCGAAGCCAAAAATCCTATTGTTTCTCTCCTTCCAAATAGACCAAAGAATGGGAAAAGGAGCAACTTTCTACATAATCAAGCCCTAAAAAACAGAGTCAATCTCCAAGCCTCAACTACACCAATCAAGAAGTCGATGTAGATTGCGGCACCTCACTTTTTAAAAAATGCCTCCACTGCAAAGAAGTCATCAACTGCCTCCCTTTTCCTTGCTACACAAGCACAGATATTAGAATTGGATGCCGATGACAACTCCTGATATGATCCACCTTAGAAACTCTACCTGCCACCATCAGTCAGCAAAACGCTTGAACTCTAGGGAGTCAAACCCAACCAAAGAATTGCACAGCATAGTCCCTTCCCTAGATATCTCTGAAGTACTACAAAAAGACTTGAGAGGTGAACTTCCTAGATGGATTTGAGTCCAAATGCGAGAATCATTATTGTTCCTGCAAATAAAGATGTTAGGAAAAAGACACAACATGGACTTATACTCAACTGACTCCGATTGATTTTGAGCTCTTCTAAACTCACTACCCATGACATTGTTAACCTCATTAACATAACAATCTTTAGTAGAAGACTTCTTATTGGACACTGCCCTAAACAATCTAGGAAAACCGACAAATAGAGGACCCACCCCCACACAATTGTCAAACCAAAAGTTATACACTCCTCCTACCCACAATAAAGCCCACCCTACACCCCTCCCACATACATCTTGTTGGACTCTATCCTAAATCAAGAAATAATGCACCATAAAACCTGACATGAATTTCTAGGGACTTTCTTAGGAAATCATCCCCAATCATCCTCACCATATTTTAAAGAAATAATTTTTCTCCATAAAGCATCTTTTTCTTCACCAAACCTCCCCCAATTGAAGACTTCCCAAGCCTTGGCCTCCTTTGACCTTGGGCTTCACAAACAATGCTCCATCTTTTGAGATGCATCTTGTTTTTGTCACTATGACCTACCCGAAGAATATTCCTACAGATCTAGTCCAGTTTATCCATAGCAAACACCAACATTTTGAACAAAAACATATTATACTTGGGCAAATTAGAAAGAGTGGATTTAATAAAAATACACCATACCCTCCCCCCACGAACCCAATAATAAGTACTTTCTCTTCCAAGGGGACAACTTTTTCTCAAAATTTCAACAGCTAGGTCCCAAATAGCTTTCGATTTCAAATTAGCTTATTGATAACCCTAAAATAGAAACCATTCCAAAAAAAAAAAAGGAAAAAAATAAGAAAAAAGAGAGAAAAGATCACCCTAGTCCGTAAGTATCGTATATGAAGGCTTTCCAACTTTCAATGAAATCTGCTAGCTAATGGCTGAAGAGTCTCCCCTGAACAATTAACTTCCGCACCCACCCACCCACACATCCTGTTGGATTCTCATTGTAAAGCAAGAAATTGACACACCATAAAACCCAACATACAATTTCTAGGGACCTTCTTAGGAAACCATCCTCAATCATCCTCACCTTATTTTAAAGAAATAAGTTCTCTCCATAAAGTATCTTTTTCCTCGCCAAACCTCCCCCATTTTGTAAGGTTCTCCAAATGAAGACTTCCCAAGCCTTGTCCTTCTTTGACCTTGGGCTTCACAGACAATGCTTTTATCTTTTGAGGTGCATGATAAACCTAAATATCAAATAGGAAGGCTCCCCAACTTGCAACGGAATCTGCTAGCTAATGGCTGAAGAATCTCCTTTGAACAACTACCACCCACCAGAGAACTCTTCAATAAATTAACCTTCAAACTTGAGTGCAACTGGAAGCATCTCAAAATACTTTTAAAAACTGCAAGCTCCTCCCATTTAGGAGAGAGTAAAATTATACCAAACCAAACCAAACCAAACCAAGCCTTTTCCCACTAGGTGGGGTCGGCTATATGTATTTGACGACGCCAATCAAATCTGTTTAGGGCCATGTCCTCCGTTAGATCCATGTAGGCAAGGTCATGTTTAATAGTTTCTTTCTAACTTCTCTTGGGTCTCCCTCTCCCTCTCCTACTCCTGGCAATCTCTATGCTCTCACACCTTTTAACAGGTGCCTCCGTTGGACGCCTCCTAATATGGCCGAACCATCTCAGTCGATTTTCTCTCATTTTATCTCCAATCGGTGCTATTCCTACTTTGCCCCTAATCTCCTTATTCCTAATCCTATCTCTCCTTGTGATCCCGCACATCCATCTTAGCATTATCATCTCCGCAACTTCCATCTTCTTGACATGATTATGCTTTACTTCCCACCACTTTGATCCATATAACAACGCTGGTCGTATCGCCACCTTATAATACTTTCCTTTAACCTTGAGGGGGACTTTCCGATCACACTAGACCCCCGAAGCACTCCTCCATTTGGTCCACCCGGCCTGAATCCTGTGACTTATATCAGTATCAATCCCTCCATCCTGTTGCACCATAGATCCAAGGTATCTAAAGTTTTCTTTCTCTATAATCTTTTGTGTGTCCAAACTTACTTCTATGCTACCAGGTGTCCTACTTTGACTAAACTTGCATTCCATATATTCCGTTTTGCATCGATTTAGCCTAAACCCTTTTGTCTCTAATGTTTTCCGCCACAATTCTAGTTTAGCATTCACTCTTTCTCTCGTCTCATCCACTAAAACAATGTCATCTGCAAATAGCATACACCACGGCACCTCATCCTAGATATGTCTTGTAATCTCCATAACTAGGGCAAACAAGTACGGGCTTAACGCTGAGCGTTGGTGTAGACCAATCGTGATAGGAAACTTATTAGTTTCGCCTCCAGTTGTCCTTATAGATGTCACGACTCTATCATACATATCCTTTATCGCCTCAATATATGCGACACACTCTTTTCTTTTCCAGAACTCTCCAAAGAATCTCCTTAGGAACCCGGTCATAGGCCTTCTCCAAGTCAATGAACACCATATGTAAATCTCTCTGACCTTCTCTATACTGTTCCATTAACCTCCTCAGGAGAAAGATAGCCTCCATGGTTGATCTCCCAGGCATGAAACCAAATTGATTCTCTGAAACGTTTGTTGTTCTTCCTAGTCTTCTCTCAATAACTCTCTCCCATAATTTCATCGTATGGCTCATCAATTTAATCCCGTGGTAGTTCGCACAGTTCTGAATATCTCCTTTGTTCTTGTATATGGGGTATAAGAATACTTTTCCTCCATGCATTAGGCATCTTCTTGCTCTTTAGCACTACATTAAAAAGCTTTGTCAACCAACTAATGCCATCCTCCCCTAAGCACCTCTAGACCTCAATAGGGATACCATCTGGCCCAACCGCTTTCCCATTCTTCATTCTTTTCAATACTTCTTTAACTTATTCCCTACTGATTCTCCTATAGAACATATGATTCGCTTCTTCTCTAGAAATGGTAAGCTGCCCCAATTGTATGTCACTACTACTGCTTTCGTTAAATAACTTGTATAAGTAGCTCTTCCAACGCTCCTTTATCTCCTCTTCCTTTACTAATAATACCTTTTCATCCTCATCCTTAATGCATTTAACTTGGCTTAAGTCCTTGGTCCGCCGATCTCTGGAAACCTTCAATCAATTATGTCATCTGCAAATTGAGGATGAAGGACACCTACCCAATTGGAAACCTTCAATCAATTAAATCTCCTTGGTGTTGGGACTAAGAGAACCCAAGCCTTAAACAACTAAAGTGAACAAGAGGGGGGAAAGAGGACCGCCTTGCCTCCAACCTCTGGAAGCTTTAAAAAGATGCGAGGGAGCCCATGCCTCATTCACTAGCACAGAAAAGGATGTTGTAAAATTACATTTAAAACTCCAACCTCTCTATCCAACTCAGGAGCAAATATCTTTTAACATATAATCAACAAATTGCCACTCCACATGGTCATGCGCTTTCCTCAAATCTATTTTAGTAGTAAGGTGCTCCTTATGAGACCGCTTCCTAGAGTGAATAAACGTATTAGCAATCAAATGATTGAGAATTTGTTGTTATGGACAAAAGCCCCTTGAAATGGGCTGATGATCTTTAGAGGTACCTCCTTCAACCGGTTTGCTAGAATTTTAGAGAGGAGCTTGTGCATACTATCAACTAACTAATGGGTCTGAACTCTGAAGACCTTTGGAGTCCATTAGGTTTGGAATTTTTCTGAATGAAAGTATGGAAAGCTGCATTGATCTCCTTGCTAAGCCAACTTCTGTGGTAGAATTTTGACAACATTTCAAAAAAGTATTCTTCAAGAATCCCCACACTCTAATAAAGGAAAATTTTAAATCATCTGGAGCCGAGCCTTATCCTTCATTCATTCTTGTAAACCTTACGAATCTCCTCTTCAAACTCCCTCTCAAGCCACATGCTCAAATCTGAAGAGATGGAAGGGAACTAAAGGGCACCATCAAAACATGGCTTTGAAAAATCTTCTTCCAGTGTACAACTCCTTAAAATATTTTGGAATTTCTTCTTTGGTTTCGGATGGATCTTTAGTGAAACCATTGCCAGCTCTGATCCTCTGTGTTTCCATTACTCTCTTAAAGCCAAAGAGCTCTTGATTTCTGCCTCCATGAAATTTCTTCCGTCCTGTTTTAAGCCCTAGATATTGCTAAACAGCTTCCCATTCAGACACTATCTTCCTCAATCTTATCCCAATGCTTAACCTCCTTAACACACGATTCTTTATAGACAGTTGAGATTCCAAAGCACATCCTTGTTCGATTCTCTATTTTCATCTTCAAGCATCGCAATTTCTTGGACAATCCAAAGCTAGCGACCACCTTTGCCGAACTTTATTCAAGTAATCTTTATGCAATAACCAACAGTTTTTAAATTTAAAAGCTTCAGGCCCAATTTACTACAATAGCAGAAAGCTTGATAGGGACACTATCGGATATCTGATGAGAAAGTGGTGCTACCTGATAGCCCCAGAAAAATGATCCTCCCATTCCTTGGATAATAAGAAATCAATCCTTCCTACTCCTAGCAACTTGTCCTTGATTGTTGGTCCTAGTGAATTTCCTTCCAGCAAGAGGAAGATCAACCAGCTCATTCTTTTCCTCCATGGCCTCCCTTTTTTATGTTTTTTAAAATAAATAAACTAAACAGTCTCTAATATTATTAATTAGAAAAATATCTATTCTTTCTGCAAGTTTGTGTGATATTTGATATAACAAGATTGCAATCAATTTTTTTTCTTCTGTTGAATGGACTCTTGGTTAATTTTCTGGATCATGTTTTGCAGGTGAGACAAGGAGCTGCTCCATATTTAAGGGACCATTACCGAAGAAGTAAGTTCTATTTAGATATCAAATAAACTGTTAGGATTTGGATTTCATGTTTCTGTGAAATGGGTCACTGGGTCACAGCCCATGCCAAATAAAGCCCAACTTGTGGGTCAAAACAAGTCTCGTTTGTACATCTTTGTAATTGATTCCTTGCCTTATTAGGAGATATGATTAGATGATAATTAGATTAGATTGACTGTAATTTAGTTGATTACTGCAATCATTGTAACACATATAGAAACACTAAATCTATATATTGAAGCATCGTGACCCTAAAAGGGATCATCAAATTCACAATTCTGTTTCTTCTTTCTTCCTCTTGCTGGCTCTGACATGGTATCAGAGCTGTGTTTTGGAGTGAATCTTCTCCATCTTCCGAGCATTGGAAGTTGTCATAGTCTCTGAGAGACTCTCTGAGTATATCTTCTTCATCTTCTAAGCATTGGAAGTCGTCAGATCAAAGTGTGATCAAACGCGGCCCACCCTAGATCAGCATCATCAAACCTGGATATTGCAACCACTCTGGTCGCCTGCTCCTTTTGGTATTTGTGGACATTTTTTGAGGATTTTTTGCATCTCAGAGGTAGGATCTCTACCACTTCTAGTAAATCTCAGTTTTTGCAGTATATTTTCATCACAGCCGTCCAAATTTTTGGATCTGGCTCTTTTTGGCAAGCAATCTGGTTTATTGGATGCGAATTTTGATCCTTCATCAGTCTATGATGTCTGATTGATCGTTCAAATCAAGTCTCTTCTGCTGCACTCCATTCTGGTTCAAAATTCAGGTTGCCTGGCACATTTTTTTGAAGAAAAATTATTTTTTTCACTGTTTTCCACTCTGATTGCTCGGTTGGAACATTTGGAAGTCTTTTCATCTTTGTTTAGCATCTTCTCTCAGTTTGTTTTAAGCTCAGTTGGATTGTCTTGCACATTGTGATAGATCCACTGAAATGGAAAAACATGACATTGCCCTGATAAAATTTAATGGCAAGAATTACACTTCCTGATCATTTCAATTGCAAGTATATCTTGTAGGTAAGGAGATGTGGGGACTTGTTTCCTGATGGGATCCACGACCTAAAGAAGATGAGAAAAAAATATTATCTTGTAATACAAAAGATGCCAAGATCAAAGCCTGGATTCTTGGATTTGTTGAACCACAATACATTTTGAATCTCAAACCTCAATTGCAAATCAAATGGTCATGTTATTGCTGACTGCAAAAGGCGGCCACAAAAATCGCACTCCTCGAGCTTATAATGTCAACACTACAGATGCTACTACTTCTAGCGATAGTCCTTCAGCATCGGTCATGCCTTCACCACCTCCTGCCTCCAATAATGCTCCTCAGATCACTCCTGAGCTTATTCAACAAATGATCATAAATGCCTTCTCTACACTTGGCATTTCAGGTAATCACCAATCCTCTTCCTCCATATGGTTTGTTGATCCTGGAGCTTCAAATCCCATGACCTCCTCCACCACTCATCTCTCTAATCTCCAACCATACATGGAAATTTGCAAGTCCATACTGCTGATGGTCAAAAGCTTCCTATTACAGCTATTGGTGATATTGGTCATTCATTACCTCTCACAAATGTCTTTCTTTCTCCTTATCTAACTACAAATCTTCTGTCTGTCGGACCACTGATTGATGATAATTGTAATGTTTCATTTTCTCGGACCGGTTGTGTTGTAAAGGATCAAGTGTCAGGGACGGTGATCACGAAGGGGCCTAAGTGTGGACGCCTGTTTCCTCTTGTTATGCCTCTCTCTCAGAATAAACAGATCTCTGCATTTTCTTATTTTTCTCCTCAAGATGCTTTGAGGCTCTGGCATAATAGATTAGGCCATCCTTATTCAAAATTGTTATCTTCGATGTTGAACACTGGTAGCATTAATGATAATAAAACTTCTTTTAGTCACATTTCTGATTAGTGTTTTGTTTGCAAAATTGGAAAAAGCAAAGTCCTTCCATTTCCTTCCAAATCTACTATGGCTTCAAATTGCTTTGACATTATTCATAGTGACGCCTGGGGGATTACTCTTGTAATCTCTCATACAAATTTCAAATATTTTGTCACATTTATTGATGATCATAGTAGATTCACATGAGTATATTTCTTGCCTTCTAAATCTGAAGTCTTTGATGCTTTCTAGAAATTTATGGCTTATGTTGAAAATCAATTTTCTACTCGCATAAAAATTCTCCGATCTGATTCCGGAGGAGAATATATGTCCCATCAGAACTTTTTGCATAAACGCCGGATTTTATCACAGCGATCGTGCCCTGATACTCCTCAACAAAACGGAGTTGCTGAACGGAAAACATACATCTCCTTGATACCGTTCGTGCTCTTCTCTTAGAATCTTCTGTTCCCGCAAAATTCTAGCCCAAAGCCTTAGCCACTGCAGTTCACTTAATCAATCACTTACCATCCCATCGCCTCACCAATCAAACACCATACTTTCGTCTCTTTCATACAGATCCTACTTATACCCACCTGCGTATTTTTGGATGTGTGTTTTGTTCATCTTCCTCCTACTGAACGTACCAAATTAACTGCTCAATCAGCTCCATGTGCGTTCCTTGGCTATGCATCTCACCAAAAAGGGTATATCTGCTATGATCCTGTGCTCAACCGCGAAATGTCTTATTGTTCGAAAGCCAACGTTTTTTTCCTACCCATTCCTCGCCTTTACCTTCTTTTCTCATCTACCAGATTTTCTGACACAATCTCTTCTCCACTCATTGTTTATGAAAGACGTCGTCATAAGGATGTTCCACTACTGCCTCCCCCTCAGGATCCCTCGCTGGCACCTGATCTTGCTCTGCTTCACCACATGCTGCTTCATCTGCGGTTCAACTTCGACGTTCTACTCGTCTCTCCAAGCCTCCAGAAAAATATGGGTTCACCCACACATCTTTGCTTGCCACCCTCTCCTCCATTGCTATTCCTACCTCTTACAGGCGGTGCAGCATGACTGTTGGCAAAAGGCTAAGCAAGAAGAATTACCTGCATTGCAGGATAATCATACTTGGAATATAGTTCCATGTCCCTCATCTGCAAAACCTACCGGCTGCAAATGGGTTTTTTCAGTCAAACTGAAGGCAGATGGCTCGTTGGATCGCTATAAAGCACGGTTAGTCGCACTGGGCAACCGATAGGAATATGGTATCGACTATGAAGAAACGTTTGCCCTTGTTGCAAAAATGACGACAATCCGTACTGTTCTTGCCATTGTTTCTTCTCATTCATGGCCTCTTTACCAATTTGATGTCAAGAATGCCTTTCTTCATGGTGATCTCAAGGAAGAAGTCTATATGCGACTTCCCCAAGCAATTACGGGTGCCTCGGCAGGAGACTGTGCGCACTTACGATGCTCTCTAAATGGTCTTAAGCAAGCCCCACGCGCTTGGTTTGAAAAATTTAGGGATGTTCTCCTTCATCTTCATTTCACTCAAAGTGCCTCTGATCCTTTTATGTTCCTTCATCGCTCCTCGAATGGGATTACTGTCCTCTTGGTTTACGTGGATGATATCATCATATCTGGGACAAAATTCAGGCATGATCACCCATCTACAAGCATCCTTACATGAATCTTTTCATATGAAAGATTTAGGGCCACTCACATACTTCTTAGGCCTTGAGGTTCATCAGTCAGAGAAAGGTCTCATCCTCGATCAACGCAAATATGCTATGGATCTCATTGAGACAGCTGGTCTTCAACACTCAACTCCTGTAGATACACCTGTTGAGGCCAATATCCAGCTCGCACATGATACGGGTGATCTTCTTCCTGATGCCACAATGTATCGCTGTTTAGTCGGCAGCTTGATCAACTTGACTATCACTAGGCCTGATATCTCATATGCGGTGAATCTGGTTAGTTAGTTCATGACACAACCACGCCATCTCCACCTCGTTGCTGTTTGGCGCATTCTTCGATATGTTCTTCATACACCATCTCGTGGCCTCTTCTTTCCTGTGGGCAATTCGATTTCTCTCATTGCTTACTTAGATTCTAACTGGGCTGGTTGTCCTGATAGTCAACGGTCTACCATGGGTTGATGCATGTTCTTAGGGGACTCCTTGATCTCCTGGAAGTGTAAGAAACAAGATAAAGTCTCCAAATCATCCATAGAAGCAGAATATCGGGCTATGTCTGCCGCCACCTCTGAAATTGTCTAGCTTCGGGGTCTCCTTTCTGAGTTTGGATTTCCACAATCCGGTCCTACACTTCTCTATGCCGACAATACCAGTGCCATACGGATTACTGAAAATCCTGTCTTCCATGAACGCACAAAGCATATTGAAGTAGCTTGTCATTACATATGTGATGAATTTGTGCGAGAAGCAATTACCCTTCCTCATGTTCCTACCGGACTTCAAATTGCAGATATATTTACCAAGGGACTTCCTCGGCCATGACACTAATTCTTAGTTGGTAAATTGATGCTCGTGGATTCACCCGCATCAGTTTGAAGAGAAGGGAGGGAGGGGGGGGGGGGGGGGGGGGGGGGGGGGGGGGAGTCAGATGGGTCACTGGGTCACAGCCCATGCCAAATAAAGCCCAACTTGTGGGTCAAAACAACTCTCGTTTGTACATCTTTCTAATTGATTCTTTGCCTTATTAGGAGATATGATTAGATGATAATTATATTAGATTGACCGTAATTTAGTTGATTACCTCAATCATTGTAACACATATAGAAACACTAAATCTATATATTGAAGCATCGTGACCCTCAAAAGGGATCATCGAATTCACAATTCTGTTTCTTCCTTCTTCCTCTTACTGGCTTTGACAGTTTATTCTTCTTCTTCCCTTTTCTTCTCTTTGCCTTTGTTCATATAAATGCTCTCACTTTTGCCAGAAATTTAACAAATTAATCAGCGATTAGCGGAAAAAAGAAAAAACAACAAATTGCTTGAAAGAGTGAAAAAATTAGCTTGGCAATGGTTTTCTCTGGTTAAAGATGACAATTAGTTTAATGTGCTTTGTTTGTCCATGGGTAGTTGGATTGGAGGAGGATGTGAAGAGCAGTCTGGACCGTCTGGTAATTGCATAGGAATTAGGAAGTGACATTGGAAAAGCTCATCTTTTGTAAAAGAGAAGGAAGTCGTAACATCTCACTGCTAGCAAAAGCCATTGCTTGATTTTCAGCTTCGACAGTTGACCCAACGATAACAAATTGCTTTTCTTGCTGTGCCAAGCCACTAAATTCCCCAGCATACATACAATATTTGCTTGTTGCTGTTGGGTCTCTTTGACAACCTACCCAGTTGACGACATCCAAATGGTGAGTACATGGCCTCTGCATAATGGCAACTTTGGTTGGCTGGTTGGATATTAGCTCGACCAAAGCCTAATTTGAACTGTGTGGTTCACCAAAACCCAAACCCCAAACCCCCTGCAATGAAGCCTGAGTCTACCTGACTAGATCTGTAAATTCTGTCCCTGAGTACATTTGAAGTTGAGCCAGGTTGACTCGAGTAGGTTTATGCAACCAAATTTCTTGGTTTGCTTTGGTTTTCAAAGGGTACACATATTTAGTAAATGTATCTACTTCATATATATTATGGTGTAGTGCCATGTTTCATATAGTATATATACTTGTATTTAAATATAAATCAGGTACCTGCGTCTAATGGAGCACCAGAAACTTAAAAGCGAACCTAACCATAGTTCCATGTGGGTTTTAAAATCTAGGCCCGAGGCAGTCCTGTATGTGAACAGGCCCAACCCAAATTCTCTATTGCTTGGGTGGGTCATGTGGGTTCGGGCTTGGCCTGCCTGACCTAAGTTACACCCTACTTATGCATAAACTGGGTAACTGATGCAAACTGCACACTAGTTTGTGTAATCCCAGGCATGTTGGACCAAGCCTATGGGCCAGCCGAAGGGCCCATTGGTCCCAACAATTTATCTTAGGAGGCCCAAGTTCAATTAATTGAGCTGTAGATCCATGAGCTCCTTGCACAACCAATTGGATGATGTTTTTACTTTGCATTTGTTTATTGTCATCTTTAGAATCTAGATATTTAAGGATCTTATTTAAAGTAGTTAATTTGTTGTTGCTATCGTTGGATTCCTTGATTGATAAGGATATGTGGAAATTATCAATAGAGTAGTTGTCATTTAGGATTAGATAGCTAAGATTGAGTGGAATGATAAGTCACTTCATGTGTGATCTTACCTCCAAGGGCTATATAAATGAATGTTTCCTCTCCTTTTAAACATTGAATGAAAATATTATTCCCCCTTTACTTGGTGTTGCATGTTTGCTGGTTATCAAGATGTGCATATGTGCTATAATCTTTGGCTTGGAGAATAATTGTTTGTTACTAAAAAATACTGTGAGAATTGAAAGCTCAAGAAATACCACAAAGAGATCCATCTCGATACCTTGGCGCGATAATTAGTAAGGATGGAGAGTTTGAGGAAGTTGTTGATCGTAGGACAAGACATGGATGGTTGAAGTGAAGACTTGCTTCTGGAGTGCTTTGTGATAGGTGCATACCAACAAGATGGACGGAAAAAATTTATAGGATAATGATCATACCAGCTATGACTGATAGAGTAGAATGTTAACAATTTTCTTTCGTAGAATTCCTGACAGGAATTTGTCTTGTTGGGGATTTCTGGATAATGATGTTATTTTTGTCCCCTTGGTATTTCCAAATTCCATGTTTATTTGCTAGAATTCTAAAGTCCAACTCCCTGAGAAGTCACTTTTTATCCTTTGGAACTTCCAAATCCCAACCTCAAGCATTTTTGGATGCTCCAGCCAAGAGGGGGATTCAAGAATTTCATCTTGTGGGACAGCTTTTGGAGAATTACAAATTCTCCATACTTGAATTCTTTGAAAGAAATAGGCCCTAAGGGCCCATTCAGTAATTCACTTGTAAAGTGAATTCAAAGTGAAGGGTCATTTTTTTTTTTTTTTTTGTGAAAGGTAAGTGAAGGGTCACTTTTAAGAGACAACAAAAGAAGAGGGTCTTATCAAAAAGTGCAAAACTTCAAAAATCACCTTTTCTTTGTTTTTGAAGTAAAAAAGTCAATCTCTCATTCCACTAAAAGATAAAAGACGTCTTCTTTTTATCCAAAAAGTAAAAAAAAAAAGTTACGTCACATGCCACAAAATGACAAAAAAAAAGGGTGGATTTTGAATTTTTTTTCTTTTTTATAAGACCCCTCTTCTTTCTTTTTTTCTTTTTTGATAACGGAGGGTGTCCTAGCCCATTGGGCTGGACTAATCCCTATGGGACAGGGGGAGCAGGGTAAATCCCCTGTGGCCCTAGTGTGGTAGTGCAGTTTCGAATCCCTAAATCTTATGGAGCAAACCGTGGTCCTGGGCCAACTGAGCTACCCCTTGGGGTTGACCCCTCTTCTTTTCTTGTCCAAAAGTGACCATTCACTTTCTATTCACTTTACAAGTGAACTTCCAAATGGGCCCTAAGTGTAATAGAGATGAGACTGTTGAGATGGATGTGTAGTAAAACTAGAAATGATAGAATAAGAAATGAGCGCTTTCGAGAGCATTAAGGGGTAACATTAATCGGTGATGTTTCAAGGGAAATTTGTTTGAGATGGGTTGGACATTCCAATGTAGACTAACAATGGCGCCATAGAATAAATTTTTTTTTTTTCTATACATGTTGATGGCTTGCCAAGGAGAATGGGTAGGCCGAAGAGGACATGGATGGAAGTAGCAACGAGAGATTTGAAGAAGTGCAACTATTGACGACTTGACTTGGGATAGATCGGAACAAAGAAACAAAATTCATTTAGCCGACCCCAACATAGTTGGGACAAGGCATAAGATGATGATGCCGCCTCTTCCCCTTTATTGCTGTGACACTAATTTTGTTAACGACATGCACAATATTTAGGTGGGTGGAGGTCAAATAAACCAACTTTCCAACTAGCCTTTACAAGCTTAGATTAGTAAGAGGTTCATTTTTAAGATTTTGATATCTATTATTAACTTTGATTGGCATCGAACCCAGCCTAGGTCCCAATGAACCTGTATCTTTCAATAGATCCAATGCATATTTTCAGTGGTGGAGTAAGGATTCTCTCTTAGAGGGGGCAATAAATTTAGCCACTCCAAAAAAATGCACAAATAGCGGCAGATGAAATGGGCTTTAGCAGCGGTTTTTTTTTTTTTTTTTTCTGCCGCTAAAGCCCACATGTCGTGTTAGTGTCACTATACACCGTATAAGATAAAAGGGGGCTGCAGAAAAAAAACCCGCTGCTAAAGCCCGTTTCGTCCGCTGCTGTTCGTCCTTTTTTTGGTAGTGTTGGCAACAAATTTGAGAAAGAACAAAAAAAAAAAACTTATTTTCAACATTAATTTTTTTTTTATTTCTTTGCCTCTTAAAATCCTTTTGGCCCCCTTAGTAAAGAATAGAACTTTAAAAAACAAAGAAGGACAGTTACATCTTTTACTTGTATCGAAAAGACAACACCCTAAATCACATTGCTTTCTTTCTCTTTGACCTTATTTCTCAAGGAAGTTACCTATGGTGCTTGATGTTCTTCCTTTTTTTTTCTTCGCCCTTTATTGATACTAGAATTCAAATATCAAAATCTGAGTTTTTAAATTTTTAATTCAAATTTTGAATTAATTAGATTAAATCTAAACGCCAATATAAAGGTGCTTAAAAGTAATCTACACTAATTACATGCACAAAGGTTCCATCAACCTTAACATTATTGTTTAAATAATAGAAGGATTCGAGCTTTAAACAATGCGCTGAAAATCAAGACCTTTTCTCAACAGCAACCCCATATTATGATGTTCAATAAAATCATTTAATTTGATTTCTAAACTATAAACGCGTTTCACAAGTAAATATGCTAAAATCATGTAATTTATAATTTTTCTCTAGCTTTTGGACCCATTATTGAATGTTGGATATGGAGAGCAATACAAATTTATCATTTTTATCATTTTGGGGCTATAAGCTAATAGCTACTTTAATACGTCAGTATGTTAATTGGGGTGAACGCATAATTTTAACTTTCTGATATAATGTTGATAAGTTAAAATTTTTTAATTCTTTCTCAAATTTCTTGCCAACACTACAAAAAAAAAGAGAGGAGGCCTATCATATTTTTCCTTTGCAGTCTTTAGAAATAAAAGCCTATTACTGATACTAGGTTCCATGGAATTAAGAAGCTTTGACATCACACTGAGGTTCTCCCATTCCCCACCATTATTGGCCATATTTGACGCTAACTTTCTTTTTACTAGGTTCCATGGAATTCTTGCTCTCCACTTTTTTTTTTCTATTGATTTGACACTCAATTTTATTTTATTTTACTCTACCCTACAAACAAACTGGACCTTATTTTTAGAGAATCCCTTGACTACAGATACGTGGTGATTATGAGATACTATTCAAATCAATCACAATCTATCAAGAATGAGAAAAAGATTCCCTTGCTATGGTGCTCCCAAGCACCATGATTTCCAAAAATATTCTCCTATGTTCTGGGCAACTAAGCATAACATGAGATCCTGCAGAGCTGGCATTGGAGGGGTTATTCATGATCATAGTGGTGCTAGTGTTCGTAGTTTTTCATGGTCAACTCAAGCTTTGATGCTTAGAGAAAAAGAGGTGAGCAGGGTGCTGGTTGGGTTTTGTGAGCTTATCACCATGGGGCGATCATGTCCTGGAGGGACTCTTAATCTTCCTCCCAATGGGTTTAGGTGTTCCTTTTTTCCCCATATATATATATATATATTCGGATCGATACATAGTCGATCCAACGGTCCAGTAAATTTGGATCGGACCGAAAGTTGGTGGACATGTGCAATTTAGGGGGTTCATGTGTTTGATCCATTTTGATGGACCAAAGGTGGCCCCCACAAGTATGAGCTTATAAAATTTTATCATAAGCTCGAGCTTAGGAGAGCCTTGCTCATATATATATACAGAGAGTAAAATTTTATCATAAGCTCGAGCTTAGGAGAGCCTTGCTCATATATATATACAGAGAGAGAGAGAGAGAGAGAGAGAGAGAGAGAGAGAGAGAGAGAGAGAGAGAGAGAGAGAGAGAGAGAGAGAGAGAGAGAGAGAGAGAGAGAGAGAGATCTTCTCTCACACTCTTACGTGCGCTGGACAATCCAGTACAGTAAAAGATATGAACAGCTGGGATTTATTGAGGCAACGTTACTAATTTCTTATCTCCGCTCTTTATCCTTTCTTCAACGTTATATTCTCTCTCCTCAGTTACTTTTCTTGTCTTCTTTCCCCTCCAATGTTTCGTTCTCTCCCTACTCTATCCATCTCTCTCCCCACTCCATTTAGTTACTCTCTCTCATCTCCCATGTTTCTGCAGTTCTCTCTCAATCATCTCTTTCTCTCCCCTTCCATCTCTCTCTCTGCTACTCTCTCCATCTCTCATGTCTCTCTCCCCCCAAATGAACTTGCATAACTTAATGTCTCTGAATCTCTCTCCTTTGGTTCTGTTTGTTTCTCTCCTTTCTCTCTGCAGATCTTCATCTCCTCTTCATTTTACAACCCAGTTTCTCTTTTTGGTACTCCCTTGCTCTAGGTGGCCTCTACTTACCATCAAACAAAGGAATTTGAATACTAACATATTTCAGAAAATTGTGACACATGATAGCATCTCAATTTAACTTGAATGTATCAATAAGCACTTGGAAATCTTAAGATCTTGTACCACAAGGGAACATCACTTGTTGTGAAGGTCATCATATGTATAGGACAAGTTGTTGCTTTCATCACACCACTGCAGATTAGTTGTTTTTAAAAACTAACTAGTCTCCATAATGAATTTCTCATGATCTTGTAAATCTCAAGATCTTGTACCACAAGGGAACATCACTTGTTGTGAAGGTCATCATATGTATAGGACAAGTTGTTGCTTTCATCACACCACTGCAGATTAGTTGTTTTTAAAAACTAATTAGTCTCCATAATGAATTTCTCATGAGCTGTAAAGATTCTCTGTAACATCATTATACACAGATACAAATAAATGGCTAGATGGAGAGGAGAATATTCAAAGCCATAATGTCTTTCATCCTTTGCATTTTGGTTAATATCTCTTTAAATTTATTTATACGCATGTACCTTTTTCTTTAATATGGAGCGCGGAGAGACAGAATAGAAAGGGAGATGGAGAAGAGAGTGGGTTGAGATATGGAGTGGAGAGAAAGATATTAGCAATTGAGATGGGAGAGAAGATTCGTTGAAGTTGAATTGAGAAAAAGAGATTTGGCTGAGAGATGGTCGGAGATGGAAAGAGAGATGGAGAGAAGGGAAAAAGAAAAAGAGGTTTGGGTTTATTGAGAAAGGAGAGATTGGGTTGAGAGGTAACGAGAGAGTGTGAGAGAAGTAGAGATGGGAAGAAGAGAGAAGACGAGGGGCGACCGAGAGTGAAGGAGAGGAAGACGATGTTGGGACTCTTTTGTTTTTGTAGAAACATCCGGTTGATGCTAATGATCATCTGGACCGATGAATAAGGGTGGAACGAGAGAAGAGAGCATCTCTCACATTACTATGAGAGATAAGGTGGGGCCCTCACATTCATATTCAATGCCAACAACTTAAATGTGAGGGCCTCTACTATGTTGTCCCTCAACATGGTGAGGGATGGGTGCACATAAATATTTCCCTATATATATGTGGAACTGGTCCGATAAGGACCGTCCTTACATATTACGGTGCGGACCGCCTAGTGGGGGCTCACTGTGGGACCCCACTGGTCATGGGACAGAGGGGGACCGAACGATCCAAGTGGGGCCAACCTACATATCAATTTTGTAGTCAATCTAATACCTCTAACCTCTTCATCCGTGGTCCACAAGTTTAACAGCTTTATATCAAACAAGAAAAATTGACCCACAATCCAACGGTCTAGTTCACCCGAATCCATGCAAATTCATGGGATTCGGTGCCTATAAGGGGGTTGTGAATGTGTGGTCAATTTGGATTGGTCATAAGGTGGGCCCCAGTGCGCATTATGAACTGTGCGGACCGTAAGGACGGTCCTCATAGGACCCGTTTATATATATATTGGCCCCACTTGGATCTTCCGGTCCCCCTCTGTCCTATGACCGGTGGGGTCAGTAGGCGGTCCGCACCGTAATTTGTAAGGACGTTCCTTATAGGACCGGTTCCATATATATATATATATATATATTGGGAGCGCTACACATCGCCTGGGCATTTTTTAGGAGAAAACGCCCCTCCTAGTTGGGCCCACTAGGATGCATGATGATCATGGAACTCCGTTGGATGGAAAGATTCATATGAGGCCTACCTATATACAAAATCTTGAGTCCATAAGATCATATGAACCTTTGTTCCATGGCCCTAAGATTTAATGGTTTTAGAGGTATCATTTTATTATGATTTCAATCCAACGGTGAGGAAAAGTTGAATGAGTGTCAAACTTGGACTTGTGACTATTCATTGGGAAGAGGAGTTTTGGGGGGGGGTGGGTGGTGGGGGAATTTGTGTGTGAAAAGATTAGATTGACTCAACGGGGGGGATTTGTGTGTGAAAAGATTAGATTGACTCAACATGGCCCCATGACCAAAAATAAGAGGGGCGGAAAAAGGGGCGTTTTTGAGAATCGCCCTATATATACATGCTGTAGGTCATGTTAGACTGCTTTCCACCTGGCATATCTTCCATGAGGCTTCATTAAACCTATTGATGGATTGTTGTATGCATTTGATTTTTTGGAAGTAATAAAATCCTTGTCAGTAGAGTATCACGCATCAAACCGCACACTCTTTCACCAGTCTATCATCATCATCTCTTTTCGTGTGGAATGTGATTATGGATGTACTGCATCTCCATAATTATATAGTATACATATCTTTTATACAATCTTTCACCTGCCATGTGAATGTGAAAATCCTGAGTCCTGTTACACTACACAATACACATCTCGTTCACCACTCATTCTCTTCATGTGGAATATGATTACAAATGTGCTGTGCCTCAGTAATCATAGCATAGATCACTTTTACGCAATCTGTCACCTGCCGCGGGAATGGAAAATCCCGATCCTATTGTACTGCACGCTAGGAATCTTCTTGTACCTGCTATTTCCCCCACTTAATAATCTCCCTGTTCCACATGAGCGACACCATAACTTTAGTCGCATCAGATCATGCAATACCTATCATCAGATCATGCAATACCTATCAATTGTCATGAACACTTTATTCACTTTAAGGGGCATCCTAACAATTTGAGGTTGAGGATATGGATTTGGATTTTATTTTATTTGAAGAGAAAAAAAATCCATTGCAACTTGTTTATTGGCACACATCATTTATGATATATATATATAGGGAAGTATTCAAGTGCATCCATCCCTCACCATTTTTGTACTTGACACTTTCCAAAGGGGGGTGTTTTTTGGTGAGGGATGGATGCACTTGAATATTTTCCATATATATATATATATATACAGAGAGAGAGAGAGAGAGAGAGAGAGAGAGAGAGAGAGAGAGAGAGAGAGAGAGAGATGCAAATTGTGTGTGGCTCTCTCTCTCTCTCTCTATATATATATATCAATGTTCTTCATACAAGTGTGTCTCTCTATAATATCAATGTTCTTCATATAATTGTCTCTCTCTCTCTCTCTATATATATATATCAATTTTCTTCATATAAGTGTGTCTCTCTCTATATATATCAATGTTCTTCATATATCTATAATATCAATGTTCTTCATATAATTGTCTCTCTCTCTATATATATCAATTTTCTTCATATAAGTGTCTCTCTCTATATATATATCAATGTTCTTCATATAATTTTATCATATATTTAACTATTCACACACATCATTCATGATACATGAATGCCATCGTTCTTCATTGATTTTATCATGTCTTATTTGTCATTGTACTTGTGCCGATATAGATAGAAATTAGATGGATAATGAATGACTATTGTTATCTTCTTTTCATATTTATAGGAAAAATAAAAAATCCTACAATTTGCGTTATGATTCTCAATCCGATTGGATTTATCCCTTATGAATGATTTATGATGCGATATGATACGATTCGATTCTCAAAACTATTCTTTCCTGTATACTTTTAAGTGGTTTATCTGTGTTGTACTTGATGGCTGAATTTTTATCCTTGTTACACCAAAATGAACTGCTTCTAATTTTCTGTTTATAATTATAATCAGGTTAGCAAACGTCTTGCTATTTTGTACCGAAGGTTCAGATTGCAATTCCAACCTGAAAATCATTGAAAAGTTGGCAATTTATTTTGTACAATTTGGGAACTTCAATCCTTTTTGTTGACTCTGCTTATAACTCTGGTTCTTAATCAAAACAACATTTTCACATTATGTGTGAGGGTTTTAGTTCTGCATCAGTTATCATCTTGTTCCGGGTTTGTTTCCTGATAAGTGTAATGTGAGAACTTCAAGGGCGAGGAACGATATTTTCCCACAATGAGGAGCTTGTCATTTTTAGTCCAATTCGGCTTAATTTAGGTGGTGCGAGATGCAGTGTGTGGGGCAGCTGAATCAGTAGCCATACTCCCCAGAGTCTGTTTCCAGTTCACTGATCCCATGAAAGCTCCAGGCTTCTCAGAGGGTATCCATGCCTTGCAGCTACTGCTGTCAGCATCCAAAGGGAATAAAGGATACTTGAAAGGGTGCATAGTAGATTACAAAGGTAAGGTCAGGGGCCCTAAAAATATGTTTTTTCACTCAGTGACAAGTTTGGATTGAATGTAAAGAATGTTTAGTTGTTAGGAACAGCAATGATTATCTATCTGAATAGCTCCTATTTTCTTAGCGATGTTTCTACTTATCCTGCTGGATTACTGTTATGAAGCCATTCGAATATTAAAATCTTACATTAAACATTTGTGAAACATTTGGGTAGTTTTTTGGAAGGGGTAAGATTATTGTTGTTGTTGTGGCTGTTGTTGAAAATGGGGAAGAGAGTAGAAGTAATTTCTTTTAAGAATGATTTTTCTTAAAAACGAGAGGAAGAGAAACCATCCTAGTGTTGATTCTTTTGAATCTCGAGAAATTCATGAAGCTCCTTACTGTGATCAACATCAAAATCTTAGCTGGATTTGGAAATAGAAAAATACACCACTCTATTATGAGTGTCATCATCATCAAAGCCTCGTCTCAATTCTGATTATCCATTTCAATCTATCCCGAGTCAAATCATTGGATATGTTGCATTTCATATTTATTCATACTATTTTCGTCTATGCCTCCTTAGCCCATCCCTTTTTCTTAGTGGGCTATCAACTTGCATAGAAAAAATTATTTCCTCAATGGTGGTGATGTTGGCGTTGGATATGTCCGAACAATCTCAAATGAGTCTATTAATGTCCTATAGATGTCTCTAAATGATCTTGAAAGTGCTTATTTCTGTTTTTATTTTTGGTTTTTTTTCCCTTGTAGTGACCAAATTTCACTTCAATCGATGCATGGCCATCCTTTGTTTGACCTAAAATGCGGTGGATTTTTTTAGTATTTTATTCATTTAGTAGATATTGAAGTGAAATGTGGCTGCGCTCATACAAGGATGGATATTACGTTTTGCTATTGAGAATTTTGATAAGTGGGTTCAATCAAGATTATGAAAAATTTGAGACGGTTGTGTTGGACCAACTTTCTTGGGTATTCAAGTTTAAAGTATCAGTAGCATGGTTCAAAATAATGGTTGATATCGGTTCATATAGGCCTATATATATTGATATTGACCCATACCTGTCTGGTATCGGCCTGCGAATCGGTCGCGATCTCATTTAGGTAAAAAAAACTCCCAAATTATCAAAATTTATCGGTCGATATTTCAAAATGTTGGTAAAGCTCTTCTTTTTTTTTTTTTTTCTCTTTTTTCCTTTTTTACTTATTTTTTCCTCTCAAATATATTAGATGCTGCTATTGTTTTTTGCCAACATTTAATTCACTTTCAAGACATTGGAAAGTTTTATTTTCTTACCCATTTCATTCGGTAAAATCATACACACAACTCTACCAAGGTGAGTATTATAATTTTTTTTCTTTTCACAATTTTTCTTCTAAAGATTTATTTAGAAATAGCTTAGAGATGAGGATTGCATGATCTTTTTATTGTAAATGCACTTCATTCTCTTTTATTTACACATTTTGAGGATAGATCTATTAATTGAGGTTTTGAGAATTGGAATTTTTGTTGAAATCTTAGATATTTTTAAAATAGCTACTGAGATTTATTTGGAGTGTGTTGAAAATGCTTGTGGCTTCTTAGTTTGCCATATATCTATCATACAAAGAGAAAAGAAAAATCTTTAGTTTCTTTAATTTAATGCTAATAGATAGTTCAAAAGTCACAATTATCATTGTATTTCATCAAACTTGTGATATTTTAACTTATTTTAGTATATAAATGTAAATATATTTAATTATAAATAAGATTTATACAATTTCAGATAAGATAATAACATCGTAGGTTTTGACTTAGGGGATCAATATTTTGATTTATACTTGTTACTAATGGAAAAAAATATTATTTCTCAGCATTTTATAATATTTTATATTTTATATTTTTTTAAAGAATCTTTTAGGGTAAAAAAGATTCATGTTGCAATGAATCGAGAACTGCGAACGATACCGATACGACTGATATCGTGATTTTAAACCATGATCAATAGTCTGAACTTATGAAATAAGAAGGAAAAAATAGTTCTCTTGCGTGGGTTGGTGAGATCTCACTTTAGAAAAGATATTCTACTTATGAGGTGATTGCTTGTGTAGTACAGCTCCATGGGATCAACATGGGCCCACCTTTGATTATAGCGGCTACTTTGATACTCCTGTCATCACATGATCTAACATCAGGCCTAATTTTACATTCATTGAACCTACACTCACAGTTGGATTAATTCTAAAAAAAAAAGAAAAAAAGAAACCATAGCTACGATGTGATGAGTTTTAAAGCTATTAAATCGAGGGCTAGAATAATACGGTTGGGCTGATTTTTTTCTCTCCACTCTGTCCACAGTGAGGATTTTTTTCCATTTGATATATAAACTTGCAAGAGGGCCCCATGACTACATAGAGCTCTCGCTGTCTCTCACTTTATGGGTGTTGTGCTTCTTGTACTTGGACTAATTACATATTAAAAGCATGAATAAAATATTACATAAAACTCGCTTCTTTTGTTACATGATGAATATGAAGACGGCCTAACTCCTATTAAAAGTAAAACGTGGCGTGGTTATTTGCGTTTAGATTCCTGATAAGTCGGTCCCACAGCCTCAGGAACTTCTTCCAGAGTTCGAGTATCAGAGGACATAGACTTCATACCATTCCCCAGTGATTATTTACTGACCTGTTGGGGCCAATTATTTACCCTACTTTGATCCATTAAAAGACCTTTCCACCTCGAAATTGTTTTGATTTGAGGCCTTTCCTCAGTATATTATATTTCTTTTATGGAAAAAGAACACAGGAATCTTCAGCAATTTTTTTGGATGAAGTTCTATTTTGTATAGTTTGTGATACTCTTAGAAGAAGTCACTGAAATTCTTTATTCCAAGTGCAAGAAGAAAGCAGGAGAGAAGAAAAAAGCAAAAAAGGCATTCCCAATGTGCCACTCATGGGACAAATAAAGAACCTTTTGAGATGTGTCATCCCACACAATAAAGAACCCATTTCATGTTCAGGTGTCTACTAGGAACCATCAAGTCCTTCCTTGTCCTTTCATAAAAAGAAGTCTTCAAATCTCTCCAGTCTTTGAAAATCACCTTCTAAAGTATCATGCCACACTTTATCTTATACATGTTCTCTACCTTTTTCCCATTGCCACATCCTCCTCTTAGTGGATTCACCTGTAGCCCAAAAGAAGGAAAAAAAAAGAAAAAAGTCCCTTCCTTGGCCCTGAAGGAATGACGACATGCTCAAGACTTGACTCACGACTTCAATATGTACCCAATGGGTATCTTCACTATCACCCCCCACAAGTTTCACATACTATGGCTTCCAAATATCCCAGTTCTTTGAATTCTTCTGATCGTGAGAAGGATTGTAAGGAGATCCATGACTCGTGGGGCCGGCTGAATCAACTGGGTCATGGCTTGGCACATCGGTCTCGCAGTCAACTTCAACAGGTTAGGGAGACATACAAGGCCATGTATGGGGAAGATCTGGTGGATTGCATCCAGAGGGCAGAGGGTGTCAACTCCAAGAATGAGGTAAGGGTCTTAGATGTTTTTACATTCGCTCGCGTGCCTGCACACACACAAACACATCATTTTAGTAGATATAACAACATCATCCTAAGTGAAATTGGTGGTTTAGATATGCATGGTCTTGTCACTTTGGCTTTGTGAGCCACATGAGAGGGATGCTATTGTGGCTAAGGATGCGATGGCGCAAGGCGATACTAAGTACAGAGCACTTGTCGAGATCTATGTTGGCCGGAAATCAAGTCAGCTGCTTCTCATGCAGCAAGCTTACCGAGCAAGGTTTAAGAAGCATCTGGACCAAGAAATCAGCATATTGGAGCCACCTACATCTACCCAAAGGGTAAATTGGTTCTAACCCAACCTTTGTCGCGCTTTTAACAAAGTAATAGAATTTACAACAAAAAGGTCAGGCACCCTCAACCATGGAACCATGGCATGTTTTGATTGCAAGCATTTCTAACGGGAATTTCGGTTGTTGAGAACTTTGAAGGCGAACTCCCGTCAGATTGTTTGGTTGAAGTTTTCCATGAAAAGGGCTTTTGTACCTTTGGAAAGTCTTTGAATTCTAGAATTCGGAATGTTCTGATGATGCTAACAAGTAAAGGGGTTGGGATGGCACATGATAGATGTTAGTGGCACTAGCGACTTCGCACCGGTCACTCCATGTGGATGTTAACCAACATGTAGCCAAGTGCGATGCAAAGAGGCTTTATGAATCTGGGGAGGGAAGGGCTGGATCTGCTCCCATCGACGAATCTACAGTGCTTGAGATCATCAGTAAGAGGAGCATTCAACAGCTTAAGCTTACATTTTCTACCTATAAACGCATCTATGGACATGATTACACAAAGGTATATATGTTCTACCTGTCTACAATCAGATCTCCTCTTTATACAGATACTTGTTTGGTTGATTTACCTCTAAGTCATAGGGGTTGTTGATTTCTCTGATAAAACAGATGGAGAACACATTTTCTTACAAAATGTAAATGGTTTCCAAGAATGAATTTCCGTTTGTCCTGTTTTTCACCAATTTTGTGGGGAAATGAGTTCAAAGTCAAGAGCCGAGAACCATTTTCTGCTGTCTCAAGTATCCATTTCTGCAGAAGATGAAATCACTGTGGAGAATAAATGCTGGGACTTTTTTTTTTTTTGACCTTTTGCCTTGTTCAAATAGATACGGAAATGACACCAGCATGTTACTAATTTCATATATATGTGTGTAGTCACTCAAGAAGGGCACTTCAGGAGAATTTGAAGATTCCTTGAGAGCTATTGTCAAATGCATGTACACTCCAGCCAAGTACTATGCAAAGGTATATCAATGCTTAGATGGATTTTGCTTGATCCACACACCTGTCTTCACAGACTAAGCTCACCTAAGTCCTGCAAAAGATGGCCCTCACTGGATAACCGGGCCAGGTGTTACAAAAGTGGATAAACCCACCTAAACATGACCCGGTAGTTAAGTGGTCAAGTTGACCTTTTTATTGTTCAAGGGAATGTTTGGGTTGGCATTTCTAACCCGATCCCGATCAACAAAAAAGTCAAGTTGGCTGGATCCACACATGCTATTTAAGCTGAAAACCCCGACTAGAACCCGAATCATTGGACTCTAACCCATCAACTGACCTGGTAATTCACGGTCTCGGTTGGCTCTTTTAACTTCCAGGCCAGATATGGGTCGACATTTTGTAGATGATTATTGATTTCTGGTTGGGCCATGCACTGTCTGAAGTGATCAACTAAACATGAAACCCCAATTGACCCATTTCCACACCTAGGTTCAATAGAGGAAAACAGGGTCTCTTAAATTAATGAATGCCATTGCAGTTTGCACGGACTGGGCCAACAGAGACCCAAGCCCCTTTGGCTCCACTCAGCCTAGATTTGATGCTCATACGCTGGTGTGAGCCTTCATTTTCATGATGGAAACTAGGTTTTTAAGTCCTAAAGCTGGGCCGGGCTCTCTCTGACTTACTGCAGAAAGGCTCATTTTCACTGGTTGGGCCTAAACAAGCCTCAGAAAGGCTAATTTCTGTTTACTGGGCTGAGCAACAGTTCAATAGTCCCATCTATCCAAACAGTAAATTAATTACTAGAGTGTTGCACCAAGAATCCAGATTGCAGGAGGGTCATCCCTATATATCCATTAGTGAGGCCCACCCAAGAAACCCAAGCGTCTCAAAATCACTGTATCCACATTTATTGGTGCTGGGCTAAGTTTCACTCAGATTAATGTTGATATTACCATCAGATTAATCAAGTGCAAAACTTATGATGAAATAATATTAAAAAAAAAAGAGTAAAATGAGTTGTTTTACAAGTGATTAACGTGACACAAGATCCAGATCAGGTTGCAGCGAATTTGGCCCAGGAGCAAAATAGAGGGAGACCATGATTTTGAGTGGATTAGATTTCAATGATTGGTCCTTACAGAAGAAGATTCAAAGCACTGGCCTCAAAGAATTCCATGAGGCTTGCTCCTAGAATTCTTTCATCACTAAAATAAGATTCACAAAGAGGTATCATCTACAGAGAACCGATTTCTTATTTATGCATGCCTTGAAGGGTGGGTGGGTACTTTGTGATGCAATGGGATTTAACAATAATAGTTTCATTAGTGTCAAGTGGAGGGCAAAAGTACCAATATATGGAGAGGTAAAGTGTTTATGTGGTCACGGTTGACCCTATAAATTTTTTTTTTTCTGTTTCAAATAAGCATCTGTTTTCTCTTGAAATTCTCCTTTCTATATATTTTTTCAGATGCTACATTCAAGAATCAAGGGAACAACAATGGACAAAAGCGCCTTAGGGCGCATAATTGTGAGCAGGGCAGAGGTGGACATGAAGGAAATTCAAGACGTCTATCAAAAGAAGTATGGCATGAAACTATATGATGCTATATGTGAGAGCATTCCAGAGGGGGACTACAGGGACTTTCTTCTTGCTCTAGTAACAAGGCCACCATCATCATCTTCCACCTCTTAATAAACTTCAAATCCCCGCTGGGGTGATTGTTGAATCAATTTCAAAGTATAATGTCTCCCTAGAGTAGACCATCTTACTGTTTTGGTTCGTTTGAAACTGAAGGAAATAGATGTTCAATGGTGGTTGTTTGTTTGTAGAAAATTGTTCTTTGGGTCTATGGGATTTGTGATACCAAGTTGTTTAGGTTTAATCTATTTGGCATATAAGTAGCTGAAAATTTATCCATTACACTGCTTTGTGATTTGTGCAAGATCTAGGCCACTTATGAGACGGGGGCCTACGTCGATCACCATACATTTGAGGCTGAAAAAAAAAAATTTGATCAATGAAGGTTTATCCATGCTCACACTAAAAATCAACAGAGCACATATACTGCAATGTGCCCTTTTCTTTTCCAGAGAAATTATCAGTGATAAGTAAAGTGCTTTTTGGGAGTGCCTGGGGGAAGGGAGTGCATTTATCAATTCCCTATAAGTAAATTATGAGCTTTTAACTTCGTTGAGAGCAATGAGCTTAAACATCAATCGAACCTTATAATGAACCTTGATGTAGAATGAGGCCTTAAAGGGCATTGGTGGGCTTCAACGCTTTAGCTTTAGTGGGCTATGAAGATCTTTTGACATTCAATTGAGTCTTAATGGGTCTTGGCATCTAATCAGGCCCTAATCGGCCTGAGAAGACCTCATCATTATGTAGGATTTAATGGGCCATTGTTTACTTATGCTTTAATGGACTTCGAATGGCCTATCATTGATTGGACCTATGGATCCAATTGAGCTTCCTCGATTAACATCTAATTGGGAATTGAAAGGCCCGATCATTGAGTGGGCTTAAGTGCATTTGGCTTTGAAGCTGATGTCCAGTTGGGCTTTGATCAGCTTAAAACCAATTAGGCCTTGACATTCCTTCTCATTTAGTAAGCTTATGTAGGTTAGCAAGCATTTAGCTTTGATTAGCCATCTTCTAATTGACCATTGATGGGCAAACATTCAATTGGGCCTTGGCAATCCTCATCATCAAGTGAGCTTATGTGGCTCAATGGTCAACATCCATTTCGATTTGATGAGCCAACGCCCAATTGGGTCTTGACGGGCCTCATCATTAAGTGGGTATTTGGCTTTGAGGAGCCTTAATGGATCTCATGATAGATTGACCCTAATGAGGATTGACATCTTATAGGTTTGTAGTGGGCCTTAATGGGTATCAACATTGTTTGGGCTTCATTAGGACCAATGATTTACACATTTTCTATTGTTAAATTGATGTTTTGGATGTTTGTATGAATGGATTGTTAACCGATAATTTTTCATCATTGAATCTATAATCAAAGGGGTTTCCACCATTTGATCAGAGATCCACATTTTTTTTATTGTTGGATCAATGGCCAATGGTGTCGTGTCTCCACTATTTGATCTGCATTCCACATATTTTCTAATGTTGGAGAAATTATCTGTTGCTGTCTTCATCGTTAGATCAGTAATACCTATTTTTTTTTTTTTTTCATGTTTATCATTGGATCAAGAATTTGATCAGCTGCATGCATACTTGTGAGAGAACCTATATGAGAGATCTCCTCAAAAGAGAGTGAAAAGGAGAGGTAAGAGGGGCTAGAGCGAGTGGGTAGAAAGAGAGAGCATTTTGCAGGAAATAGGGATTTCGATTCCTTGCCATTACATAGGTATTAGAATACCGAGGTTGGGCCAACAGTTTAGATAGGCTTTTTTCCTATGTAAGTAGGGCCATGTAAATTATTTGGGTATTGTAAGAACCCAATCGTTAATCCTATGTTTAGTACCAATTAATTATGTGGTTAGGGTTATTAGGTGGGATCAGAGGCCAATCACTGCATTTTGTGTGTTAGAATAATTTTTGAATAGCTTTGGAAACTTTTGAGAGCCTCCGAGTCTAATTTGACCATTATTGGGGCATGTTTGTAATTTCGGGGAATACTGGGGGATTATTTATAAATTTTAATAAATTTCATTATTGAGCATTTGATAGAAAAAACATGGTTCCCAACGACTTTTATATTCAGCCCCAACTCATTTGAGATCCCAAAAATCTACTTTGACCACGATACCCCTTTTTAAGGGTGGTACTTGTAAGTTCTGAAAAAGGAAATTCTTGCAAATTAATGACCTCCAAATTTCTTGATTTTGGGCTCGTTGGAAAGCTGTTTTAATTTCCCACAACTCTTCTTTGCCCAAGTTCGTCTGAGGTCACAAAGACCTCCGTTTTCGCATATCAAATTCTACTAGTATGGTGCTGGAATCACAAACTAACCAAAACCAACTTTATAAATACCCCACCTACCCCCACTTCCTCTCTTGCATGACCTGAAACTCCAGCAACTCTTCTTTTTCTCCTTTTTTCTTCTTCTCCATTTGCATGTGAAGGATCATCACCTAGGCGGCTCCACTTGTGTACTTCATCGCCACCAATTAATTCCTCGTCGTCAACTGCATCACACACTCCATTTCCACGAGGATCCACGACCGACAGCCCCTTGATCTATCTTCTCCTCTTTCTTTGAGCTTCTTAGGAGCTCCTCCCCATTTCACTCGTCTCATATTCTAGAGCTTGATTTGTACATTATTTGTTGCATGCATGCAGGGTCGGCCTGAAGGGGGGTTGTAAGTGCGCTCGCCCCGGGCCCATTTTTCAGGAGGGCCCAAAAACGAGATTGACGAGATTCACTGAAAAATAAAATTAATATTAAAATTATTAGATGAATATGCTAAATTTTAATTTTTCATAATTAGGCTCACTGAAAAAATTTGATGCTCAGTTTACTGTTACATAATTCTTTGTCCAATACAATTTTATTTTTTCATAATTAGGCCCACTGAAAAATGTGTAATGTTATATGCAAAATTAACTGATTTTGAATTATCATAATTGGCACACTTAAAATCTTGATGGCCGGTTAGCATTTAGCTTTGTTACAAAAGTCCCTGGCCCACACTTAATGCAACAATATTACTCTTGATTTGGAACTAAAATAAAAAGTTTATGAAACCTTATAGCCGTAGATTTATTTTTTTGAACTTCTGTGGGCCCCATAATCAACATCTGAACCTTTAATCCATTTAATCATCTGAACCTTTTGCAAATTACAAGTATTTGTCTTGTAAAAGAACTATTGAATTGTTACAACTTACAAGTATTTGTCTTGTTTATACATTATAGCCTTTTATTTTGAATGTTTATATATTGAAGTTTGAATTTATATGCTTTGAATGTTAAATTTTTAGTTAATTTTGACAGGTTAGATATTGGTTGAAAAATGAATGAGGCCATCACTAATTATATATATATATATAGGCCTAATTTTTACTCTTGCCCTAGGCCCTGAAAAATTCAGAATTGGCCCTGCATGCATGGGGTGTTTCCAATATTATCTTGGGTTTTTTATCTTATGGTTGTTTCTTTAAGGAGAGTTTTGGGGGATCTCTCTAGGGAGGTTTCAGCTAGTTTAAGAAGAGATTAAAGGTATTTTGGGAGTGCTTAGAGCCCAAGGCAAGTCTCCAATTTAATTTGTATAGTATGTCATGGTTATTCCCTATGATCATCATAATTCTATTCAATGGTTTGGATGAGAAATACATGATTTTAGTTATGTTTAGATTGCTAATAGCTTGTAAAAATCATGATTTTTATGGTTTCAAAGTTTTTTAAATGGACAAAAGCCTCAAGTTTTGGGCTCAAAACCGCCCAAACTGTGCTTCACAGCCAACGTACCAAATTAGGGCTCGGTAGATTCCATGTGTCGGCTATGCATAATACGGTCGCCCGGAGAACAAAATTATGCACAACAGACACAGGGAATCAAGGTCAACCATAGAACAATATTGACAGTCGGTTGGGTAGATTTTGACTAGCCCGTGAGGTCTTGTTCCACAGTCGATATACCCTATTTTCGGACCCCTTCTCACCATGTAATTGAGGAGAAAACTCTAAACTTTTGGGATCCATTTTGGGACCTTTAGATGCTTAATAGGTGGACCCCAAATGTGACCAAACCCTACTTGATATGTGGTTTTTCCACAAGACTACCCGGCAGTCCTTATGCAACCACCCTAGAACCACTGGTGGGCACTCTCGGGACTGAGAGGGATCGCCAGTGAACCAAGTTGGAGGGTCTTTGTGACCTCCTTCTCCTTTGGAACCTGCCGAACAATGGCGGAAAAATGATTTTCATTTGGGTGGTGCGAACAATGGGTAAAATTAAGAAGTTAAATAATAAAATAAAATTTTTTTAATGTGTATTTAAGAGATTTCTCAAATCTCGCCGGTGTGGTCGCACCCGCGTCATAACATGTAGGTCTGCCCAGCCGCTGAACATGGTTACCCTTCATGAAGGGGCCCGAAAACCTAGAAATACGTGACATCTTGTGCCCGAACATTGTCTAACTTGATTTTCACTTGTAACATGTGGGAAGTGATGTTTTAATCAGTTCTACACTTCTCAAATTACATGAAGGCATGTGGAGCATGGTGATTATTGTCCTATCTGAACTTAGGGTTTTAGGTATCCCCACCTTCTAAATGCACCAAGTGTATGTTTAAAAATGATATTAGAACTCTTAGAGCATATAGACTCGAATATTATGGTACTTGCATGTCCAAGCCAATCATTGCCTAAAAGATATTATCGTAATGGATCCTTGGCTGTTTGTTCATTAGGATTGATAGATTGTCTTAATCAGTTATTTCTGTATTCATATGCATGGTGCGTATTTATCTTATCTTCTATATATGTTATAGGCTTTCTGTCATGACCCGGACTTACCCAGCCTTAGTATAATGACCAATGAGACTTCTTGGGAATTAGCACGCAATATTCACACTGCTTTTACCTCGGAGGTACTTGGGTCCTTAGCCTGTTTCTTCGGTTGGTGTGCAAGCATTAAATTGCTCCGCCCCTCCCAAGTTACCTGGATCACTTTATACTTTTACTACCGGTTCGGGGCCACCATTTCTAGCTGAAATGCTATCCGTTTTTACGTAAGATTTTTCACACCTAGATAGATTGTTTTTCTAGCGCAAAACTGCACTGTTTTCGGTTTTGAGTTGGTTACACCTGACTAAACTATCTGTTTCCCCCCATAAGTTTAGACACTGTGAGAACTGGAATTACTCACGTACCCCGGATTATCATCTAATTTGGACACTGGACTATCCTGAACTCGAAATCCCAAATTATCATTGAATTTTCGAGTCGGCACCACCCGATTGATATTATTAATTTTTGTAATACTTCGGTATTATTGCTCTCTACAGGGGTGTCCTCAATGTGCCACGATGTCACTAAAGTACTTACCCTATTTGGGCTAGATCCAAGCTTCCCCATGGCAGGTCCAAAGATTTCTGACGGTCGTAAACTCAAGTGTGAATCCAGAGGTACCACCAGCCAGTTCGTTAGGGGCAAGCGAATGCTCCCCCTTCTGAGGATTTATACGACGTGGTTGGCATTTAGATAGTAGCCCGCTTATCTGTTATTTATTATCCTGCTATTTTACTCATGATGCACTAACTTGCCTAGCCATACAATTATTTGACCTCTGATTAATCAATCTGTTATTTATATTATGTCATGTATATGCAAGCTATGTTTTATTTTATTTTATTTTGGATACTTGTCAGGCATTTGTGTCTGATCTATGCTTGATGCTGCAGGCATGGTTTTTCGACCCGTGCCCTAGTGTGGTTTTTCCAAGGTGGCGGTTAAGGTGAAGTAGGAGGCGAGTGAATGAGGCGCAGAGGCTGTCATGTAAACTTCGCTCCTGGCACATGAGACGTTTTACACATGGATTCTAATATGGGGTTTTGTTTTCTATTGTACTGGCCTCTGTTTGCCTTTTATTTTGAAAATTGTAATTAATGCATACTTTGTAATTTCTAACTTGAAATATGGGAATGTAATCTTCTGTTTACTTTTCTAGCTTTATATATCTGGTTTATATTGTACCGGTTTGGGGCATGACATGTAGACTCTACCTTAGGCATGAAATCATCTCTTTTACTTTGTATGACTTAATTACTTATTCTTATCATTTCTATCTGATATGCACTCTTTTGGCATGAATGGTTCTTATTGTTAGATTGTATGTCTTCAATCCAGTGGATGATGTGAATAATCTGATTAATTATTTTAATTATTATATAATTTCATGCTTTTATTCATGATATGAATATGATTTTATTAATTGTTGCACATATTTGATACAAAATGACATGGTTGTTTATGAGATAAACATTAGCCCTTAAGTATATTAAATGTGACCCATTCGTGTGGATGAGATTCACATGCATGAGATATAGGCCACGATTCTTATATTTAAGATGATTGACAATCAGTGATGAGACTGGGCATCTCATTTGAAAGATTGTAGCACTACAATCACTATGTGATAGTGTGGTTTGTCTTGACAACCAGAGTGAAATACTTTGAATTATTGTGCCAGTACATTGGTTGAATGACTATGAGTAGCACTTTATATAAAATACTATCTTTAATTGAGGAATGCTCTCATAATTTTTAAGCAATAGGCTCTCAATCCTGAGGGAGCAATGGATTCAAGTTTTTGCTATACATTTGAATTAACTTACCAATAAGTGAGGCCAACTATAGGTCGACACCGCGGTATCTTGAGTAGATGGTGGTGGGACTCTGGGAGCATTTATTCTTAAGATGGAATTGTCCTCATAAGAGAAATATCCCCTTGTGCTGATTAATGAAATTTATTTTCAATAAGTGTGCACCCGTTCTTGTTAAGAGTTAATCAGATCGTATCGATGATCGATATGATTAATTGGGTCACAAGGATAATAAGAGGTAAACCCACGTTGGTTAGACAGTTTATTTCCAATGGACCCGTGTATATAATTGATGGAGGAGCCTGTTTGCAGTAATTGAAAAGTTTATGGTCTTCTTGTAAAATTCCTTAGACTGTAATGCAATTAAATTTATATAGTGAAGTTATTTGTAAATAACTGTTGGTCATGATCTTGCATGAGATGTGGGGTCCGAATGCTTCAATTGGAGCCAGTTTCAAGGAGTCCCTAGTGGTCCCCATGCTTGCTCTGAGAGAGAGAGAGAGAGAGAGAGAGAGAGAGTTGTATACAAATAAGAACTCATAAGAGAAAGAGAACTAGAATTGTGAGACTATAAAAGTCCAGCGGGGCTAGATGTCCAAGGCATCTATTGGACATCAAGGGTGGTGTTCTCCTCTCCTCTCTCCTCTCCTACAGTTATCTAGTTGAGTGCTTTGAGGAACTCCTTCTCAATGGAGATCCCACCATTCTTTTTGAAAACTCTCAATTGGGTAATGGCGTGGAAGACTACAAGGTCTGAAGATCGCGTCTGCGGAAGGGTTTTGCAGAGACGAAGACCAAAGACTCGATTTGAGCACAACAGAGCTCCTCAGGTATAGATCTGCATTAGTTTATTTGTTGATTTAGTTGTTACTTGTTTAGATCTATTTTCTTGACATGGATCCGGGATCTTAATACACTAAGATAAGGGTATGAGATCTTGGGATTGGTTTCATGGTGATTTGGATGTCAGGTCTTTACTTTAAGTGGATCAAAGTTTTTGAAATCTCATCTGAAAAGCCCTCCTACTTTCAACACTTATTTTATTACTTACCATGATTCATGTTTTCACATTTCATTTTCATGCACATGACC